>JAIUJO010000259.1:32500-760000 GCA_023846275.1 Vanilla planifolia | reverse complement strand
GAAGGCGAAGAAGAAGAAGAGAAGAAGCAGAAGAAGAAGGAGAAGAAGAAGAAGAAAAAGAAGAAGAAGTGATGAAGAGATGAAGAAGAATAAGGAAAAAAAGAGAAGAAGAAGAAGAAGAAGAAGAAGAAGAAGAAGGAGAAGGAGAAGAAGAAGTAGAAAAAGAAGAAAAAGAAAAACAAGAAGTAGAAGAATAAGAAGTAGAAGAAGAAGAAGAAGAAGAAGAAGAAGAAGAGGAATAAGAAGAACAATAAGATGAAGAAGAAAAAGCAAAAGAAGAAAAAGAAGAAGAAGAAGAAGAAGAAGAAAAAGAAGAAGAAATAGTAATAATAGTAGAAGAAGAAGAATATGAAGAAGTAGAGGTAAAGAAGAAGAACATAAAGGGGGAGAAGGGGGAGGAAGAGGAGAAGAAGAAGAAGAGGAAGAAGAAGAAGAAGAAGAAGAAGAAGAAGAAAAAGAAGGAGAAAGAGAAGAAGAAGGCGAAGGAGGAGGAGAAGAAGATAAGAAGAAGAAGAAGGAGAAGAAGAAGAAGGGAAGAAGAAGAAGAAGGAGATATGGAGAAGGGAAAGAAGAAGAAAAACAATAAGAATAAGAATAAGAAGAAGAAGAAGATGAAGAGATGAAGAGGAAGACGAAAAGGAAAAGAAGAAGAAGAAGAAGAAGAAGCAGAAGATGAAGAAGAGGTAGGAGAAGATGAAAGAAGAGAAGTAGAAGATGAAGAAGAAGAAGAAGAATAAGAAGAGGATGAAGAAAGGGAGAAGACAAAGAAGAAGAAGAAGAAGAAGAAGAATAAGAATAAGAAGAAGAAGAAAAAGAAGAACAAGTAGAAGAAGAAGAAGAGGAAGAAGAAGAAGATGATGAAGAAGAAGACGAAGAAGAAGAAGAAGAATACAAAGAAGAAGAACAGCAAGATGAGTTAGATAAAGAAGAAGAAGATAAACAAGAAGTAAAAGAAGATGTGGAAGAAGGGGAAGAACAAGAAAAAGAAGAAGAAAAAGTAGTAGAAGAAGAAGAAGAAGAGGAGAAGGAAGAGGAAGTGGAAGAAGAAGAAGAAGAAGGATTAGAAGAAGAAGTAGAACTTGAAGAAGAAGAAGTTGATGAAGTAGAAGGAGAAAAAGAAGAAGATGTAGTAGAAAAAGAAGAAGAAGAAGAGGAATAAGAAGAAAAAGAAGAGGAAGAAGAAGAAGATGAAGAAGAAGAATAAGAAGAAGAATACAAAGAAGAAGAATAACAAGAATAGGTAGATGATGAAGAAGAAGAAAAACACGAAGTAGAAAAAGTAGTAGAAGAAGAAGAAGAAGAGGAAATGGAAGAGGAAGTGGAAGAAGAAGATGATGAATTAGAAGAAGAAGTAGAACTGGAAGAAGAAGAAGAAGATGAAGAAGAAGGAGAAACAGAAGAAGAAGATGTAGTAGTAGTAGTAGTAGTAGAAGAAGAAGAAAGAAGAAGAAGAAGAAGAAGAAGAAGAAGAAGAATAAAAAGAAGGAGAAGAATTTGACGAAGAGGAAGAGAAAGAGGCAGAGGAGGAGGAAGAAGAAGAAGAAGAAGAAAAAGAAGAAAAAGGAGGAGAAGAAGAAGACTAGAAGAAGAAGAAAAGGAAGAGGAAGAAGAAGTGGAAGAGGAGATAGAAGAAGTAGAAGAAGAAGAAGAAGAAGAAGAAAAAGAAGAAGAAGAAGAAGAAGAAAAAGTAGTAGAAGAAGAAGAAGAAGATGATGATGATGATGAAAATGGAGGAGGAGGAGAAGAAGAAGAAGAAGAAGTAGGTGGAGGTAAAGAAGAAGAAGGAGAAGAAGATGAAAAAAAAGAATTAGAAGAAGAAGAAGAAGAAGAAGAGGAAGAGGAAGAATAAGAATAAGAAGAAGAAGATGAATAATAAGTAGAAGAAGAAAAACAAGAAGAGATGAAGAAGAAGATGAAGAAGAAGATGAAGAAGAAAAAGAAACAGAAGAAAAAATAGAAAGAGAAGGAGGTGGAAGAGGAGAAGAAGACGATGAAGAAGAGGGGAAGAAGAAGAATAACAAGAATAAGGAGAAGGAGAAGAAGAAGGGGGAGGAGAAGAAAAAGAAGAAGAAGGAGAAGAAGAAGAAAGGAAGACAGAAAAGAGGGAGAAGGCAAAAAAGAAGAAGAGGAAGAAGAAAAGAAGAAGAAGAAGTGGAAGAAGAGGAAGAAGAAGAAGAAGAAGAAGAAGAGATGAAGAAGAACAAGAGAAAGAAGAGGAAGAAGAAGAAGAAGAAGAAGATGATGAAGAAGAAGAAGAAGGAGAAGAAGAAGGAAGAGAAGAAGAGGAAGAAGAAGAAGAAGAAGAAGATGAAGAAGATAAAGAAGAAAATAGAGGAGAAGAAGAAAAAGAAAGACAAGAAGAAGAGGAAGAAGAAGAATAAGGAGAAGGAGAAGAAGAAGAAAAAGAAAAAGTAGAAGAAGAACAACAAGAAGTAGAAGAAGAAGAACAAGAAGAATAAGAAGAATAATACGATGAAGAAGAAAAAGCACAAAAAGAAGAAGAAGAAGAAGGAGAAGAAGTAGTTGTAGTAGTAGTAGTAGAAGAAGAAGAAGAATAAGAAGAATAAGAAGAAGAAGAAGAAGAAGAAGAAGAAGAAGAAGAAGAAGAAGGAGAAAACAAATAAAGATAAGAAGGAGTAGTAGAAGAAGAAGAAGAAGAAGTAGGAGAAGACGAAGAAGAATAAGAGAAGAAGAAGAAGAAGAAGAAGGGATGAAGCGATGAAGAAGAATAGGAAAAAAAGGAGAAGAAGATGAAGAAAAAGATGAAGTAGAAGAAGAGTTAGAAGAAGAAGAACAAGAAGTAGAGGTAGAAGAATAAGAAGAAGAAGATGAAGAAGAAAAAGAATAATAAGAAGAATAAGAAGAATAAGAAGATGAAGAAGCAAAAGTAGAAGAAGAAGAAGAAGAAGAAGAAGAAGAAGAAGAAGAAGTAGTAGAGGTAGAAGAAGAAGAAGAACAACAAGAAGATGAAAAAGAATAAGAATAAGAAGAAGAAGAAGAAGAAGAAGAAGAAGAAGAAGAGGATGAACAAGTTGATGAAGAAGAATTGGAAGAAGAAGAAGTGGAAGAGGAAGCAAAAGAGGAAGAAAAAGAAGAAGACGAAGAACAATGGAAGAAGAATAAGAAGAAGAAAAAGAAGATAAACTCCAAAGTTAAGCATAATTGGGTGTGAGACGTATGATCACGTGTAACCTCTTGTGAATTCCTCTTGTCCCACATATTGTTTTGTAATAATATTTTTTCTTTTCGATGATACTTGTTATAAATAATATGTTAATTCTAAGGAATTAAATTATTATAAATGAACTATATTAGAATAATTTTACATTTTATATTTAAATAACTTTTTAAATTTTATGTATTAATAAAATAATATAATATTAAAAGTTAGTATATTCTTAAAACATTTAAAGTAGTCTAAAATAATAATAAATCTCAAAATATTTTATCTTTTGTTTGATTATAAAATATGACATATGATTAACTTGTTATATTTAATAAAAAAATAATTTGAACTATTAATGTTTAACGTTTATTTAATCATTCTCTCATTTTTTTTCTTATCTTAATATTTCTCATATTCTCTCACTTTCTAGTCTCTTTTATTATCATTCTCTTATTTGTCTCTTTATTTCCTATCTTCTTATTATTTTCTTGGTCACCAAGTATCCTTTATTGTTCTTTATTTTCTCATTTTTCTCTCTTTCACATATTTATTTCTTTTCTATATCTCATTTATATTCTCACTTTTTGTCTCTTTATCAAATCATCTCTTTAATCTCTTTTACTATTTTTTTTCTCTATTATGGTTTTATAAATCTGCGACTTTCTCTTTGTAAATGAATAGTTATCTATTTCTCCATTATGTCATTTTTGCCAATCATATAACAATATTTAAAAAAATTCACATGTTGTATTATTAAATAAATAACATTTATGGTACATAATTATCATATTTTTTAATTTACTAAATAATTTAATTTTTTATTTATAAAAATTATAACATAATGCAAGGAAATCTTCTGTAATAATATCTACATTATCAAAAATAATAGTTTATCTAATTATTTATTTATTTTTTATAAATAAAACATTAATATTAGAATATATTATGATTTGTATAATAAGAATATTTTTTGTAAAAGTGCATATACTTGATAATTCTAAAAGTTTTAGAAATGGTTCATTATCCTCAACAATAAAATAAAAACATATCAGTTTTTCTCTATTGTATGCATGTGCGACCAAGCGAGCATTATGACACTAGATCTCATTAGAACTCCTAAGTAAAACTTTGTTAGATGACTGTAATATTGGGATGGGCAACCTCTTGAGAAGTCCTCATGTTGTAAATATTTAATCATATTACTTTTTATAATAAGAGATAATTTATTTTAACATGTCAATATTAAAAAATTAAATTATTATAAATGATAGTTTATATTACCATTTTAGTTATAAATTATTAATGAAAAATTTATAACATTAATATTAATTTTATATAATAATAAATATGACACATCATTTGATATAATAAAATAATAACATTAATAACATTTAATAATATGCAAAATAACTTATATAAAATATAATAAATATGAAATAAATTGAATTTTTAACAATATATTTATGATATGAATGCAATTTTTTAAATGTTGTAACATTATATTATAAAATATTAGAAATTTTAAATTATATCAATATTATTAAATTTAATTTATATTTATATATATATTATAATACTTAGAGATAATACATTAGAATAACTATATTATTTAATAATATTTGTAATTTTAAGTATGAATTAAAATATTAAATTAATGGTTAATATATTTTTTAAATATTTCAAATTCTTAAAAGCAAAAAACCTTAAACGTTTTTTATATTGTATTATAATTAAGTATTATATATGATTAACTTATTAAGTTTGAAAAATATTATAATTTTTATTAGTGAGATTAAAAATTTATTGAATTATTTTCTCACTTTCTCTATTTATCTCAAAGTCTCTCAAATTTTCTTACTATCTTCTTTATCCAATTATCATTGTCCATTTATTTCTTAATTCTTTATCTCTTTGTATTTTTCCTGGCCTCTCTCTCATTTATTATTTTCTATTTTCTCATTTATTTCTCTTTTTTATTTAATTATTTATCCTCTCTATCTCCTCTATATTCTTCATTTTTTTTTCTCTTCATTAAATCATCTTCTTAGCTCTCTAAATTAATATTTTCCTCTATATTTTACTGTTAAATATCCATGTTTTTTCTATCTGTGATAGAATTACTTTATCTATTTTTATTATCTCATTTTTTAGTTGATCAATTAATAATATTTCAGAAATCTCTTATTGTGCATACTTTATATATAATATAAATGAAATATATATATATATATATATTATTCATATTTATTACATATTTTAATTTTTTATTTATAAGTATGATAAAATAATAAAAGAAAATCTTATATTTTAATGTCCAAACTATCAAAAAAAATATTTTATGTAATTTTGTATTAACGTTTTATAAATAAATTAGTTATATTAGAATATATTATTACATATATAATAAGAATAAAGTTTTTTAAAAGTTTATATTTAAGTAAAAACAAGTGTTTGAATCCCAAAAAGAGGGATCACTTCATACTTTAATTTATTTTTTGTAGATGTTTTATTATATTTATTTTCCAAAATTTATTATAAAAATAATTTTATGTTTATAACAATTTTTTATTTTAAAATATAATAATTTATAACTTTTATAATAAAAATAAAGTTAAAATGGTATACTAAAATTTTATTAATAAATAAAGTTTTAATTTATAATTGTTAAATATTATATATGATTAACATGTTATATTTAGTTAATATTATAAATTTAATTATTAAAATTTGTCTTTTATTAAATTATTTCTCTCTTTTTCCTTATTATCTCATTGTCTCTCACATTCTTTCACTTTCATCTATCTCGTATTATCATTCCCTAATTTGTCTGTTTATTTTTTAACAAGACTTCTTACTATCATCTTTGTCATCTATCATTCTCTACCTTTTTTGTCTCTCTGTTTCAACTTTTATTTATTCTCTTTATCACTTATCTATTTTTTCTACTTCATTAAATCATCTCTCTCATCTCTTTTTATTATTATTTTTCTTTTTATTTTGCTCTAATAAATCTATGACTTTCTCTCTTTTATAGAATACTTATCTTCATCTTAAATATAATATTATTATATTATTAAATATTAAAAATAGAAAATTGTGTCATTATTATTGAATAATATTAAATTTTTTAATATATACTCTATTATGTCAAGGTAATATATTAGATAATCAAATTATTTATTATTTACTTAACTTTTTTTATTTTATATTTGAATAAAATAAAATAAAAGTAATAATCAATATTTCCTTTAAATTTTTGTAATATCCAAAAATAGTTATAAACCTTAAATAGGTTTTATATCTTGTCATTATTAAATATTGTACACGACTAATTTTTTATATTTATTAAACATTATAAGTTTAATTACTAAGGTTTAGCTTCTATTTAATTATTTTTTTGTTTCAATAACTCTCACTTTGTCTCACTTCCTTCTATTTACTACTATCATTCTCTTATTTAACTTTTCATTCTTTAACTTGTTGTCTTTTTTGTTGGCTCTCTAACTCTCCTCTATGCATATCTAATTTTTTATTTCTCTCTTTTTCAATTTATTTAATCATTTTATCTCCTTTAAGTTCACTTTTTTCTTTTTACTTCATTAAATCATGTCTCATCTCTCTATATTATAATTTATCTCTCTAATTTTCTCTTTTCAATTCATAAGTTTTCTTCACTCTTGTAGAATAGTTATATCTATCCCATTATCGCTTATTTAGCCCATCAATTAACTATATTTTATAAATCACTCATTGTTCATAGTTTAATGTGAAATATTTTTAAATATAAATATTTTATTACTTATATTTATTACATAATTTTTATTTTTATTTTAAGAATAACAAAATACTAAAAGAAATTCTTATGTATTATTGTCTGCATTACCAAAAGTAATAAACTCTATAATATTTTTTTATTAATTTCATATAAATAAAATATTGATATAAGAATAAATTATGACATATGTAATAACCATAAATTTTTTTAAATGTGAATATGCTTGATAATTTAGGAAAACTTTGAAATTCTCCATTACCTTTAAGGTAGTAATCATATAGCTATAATTTTTTTATCCACATGTGTGACCATATCAGCATTAAAAAACTTTTATAGTTTGTTTATAAAAAAGTTTCAACTATAATAATATTATAATATATTATTAATCTAAAATTATATAACTAATGTTAAAATATAATTAATTTTCATTATCAATATTATATCATATAAAGGAAATATATTAGAATAATTTAATTATTTATTATTTAACTAAAATAATTATTTTTAAATTATGATTAAAATAATATTAAACTAAATGCTCAAAATGTTAATAAAATATTTGTAATACTCTAAAAAATAATGAACCTACAATATCCTATTGCATAGTTTAATATATAATATTTATGTTAAATATTTGTTTTATTATTTATATTTGTTACATAATTTAATTTTTTGTTTATAAGAATGATAACATAATTGAAAAAAATCATTTGTATTAATGTTAATGTCATAAAAAACTATAGTTTATGTATTTTTTATTAAGTTTATTAATAAATGAGATATTAATATTAGAATATATTATGACATATGTAATAAGCATAAATGTCTTTTAAAAGGGTATATGCTTTATAATTTAGAAACTTTTAGAAATGATTCATCATTTTAAATACATTAATGGCACAACTATGATTATTTGTTTTTTTTCTACATGTGTGAATACAACAAGTTCATAGCACCAGATCTCATTAAAACTTGAATGTTAAACTTGTACCTATTTTTTAATAATATTTCTTTTTCTAATGAGTGATAATTAATTTTAATAACATATTAATGTGAAAAAATTAAATTGTTATAAATGATAGATTATAATTAGAATTTTGGTGATTAATTTGCCAAATTAAAGATATAAATGAAAAATTAATTGCTAATATTTTTAACATAATTTAGTTTTTCATTTATGAAATGATAATATAATGAAAGAAAATTTTAAATATTAATGTTTTCATTATAAAAAATAAAAATTTGTTTTCTTTTAAATTAATTTTATATAAATAAAATATTAATATTATAATATATTATGTCATACATAATAACCACAAAAGTCTTTCTAAAATTACATATTGAAGTGAAAAAAGTGTAGGAATTCCTTAAGGGTGGGGTCAGTTATGGTTTTAAAGTACTTTTACTATTTTTTTTATTTTTGTTATTTTTCAAAAATTCTTTATAAAAATATTTTAAATTTTATAAAATAATTTTACTTATTAAAAAATTAATTTATAATTTTTATAAAAAAATAAAAGTTGAAATGGTTTACCAAAATTTTTACGCTATTCAATTGAAACAAGAACTTAAGTCAACTTGTAACTATGGTCAAGAAAAATTGAATCCTATTTATTTGCTAAATTGAGTAAACAATTTATATGCTTGAATATAATTTGAAATGCATAATAAAGTGGAGTACCTTAAAGTCAACAAACTAACATTCTATTTCATAGTAAAATAAAACCTTATCATGCTTGATGTGCATGTCTTCAATCCTTGAAGCTTATAGAACACTTTTAGCAATTAATTATCAATAATAATATTATAATAATATTATTAATTTTATATAATAAAAAATATAACTCATTATATCAGTTGATAAAATAATAACTTTAATAAAATTTAATATTAAGAAAAACAACTAATTACAATAAATGAAATTAAATTTATTTTTATAATAGTATATATACCATAGATAAAATTTTTAATATATAATAATATTATATTACATAATATTAGAAATCTACTTAAACCATCGAATATAAAATATTATTTATTAAATAAAGAGTAAATTAGGTTTAATATTAATTTTTTTTGAAATTTGAGAATTTATAAATCAATAAAATAATATTAAATTATTAGTCAAAATACTCATTAAATAATTGTAATATTTCAAAATAATAATAAACCTCAAAAATATTTTTTCATTTCATGATTATTAAAAAGTATATAAAATTAACTTATTAATAATAATAAAATTTTCATTTTATGATTATTATATAGAATTAATTTATGCTTATAATAATATATATATGTTAATATGTAAAACCTTTTAGATATAATAATATTATTTTATAGAATATTTGAAATATAAAATTACATCATTAATGTTAAATATTATTTATATATATTATCTATAATAGGTGATATAAAGATAATATATGAAAATAATTATATTATTTATTATTTAATTAACTTTTATCATTTTAATTATTAATAAAGTAATATTAAATATAAAGTCAAAATATTCTTTAAATATTCTAAAACAATTCAAAATTTAAAATATGTTTTATTTTTTTCAATTATTAAATTTATATATGAGTAAATTATTTTTTTAATAAATATTATAAGTTTAATTTTCAAAATTAAGTTTTACTTAATAAGTTCTCTCACTTTTTATCTTTGACTTAATGTCTCTCATATTCTCTCAGTTTCAACTGTCTTATTATCATTCTCTTTTGTCTATTTATTTTTTATCTCTTTATATTTTCCTAGCTACTTTCTCTCATTTATCCTTTAATACTCTCTCATGTCTCTCTCTTCATCACCTTTTTATTTGTGGTCTCCATCTCCTTTTCATTCTCCCTTTTCTTTTCCTCTTCTTTATATCTTCACTTATCTCTTTTTAATATAATTTCTCTCTTACAAATCTATGGCATTTTCTCTCTCTTATAGAATAGTTATCTTCATCTCTATTATCTTTTTTTAGTTTTTTTAATTAATAATAGTTAAGAAATCTATGGTTTTCGATAGCTTTATATAAAATATTAATGATACATATGTTTTTTTTATTACTTGTATTTATTATGTAACTTAACTTTTTATTTATATGGATGAAAATATGAAGGAGGAAAATCTTAGGTATTAATGTGTATGCTATAAAAAGTAATAGTTTACAAAACATTTCTTATAAATTTCTTCTAAATGAAATTTTGATTTTTGAATATAGTATGATATATATAATAGTGATAATTTTTTTAAAAAAGCTATTTCCTTGGTAATTTAAAATTTTTTAAAGTTATGAAATACTTTGAAGAAAATAATGACACAATTATGATTTTTTTCTCATTTATTTTCATATGTGACCACACTAGTATATGAAATTGGACCTTATTAGAACTTTAAAGTTAAGAATGCTTAGGCTAGAGTAGTGCTGAGAGAGGTGAGTTCTTGAGAAGTTCTCAAGTTGCTCATATTATTTTATAGTTTTTTTTTCTAATGAATGACAAATTATTTTAATAGTAGGTCTATGGTAAAAAAATAATTTATTATAAATGATAGTTTATAATTAACACTTTCAGTAATTAATAAATATTAGTTATCATATTATATAACAAAATAATAACATTAAAATAATATAATATTGTGAAAAATACTTATAACAATTATAATAAATTAGAATAAATTTATATTTATAATATATACTATGAATATTGTATACAAACTATGCATAAAAGTTTTTAAATATAATAATATTATATTTTTGAATATCACTAATATAAATTTATTTTTTTAAATTAAATATTATTTATATCTATTTTTTATATTACATCATATAAAGATAGTATATTATAATAATTATATTATTTATTATTTATTTAGCTTTTTTAATTTTAATAGTTAATAAAATAATTTAATATTAAAAGTCAAAGTATATTTTAAATATTTGCGATATTTAAAAAAATAATAAACCTAAAATAGTTTTTATATTTAATTACTATTAAATATCATATATGATTAAATTGCTATATTTAATAAAATTATAAGTTTAATATTAATATTTAACTTTTCTTTAATTATTTCTCTTTATCTCAATATCTCAAACATTCTCTTAATTTTTTTATCTTTTATCATTGTTCTTTTTTTGTCTCTTGGTTTTCCATTTCTTTATATTCTTCTTGGCCTATCTGTCTTTTATATTTGTCTACTTATATTTTTTTTCCTTATTTATTTATTTATTCTTTTTATCTCTTTTATACTTTTTATTTTCTATTCTTTTTAGGAAATTGTCTTGTATAAACCTCTACTACTACTTTTATCTCTATTTTTCTCTTCTCAAGGTGTAACTTTCTCCTTCTCTTATGTAATAATTATCTCCATCTTCATTATAAATTTCTAATTACTTTCCCTTTTTAAGTTGTTCGATTGAAGTTAGAACCTATGTCCACAAACAATCGAGGTAAAAAAAACTCCCTAGTAAAAGAATTAAATCTTGAGATTTTCCGAAACTATTCACCTCCAACATATTAGCTTTTAAAGGTTCAATTATAACTAAGGCTTCTACAAGCTCAACCCTATCTAGATTTTTTTGAGATAAAATAAAAATTTGACTTTCAAAATGCAAGTCCACCCAACACAAAAGAAAAATAAAATTATGACAAGAAAATATTTTTTTATAAAAAAGTTAAAATTTTTCTACGCTTTTTGACAAATGTAGAAAGGCATGAAGAGCTCAAAATTATGATAAAAATTAAGAAGAGTAAAATTAAAAGAATTAGGCTTTGTTAAATCATTTGCAATTTTAAGTAATCATAAGCCAAAGGTGCTACTAGAGGAAATTTATGCTCGTAAAATATAATACAGCCCTTCTTTTAAATGTAAAAAATCTTGTTCACATTTATTCATCATTTCTTTCCAAATGGATTGGTATTTATTGAAAAATGTTTGCCATAATCATTAGAAAGTGAGTGAAAAGCTATTACAAAAGTAGGTTCCTGACAATTTAAATAGATCTTAAAATATTCTTCATAAATAGCTTTTTTATGGCATAAAATGGCTAGTTATTTAGCAATTATGTGGTATTGACTTGAGTCATTGGATCGACAAAGGAGATCTCGAACATTTGCTCAAATGCTGTAAAGGCAAACGAGCTTTAGAGAGTTGGATCAATCGATCAAGTCGGATGACATTTAGATCGTTCGATTAACCAACAGTAAAATAAGGATTAGATACGAATCATAGAATTCAAAGAGGAGAGATTTGGTTCATTAGATCAAGGATAGATTATACATCAAAGAAAAAATAAAAATTATTGTCTGGTGATGTTAAGAGAGATCATGATCGTTGGATCGATCAATCAGTTACAACAGATGAAGTAATAATCATCTGATCGGCTTATAAAATGGACGATTGGATCAATTATGATCATAATTCAATTGTAAGATTGCACAGTGCTGAGTCTTATTATTTTTGGAAGGGGAGAATCACTTGGGGCATAGTCCCTCATTGTAGGAAAAGATGTCTATTTGGTCTTTATAACATTGTTCTTGGATATAACTTATGACCTTACCTGGCATTGGCTCCCTCCCATTGTGATGAAGATTTAATCATCATCATGTACAAATAAAAAATAGGTTTTTTAGGGTCCAAATTGATCCATAATTATATTTTATTTGAATGCTGCCAGTTTGATCCAATGCCCTACCTCATCTAGTTTAGGAAGTTGTAGTGAACTGGGAGTGGTCTTTATATGATTTCAACTATTTTTCCTTACCTAGTGCTTAGGCCAAAACTCTAATCGACATGTTCACATTTAACCATAGCTTCGGATGTTGAATAAAATTTTCTTGTTTACTTAATTATGAAAAATTTAATAGAATTATTTTTGCATTTAATGAAGATTTAATAATCAACTTCACAAAGATTATCAAAAACACAAAAATTTGATTTAATAAAGGAAAGAATGATTTAAAAATGTCATAATATTGCTTAAATTAATGAATGTTAGGTAGGATTTGAATCAAGAAAAGAATGAAGAGATTGAAAATTTGAATCATACTCATTTGCTAATTCAAAGAGATGATTGAATAGTATTGATGCCTAAATATGATTTGAAATTGATATGAAAGGAGAGTACGTTAAAATAAAAACACTAATATTCAATTTTATTGTAAAATTAAACCTTATCAATGCTGATCAGTATACCTTCAATCCTTAAAATTTCTTGGACACTCCAAGGTGCTTTGAAGAACACTAGTTCATTATGTTCAAAGTACATGTTGTTCCTTATATATAAACCTATTGAACATTAAACAATCCCATTATAATAGAAGGCTAAACATTTATGGCCTAACGTATCTAACACATAGGTGACCCAACACATACGTTTGATAATTTAGAAAATTTTAGAAATGATTTATTATCTTCAAGAAACTAATCACACAATTATGATTCCTTCTTTTATAAGTAGAACATGTGAACTTCTTAATAATCACCTCTCTAGAAGTCTTTGCGTTATATTTATTTTTTTTAATGGCATTCCTTTTTCTAACAAATGATAATTGGTTTTAATAATGAGTTAATTTTAAGAAATTAAATTATTACAAATGATAGTTTATAATTAATATTTTATTAACTAATTATTATAAATAACTTTGTAAGATTATTATTAATTTTATACAATAAAAAATGTGACACATCATGTGATATAATATAATAATAATTTTAACATAGTTTAATATTGAGAAAAATAAGTTGCAACTATTATAAGTAAGATTTTTTAAATACAATATTATTATATTGTAGAATATTAGAAATCTAAAATAATATCACTAAAGTTAAATATTATTTATATTTATTACATTAATTACATCTTATAAGGATAATATATTGTAATAATTATATTATTTATTATTTAATTAGCTTTTTGAAATTAAGTTTTGAAAATATAATATTAAATTAATAATAAATACTTTTCCTTAAATATATGTAATTATTTAAAATAATAATAATCATAAAATAAATATATTTTTTATTATTATTAAAAATAATGTATGATTAATTTTTTATATTTAATAAATGTTATAAGTTTAATTACTAATATTTAACTTTTATTTAATTCTTTCTCCTACTTTTGGCTCTTTAGCTCAATGTGTGTTACTTTCTCGCACTTCTTTTCATCTCTTATTATTATTCTCTTATTTGTCTCTTTATTTTTTTTCTTTTAATATTATTTTTGGCCACATATTTCTCCTCTATCCTTGTCTATTTCTCCTTTTTCTCTCTCAATGACTTATTTATTTATTCCATTTATCTCTTCTCTTTTTCTCTTCATTAAATCATGTCTTATCTCTCTTTAATAATAGTTTTCATTCTATAGAATAGTTTTCTCCATCTCTATTATCCTTTTTTAGCACATCAACTAATAATATTTAAGAAATCTCTAATATGAAATACCTTAATATATAATATTTATGAGAAATAAATATATCATTATTTATATTTATTAAGTAATTTAATTTTTCATTTACAAAAATGATAAGGTAATAGATGAAAATAATATGTATTAATGACTATTTTTTTCCTTTTTTTGCTCCTATCAGTCCATGTCATTCTCTACCACTTGTAGATTAGTTATCTTCATCTCTGTTATCTCTTTTTAATTCTATAAATTAATAATATTTATGAAATCTCTTATGTTACATAGTTTAATATATAAAATATGAAATAAATATATTTTTTATTAATTCTATTTTTATTTAATTCAATTTTTATTAATAAGAATGATAACGTAATAGAAGGTATCTTATATATTATTGTCTATATTTTCAAAAATAATTTTTTATAAAATTTACATAAATAAAATATTGATATTATAATATATTATGGCATGTGTGATAAGCATAATTTTTTAAAGAGCAAATTGAAAAGAAAAATGTTTATGAATCCTAGTGGAGTGGGTGAATTATTGTTTTAAACTATTTTTGCTAATTTTTGATTGTATTCCTTTTTCAAAAAATTATTATAAATACATTTTAATGTTTATAAAAACATTAATTTAAAAATATATTAACTTATAATTTTTATAATAAAAAAAGTTTAAAATATTTTCTAAATATTTAGGTTGTTTAATTAAAGCTAGAACCTACATCCCTACAATTGAGGTTGAGAAAAACTCTACAAGTAAAAAATTACAGCTTGAGATTTTTCTATATGCATTTCTTCCAACCTAATAGCTTTTATAGGTTCAACTTTAATTCGAGATTTTACAAGCTCAACCCTAACTCCATTTTCTACAAGATAAAATCAAACTCAAACTTTTGTAAATACTAAGCCACCCAACAAAAATGAAAACCAAAAATATAGTAAGAAATAAATATCTGATAAAAAAATACAAATAGTTTTATGCTTGTTGATGATTGGCACAAATAACAAAAAATTATGAAGAGAATTGAGAAGATGAAAGCTCTGAAGAATTATGCTCAGCTGAAAGAATTTAGAATTTCAAGTAGTTATAAACCATAAGAAATGCAAGTTTGGGCTGATCGAAAGCCTGAGAACCCAAGAGGTTTTGGCTGACCGCATTGTTCGGGCAGTGTTGACCAGCTTGGACCAGTCAACCGGGTTGGACCGGATGCGGCCACCATTGCGACTATGCGGCCACCATTGCGACTATGCGGCCACCATTGCGACTATGCGGTACTACATTCTGTCGAGGAGGAATGCAGCCAGACATAATATCTTGGTGCCTCCACCTGGCACTATTATCCAAACTATCTTGCTTGAGGTTCACTCGTCCCTCAACCGACATCTCTCCCTCTCCTTCTTGTCCAGCGGGAACCCTGGCAAATCCACGGACGAGCTTGTTACGCACAGTTGGATTCCCCCCCAACAGGTTGGATCAAAGTGAATTGCGATGTCGCGGTTGGTGATTTGATTGCTGGGTTGGGCATGGTTGTGAGGGATTGCTTGGGTAGACCTCTCCTCGTGGCTGGCGAAAGGTTGTTATCCCAGGCGGTTGACATGATGGAGACCCAGGCTTTGCTTATGGTGCTTGACATGGTTAGGGATCTTCTTCCCCTACACTGGGTTGTGGAACTCAAATCTGACTCAATGCTGGCTATTCAGGAGGTGTGCGAGATTGTGTCCCTCCCCTCGGGGTCGGGTGTCTTCGCGGAAACTATCCAGTACGCTTCGGGTCTTTAGGCTATTCGTTTCTCACACATCCTTAGAGACGGGAATACGCCTGTTGACTGGGCTGCTCAGGCAGCGTGCCTTGACAACTTCATCTGGGGCCCCGAGGATCCCATTCCTAAGCCCCTGCTCGACCTCATGTTATCTGATTTCACTTTCGATCCCCCTTGAGGATCCTTTTGTAATTTTGGCTTGGCCTTGATATAATAGATATTATATCCTCTTCAAAAAAAAGTGTCATCAAAACATTTTGTGATTATTGAATATGATGTTGCCCTTCTTTTAGATGTTAAATACATGTTCACATTCATTAGTTATTTCATTCAAAATGGTCAAGTATTTATAGTTATAGTCATTTAAAAGTCAGTGAAAATCTATTACAAAAGCAACTTCCAAATTGCTTATAAAAATCTTAAAATATTCTTCAAAAATGATTATTACAATAGTTTAACAATAGGTAGTTATTTAGTCATCAGGTACGATTCACTACAGTAATTGGTTTAGCACATAAAACATCTCAACCATTAGACCCAACGCTTTAAAGAGAGATGAGATTTGGATAAAGCTTGATTAGATCTGAGCCATTTGATCATGTTAGATAACATTTTTATTGTTATATTAATCAACAAAAAAAATCACTATTAGAACTTGATCGTAGGATTCAAAGTGGAGAGATTTGGGTGATCAGATCAAGGATAGATTATTTAAAAAAGCAAAAAATACAAATAGCAACCCAACAAAGCTCGACGTGAATATGTCCGTCGGATGGATCAATTGGTTACAACAGATGAAGTAATGACCATCCAATCTTCTTATCTAATTAAGGGTTGAATTGATTAAGATGAAGTTTAAAGATAGAGGTGATCTCCATTGTGTCGTAGCAAAAATGCATGATCGGATGGGTTGAGTGATGCAAGTTTTGGATGGAAATATTTACAAGGGACATAGTCCCACATTCCAAGAAAAGAAGCCTATTTATCTTTTATAAGCATTTTCTTAGGTAACATACAGGTTTACTAAGGTCTGACCCAATCAATAATTATATTTTGTTCAAATGGTGCCCAATTTGATCCAATGCCCTACTCCATCTTTTTTATGAATTCAATGTGAACTAAGATGTCTTGACCCAATTTTTTTCTAATTGTATTTCTTGACTCGATGCTCAGGCTTAATCTCCTCCCAAGAGGTTTTTATTAGGTCATAGCTTGAGATATGCCATAAAATTTATGTATTCATTTATATAAGAAGATTTTGTTAGAATTAGTTTTTTGATGTAATCAAGATTTAATAATCAACCTAACATAGAATTTGGCAAAAATTAAAAAAGTATTATTTAACAAAGGAAAGAATTATTAAAAAAATAATTATTTTACTTACATCAATGAATAGTTTTAGTAGGATTTGAACCAACAAATGAATAATGAGATTAAAAAATTGAATCTTATTCATTTGCTTAATAAAAGAGATGCTTAAATAATTTAGATGCTTGAATATCATTTGAAATTGATATGAAATGAGAGTGCCTTAAAATTGAAAAATTAACATTTTGTTTGACAAAAAAAAAATAAAATCTTATCAAAGTTGATGAGCATGTCATCATTCCTTCAAGTTTGCTTAAGCCTCAAAGGTGATCTGAAGACCATTAATTTACTATGTTCAAAGTGCATAGCTTGTTCTTTACATGCTAAACTGTTTCACACAAAAAAGCAAATTAGAATAAAAGACTAAACATGTAATGCCTTACTCATCAAACACATGGGTGACTCAGCACATAAGTATGACAATTTAAAAAATTATAAAAATGGTTCATGATCTTCAAAATAATAATCACATGACTATGATTCTTTATCTTTGGTATGCATTAGCAACCACACTAGCATTATGACACTAGATCTCATTACAACTCCAAATTTAAACATGCCTGGTCGAGAGTAGTAATGGGATGAGTGGCCTCATGAGAAGTCCTACTTTTGCACATATTTTTTCATAATAATCCTTTTTTTAATGAATGATAATTTGTTACTAACAACTTAATATTAAATAAATTAATTTATTTTAAATTTTACTTTACAATTACAATTTTGATAATTAATTATTAATGGTAACTTCATAAAATTATTACCAGTTTCTTTCAATAATAAATATGACACATTATATGATAATATAAAATAATAGCTTTAATACTTTTAATATTGAAAAAATAACTTATATCAATTGTAGTGAATTAGAATTAATTTATATTTAAATAGTATATATATTATATTTCTTAAAACTTTTTGATATAATAATATTATATTATAAAGTATTTGAAATATTAAATTATATATTTAATGACAAATATTATTTCTATTTTTTTATCTATATTACATCACATAAAGATAATACATTATATAATTATAGTATTTATTATTTAATTAAATATTTTAATTTTAAGTATGAATAAAATAATATAGTATAAATAGTCTAAATATTCTTTAAATATTTGAAATATTTTAAAATACTAATAAACCTCAAGTAGTTTTTATATTTTGTTATGATAAAGCATTATATGTAAATATAATATTATATTTTTTATAATTGTTTTTTATCTCAATGTTTCTCACATTCTTTTAGTCTCTTTTGTTATCTTTTTCTTATTTGCCTCATTATTGTTTATCTTCTTATATTTTTCTTATCCTCTAACTCTCCTCTATCCTTTATTATTTTCTCATTTCTCTCACTTTTATTGCTATTTATTTATTCTCACTATTTCTTATATGTTCTTCCTTTTTTGTCTTCATTAAATTGACTCTCTTCTCTACCTTTTATTATTTTCCTATGTAATTTGCTCTTATAAATTTGGGACTTTGTCTCTCTCCTTTCTCTTATAGAATAGTTATCTTTGTGTACATTACATATTTTTAAAACCATCAATCAACAATATTTAAGAAATCCATCATGTTTCATAGTTTAATATATAATATTATTGACAGATATGTATGATATTTGTTTTTTCAATTTCTTAAAAAGTTATATTTTTAATTTTTTAAAATGATAACATATCAAAGTAAAATCATATATATATATATATATCAATGTTATTAAAAATAATAATGTATATATATTTTAATTAATTATATATATAAAAAAATATTGATATAAAAATATATTATGTCCAATATAATAAGCAATTTTTTTTTAAAAAAGTGGATAGGCTTGATAATTTAGAAACTTTTAGAAAAGGTGCATTATCATTATAATAAAAATCACACAACTATGTTTTTTGTCTAATATATGCATGTTTTACCATGCCAACATTATGCCAGTAGATCTCATTAAAGCTCTAAAGTTAACGATGTTTGGATAAGAGTGGTATTATGATGAGTGATCTCTTTTTAGCCCAACAATTAACATTATTTAAGAAATCTCTGAATTTGTATTATTTTATAATAATATTTGTGATAAATATATATTTTATAATTTGTATTTGTTACGTGATTTAATATTTTATTTATGAGAATGATAACATAAAGGAGGAAAACTTAAATATTATTATCTTTGTTATCAAAAATAATAATTTATGTTATCTTTTATAAATTTTATGTAAATAAAGTATTCATATTTTAATATATATGCCATATATAACGAGAAATTTTTTTTAAAAGTGCATATCAATGTAAAACTCAGTGTGTAAATGCTGCAAGAGCTGGGAAAATTATTGTTCTAAACAACTTTTGTTATTTTTATTATTTTTTAATTTTTTAAAAATTCATATTAAAACTTCCTTATATTTTTTTTAAAAAATTATTTAGAAATTTATTAATTTATAATTTTTATTATAAAAATATAATTGAAAATCATACACCAAAATTTTTAGGTTTTTTGTTTGAAACTAGAATGAACATCTACACAAAATTGAGCTCTAAAAAAACTACACTAGTAAAAGAATTATAATTTAAGATTTTTTTATACTATTGAACTCTAATTTTATAGCTTTTGTGGGTCCAACTACAACTTGATCTTTTACATGCTTAATACTAACATGATTTTTTTACAAGATCAAATAAAAAAAGACTTCCATCATTTCTAGACCTCCCAATTGAAAAGAAAAGCAAAAATACAACTAAAAACAACTTTCAAATAAAAGCATAAATATTTTTTATGCTTCTTATCAAATTTAAAAGTAGACAGAGCATAAAATTATGTAGAGAATTAAGAAAAAGAAAGCATAAAAGAATTAGGCTTAGCTAGAAGAATTTTGAATTCCAAGTAGTCATAAGGCTTAAGTGTTGTTAGAGAAAATTTATGCAAGTAGAATTTGATGTAGCCATTTTTTGAGATGTTAAAATCTTATTAATATTAATTGGTCATTTCACTCATAGTGGTTAGATATTTGTAAAAAAATGTTTGCCATAGGCTTTAGAAAGTGAGTGAAAAGTTAATACAAAAGCAACTTCCAAATAGCTTAAAAAGAACTTAAACTATTCCTCGAAAATGGCGGCTACAATGGAATAATATCAACTAGTTATTTAGCAATTTGGTTGTATTAGCCATAGCTACTCGATCTACGCAAAGGAGATCTTGATCTTTGGATCAAATGTTATAAAGGTGAATGAGTTATGGACGATTTGATCAAGCTAGATTTGATCGTGACCATTTAATTAAGTTCGATGAGATCTGTATCACTAAATCAGCATGACATACTTATAACATACAGGTTTATAAAGGTCCAACTCAATCCATAATAACATTTATTTTGAATTATTCTTAATTCGAACCAATGCCTTAACCCATCTCGTTCAAGAACTTGCCTCGAACTAGAATGGGTTGACTCGATCTAGTTTGGACTATTTTTCATGACCTAATGCACCTGCAAAAGCTTCACCTGATTCCTTTGCATTCGAAAATAGCTTACGATGTCGCATAAAACATATTGATTTATTTAATTATAATAATTTTAATAAAAGTATTTGCTTGATTTAATCAATTATTAATAATTAACCTAACATAGAACTTGGTAAAAAAAATATTATTTCACTAAGGAAAGAATTATTCAAAAATAAAGTTATGTTAGTGAACTCAATGAATAGTTTATATATGATTTGAACCAAGAAAAAAATAAAGAGATTAAAAAATTGAATCTTATTAATTTGCTTAATCAAGGAATTTATAAACAATTTAGATGCCCAAAAATGACTTAAACATGATATAGAAGGAGAGTTCCTTAAAATAAACAAATTAACACTCCATTTCATAGCAAAATAAAACCTTATCAAAGTTGATATGCATGTCTTCAATCTTTGAACTTTACTAAACAATACAATGTGCTTTGAAGATCACTAGTTCTTTACGTTCAAAGTGCATTGCTTGTTCATTATAAGTAAACATATTTCATATTAAACAAAACCATTAGAATAAAAGGATAAATATGTAAGACTTTACTCGTTAAGGTGAACAAACACATATTTTTCATAATTTAAGAAATTTTAAAAATTGTTCACTATCTTCAGGACAATAATCACACAATTATGATTCATTTCCTTTTAGAATTATTATATTATTTATTACTTTATTAACCTTTTTAATTTTTATGTTTTAATAAGAAATCTTAAATTAATAGTCAAATGTTTTTTAAATATGATAATATCATAAAATAATAATACATCTCAACATTTTTTATATTGTAGTAATATTAAATGTTATATATGATTTATTTATTATGTTAAATAAGTATTATATGCTTAATTATCTAGATTTAACTTTTCTTTAGTTATTTCTCAAACTTGTTTATTTTTATCTAATTGTCTCTTACTTTCTCGCACATCTTTCTTTATATTATTATCATTCTCTTGCCTTAGTTTTGATTCTTTATCATCATATATTCTTTATTCTGTCTCTTTCTTATTTATCCATCTCTATTTTTTTATTTCTCTCTCTTTTTTAATTTCTTAATTATTCATTTTTTTCTTTTTGTTTTGTCTTTTTTCTTCATTAAATAAACTCTCTTCTCTATTTATTACACCTTTTCTCTTTAATATGCTCCTATCAATTGATGGCTTTCCTTCTATATTATAGACTAGGTATCTCTATATATATTATCTCTTTTTAGCTTTTAAATTAACAATATTTATAAAATATCTTGTGATACATTTTTTAATATATAATATTTATGAAAAATATATATTTTTCCATTTATATTTATTAAGTAAATTTAATTTTTGATATTTAAGAATGATAATTTGTTGGAAGATAATTTTATGTATTAATATCTATTTTATAAAAAATAATAGTCTATGTAATTTTTTTAATTGTTTTAGATAGATAAAATTTTGATGTTATAATAAATTATTATATATATATATAGAAAGTTTATTTTTTTAAAAGTGCATATCGATAATTTAGAAAATTTTAGAAATGGTTCATTATCTTCATGACAATAATCACTTAAAACTAGTTTTTTATTTGCAGTTGCAACCACACAAGCATTATAACAATAGATCTCATTAGAACACAAAAGTTAAGCATGCTTGGGTGAGAGTATTACTTGGATTGGTAACCTATTGAAAAGTTCTCATAGTTGCACTTATTTTTACAAAAGATTCCTTTTTCTAATGAACTATAATTGCTTTTAATAAAAATTTAATGTTAAAAAAAATAAAATTATTCAAATTGATAATGTATAATTTTTTAGTAATTAATTATTAATAACTTTATAACATTTTAGTTAATTTTATATAATAATAAATACGGCACAACATAAGAATTAATAAGATAATAACTTTAACATAGTTTAATATTAAGAAAATAACTTATATCAATTATAATAAATTGGAATTCATTTAAGTTTATACTAATATTCATATGTTGTGAAATATTTTTTAAATATAGAAATATTATAATATAGAATAATAAAAATCTAAAATTCAATAATTAATGTTGATTTTTATTTACATAAATTATATATTATGTCATTTAATGATAATAAATTAGAATAATTACATAATTTACTGTTTAATTAAATTTATATATATGATTAATGTATTATATTTAATGAATATTATATGTTTGATTAATAAGAATAAACATTTTTTTAAATTATTTCTCTTACGTTTTTGTTATTTTCTAAATGTCTCTCACTTGCTCTCACTTCCTTTTATCTCTTATTATCATTCCCTTATTTGTCTCTTCATTCTTTCTCTTCTCATATTCTCTTTTACCTCTCATTCTATTATATTCTTCTCTACTTTCTTAATTTTTTCTCTTAAACTTATTTATTTATTCTCCCTATCTTATCTAAATTCTCCCTTTCTTTTCTCCTCAATTAAATCATGCCTAATCTCTCTTTATAATTATTTTTCTTTTATGAATAAGTGACTTTCTTTCTCTCTTACAAAATAGTTACCTCTATCCTCATTATCTCTTTTTTTAGCCCATTAATTAATAAGTTTTAAAAAATCTCTTCTATTATAGTTTAATAAATGTAATTTATGATAAAAAATATTTTATTATTTAAATTTATTAAGTAGTTTAGGTTTTTATTTGCAAGAGTGATAAATTAATGGAAAAAGATCTTATGTATTGATATTTAATTTAATAAAAATAGTAGTTTTTGTAATTATTATTTTTATTTAATTTAAAAAAATTATGGTATTAGAATATATTATGACATATATAATAACCTTAATTTTTTAAAGAGTAAATAATCTTCATAATTTAGAAACTTTTAGAAAACAACTCATTATCTTCAAGACAAAAACCACATAGCTATGGTTTTTCTCTTTTGAATGCAAGTGTGACAACAACAATATTATAGAACTCCAAAATTAAGATTGCTTGGGTGAGTAATTTTGAATTTGGTGACCTCTTGAGAAGTCCATGTGTTGCACATGTGTTTTCATAGCAATCTTTTTCTGATGAAGGATAATTAATTTTAATATGATGCTAATGTTAAAAAATTAAATTATTATAAATGATAGCTTAAAATTACTATTTTTATAAATTAATTATTAATATTAATTTAATAAAATTAATATCAATTTCATATCATAATAAAATCATTTCATCATATAACATAAAAAATAATAACTTTAACATAATTTAAGATTTAGCAAATTGGATTAATATAATTAAAATAAAATAGAATTAATTTGTGTTCATAATAGTATATATTTTCTATAGATAGAAGTTTTGTAATATAATAATATTATATTATAGAATATTAAAAATCTTAAAAATCCATCAATAATGTTAAATATTTTTTATGTTAATTATCCATGTTATCTCATATAATGATAATATATTAGAATAAAAAAATAAGTTTTTATTTCATAAAAATTTTAATTTTTTAATACTAAATAAAATGATATTAAATTAATATTTAAATTTTTTTTATGTATTTGATGTATTTGAAAAAAATAATAAACCATAAATAATTTAAATATTTTATTATTGTTAAAAATTATTTTGACTATTTGTCTTACCTTTTCATATTATGATAATATCCCTCATATTCTCTCACTTCCTACTCTCTTCTATTTCAATCTTTAATTATCTCTTGATTCTTAATCTTTTAATATTTTTCTTTGCCTCTCTCCCTCTTTTATCCTTTACTGTTTTCTTATACTCTCTTTCACAAGCTTGTTTATATTCTTTTCTCCTTTGTGTTCTCTGTTCTCTTTTTTCTCTTTATTAAATCTTCTCTCATCTCTCTCTATTAATATTTTCCATTATATTTCTTATTCACTTATACAATAAATATTTTTCATCTCTATTTTTTCTTTTTTAGCTCATCAGTTAATAAGATTAATGAAATCATGAATTTTTTTTATAGTTTTTTGTTTCATATTTTTTAGAAAAATATATTTTATTATTTATATTTGTTATATAATTGAATATTTTATTTCTAGGAATAACAACATAAAAAAAAATTTATATATTAATTTCTATGTTATATGTTTTATTATTTATATTTATCACCTAACTTAATTTTTATTTGTAAGAATGATAACTTAATAAAAGGAAATCATACATATAAATATCTTTGTTATGAAAAAATAGTTTATGTAATTCTTTGTTAATTTTAAATAAATAAAGTATTTATATTAGAATGCATTATGACATATATGATAGGCATAATTTTCATAAAAGTGCATATTGAAGTGAAAATGAGTACGTGAATTAAAAAAATAGGTGAACTATGGTTTTAATATATTTCTTCTAACTTTTTATTGTATTTATTTTAAAAAAACTTTTTATAGGAATGATTTTATGTTTTAGAAAATCCTTGATTTATAAATATAATAATTTACTAACTTAACCCTAACAAGGTTTTCTGTGAGATCAAACCAAATTAAGGCTTTCACACATACTGAGACACAACCCAAAATAAAAAAAAATAATGTCAAACAATTTTTTTATAAAAGTGCAAACATTTGCTAAATCTTGTCAATGAATGTAAAAAAGGCATGATGAGCTCAAAATTAAGAAAATATTTATGAAAATGAAATCTTAGAATAATTAGGCTTAGTTGTAAGATTTTGGAATTTCAAGTAGTCATAAGACGTAGGTGCTACTACTAGAGGAAATTTACGCTAATAGAATATGATGCAGTACTTTTTGAGATGTTATAATATCGATCAAATTAATTAGTCATTTAACTCATAATGGTTTAGTATATAAAGAATACATGTCATAGTCATTAGAAAGTGCATTAAAAGCTATTATAAAAGCAACTTCCAAATAGCTCAAAAAGATCTGGACATATTCTTTAAGAACAACATCTATATTGCAATAATAATAGCAAACTATTAAGCCATTTGGTATGATAGACTAGAGTTGTTGAATCTTCATAGTGGGAGATCTCAACCATTTGATCAAAAAAGGCATGTTAGTTCTAGACCAGGATCAAGGTAGATTTTCTTATGACTATTTGATTAATCTAGATGGGATCTAGATGTCTTGATTAATAAACAACAAAATATTGATTAGATATAGACCACAAGATTCAAATAGGAGAGAATGAGATCAGTAAATTATGGATAGATTATTTGAAAAACTGGAAGTTAAAATAGTCATTCTATGAATTTGGATGAGATAATGACTATTAGAAGGATCAATCAATTGCTGTAGTTGTAACAGTAACCATTTGATCAACTAATCAAATGGATGGTTGGATCGAATAAGGTCATTGTTTAACAGTGACAAGGATCTCTACCTAAAATATGTGATCAAATGGTTCTAATCATTACCAATTATGGATGAGGACTATCACAAGGGCAAAGTCACACATTATAATAGAGGAAATTTACTTTTCCTTTAGAAGCATTCATGTAATTGTTACCCCTGAATCTAATATTGGCTTGCTCCTTATTTGTGTCATCAAGGATTTAATCTCTTAGGTGGACTCATATCTTATAAGTTTATCCATGTTTGATTTATCCCATACTTGTATTTGGTTCACGTACTTCTTAGTTTGATGCAATGCCTTCCCCTATCTTATTCTTGAATTCACAATCAACTAAAATGGGTTGACATAATCTAGATCTAATTATTTTTCCTGAACCTTTCAGAATTAAGCTTGACCCAATTCTTTTACATTTGGGCACAGCTTAGGATGTTGCAAAAAATTCTTTTAATTATATAATTATGCAAAAATTGTTAGAATAATTTTTTATGCAACAATTATCTAACAATCAAGTTGACATATAATTTGAAAAAATATAGAAGTCTTATGGTTTGGCTAAAGCATAGCTTGGTACTTTTGGATTAGGGCACAGCATTAGATGATACATAATTTTTTTATTTAATTATGAAAATTTAAATTTAATTATTTTTTAATGTAATTAAGATTTAATAATCAACCTAACATTGAGTTTGAAAAATATACTAAATAATAAGTTAGCCAAAGAATGAATATTTCAAAAATAGAATTATATTAAATGAATCAATTGTTTAAGTAGGACTTGACCAAGAAAAGAATTGGGAGATTCACAATATTAATGCTATTCTTTGTTAAATGAAAGAGATTATTAAAAAAATTAGTTGCCGAAATAAGATTTGAAATTGGTATGAAAGGACAGTGTCTTAAAATTAATAAGCTAATATTATATTTAATAATAAAATAAAACTTTATCAAGGTAGAGTGCATGTTGAAGCTTGTTGAACACTCCCAGGTGCTTAAAGGCCACTAATTCACCACATTCAAAATGTATGACTTGTTCTTTACATTTAATCATATTTAACATTAAATAAGCCAATTAGAATAAGAGGTTAAACATTAAAGGCTCTCTACTATATGACTAGATTACAACATTTCAGTCAATTATGATTCTTTCTCAATTTTATGCATGTGGGATCACAACAATATTATAGCACTACATCTCATTATAAATTTAAAGTTAAGCATGCTTTGGGCAGAGTAGTATTACGAATGGTGACCTTTTGCGAAGTGCTTGTGTTCTATCAATTTTTTTGAAATCATACTTTTTTCTAATAAATGATAATTTATTTTAATGAAATTACAACATTAAATAATTAAATTATTATAAATGATAATTTATAATTATCATTTTAGTAATTAATTGTTATTAATAACTTTAAAATATTATTATTAATTTTATAAAATAGTAAATAGGACACATCATTTGATGTAATAAAATAATAATTTTAAAATAGCTTAATATTTGGTAAAATGGCATATAGTAATTATAATAATAATTACAAAATTTATTTTTATAATTTAATATATGTTATGTTTGTAAAATGTTTTTAATATTGTAATATTATGTTATGGAATATTAGAAGTCTAAAAATATCTCATAAAAAGTTCAATATTATTTATATTAATTATTTATATTTCATCACATGAAGATGATATATTTTAAAATATTATATATTATTTAGTTAAAATTTTAAATTTAATATGTGAAAAAATAATTTTAACTTAATAATCAAAATACTATTTAAATATTTGTAATATTCTCAAATATTAACAAACCTTAAATAAATTTTATATTTTATTATTATTAAATATTATATATTATTAACTTATTATTTTAATAAATATTAAGAGTTTGATTTTTAAGATTTAATATATACTTAATTATTTCTCTTATTTTTTTCTCTTTATCTCAATACCACTCACATTCTTTGACTTTCATCGCTGTGTTATTTACATTCTTTTATTTATATCTTATTCTCTATCTCATATTCATCTTTGCCTCTTACTGACCTCTACGCTTCTCTACTTTTCTCATTTCTCTCAATCTTTCATTTATTTATTTATTCTTTCTATGTCCTCTATATTCATTTTTTCTCATCATTAAATCATCTCTCATCTCTCTTAATTATTATTTTCTTCTTTATTTTTCTATTATTAATCCAAGCCTTTCTTTATTTCCTATAAAATAGTTTTCTTCAACTTTATTATCTCTTTTTTTACCCTTTATTTAACATTATTAAGAAAATCTCTTATGTTTAATAGTTTAATATATAATATTTATAATAAAAATATAATTCAATTCATTTATAACAATTAGAACGTAATAAAGGAAAATCTTACATGTTAATGTCTATGTTATAAAATAATAATCATTTACTTAATTTTTTCTTAATTATAAATAAGTAAAATAATGATATTAGATTATATTATGACTTACACATAAGCTTAATTTTTTTACAAGTACATATGGTTGATAATTTTGAAAACTTTAGAAAATCTTTTATTATCATTAATACAATTATCTCACAATTATGATTTTATCTATTTTTTTGATGTGGGGCCACACTAATATTATAACACTCGATCTTATGAAAACTTCAAATTTAAACTTGCTTGGGTGAGATTAGTATTGGGATGGGTGACCTCTTGAAAAATCTATGTTGCACATATTGTTTCATAACAATGTTTTTCCTATTCAATGACCATTTATTTTAATAGCATATTATTGTTAAAAAACGAGATTATTATAATCTATAGGTTATAATTACCAGTATAGTAATTAGTTGTTAATAATAAATTTATAATATTATATTTTTAATTTCAAATATTATTTATACTAATTATCTATATTACATTGAATAAATATAATATATAAGAATAATTATAAGATTCATTATTTAATATTTCTTTTTAATTTCTAGTATGAATAAATTATTATAATATTAATAGTTAAAATAATCTTTAAATATTTGAAATATTTTGAATTAATAATAAAGTTCATATAGTTCTTATATTTAATTATTATTAAATATTTTATGATTAAATTTTTATATTTGATAAATATTACCAATTTCATTATTAAGATTTACCTCAGATGTAATTATTTCACTCAATTTTTTCTCTTTATCTCAACATCCCATATTCTCTTATTTTTTCTCTCTCTTATTATCAGTTTTATTTGTCCCTTCTTTCTATATCTAGTATTTTTTTATGCTCTCTATCTCTCTTTTGTCTTTCAATACTTTCTAATTTCTCTCTCCTTCATTTGTTTATTTATTCTATTTATCATATATATTTCTTTCTCTTTTCTTTTCATTTTTATTATATCACTCTCTTTTATATCTATGACTATTTCTTCTCTATTTTACTTTTATCGATCTATGTTTTACTTTTTCTCTTTTAGAATAGTTATTTCTAGTTCTATTATCTCTTTTTTAGCCAATCAATTAAAAATATCAAGGAAATATTTCATGTTACATATTTTTGCATATGACATTTATGATAAATATATTCTTTATCATTTATATTTGTTATATAATTTAATTTTTTATTTATAAAAATGACAACATGGTCAAAAAAATCTTTTACATTAGTCTATGTGCTAAAACATAATAGATTATACAATTTTTTATTTATTTTATATAAGTAAATTATTGATATTAGATTATATTATGACCTTTATAATAGGAATTATTTTCTTAAAAGTGCATATTGAAGTAAAACTTAGTGTGTGAATCTTATAAAAGTTTTTTTAGTATGGTTTCATATTAATTTTGTTAATTTTTGGGTTGTAATTATTTTCAAATTTTTTTAAAAATAATTTAATGTTTAAAAATGTCAATTTATAAATATAACAATTTATAATTTTTATTATGTAAATTAAAGGTTGAATGGAACAAAAAATTTTTAAGTGGTTTGTTTCAAACTAGAACCTACATCTATGGACAATCGAGGAAAGAAAAGTATAAGTAACATAATTACCACATTAGGTTTTTCATTATAGTTTACTTCTAACCAACTAGTTTTTGTGCATTCTTCTATAAGCTAGACTTTTATGTGTTGAGCCACAGCTAAGTTTTCTTAGAGATCAATTAACTTAAGCAATTGCAAATGTCAAGCCACACAACCCCATAAGAAAACAAAATATAGCAAGAAACAAATTTTTGATAAAAACATAAAAAATTTTTATGGTTGTTAATGTATATAAAGAAGCATGAAGAGCACAAAACTAAGAAAATAATTAAGAAATTAAAGGCTTTAGAGATTTAGACTTAGGTAAAAGAATTTAAAATTCCAAGTATTCATATGTCATTGGTGCTGTCATTGTATATTTATGCCTGTAGAAAATGTATCATTTTTTTAAAATGTTAAAATCATGTTCATATTCATTAGTCATTTTATTCATAATGGTTAGGCATTTATAGAAAAATTTTTATCATAATTACTAAAAAGTGAGTGAAAACTAGTTACAAAGTAGCTTCGATACAACTCAAAAAGATCATAGAATTTTTTTCCAAAATGGTTGCAACACAATAATGCTTAGTTCTTAGCCATTATGTGAGATTGATTGGAGCCGTTGAATCTACACAAATGAGATCTTAATTGTCCAATCAAAGTTTAAAAATATGGATGAGTTCTGGATGGTTGGATCAAGTTGGATTTGATTGGGGCAATTTAATCAAGTTAGATTAGCTCTTCATCATTCGATTAATCAACGGTAAAATCAGGATTAGATATGAAGCATAGGTTTCAAATTAGAGACATTTGGATCATCAGATGAAGGATATGTTATTTCAAAAAATAGAAACAAAAATAGTCATATGATGAAATGAGACGAGATAATGACTGTTATTTGGATCAATCTATTATAGTAGGTGAAGAAGCAACCATCTAATCATCTTATAAGATGAATGATTGGATCGATTAAGATCATTGCTTAAAGGTGTAGGTAATTTTCATCATTTGATCGAAAAAGTGTGTAATCTGATGGAGTTGAACACTATTGGTATTGGTCTTTATAAGCATTCGATCAAGTGTTACCTTTGAACCTAATATTGGTTGACTCCCGTTTTGTGCACTCGAGATTTAATCACATAGGAAGACTCATATGTTATGCGATTTTCCATGTCCAACCCATCCCAAAATTATATTAGATTAAAATGTTTCTTATTCGATCTAATGCCTTTCCAAGTCAATTTTAAAGAATTCGTTGTGAACTATAATAGGTATATCAGATTTGGATCTATTATTTTTCCTAAGCTATGCTCGAGCTTAAGCTTTTTGTAGAGACTTTTGCATTCTACCATGACATAGGATTTGGTGTAACAACTTTTTAATTATTTAATTATGAGAATTTTATGAAAATTATTTTTTGTTGTAATAATGATTTGACAATCAACCAAACATAGAATTTGGAAAAAAACACAAAAGCATTATTTAATGAAGGAAAGAATTATTTAAAAATAGAATTATTTTAATTCAATGAATATTTTGAAGAGAAGTTGAAAAAAGAAAAGAATTGAAAGGTTGAAAAATTTAATGCTTTTAATTTTCCAAATTAAGGAGTTGATTAAATGATTTAATTACCTGAATATAATTTGAAATTGATTAAATTGCTAAAATGACTAACTTGTTGTAATAACTAACTTATTATAGTAATTAACATATTACATTTAAAAAATAGTTTAGTTTAATTACTGAAATTTAACTTTATTTAATTATTTTTCTCATGTTTTTTCCTTTATGTTAATGCATAATCATTATCTATCTCCTTATATTTTTCTTTACTTATCTCTCTCATCAATGCCTCTCTATTTTTTATTTTTTTTTTATCTCTTTCACTAATTTATTTATACTTTATATCTCCCCTATATTCTCTCCTTTTTTTCCACTTTTTAAATAATCTCATAACTCTATTTTTTTATTTCCTCTCAATTTTGCTTTTACCAATCGATGACTTTCTATCTCACTTGTACAATAATTGTCTCTATTTCTATTATCTCTTTTTCGACATATAAACTATAATATTTAAGAAATAACAAAATTATTATTTTAATATGTAATATTTATGATTAATATATATTTTATCATTTTATGTATTATATAATTTAATTTCTATTTATTAGAATGATCACTTAATGTAAAACAATCTTATGTATTAATGTTTACACTATTAGAAGCAAAAGTTTATCTAATTTTAAATTAATTTAAAATAAAAAATAATTTATATTAGAATAAATTATGACATATAAATTAAGAATAAATTTTATTTAAATATTCATAAGCTTGATAACTTAGAAAATTTTAGAAATGGTTTATTATCTTTAAGACAATAATAACATAATAACGATAATGAAATTAATAAGAGCTCCAAATTTAAACATGCTTGGGCAAGTGTTGTATTGAGATGGGTGACCACTTAAGAAATACACATTTTGCACTTTTTATTTGTATTGTTCCTTTTTCTATTCAATGATAATTTATTTTAATAACATGCTAATGTTAAAAAAATTAATTATTGTAAATGCTTGTTTGTAATTACAATTTTAGTATTTAATTGTTAATACTAACTTTGTAAAAAAAATTATCAATTTAATATAATAATAAAAAATGCATATCATATGATATAACAAAATAATAACATTAATAAAATTTAATATTGATCAAAATAATATATAACAATTATAGTAAATAAGAATTACTTTATGTCTATAGTAATATATATATATATATATATATCTATATATATATATATATTGCAAATATAATTTTTTAAACATAGTAATATTAAATTTTAAAATATTGGGATCATAAAATTATATCATTAATCTTAAATATTATTCATCTTTACTATTTATGTTACATCATATAAAAATATTATGTTAGAATAATCAAATTATTTTTAATATTTTTAAATTTTTTAATTAATGTTTGAATAAAATAATTTTAAAATATTTGTCAAACTATTTATCAAATATTAGTAATATTCTTAAATAATAATAAAACTAAACTATTTTTTATATTTTAATATTTTTAAATATTAAAAAATGTTTAATTTGTTATATTTAGTAATATTATACATTTACTTTTCAAAGATTTAACTTTTATTTATTTTTTTTAACTCTCTTTATCTTAGCGCCATTCACATTTTATAACTTTCTTCTCTCTCCTATTATCAATTTTATATTTATCTCTTAATTCTCTATCTTTTTACATTAATCTTTCCTCTATTCTCTACTTATACATTTTTTATCATTCTTTTTCATATTATTTATTTAGTCTCTCTATGTCCTCTATATTCTCTTTTTTCTTTTTCTCTTCATTATTTAGTCACTCATATCTTTCTTTAATTAATTTCTTATTTATTTTTTTCATATCATTTTGTTTCTTTTTCTCCTTTATATAGAATAGTTAGCTACATCTCTATTATCGGTGTTGCAACACATCAATCAATAATATTAAAGAAATCTCTCTTATTGCATGATTTAATTCATAATATTTATTATATATATACGTTTTATCATTTATATTTGTTAGAAAAGTTAATATTTTATTTGTAAGAATGATAATAAAACATAAAAAATATTATTTATTTAAAATTATGTTATAAAAAATAATAGTTTACATAATTTTCTTTAAATTATTTATAAATAAAATATTAATACTACATTATATTGTGACAATATATAAGAATAAACTTTTTTAAAGTTCACATGTTTATTATTTTAGAACATTTTAAAAGATCATTTATTATTTCTAAAAAGTAATCCAACTACTAAGATGTTATCTTTTGTATGCATATGTAACCACACTAGTATTATAGCACAAAATCATAGAGAAATTTCAAAGTTAAGCAAGCGTTAGTGAAAGTAGTATTTGGATGGATGATCTTTTGAGAAGTTCTCATGCTACCAATTTTTTTTCACAACAATTATTTTTCTAGTGAAGGATAATTTAATTTTACAACATGTTATCATTAAAAAATTAGTCTGTTATAAATAATATTTATATTTCCTAATTTTGTAATTTTTTTAATAATAATTTTATAAAATTATTAACAATTTTGTATAATAAAAAATAAGGCACATCATAAGATACATTGAAACAATAACTTTAACATAGTTTAATATGATGCAAAATAACTTATATTAATTATAATAAATTTGAATAAGATTATATTTATAATAATATATGTAGACATATAGATTATTTTTATAGTTTTTTAAATATAGTAATATTATGTTATGATTATTCGAAATTTAAAATTATATCATTAATGTTAAATATTTTTTTGCTGTAATTATCAATATTATGTCACATAAAGATATATATTAGAATAAATAAATTATTTTTTTTAAAATTAAATATTAAATTTTAATAGGAACAAATAATATAATACTAATACTCAAAATATTATGTAAATATTTATAATATTCTAAAATTATAATAAACATCAAATATTTTTTATATTTTAATATTATTAAATATTATATAAGATTAAGTTGTTATATTTTTTTAATATTATAAGTCTAACTTTTAAGATTTAACTTTTCTTCTATTATTTCTTTTACTTTCTTCTTTTTATCTCAATAGCTCTTATATTCTCACTTCTTATTCTCTCCTATTATCATTCTCTTAATTGTTTTTTTATTCTCTATCTTATGTTTTTCTTGGCCACCAATTTTACCCTATCATTTTTTACATTCTAATTTCCCGTTCTTTTTCACTTTTTTTTACTCTCTTTATATCCTGAAAGTTCTCCATTTTTTTTTCTTCATTAAATCATCTCTGATCAATCTTTATTACTTATTGCTCCTCTATTTTGCTCTTAACAATCGATGGCTTTCTCTCTCTCTTACAAAATAGTTATCTCCATCTTAATTAACTTTTTCTTAAATAATCAATTAACAATATCTAAGAAATCTCTTACATTACATAGTTTAATTTTTTAAATATTTTTTAATTACATAGTTTAATTTTTTATTTATAAAAATGATAAGTTAATGGAAGAATATTTCATATGTGAAGTTTATGTTATAAAAAATAATAGTTCGTCATTTTTTATTAAATTTATAATATTTCATATGCTTGATAATTTTTAAAATTTTTATAAATGACTCATTATCTTCAATGCAATGGTCACAGAACTATGATTATTTGTTTATCATATCGTTGTGCGACCACACGAGCATTATGGCTCTGCATCTCAATAGAACTCTAAAGTAAAACTTGCTTGGGCAAGAGTGTTATTGGGATGGTGACCACTTTAGAAGTCCATGTGTTGCATGTATATTTTAACAACAATCCTTTTTCTAAAGAATGAAATTTTTTTTAATACATGTTAATTCTTTATTAATTTTATGTATATAAAATATTGAAATAAAAAGATGTTATCACATATATAAGCATAAAGTTTTTTAAAAGTGTACATTTAATTGAAAAGGAGTGTGTGAATGCCATAAAAATAGATGAATTATTATTTTAAACTATTTTGACTAATTTCTAGATTCTATTTATCTTAAAAATGTTTTAATAAAAATAATTTTACGTTTATAAAAAATTTGACTTCTAAATATAATAATGTATAATGTATATATTTAAAATAATATATGAAATGGAACACCAACTTTTTTGGGTGTTTCAGTACAAGCTAGATCCTACATCAACCCTTAATTGAGGTCAAAAAAATCTTGTAAAAGAATCATAACTTGATGTTTTTTCTTATGTTTTACCTCTAACCTACAAACTTTTGTTGGTTGAACTATAACATGGGCTTTTACAAGGTTAAACCTAACTCAAAATTTTACTATATAAAACTGATCTAAAGAATTTAGAAATGCCAGTCAACCAGCCAAATAGAAAGACAAATACATCAAGAACTAAATTTTTGATGAAAATTGAAAATTATTTTTTCTTGTTGACTAACGTAAAATGACACAAAGAGCCAAAAATTAAGAAAAACATTGATAAAATAAAACCTTAGAAGAGTTAGGCTTAGTTAGAATAATTTTTAATTTAAAGTAGTCATAAGCCTTTAGTGCTAATAAAGAAAGTTTATGCCAATAGAATATTATATAGACCTTTGAGATGTTAAAATATTATTAATATTAATTAGTCACCACATTTACAATGGTTAGGAATTTATAGAATAATTTTGGTCATAGATATTAGAAAGTGAGTGAAAAACTATTATAAAAATAGTTACCAAATAGCTTAAAAGATCTTAAAATTTTCATCCAACACAACAGTTGGAATGACATTATAACTGTTAGTTATTTAGCCATTAGTTAGGGATTATTGGAGCCATTGGATTTGCATAGAGGACATGTAAAACTTCTGATAAAATTCTAGAAAGACAGATGAGTTGTGGTTGGTTGGATTAAGATGCATTTGATCTGGGAAATTGAATCAAATCAGTTAAGATCTCGATTTTTTGATTAATCCCTAGTAAATTAGGATTATCTCTAGATTGTAGGTCCAAATAGTAGAAATCTGGTTCACAAGATCAAGGTTAGATTTTTTCAAAAGGCAAAAATAAAAGTAATCATCTAATGAAGTTAGATGAGATAATGACCATTGAATGGGTTAATCAACTTTAGTAGATGAAACTGTAACGATCTAGTCAACTTATCAAATGGATGATTGGATTGATTAAGATCACATTTTAATGGAGGAGGTGACCTCTACCTTGTGTTCACAAAAATGTGTAATCTAATGGTGTTGAGTACTATTTGTTTTGGATGGAGACTATCATAATGGCCATAGTCCAACATTATAAGCATTCACCCAAGTGTAACTTGTGAATCTAATACTGGTTGGCTCCCTTATTGTGGGCATAGGATTTAATCACCTGGGCAGACTTGAGCCATAGGTTTATCCATGTTTAACCCATCTGATACTTATATTTGGTTAAAATACTTCTCAATTCAATCCAATGCTTCGCCCTATTACACCCTTGTGTTTGACGAGTGAAGCATAAATATTTATATTTTATTTAGGCTTAATTTTAAGTAAAATTGTTAATATTTAATTAAATCAAGCCATGTATTTCACATGTCTAAAATAGTGGTCTCTAAGGACCTTGAAGCCATGGCATACTTCAAGGAAATTTGAGACATGTACTAGAATTTTTATATTTGAGTTTTTATTAATTTTCTTAAAATTGAGATGTCCAATTTATTGAGATTATGAGGCACACTAGTAGTATTAATATTTAAAAATGTTATAAAATTAATAATTATTGAATTTTTTTTTGGGCGAAGCTTTATTAACAAAAAGTATAGACATTGGTATTTGATTTTTTAAAATTATTTAAGAATTATTTTTCATAAATTTCTTTTCATAGTTATTTAGAAGACTTATAATACTATGATAATATAAAATTATTTTGGTACACTTATATTTAAAATTTTAGCACAAAAATTCTTCCAATCAACCTTAAAACAGCTTAAGTCTTGGGAAAATTCAATGTAACATTGGGTGGGTCCACCCGTCACGCTATTAGCCAGTCCAGGTCTTTTAGAAATTAAAAAATTGGTTGAGCCAAAAAGGGCGAGCCAAGACCTCCCAAAGCCCGACGAGAGGAGCACGGCGAGGTCAAACTACAGCGGTGGTCAACGGTCAAATGAACAGTGCTTGGCTAAGCCAAGCCTGCCCAAAGCGTGCAGAGAGGAGCTCGGCTAGGTCAAACTACAGCGACGGTAAACGGTCAATGATTAGTGCATGGTCAAGTCAACCCAACCAGGTGATGAAATCCCGGTCAAGGAAGGGGGGAGCGAGCCCCAAAGAGGCTCGAGAATTAAACAGTGCAAATTCCTTATAAAGTGGTGTGCCGACTTTAGTTCTGCAGTGTGGGGCTAAAAATTCCACCTTATTACTTCGACAAGATCCAAAGGCTCAGATTAAGCCCGCCCAGATCCAACGGGTGAGATTGAAATCGAACGGTTGTTTCGCAAGTTTAATCGGTGCCGTTCGTTCAGCGCGCGGATCTAACGCTCCAGATCAAATCGAACGGCTGTTTCGTAAATTTGATCAGTGCCGTTTGATTTTGGGCCTGGAACGGACGGTGGCTGCTTTCCGTCCATTGCCCAAACATCTAGTTGTTTTTTAGGAGCCGTTGAAGGTTTTTCTTTAAGCTCAATTTTAAGCTCTATAAATAGGGAAGAATTAAGATTTATTTAGTTTACCTTTGCAAAATTTTTCAAAGATTTCAGATCTCAAATTCGAGCAATCACAAGCAAAAACGGTGCCTTCAAGCTCAAAAGGAAAACTGCAACAAGGCGCTTGAAATTAGAGGTTCATGATTCTATTTTTCTCATTTCTATCCTTCTAATTTTTCAATTGTGTGTGCCTCCCTTTTCTCCTATTTCTCCTAAGTTCTTTTTGCCAATCGTTGTATTTTTCGTTTTGGGGTATGGGCATCCCGGTAGTAGTGCTAAAGCCCCGGGTTTGAGTTGAGCCCAGAGAAAAACTCAAGTAGGTTTGAGGTGAACCGTACAGAAAACCTCACTTGTAATTGGTGCATTTAGTGGATTTTTCCCCACACCAGTTGGGGGTGGACGTAGACACGGTTTTGAGTCGAACCACCTAAAAACTTTTGCGTTCCAATTTCTTTATTCGTGCTTAAAACTTTTAAGTTTTAATTTTGAAAGTTATAAAAATTTTTAAATACACAATTCACCACCCTCTTGTGGGATTTCCTTAGCAAGAAACACTTTGACACCCCATCTAGTTTAAGAAGCCTTCGTAAACTAGATTGGGTCGACTTGATCTTTTTTTGACTATTCTTCCAGAAACTATGCTAAGGCTTTATCTGGGCCCAAGACTTTTGAATTTTAGCACAACATGCGATGTGGCATAAATTTTTTTACTTAATTATTAAAATATTACAAGAACTATTTTTTAATGTAATAAAAATTTAACAATCAACCAAACATGAAAGTTTGCAAAACTACAAAAGTCTTTTACTTTGGGTTAAGCCCAGCCCAAGACATTTGCATTTAGAGATACCCTAAAATGTAGCATAATATTTTTTAATTTATTAAATTATAAATATTTTAATGGTATTATTTTTTTATGTAAGTAAGATTTAGGCATCAAGATAACATAGTATTTCCTAAAAATGCAAAAGTCTTTGTCTTAAGAATAAGTTATGCTGAAGACATTTACATACATATAAACCTTATGATGTGTAATAAATGTTTTTTGTTGATTTGATTATGAAAATTTTAATAGTATTGTTTTTTTGATGCAATCAAGACAACCTAACATAGAATTTAAAAAAAAATACAGATGTATTATTTAACAAAAGAAAGAGTGATTGAAAAATAAAATTATGTTAAATATTTGAATAGTTTAAGTAGGATTTGAATAAAAAAATGGAGAGATTAAGAACTTAAATCCTATTAATTTGTTAAACCAAGGAGATGATTAAAAAATTTTGATGTTTGAATATGATTTGAAATTGCTATGAAAGGGCAGCATGTCAAAGTTAATAAGATAAATTTTTTTCCTACTAAAATTAAACCATATAAAAACTGATGCACATATCTTTAATCTTTTAAGCTTTCTAAATATTCAATGATATTTTGAAGATCACTAGTTCACCATGTTCAAAATGCATAGTTTATTCTTTACATGTGAAATTTTTTCACATTAAACTAGCCCATTATACCAAAAGGGTAAATATTTAAGGCTTGACTTATCAAGCACAAGGGTGAGATAACATATATGTTTGATAATTTAGAAAATTTTAGAAATGATTTGTTATCTTCAAGACAATAATCACGAAACTATGATTCCATATCATTTGAATGCATGCATGACCACAATAGTATTATAGCACTACATCTCATTAGAATTCTAAAGTTAAGCATGCTTGGATGAGTGTAGTGTTGACATGGGTGACTTCATTAGAATTCAAATATTTTTTATATTTTATTTCATTAGACATTGGTATTTGATTTTTTAAAATTATTTAGGAATTATTTTTCATAAATTTCTTTTCATAGTTATTTAGAAGACTTATAATACTATGATAATATAAAATTATTTTGGTACACTTATATTTAAAATTTTAGCACAAAAATTCTTTCAATCAACCTTAAAATAGCTTAAGTCTCGGGAAAATTCACTGTAGCACTGGGCGGGCCGACCCGTCACGCAATTAGCCCATTCAGGTCGTTTAGAAATTAAAAATAGGTTGACCCAAAAAGGGCAAGCCAAGACTGCCCAAAGCCCGCCGAGAGGAGCATGGCGAGGTCAAACTGCAGCGGTGGTCAACGGTCAAATGAATAGTGCTTGGCTAAGCCCAGCACCCCCAAAGCCCACAGAGAGGAGCTCGGCTAGGTCAAACTACAGCGAAGGTCAACAGTCAATGAACAGTGCATGGTACCTGACCAGGTGATGAAATCTCGGTCAAGGAAGAGGGGAGCCAGCCCCACAGAGACTCGAAAATTAAACAGTGCAAATTCCTTATAAAGCGGTGCACCCACTTTAGTTCTACAGTGTGGGACTAAAAATCCCACCTTATAACTTCGATAGGATCCGAAGGTGCAGATCAAGCCTGCCAAGATCCAACACGCGAGATTGAAGTCGAACAGCTGTTTTGAGAGTTTAATCGGCACCGTTCGTTCAGCGTGCAGATCCAACACTCCAGATAAAAATCGAACGACGGTTTCGCGAGTTTAATCGGCGCCGTTCGTTCAGCGTGCGGATCCAATGCTCCAGATCAAAATCGAATGGCTATTTCGTAAATTTGATCAGTGCCATTAGATTTTGGGCCCAGAAGGGACGGTGGCTGCTTTCCGTCCGTTGCCCAAATGGATAGTTGTTTTTTAGGAGGCGTTGAAGGTTTGGTTTTTTTTAGCTCAATTTTAAGCTCTATAAATAGGGAAGAATTAAGATTTATTTTGTTTACCTTTGCTAAATTGTTTCAAAGATTTCAGATCTCAAATTCGAGCAATCACAAGAGAAAATGATGCCTTCAAGCTCAAAAGGAAAACTACAACAGGGCGCTTGAAATTAGAGGTTCATGATTCTATTTTTTCATTTCTATCCTCCTAATTTTTCAATTATGTGTGCCTCCCTTTTGTCCTATTTCGCCTAAGTTCTTTTTGCCAATCGTTGTATTTTTCGCTTTGGGGTAAGGGCATCCCGGGAGTAGTGCTAAAGCCCCGGGTTTGAGTTGAGCCCAAAGAAAAACTCAAGTAGGTTTGGGATTAGCAGTAGTAAAAATCCTAAGTAAATTTGAGGTGAATCGTATGAAAAACCTCACTTGTAATTGGTGCATTTAGTGGATTTTTCCCAACATCGGTTGGGGGAGGATGTAGAATCGGTATTGAGTCGAACCACCTAAAAACTTTTGTGTTCAAATTTCTTTATTCGTGCTTAAAACTTTTAAGTTTTAATTTCGAAAGTTAAAATTTTTAAATACACAATTCACCCCCCTCTTGTGGGATTTCCTTAGCACAAAACACTTCAATTGGTATCAGAGAAAGGAACCACAAATTACGTGAGTAGCATCACGTGGGAGATCCTCTTGTGCTAAGTGAAGGCTTTCTCACAATTTTTTTTGTTGTTTGTGATTTTGTATGGCTTCCTTTTTGGTCAAAATGAGTGCAACCTTATGTGAAGGTTTTTCTTCAAATCGGCCTCCATTATTTAAAGGAGTATTTTACTTATATTGGAAAAATCGTTTTACAATTTTCATTCAATCTATTGATTTGGAATTATGGGAAGTCATGACGAAGCCTTGTGAACTTCCTAGAGATTCTTTTACTGATGAAGTCAAGCCCATTAGTGAGCTTAACATTGAGCACAAAAGATTGGCTCAATTAAATTCTAGGGAGTTAAACTATCTTCATTGTGGAATTTCTCCTAGTGAGTTTACACAAATTATGAACTTGCATACGATTTTTGAGGTATGAAAAAAACTCGAAGTAACTTATGAGGGTACCTCACAAGTGAAAGAAACTAAGATCAATATCCTCACCCATGACTACGAACATTTTAGAATGAATCCCAATGAAAGTATTAAGAGCATGTTTTTGAGATTTAATGATATTACAAATGGATTGGTAAACCTTGGGAGGGCATTCTCAGATGGTGACCTTATTAGGAAAATTTTGAGAATCCTTCTAAAGGAATTTGATCCACTTGCAACGGCTATTAAAGCCACTAAGGATCTTAGCAAACTTTTATTGGATGAACTCCTTGAGGAACTTCTTACCGCCGAAATAGAAATGTCAGGGAGACTTACAGAAGAGGCCTCTACAAGCAAGTTAAAGTATAAAAGAAGAAAGGAAGAACCAATGGCTTTCAAAGCCACCAAAAGCAATTCAGATTCCACTTCCACCTCCTCCATGGATTTAGAGGATGAGGTAAGTTTCCATGTTAATGGTTTAGCTAAAAATTTGGCAAAGAGCTTTCTTAATAGGAAATGGAAAAAGAAAAGCAATAAAGAGAGGAAGAGGCCACCAATTTGTTTTGAGTGTGGTCAAACCGGTCATATTAAACCAGAATGTCCAAAACTCAAAGACAAGCATATGAAGAAGGGAGAAAAGAAGAAGAAGAAGAAGAGCTTGAAGAAAAAGAAAGAATTTCAAGCTATATGGAGTGCCTCCGAAGATTCAGACATTTCAAGCTCAAGTAGAGGAGAAGAAGGAATGATTTGCTTTATGGCAAACGAGGCATCCTCATCATCTTCAAGTGAAGAAGAAGAAGAAGAAAACGAGGTAAGCTCTTGGACAAGAGATACTCTTGAAAATAATTACATTGAAATTATGAATGCATTAACTTCCTTAATGAGTGCACATAAAAAATTAAAAAGGAGCTACAAAGAAAAGGTTGAATTGCTTGATTTTGTCATGAAAGAAGATGAAAGGAAAAAATTAAAAAATCAACATATATGTGAAGAAAAGGCATCTCTTATCATTGAAAATACTTCTTTGAAGCATGATATTTCAGTTTTAAAAGAAAAAATACAATCTTTTGAGCATGCTAGAGTAAATAAAACTACACATGTTTCAAATGCTTATTATCATTCACATGCTCTCAATTTCAAAAAACCTAGATATTTGAGCATGCATAGGCCATCAAACATCGTTTGATTTTATTGTTGTAAACTTGGACAAATTATGAAAGATTGCTTCTTTAGAAGAAATATGTATACACAAACACAAAATGTTAAATGAATTGTTAAAAAGGAGAACATGCAAGTACCATTTAGTGTTCAACCCAAGTTTTCTTGGGTTCCTAAGAGCATGACTTAGAAGACTAGAAGAAAAGGTCTCCAAAATATTTGGAGACATTCTAGGATAGGTCTAAGATATTTAGAAAACTTAAATTGATGATTTCATTTAGTGGTATACTTTCTAATTTAAATTTTACACCTCATACAGTCAAAACCAAGGAGAAAATCGAAATCCACATCTTGGGTATTGGATAGTGGATGCTCAAGACACATGACTGGAGACAAAAGTAAATTCAAATCATTGAGATCGGGTCCAAAAAGGAAGGTGACCCTAGAAGACAACACAAAGAAAAGAATAATTGGAATTGGAGATGTAAGTACGACAAACTTTACCCTTTCAAATGTATTTTTAGTAGAAGGCTTAGAATTTAATTTGATTTGTATTAGTCAACTTTGTGATAATGGATTTGAAATAGTTTTTAACACAAAAGTTTGCAAAATCATGAAAAATAATGTTGAACTACTTATAGGTAATAGAAAATATGATACATATGTAATTAGTTTTGGACAACTGGAAGCTAGTGTTTTGGAATGCCTAGTGACCCAATCTAATGAGAATTCATTATGGCATAGAAGATTAGGCCATGTGGGATACTCCACCTTGAAGAAGATTTCAAAATTAGATGTAGTTAGAGGCCTTCCAAAACCAAGCAAGTCAAATTGGGAGTTGTGTGAATCTTGCCAAAAGGGAAAACAAGTTAAATCCTCTTTCAAATGTCAAAATGTATTAAGAACTAGTACACCTTTAGAAAAAATCTACTTAGATCTTTTTGGTCCAATACAACCTTTGAGTTTAGGAGGAAAACAATACGGATTTGTTATAATTGATGATTTTTCTAGATATACTTGGGTGTTTTTTTTCTTAGACATAAAAATGAAGCCTTTGAGAACTTTGAAGAGTTGATTAGAGAGTTAGAAAGACAACATAGTCTAAAATTAATTTGTATGCAAAGTGATAATGGGAGTAAATTTAAGAATGAATATTTTAGTTAGTTTTGTAAAGAGAAAGGAATCAAACATTAATTCACATGCCCATATACACCACAACAAAATGACATTGTAGAAAGAAAGAATAGAACATTAGTTGAGATGGGTAGAACCATGTTAGCCGAATATAACTTACCCAAATATTTTTGGGCCAAAGCTATTAGCACGGCGTGTTACATCATAAATAGGGTTAATTTGAGACCAAAGTTGAAGAAAACTCCTTATGAACTGCTAAGGAAGAAGAAACCAAATCTTACTTATTTTCATGTTTTTGGTTCTAAGTGCACTATTCTTAAAAATGAGAGAGAAAACTTAGGAAAGTTTGATGAGAAGGCAAGTGTAGGAATCGTTTTAGGGTATTCATCAATTAGAAAAGCATATAGAGTTTTTAATCAAGAATCACATAAAATAGAGGAAATAATGCATGCTGTGTTTGATGAGACAATTCAACTAATTAGTGAAAAGCATTTAGAAGATGAAATAGAATTAATAAAGAATCTAGATTTAAATAAAGAAAAAATAGAAAATCTAGAAATAGAAAAAGAAAAAGAAAATAATTTATCTAAAGGATGGAAATTTGCAACCTCACATCCAAAGGATTTGATTATAGGAGATGTGAACAAAGGAGTGAAGACTAGAGCTTCAATTAGAGATATAGATCATAGTGCCTTTGTGTCATTTTTTGAACCCAATTCTATAGAAGAAGCCCTTGTGGATGATAATTGGGTTCAAGCTATGATTGAAGAGTTAGACCAATTTGAAAGAAATCAAGTTTGGGAATTAGTACCAAGACCTAGTGATCAACAAGTAATTGGTACTAGATGGGTCTATAAAAATAAATTAGATGAAAATGGTGTAATAATTAGGAATAAGGCTAGACTTGTTGCTAAGGGATATAGTCAAATAGAAGGTATTGATTTTGAGGATTCATTTGCACCCGTAGCTAGGTTAGAAGCAATTAGATTACTTCTAGCATATTCATGTTATAAGAATTTTAGATTGTTTCAAATGGATGTAAAAAGTGCTTTCTTAAATGGAATAATAGAAGAGGATGTGTTTGTAGAACAACCACCAGGTTTTGAAAATCATACACAAGATAATTATGTCTATAAGCTTAAGAAAGCTCTTTATGACCTTAAGCAAGCTCCACGTGCATGGTACCATAGGTTGAGTAATTATCTAGTGGAAAGTGGCTTTAGAAAGGGTAAATTAGATACTACATTATTTCTAAAGCCTTTAGGAGATGATTTATTAATTGTTCAGATTTATGTTGATGATATTATTTTTGGTAGTACAAAAGAAGAAATGTGTAGAGAATTTAGAGATCTTATGACTAAGGAATTTGAAATGAGCATGATGGGTGAGCTAACGTTTTTCTTAGGATTGCAAATAAGACAACTAAAAGATGATATTTTTATTTCTCAAACAAAATATTTGAAAGAAGTGTTTAAGAAATATGGTTATGAAAATATGAAACCTAGAAAAGTTCCCATGAATCAATCTATTCAATTAGACCTAGATGAACAAGGGAAAACCATAGAACAAAAACTTTATAGAGGACTTATAAGATATTTATTATAACTTGCAGCTAGTAGGCCCGACATTCTATTTAGTGTTGGATTATGTGCTAGGTTCCAAGCAAACCCAAAGGAAAGTCACTTAAAAGCTGTTAAAGCAATCTTCCAATTTTTGAAGGGAACTATGACTCTAGGATTATGGTATCTTAGAAATGACCTTTCTTATGAACTCATTGGCTATACAGATTTAGATTTTGGAGGATCTAAAGTTGATAGGAAGAGCACATCAGGGACATGTCAATTCTTGGGACATTGTCTTATTTCATGGTCAAGCGAAAAACAAAATTGTTTAGCCTTGTCAACAACAAAAGCTGAATATGTTGTAGCTGGAAGTTGTGTTGTTCAAGTACTATGGTTAAGACAACAACTTCAAGACTATGGTTTAGAAGTCGCACATATACCTATTAGAATTGATAATACTAGTGCATTAGCATTAGCCAAGAATCAAGTTCATCATTCTAGGACTAAGCACATAGATGTTAGATATCACTTTATTAGAGACCAAGTGGCCAAAGGATTAGTAGAATTAAAGTATGTTCCTACTATGCTTGAATTGGTTGACATTATTACCAAACCCTTACCATCAGAGCAATTTCAAACATTGAGAGAACAATTAGAAATTTTAGACATTGCTTAGGGTTAACTCCCTTTTGATGGTGTCAAAGGGGGAGAATAGTTAGGAGTTAGGGGGAGCATAAAGATAAGGGGAGCATGATAGGAGTTAGGGGGAGCATAAAGATAGGGGAGCATGATAATTATTAATCTCCTCATTAAGATTTCTCTTCTTAAAAGTTTATTTTTATTCATTTTATGATTTTTTTATAGATTTAAAATATTTATGTCTTGCCATCATCAAAAGGGGGAGATTGTTACACCCTTGTGTTTGATGAGTCAAGCATAAATGTTTATATTTTATTTAAGCTTGATTTTAAGTAAAATTGTTAATATTTAATTATATCAAGCCATGTATTTCACATGTCTAAAATAGTGGTCTCTAAGGACCTTGAAGCCTTGGCATACTTCAAGGAAATTTAAGACATATACTAGAATTTTCATATTTGAGTTTTTATTAATTTTCTTGAAATTGAGATATGCAATTTTTGAGATTATGAGGCACACTAGTAGTATTAATATTTAAAAATTTAATAAAATTAATAATTATTGAATTTTTATTTTTAGGTCAAGCTTTATTGACAAAAAGTATAGACATTGGTATTTGATTTTTTAAAATTATTTAGGAATTATTTTTCATAAATTTCTTTTCATAGTCATTTATAAAACTTATAATACTATGATAATATAAAATTATTTTGGTACACTTATATTTAAAATTTTAGCACAAAAATTCTTCCAATCAACCATAAAAAAGCTTAAGTCTCGGGAAAATTCACAGTAGCACTGGGCGAGCCGACCTGTCACGCAATTAGCCCGTCCAGGTCTTTTAGAAATTAAAAAATTGGTTGACCCAAAAAGGGCGAGCCAAGACCGCCCAAAGCCCGCCGAGAGGAGCACGACAAGGTCAAACTACAGCGGTAGTCAACGCTTAAATTAACAGTGCTTGTCTAGGCCAAGCCAGCCCAAAGCCCACAGAGAGGAGCTCGGCTAGGTCAAACTACAGTTACGGTCAACGGTCAATGAACAGTGTATGGTCAAGTCAACCCAACCGGGTGATGAAATCCCGATCAAGGAAGGGGGGAGCCAGCCCCACAGAAGCTCGAGAATTAAACTGCACAAATTCCTTATAAAACGGTGCACCGAATTTAGTTCTACAGTGTGAGACTAAAAATCCCACCTTATAACTTTGGCAAGATCCAAAGGCGCAGATCAAGCCCGCCAAGATCCAACGCTCAAGATTGAAATCGAACGGCTGTTTTGCGAGATTAATCGGCGCCGTTTGTTTAGTGCTCGGATCCAAAGCTCCAGATCAAAATCGAAAGTCTTTTACTCGAGTTTAATCGGCGTCGTTTGTTCTGCACGTGGATCCAATGCTCCAGAGCAAAATCGAACGACTGTTTTGTAAATTTGATCAGCACCATTCGATTTTGGGCCCAGAACAGACGGTGGCTGCTTTCCGTCCGTTGCCCAAACATCTAGTTGTTTTTTAGGAGCCATTGAAGGTTTTTTTTAAGCTCAATTTTAAGCTCTATAAATAGGGAAGAATTAAGATTTATTTAGTTTACCTTTGCAAAATTTTTCAAAGATTTCAGATCTCAAATTTAAGCAATCACAAGCAAAAACGGTGCCTTCTAGCTCAAAAGGAAAACTGCAATAAGGCGCTTGAAATTAGAGGTTCATGATTCCATTTTTCTCATTTCTATCCTTCTAATTTTTTAATTGTGTGTGCCTCCCTTGTCTCCTATTTCTCCTAAGTTCTTTTTGCCAATTGTTGTATTTTTCGTTTTGGGGTAAGGGCATCCCGACAGTAGTGCTAAAGCCCTGGCTTTTAGTTGAGCACAGAGAAAAACTCAAGTAGGTTTGGGATTAGCCGTAGTAAAAATCCCAAGTAGGTTTGAGGTGAACCGTACGAAAAACCTCACTTGTAATTGGTGCATTTAGTGGATTTTTCCCAACACCGGTTGGGGGTAGACGTAGACTCAGTTTTGAGTCGAACCACCTAAAAACTTTTGTGTTCAAATTTCTTTATTCGTGCTTAAAACTTTTAAGTTTTAATTTTGAAAGTTATAAAATTTTTAAATACACAATTCACCCCCCTTTTATGGGATTTCCTTAGCACGAAACACTTCAATAATACTTAAAACATCTTTTATATTGCACAGTTTAATATCAAGTATTTATGATAAATATATTTTTTATTATTTACACTTGTTATATACTTAATTTTTTTTTATTTATGACAATGATTACATAATAGAAGAAAATCTTCTATTTTAGTGTTTAAGATAGAAAAGATAATTGTTTAGATAAATTTTTCTAATTTGTATTTAAATAAAATATTGATATTAGATTATATTATGACATTTATATACGGGCACAATTTTTTTTAAAAATGTCTATGCTTGATAATTTAGAAAATTTAAGAAAATTATAACTTGCTTGTAAATATTAATTAATAATTCTTTTTGTAATGTATGTTAATTTATTTTCTTAACATATAAATGTCATAAAATTAAATTATTATAATTTATAGTTTATAATTACCATTTTCATAATTAATTGATAATAATAACTTTATAATATTACTATCAATTTCATATGAAAATAAATTTGGCACATCATATGATATAATAAAATAATAATTTTAAAATAGATTAAAATTATGAAAAAAAAATTATACCATTTATAAAAAATAAGAATTAATTTATATTTATTTAGTATAGATATTATGTGCTTAAAATCTTTTAAATGTAATAATATTATGTTATGGAATATTAAAAATTTAAAAATATATAATTAATATTAAATATTAATTATGTTTATTATCTACATCACATCACAAAAAGATAATATTTTAGAATAATTAAATTATTTTTTATTTAATAAAATATTTTTAATTTTAAATGTGTATAAAATAATATAATATTAATATTAAAAATATTCTTTAAATATTTGAAATATCCTAAAATAATAACAAATAATATTTTTTATATTTAAATAATAAATATTTTATTTGATAAGTTTTAATATTTTGTTAGTAATATAATTTTGATTATTTAGATTTTTCTTTTATTAAATTATTTCTAAATTATTTTCTCATTATCTCAATATCTTGCATATTCTCACTTTTGTTTTTGTCTTTTTATCATTCTCTATTTGTTTGTTCATTCTCTATCTCTTTATATTTTTCTTAGCCTCTCTACCGTTTTTTAATTTATTATTTCTCTCTATCTCATCTATTAATTTATTCTCTCTATTTCTTCAATATTTTCTATTTTTTCTTTTACTCTTCATTAAATGTTTTGTAATCTCTATCTATTAGTATTTCTTTTCGTATGTTACTCTTATCAATTCCTGTCTTTCTCTCACATTTATAGAATAATTATCTCTAACACTATTATCCCTTTTTCATCTCATCGATTCATAACATTTATAAAATTTCTTATACTACATAATTTAATATATAATATTTATGATAAAAGATATATTTCATTATTTATATTTATTAATTAATTTTGTATTTAAATTAATAAAAATTATTACATAATTGAAGAAAATCATATAAATTAATTTCTATGTCATAAAAAAAATTAGTACATGTAATTTGTTTATTAATTTAATATAAACAAAATATTGATATTAAAAATACTATGGGATATATAATATGTATTAATTTTTTAAAAATACATATTGAAGTGAAAACAAGTGTGTGTATCCCAAAAAAGGGTATGAATTATTTTTTAAAAAATATTTTTTCTAAGTTTTTAATTATATTTATTTTCAAAATTTAATTGAAAATAATTATTTTTTACAAAAAAGTATTTATTTACAAATATGATAATTTATAATTTTTTAATGAAAACAATGGTGTAAATGGTACACAAAAATTTCTATGTCGTTCTGTCCAAGTTAGAACTTATGTCCACCCATATTCAAATTAAGAAAACTCAATGGTGTACCTCTAACCTATTAGATCTCATTAGAGCTCCAAACTATTAAGAAGTCCTCACGTTGCACCTCTTTTTATAGCATTTGTATTGATAATGAATGACAACTTATTTAATAACATGTTAATTTTAAGCAATTAAATTATTATAAATGATTGTTAATAATTGGAATTTAAGTATTTAATTTTTAGTAATAACATTGCAAGAAAATCATTAATTTCATTTAGAAATAAATAGAACACATCATATGATATAATAAAATAAAACATTAATATAATTAAATATTAAGCAAAATAACATATAATAATTATAGTAAATTAGAACTAATTTATATTTATAATAGAATTACATATAATATCCGTAGAACTTTTTAAATAATGTAATAATATATTAAAGAATATTAGAAACCTAAAAATATAACATTAATGTTAAATATTATTTGTATTTATTATCTATAACAAAAATATAAAGACGATTTATTTGAATAATTATATTATTTATTATTTAATTAATTTTTTTACTTAATGTATGAGTTAAATTAATTTCAATTAATAGTTAAAATATCCTTTAGATATTTTTAATATTTAAATATAGTAATAAACCATAATTTTTTTATTTTTATTATTAAATATTATGTATGATTAACTTAGTATTTTTAATAAAAATTATAATTTTAATTTTTAATATTTAACTTTTATTTAATTATTTCTTTAACTTATTTACTTTTTCTCATTTTTGCTTATATTATGAGTTTCTTCTCTCTCTTATAGTCATTATTTTTTTAGATAATTTATTTTCTATCTCATTATATTATTTTTAGCCTTTCTTCTCTCTATCCTTTTCCAATTTCTTATTTCTCTCTCTATTTTACATATTTATTTAGTCTCTTTAGCTTCTCTATATTCTATCTTTTTTTTTTCTCTTTATTAAATCATCTCCTATTTCTCTCTCACATATAGAGTAGGTACTGCCATCTTTATTAACTCCTTTTAAGGCTATCAATTAATAATATTAAAAAAATATCAAATGTTGCATAGTTTAACATATAATATTTATGATAAATATGTATTTTTTTGTATATATTTGTTACATAATTATATATTTAATCTACAAGATTGATAACATAATAAAAGAAAACATTATATATCAATTTCTATCATTAAAAATAATTATTTGTATAATTTTCTATTAATTATATAAAAAAACTATTTTGATATTAGAAAATATTTTGACATATATAGCAAGCATAGAGTTTTTTTAAAACTACATATGCTTGATAATTTTTGTAATTTTAGAAATACTTTACTAACTTCAACAAAATGGTCACACAACTGTGACTTTTTGTCCATGATATGTATGTGTGGCCACAAGAGCGTTATGGTACAAATTCTTGTTAGAACTAAAAAGTTTAGCTTGCTTGGGTGAGAGTAGTTTTGGAACAAGTTACCTTTTAATATGCCCTCATCTTACAAGTATTTTTTTAATTTTTTTCTACTAAACAATGATTTATTTTATTAAAAAGTTAATGAAAAAAAATAAAAATTATTATAAATGACTATTTATAATTAATATTTTAGTGATTAATTATTAATAATAATTTTATAACATTATTACCAATTAGATTTAAAAATAAATATGGCACTGCATTTAGTATAATAAAAAAGACTTTAATATTCTTAATATTAAGCAAAATAACTTATATAAGTTATAATAAATTAGAATTAATATTTAAAATAGCTTAAATATTATATATTACTTTTTTTTAAATATAATATAATTATATTATGAAATATTAAGAATTTAAAATTATATCATTAATATTAAATATTATTTATATTTATTAATTTTATTATATTATATAAAATAATTATATTAAAATAATTATATTTTTTATTATTTCAATTTTGTTTTAATTTTAAGTATCTATAAAATAATATAACATTAATAATTAAAATATTCTTTAAATATTTGAAAATTTTCAAAATAATAATAAACCATAAATAGCTTTAATACTTTATTGTTGTTAAATATTACATATGATTAACTTATTATATTTAATAAATATTAATGTTTAATTATTAATAGTCAACTTTTTTTATTATCTTTGATTTTTTCTCTTTATCTCAACATTTGTCATAATCTCTCACTTTTTTTCCTCTTATTATCATTCTCTATTTGTGTCTTTATTCTTTATCTTCTAATATTTTGTATAGCGATACAATCTCCTTCATCTTTTAAATTTTTTCATTTTTATCTTTCTTTTATTTATTTCTTTATTCTCTCTATATATCTTTTATATTCTCCCCTTTCTTTTTTATTCAAGAAATCTTCACTAATCTATCTCTTTTACTATTTCTTTTCTTTTTTTTCTATTATCAATTGATGTGTTTTTCCCTCTCTTAAAGAGTAGTTATCTCCATCTCTATTATTTTTTTCATCTAATCTATTAACAACATCAAGAAAAAAAATCTCATGATGTATATTTTAATATATAATATTTATTATAAATATTTTTTTAATAAATATTTATTACATATTTTAATTTTTGATTTGTAAGAATGGTAAGAAAATGGTCAAAAATCTTTTTTATTACTTTTACATAAAAAATATTGATAATTGAATATATTAGCATATGTAAAAAGAATGTTTTTAAAAGTGCATATAGAGGTTAAATCAAGTGTGTAAATTAAACAAAAAAATGGGTGCATTATGGTTTTAAACTAATTTTTGTTATTTTGGGTTGTCTTGATTTTAAAAATTTGGTTATAAGAATAATTTTTAATTTATAATAAACTTTGATATACAAAAATTATAATTTATATATTTTATATTGAAAATAAAAGTTAAAATTCTACAAGAAAATTTTAGATTGTTCGATTCAAATAAAAACCTACTTCCACCACCAACTAAGGTCGAAAACAAGTCCACTAATATCAATTTATCCAAAGAAAGAATAATTCCAAAATAGATTTATATTAAATCAATCAACGATTTATGTAAGATTTGAACCAAGAAATAAATTGACAAATTCAAAAATTTAATGCTATTCATTTACTAAATGATGGAGATTATTAAAAACTTTAGATGCCTAAATTTGACTTCAAGTTGGTATGAAAGGATAATGCCTTAAAATTAATAAGCTAACAATATATTTAATAGTAAAATAAAACTTTTTTCAAGGTAGATATCCATGTCTTCAATCTTTGAAGTTTGTTGAACAGTCCAAGGTGCTTTAAATGCCACTAATTTACCATGTTCAAGATGTATCACTTGTTCTTTACATTTAATCCTATTTAGCATTAAATAAGCCCTTTAGAATGAAATGTTAAATATTTAAGGCTTGTCTAGCAAACATGTGTTTATTAATTTAGAAAATTTTTGAAAAGATTCATTATCTTTAAGATAATAATCAGTCAACTATGATTGTTTGTCAACTTTATGAATGGTGGACCACAATAATATTATAGCTCTAAATCTCATTAGATCTTTAGAGTTAAGCATGCTTTGGTTGGAGTAGTATTAGGATGGGTGACCTTTTGAGAAAAGCTTGTGTTCTACCAAGTTTTTCAAACCGTTCTTTCTTCTAATGAATGATAATTTAATTTAATAATGTTTTAACATTAAACAGTTAAATTAATATAAATAATAATTTATAATTATTATTTTAGGAGTTAATTATTATTATTAACATTATAATATTGTTGTTCATTTTATAAAATAATAAAAATGAGACATCATACGATATAATAAAATAATAATTGAAATGTAGTTTAATATTTTGTAAAATGACATATATTAATTACAATAATAATTAATTAATTAATTTTTATAATTTTATATACGTAGTGCTTGAAAATGTTTTAAATATAGTAATATTATGTTATAAAATATTAGAAATATAAAATTATATCATAAAAAGATGAATATTATTTGTATTAATTATTTATGTTACCTCATATAGAGATGATATATTTTAAAAATTATATTTTTTATTATTTATTTAACTTTTTAAATTAATATATAAAAAAATTGAACTTTGTAGTGAAAATACTATTTAAATATTTGTGATATTTTCAAATAACAACAAACCTCAAATAAATTATATATTTTATTATTTATTTAATGTAGTATATTATTAACTTGTTATTTATTAAATATTAAGAGTGTGATTTTTAAGTTTTAATATTTACCTAATTATTTGTCTTGCTTTTTCTCTTTATCTCAATATTATTCACATTCTCTCACTTTCATTACTCTCTTATTTTCATTATTTTTTTAATCTCTTATTCTCTATCTCCTTATATTCATCTTTGTCTCTAACTCACCTCTATCCTACTCTGCTTTTCTCATTTCTCTCAAACTTTAATTTTTGTATTTATTTTTTCTATGTCCTCTATATTCTATTAATTATTATTTTCTTCTTTATTTTTTTAATTAATCCAAGCCTTTCTCTCTTTCCTATAAAATAATTATCTTCAACTTTATTATCTCTTTTTCTACTTCTTAATTAACAACATTAAGAAAATCTCTCATGTTTTTGAATTTAATATATAATATTTATAATAAATATTTAATTTAATTCATTACTTATAAGAATTAAAAATGATTGAGGAAAATCATATATATTAATAACTATGTCATAAACTTATAATAATTTACTTAATTTTTATTAATTATAAATAAATAAAATATAGATATTACTTAATATTATGGCCTATAAATAACTTTAAATTTTTTTAAAGTGCATATGCTTGTCAATTTTAAAGTTTTAAAAAAAAATTTATTATCTTTAATAAAATTATCTCACAAATTATGATTTTATCCTTTCTATGCATGTTGGACCACACCAATATTATAACACTAGATGTTATTAAAACTTCAAATTTCAACATGATTGGGTGGGAGTAGTATTGGGATGGGTGACCTCTTGAAAACTCTTTTTGTTACTGATATTGTTTCATAATAATGTTTTTCCTCTTTAGTGACAATTTATTTTAATATGATATTAATTTTAAAAAAATTAAATTATTATAATCTATAGTTTATAATTATCATTGTAGTTATTACTTATTAATAATAAATTAAAACTACTATTGTCATTTTGAAAAATAAAAAATGACAAATCATATTATATAATTAAATAATAACATTAACATTACTCAATATTGAGCAAAGTAACTTATATTAGTTACAATAAATTAGAATTAATTTATATTCTTAATAACACACATATGATGAGTATACATGTTTTTAAATAATGTAATGTTATATCATAAAAAATTGGAAATTTAAGATTATATTCTTAATGTTAAATATTACTTATATTTATTGTCAATATTATATCATATATACATAATATATTAGGATAATTATAAGATTCATAGTTTAATATTCTTTAATTTCAAATTTGATTACATTATTATAATAATGATAATTAAAAAACTCTAAATATTTGAAAATTTTTGAATTAATAATAAACTTCAAACAGTTTTTATATTTAATTATTATTGAATATTATATATGAATAACTTTTTATATTTAATAAATATTACCAATTTAATTATTAAGCTTTACTATTTATATATTTATTTCTCTTATTTTTTTCTCTTTATCTCAATTTCTCATATTCTCTCACTTCTTTCTCAATCTTATTATCATTTTTATTTTGCCTCTTCTTTCTCTATCACCTTATATTTTTGTTGCCCTATGTCTTTTTTAACTTTCTCTACTTTCTAATTTCACTCTCTTTCATTTATTTATTTATTCTATCTCTCTTATCTACTTTTTTCACTTTTCATTTCCTTTTAATTATATCTTTCTCCTCTCTTTCTTTTACTTTTTTCTTCTCTATTTTACTTTTATCGATCCATGTTTTCTTTTTCTCTTTTAGAATAGTTATTTCTAGTTCCATTATCTCTTTTTTAGCCCATCAATTAACAATATCAAAGAAATCTTTCATGTTATATAGTTTTTTATATAACATTTATGTTAAATATATGCTTGATTATATATATATTTGTTATATAATTTAATTTTTTATTTATAAGAATGAGAACATAATCAAAGAAAATCTTTTATTAATGTCTATGTTGTAAAGTGTAATAGAACATATAATTTCTTATTTATTTTATGTAAATAAAATATTGATATTAGAGTATATTATGGTATTTATAATAAGCATTATTTTTTTAAAAGTGTATATTGAAGTAAAAATTCGTGTGTTAAACTCATAAAAGTTTTTGTATTATAATTCTAAATCATTTTTTTTCATTTTTTTGTTGTAATTATTTTCAAAAAAAATTTAAAAGAATTTTAAGTTTATAAAAAATATTGATTTATAAATATAATAATTTATAATTTTTATAATGTAAATTAAAGGTTGAATGGAACACAAAATTTTTAAATCATTTGATTCAGACTGGAACCTATGTTTACAATGAATCAATGGAAGAAAAAATACAAGATAATTAAAACATAAAGTTTTTCATTATAGTTAAGTTCTAACCCACTAGCATTTGTACGTTCAACTATAATGTAGACTTTTAAATGTTGAGCCACAACTATGTTTTTTTGGAGATCAAATCAATCTTAGGGATTTGCAAATGTTGAGTCGCTCAACCTCATAAGAGAAAAAGTATAGCAAGAAACAAATTTTTGATAAAAACATAAAAATTTTTTATGCTTATTGATGAATGTAAAGAGGCATGAAGAGCTCAAAACTAAGAAAATAATTAAGAAATTGAAGGCTTAGGAGAAGTAGACTTAGCTAAAAGAATTTAAAATTTCAAGTAATAATATGTCGTATGTGCTATAATAGTATATTTATGCCAGTAGAATATGTTGCCATTCTTTTAAGATGTAAAAATCGTGTTCACATTCATTACTCATTTTATTCATAATGTTTAGGCATTTATAGAAAACATTTTATCATAACTATTAGAAAGTGAGTGAAAATTAGTTACAAAGTAGCTTCCATATATCAAAAAATAATCATAAAGATTACATCCAAAATGGTCACTATTACAGCATCATAATGTGTAGTTTTTAGTCATTAAGTGGGAGTAATTGGAGCTATTGGATCGACATGAATGAGATCTCAATAGTCCAATCAAAGGCTGTAAATATAGATTAGTTATGGATGGCTGGATCATGTTGGATTTGATCAGGGAAATTTAACCAAGTTAAATTAGCTATTCGTCATTCAATCAATCAATGGTAAAATAAGAATTAGATATGAACCATAAGTTCAAATTAAAGACATCTGGGTCATCAGATGAAGGATAAGTTATTTCAAAAAATAGAAACAAAAATAGTCATATGCTGAAATGAGATGAGATAATGACTATTAGATAGATCAATATGTTATAGTAGTGATGAAGTAACCATGTAATCATCTTATCAAATGAATGGTTGGATTAATTAAGATCACTTTTTAATGGTGGAGGTAATCTTCATCTTCTAATTGAAAAAGTGTGCCATCTGATTGAGTTGAGAACTATTGGTATTGATCTTTATAAACATTTGATCAGTGTAATCTTTTGACCTAATATTGGATGACTCCCAATTTGTGCACTCAAGTTTTAATCACCTAGGAAGACTCATATGTTACCAGATTATCCATGTTCATGCCATCCCATTCTAACAACATTTGATTCAAATGTTGTTAGTTTGACCTAATGCCTCTCTAAGTCAATTTCAAAGAATTCATTGTGAACTAGAACAGGTAGAACAAATTTGGATCTAACTATTTTTCCTAAGCTATGCTCAAGCTTCGGCTTTCCTTGAGATTTTTGCATTGTTCCACAACTTGGGATATAACATAAGAACTTTTTAATTATTTAATTATGAGAATTTTAATATTTTTTTTGATGCAATAAAGATTTGACAATAAAAAAATAGAATTTGAAAAAAAAAGTATGATTAAATAAAAGAAAGAATGAATCAAAATGGAATTATTTTAATTTAGTGAATAATTTGAATAAGAGTTGAACGAAGAAAAGAATTGAAAGATTGAAAAATTGAATCCTTTTAATTTTCTAAATTAAGGAGATGATTAAATGATTTTGTTATTTAAATATAATAATTAACTTATTATATTTAAATAATATTTTAGATTTAATTACTAAAATTTAACTTTTATTTAATTATTTTGTTCATGTATTTCCCTTTATCTTAATGTCTAACCTTTCTCTATTTTCTTATATTTTTCTTGACAGTATCTCTCGTCTATTCGTCTCTACTTTTTTATTTCTATATCTCTATTACTTTTTATTTATTCTCTCTATCTCCTCTATGTTCTCTCCTTTTTGTTCTCTTTTTAAATCATCTCATAACTCTCGTTATTTTTTATTTGCTCTCAATTTTGCTCTTATCAATCCAGACTTTCTCTCTCACTTGTATAATAGTTTTCTCTATTTATATTATCTCTTTTTCAACATATAGATTATAATATTTAAAAAATATCTAACATTATATCTTATAACATATAGTATTTATGTTGGATATATATTTTATCATTTATATGTATTATATAATTCAATTTTTTTTATAAGAATGATAAATTAATGGAAAAAAATCGTATGTATTAATATTTACATTATTAGAAGCAAAAGTTTATGTAACTTTAAATTAATTTAATATGAATAAAATATGGATATTAGAATATATTATGACATTTACATTAAGCATAAATTTCAATTAAATGTGCATGCTTGATAACTTAGAAAATTTTAGAAATGGCTCATTATTTTTATGATAATCATAACAAAATAATGATAATGAAGCTAATAAGAGCTCCAACATTAAGTATGCTTGGGTAGGAGTATTATTGCTATTGGAGATCTCCTAAAAAGTACTCATTTTGCACTTATTATTTTGATTGTTTCATTTCCTTTCCAATGATAATTTTTTTAATAACATGTTAATGTTAATAAATTAATTGTTATTAATGGTTGTTTGTAATTAGAATTTTGGTATGTAATTATTAATACTAACTTTATAAATCATTTATCAATTTCATATAACAACAAATACTATATATAATATGATATAATAAAAAAATAACATTAATATACTTTAATATTGATCACAATAATATATAACTATTATAATAAACTAGAATTAGTTTTTGTCTATAACATTATACATATATATTTTGTATAAAATTTTTTAATTATATTAATATTAAATTTTAAAGTGGAAGAATCTTAAATATTATTTATATTTATTTTTTTATTTTACATCATATAAAAATATTTTGTTAAAATAGTAAAATTATTTTTTATATAATAAAAAATTTTTAATTAATGTTTGAATAAACTAATTTTAAAATATTAGTCAAAATATTTATGTAGTATTAGTAATATTGTTAAATAATAATAAAACTAAACTATTTTGTACATTTTAATATTATTAAATATTAAAAATTTTTAATTTACTTTATTTAATAAATATTATAAGTTCACATTTTTGTGATTTAACTTTTATTTATTCATTTTTTAACTATCTTTATGTGATTTTCATTCACATTCTATCTCTTCCTTCTCTCTTATTATCAAACTTATGTTTGTCATTTTATTCTCTATCTCTTTATGTTCTTCTTGCCTCTCTTCTCTATCTTACACTTTTTGTCATCTTTGTCTCTTTCATGTTTTTATTTATTCACTTTATGTCCTCTATATTTTCTCCTTTTTTCTTTTCATTAAATCATCAATCTTGTCTCTTAATTATTATTTTCTTGTTGATTTTCCTCATATCATTTAATTTCCTTCTCCTTTATACAAAATAGTTATCTCCATCTCTATTATCATTTTTTCAACCCATCAATTAATAATATTAAAGAAATCACTTTTATTACATAACTTCATTCATAATATTTATTATAAATATAAATTTTATTTGTTATTTTTTAGAAAAGTTAATATTTTATTTATAAGAATGATAACATAACATATGAAATACTATTTATTTAAATCTATGTTATAAAAATAATAGTTTATATAATTTTCTTTAAAATATGTATAAAAAATATTTTTATTATATTATATTATGACATATATATTAGAATAAACTTTTCTAAAGTGCATATGTTTTTTATTTTAGAACATTTTAAATGATGATTTATTATTTTTTGAAAATAATCACATTATTGAGACGTTTTTTTGTATGCATGTTTGACCACACTAGTTCTATAGCACTACATCCTAGAGAAACTTCAAAGTTAAGCATGTGCTAGTGAGAGTAGTATTGGGTGGATAGTCTCTTGAGAAGTTCACATCCTACCCATTATTTTTTGCATCAATCATTTTTCTAATGAAGGATAATTGATTTTTTAGCATGTTATTATTAAAATAATAAATTACTATAAAAAATATTTCGTAATTTCTAATTCTATAGTTTTCTTAATAATAATTTTATAATATTATTAATAATTTTATATAATAAAAAATATGGCACAATCATATGATATATTGAAATAATAACTTTAGTATAGTTTAATATTTGGAAAAATAACTTACATTAATTATAATAAATTAGAATTAATTTATGTTTATAATGATATATATAGATTATTTATGGAATTTTTTAAATATAATAATATTATCTTATAGATTATTAGAAATCTAAAATTATATCGTTAATGTTAAATACTTTTTGTTGTTATTATCTACATTATGTCACATAAAAATATATATTAGAATATTTAAATTATTTATTGTTTAATTGATTTTTAAATTTTAACATGAATAAAATATTATAATACTAATAGTCAAAATTTATTTAAATATTTATAATATCCTAAAATAATAATAAACGTCATATATTTTTTATTTTTTATTTTACTAAATATTATGTATGATTAACTTGTTATATTTAACAAATTTATACGTCAAAGTTTAAAGATTATACTTTTCTTTTATTATTTCTTTCACTTTCTTCTATTTATCTCAATGGCTCTTATATTCTTGCCTCTTATTCCTTCCTATTATGATTCTCTTAATTATATTTTTATTTTCTATCTTATGTTTTTCTTGGTCACAAATTTTATTTTGTCATTTTTTACATTCTCATTTCACTTTCTCTTTCACTTTTTGTTTATTCTCTTTATATCCTTGAAGTTCTCTATTTTCTTTTCCTCTTCATTAAATCATAGCTCATCAATGCCTATTACTAATTTTATTTCTATTTTGCACTTATCAATCCATGACTTTTCTCTCTCTTACAAAATATTTATCTCCATCTTAAATAACTTTTTTTAGCTGATCAATTATCTTCAACACAATGTTCACAGAACTATGATTATTTTTTTATCATATCCTTGTGTGACTACATGAGCATTGTGGCACTACATCTAATTAGAACTCTAATATAAAGCTTGCTTGGGTGAGAGTGTACTGGGATGGGTTACCACTTTAGAAGTCCAAGTATTGCAATGAATGTTTTAATGACAATCCTTTTCTTAATGAATGGAAATTTGTTTTAATGCATTTTAATTTAAAAAAAAATGAATTTTTTTATAAATGATAGTTCATAATTACCATTTGAGTAATTAATTATTAATAATTACATCATTCCATTATTTTTTAATTTCTTCTAGTAATAAGTATGACACATCATATTACATAATGAAATAATAACTATTATATAATTTAATATTGAGAACCATAACTCATATAAATTATAATAAATTTAAATTAATTAATATTTATAATAATATATATAGCATGCATAAAACTTCATGTAACATTATATTATATAATATTAGAAATTTAAAATTACATTGTTAATGTTAAATATTATTTATATTTATTTTCTATATCATAATTTATAAAGATAATATATCCAAATAACTATATTATTTATTATTCAACAAATTTTTTTCAAATACGAATAAACTAATATTAAATTAATATTAAAGATATTATTTAAATATTTGAAATATTCTAAGATAATGATAAATAAGAAATATTTTTTATATTTAATTTTTTAAAAAATATTATTTATTATTAATTTATCCTATTTAATAAATATTGTATCAATAATTATTAAGGTTTATTTTTTATTTAATTATCCCTCTAATGTTTTTTCATTATCTTAATATCTCCCACATTTTACAACTTCCTTCTCTCTCTTCTGATTACTTTTTTTTGTCTTTTGATTCTCTTTCTCATCATAGTTTTTCTTGGCCTTCCTTTTCTTTATCGTTCTTTACTTTCTCATTTTTCTCTCACTTTCATTCATTTATTTATTCTCTTTATCTCATTTATATTCTCTTTTTTTTTTCTTTATTAAATCTTCTCTCATGTTTATTTTTTATTTATAAGAACGATAACATTACTGAAGAAAATCTTATATATTAATGCCTTTGTCATAAAAAATAATTGCTTTTGTAAATTTTTATTAATTTTATGTAACTAAAATATTGATAATAAAATATATTATGGCTTATATAATAAGCATAAAGTTTTTTAAAAGTGTACATTCAAGTGAAAAAGTGTTTGTGAATCCATAAAAAGAGATGAATTATTGTTTTAAACTATTTTTACTAATTTCTAGATTGTATTTATTCTAGAAAGGTTTAAAAAATATTTTTATGTTTATAAAGAAGTTTGACTTCCAAAAATAATAATGTATAATTTTTATAATGAAAATAATTGATGAAATGATACACAAAATTTTTTGGGTGGTTCAATTCAAGCTAGAACCTACGTCAATGCCTAATTGAGGTTGAAAAAACTTCTTGTAAAAGAATTATAAGTTCATGTTTTTTCTCATGTTTTACCTCTAACCTACAAACTTTTATTTGTTGAACTATAAAATGAGATTTTACAAGTTTAACACTAACTCAATTTTTTATGATATCAAACTGATCTAAAGAATTTGCAAATGCCAGGAAACCAGCCAAATAGAATGAAAAAAATAAATAAAGAAATAAATTTTTGAGGAAAATTGAAATTTTTTTGCTTGTTGATGAATGTAAAAAGGTGCAAAGAGCAAAAATTAAGAAAAATATTGATAAAATTAATGTTTAGAAGAATTAGGCTTAGCTGGAGTAATTTTGAATTTAAAGTTGTCATAAGTCTTTTTGTTTAATAGAGAAAATTTATGCCAAAAAAGTATGATGCAGACCTTTGAGATGTTAAAATATTATTCATATTAATTTTTCATTTCATTTACAATTGTTAAGTTTTTATAGAACAACTTTTGTCATAGTTGTTAGAAAGTTAATCAAAAACTAATACAAAAAAGCTACCAAATAGCATAAAAATATCTTAAAATATTCATCGAACACGACAGCTACATTGATGGTATAACTGCTAGTTGTTTAGCCATTAGGTATGGATGATTGGAGCCATTGGATTGGCACAGAGGAAATCAAAACAATCTGATAAAATGCTGGAAGATATAAGAGTTCTGGTTGGTTGGATCAAGACGTATTTATTCAGGGAAATTGAATCAAATTAGTTAAGATCTAGATTTTTTGATTAATCACTAGTAAATTAAGAATAGCTCTAGATCATAGGTCCAAATAGTAGAGATCTCAATCATCAGATCAAGGTTAGATTTTTTCAAAAAATAAAAATAAAAGTAATCATCAATTGAAGCCAGATGAGATAATCACCATTGAATGGATTAATCAAATTCAGTAGAAGAAATTGTAACAATCTAATTGACTTATCAAATGGATGATTGGATCGATTAAGATCACTTTTTAAAGGAGGAGATGATCGTTGTCATGTGTTTTAAAAAATATGCAATCTAATGGTGTTGTGCACTATTACTTTTTGATGGAGACTATCATAATGGGCATAGTTGCACATTAGTTGAGAGGAAACTAATTTGTTCTTTATAAGAATTCGCACAAGTGTAGCTTGTGATTCTAATATTGGTTGGCTCCTTTATAGTGTGCATAGGATTTAATCACGTAAGCAGACTTGAGCCTTATAGGTTTATCCATGTTTGACCCATCCCATGCTTATATGTGGTTAAAATGCTTCTCTGTTCAATCTAATGCCTCTCCCCATTCGGTTCAGGAAGCCTTGATGAATTAGAATGAGTCGAATTGATTTGGATTAGACTATTTTTCTTGACACTATGCTAAGGCTTAAGCTGGGCCCAAGACATTTTAATTTAAGCACAACTTGTAATGTGACATAAATTTTTTTATTTACTTAATTGTGAAGATATTACAAGAATTATTTTTTAAAGTAATAAAGATTTAACAAACAACCAAACATGAAAGTTTGCAAAACTACAAAAGCCTTACGCTTTGGGTTAAGCCTAGCACAAGACTTTTACATTAGGGATAGCCTCAGATGTGACATAAATTTTTTTAATTTATTAAATTATGAAAAATTAAATAGAATTATCTTTTTATGTAAGTAAGATTTAGGAATCAAGATAACATAATATTTCTCAAAATACAAAAGTCTTTTGCATTGGAATATGCTAGGCCCAAGACATTTGCATTTATAGACCTTGGGATGTGTAATCAAATTTTTTATTTATTTACTTAACTATGAAAATTTTAATAATATTGTTTTTTGATGTAATCAAGACAACCTAACATAGAATTTTAAAAAATACAAAATAATTTTTTAGCCAATGAAAGTGTGATTGAAAAATACAATTATGTTAAATTAATGAATAGTTTAAGTAGGATTTCAATAAAGAAAAATTTAAATCCTACTAATTAGCTAAATCAAGGAGATTATTATAAAATTTTGATGCCTAAATATGATTTTAAATTGATATGAAAGGAAAGAATGCTAAAGTTAACAAGATAAGTTTTTTCCCAGTAAAAGAAAACCTTATCAAAGCTTATACACATTTCTTTAATCTTTTAAGTTTTCTAAACAATCAAAGATATTTTGAAGATCACTAGTTCACCATGTTCAAAATGCATAGTTTATTCTTTACTTGTAAACCTTTTTCACATTTTACCAGCCTATTAGATTAAAAAGGTAAATATTTAAGGCTTGACCTATCAGCATAATGGTGATATAACATATGTGCTTGATAATTTAGAAAGTTTTAGAAATAGTTTTTTGTCTTCAAGAAAATAATCACATAATTATGGTGCTTTGTCATTTGAATGCAGGCATGAACACAATAGTTTTATAGCACTAGATCATTTAAGAACACTGAAGTTAAGCATGCTTGGATAAGAGTAGTATTGGGATAGGTGACCAATACTAACAAATATAAATTATATTAATGATAATAAGTTGGGGATAATTTATATTTATATTTGTATATATGTAATATGTGTAGAAGTTTTTAAAATATAGTTATATTATATTATAGAATATTAGAAACCTAAAATTATATCATAAATGTTAAATATTATTTATATTCATATCCATATTACATCATCTGTGGATAGTATATTAGAATAATTATTTTTTTGTTATTTAACTCATTTTTTAAAAGTTATGTATGAATAAAATAATATTAAATGAATAGTGAAAATATTACTTAAATATTTGTAATTCTCTAATACAAATTAAATCTAAAATATTTTTTTTTATAATTTATTATTATTAAATATTATATAAGATTAACTTGTAATATTCAATAAATATTTTATGATTACTTATCAAGCTTTGACTTTTATTTAATTATTTTTCTCATTTTTTTCTCTTTATCTTTATATCCTTCTCATGCTCTCTCTCTCTCTCTCTTCTCTATCCTATTATCTTTCTCATATTTTTCTCATAATTATCTATCTTCATATATTATTCTTGGCCTAGTTTTGTCATCTATCATTCTCTACTTTCTCATTTCTCTCTCTCTTTCATGTATTTGTTTATTCTCACCATCTTTTTTATGTTCTTTTTTTCTTTTCATTAGATTAGCTCCCATATCACTTTATCACAATTTTTTCTTTCCATTTTGCTCATATCAATCATTGATTTTCTCTCTCTTAACAATTGTTAATTGTTGACCTAAAAAAGAGATAAAAAAATATGAAAATAATTATTTTATAAAAGAGAAGAAAGTCAATGATTGATAATGAAAAAATGGCGGAAAATATTATTATAGTGAAATTAGAGAGAATTTAATGAAGAGAAAAAAGAGAAGGTTAGATGAGAGAGTTGCAAAAAAGAATATAAAGAGATAAAGAATAAAGAGACAAAAAAGATAATGATAATAAGAGAGGAAGAGAGAGAGAATATTCAAGACACGAATAAAGAGAAAAAATGAAATAAATAATTAATTAAATTTTAATCTTAACTGTTAAAAAATAAAGTTTTAAATATGATAATTTAATCATATATTATATTTTATAATTATGAAATATAAAGTATATTTGTTGTTTATTATTATTTAATAATATTACAAAATTTAAAATTTATTTTATTTATCAATTCAATGAAATTTAATTCATACTTAAAAATTGAAGACTTATTAAATAATAAATAATATAACTATTTTGATATTTTATCTTTAAGATGAAATACAGATAATAAATAAAAATAATATTTAAATTAAAGAAATAATTTTATTTTTCTAATACTCTATAATATTATGTTATTAAATTTCAATATAAAAATTAATTATTTATTTTACTAAATATTATACTATATTAAAATAATTATTTTATTATATCATATGATTTGCAATATTTATTATTATATAAAAGTCATAATATTGTTATAAAGTTTATATTATTAATTGATTACAAAAATGATATTTTTAAACTACAATCTGAAATAATTTTTTTATATAGGCATGTTATTAAAATCATTTATTATTCATTAGAAAAAGAAATGATATTGAAAATTTTTTGCAAAATGAGAACTTCTTAAGAATTCACCTATCTCAATACTACCGTCACCCAAGCTTGGTTAACTATGGAGTGTTAATAAGTTCGAGGTCTATAATGCAAGTGTTTTTCTCAACACATACAAATGATAAAAAATAATAGTTGTGTTATTATTATCATGAAGATAATGGAACATTTTTAAAATTTTAAAATTTGTAGAGCATAAGCACCTTTAAAAATTTATAGATATTATATCTATAGTAATATATAACGATATAAATATTTAATTAAGTAAAATTAAAAAAATTACACAAGCTACTATTTTTAATAACATAAATATTATTGGAGAAGATTTTTTCTGTTATGTTGCTATTCTTATAAATAAAAATTTAAAGTACATAACTATTATAAATAATAAAATATATACCTATCATAAATGTAATATATTAAACTATGCAATACAAAAGATTTCTTAAATATTATTAATTAATGATCCAAAAAAAAAGAATGGAGATGGAGCTAACTATTTAGTAAGAGAGAAAGAAAGTCACAAATTTGTAAGAGAAAAAAAATAATAATAGGAGAAAAGAGATTATTTAATTAAGAGAAAAAAAGAAATAAAAAGAGATAGAGAGAATAAATAAATAAGCAAAAGAATGAGAGAAATTGAAATGAAGAGAATGATAAAAGAGAGAGAGAGGACAAAAGTATATAAACAAGATAATAATTGAATGGCGAAATAAGTAAATGATAATAAGAGAGAGGAAGTAATCAAGGAATGTAAGATACATCAAAGAAAAAAGAGAAAATGTTAGAGAAATAACTAAACCCTAACTATATCTTAATAATTAAACTTTAAATATTTCAAAAATATAATAATTTTATCATATAATATATTTTATAATGATAAAATATTAAACATATTTGAGGTTTACAATCATACTAATTTAGCCATACATAGTTTTTTATGACTTTTAATTTAATATTATTTTAATTGTCATTTAAAATTTAAAAAGTAATTAAATGATTAATAATATAATTATTCTAATGTACTATTTTTATATGATATGACATAAATAATAAATATAAGTTATATTTAATTGTAATACATAATTTTGAATTACTAAAATTTAATAATATAATGTTGTTATATTTAAAAACATTTTATGCATAATACATATAAAAAATTAAATTCGTAAATTAATTAAAATTTAATATGATTCATATAAGTTATTTTACTTAATATTAAATTATATTAAAAGTATTTATTTTTTTATATCATATAATGTGCCATATTTCTTAATATATTAAATTTCCAATAATATTATAAAGTTATTATTAATAACTAATTACTAAAATACAACTTAAAAGCTATCATTTCTAATATTTTAATTTTTTAATATTAACTTGTTTGTAAAATGAACTATAATACATTAAAAAAAGAAATGCAATCAAAACAAGGGTGTAACAAATTGACTTCTCCAAAAATCACTATACCATTACTGCTCTTACCAAAGTTGCTTAACTATGAAGTTCTAATAAGATCTAGTGCTATAATACTTGTCAACTAGTGCATGTAGAAAAATATAAAAAAATAGTAATTATATGATTGTTGTTATTAATATAATCTAAAATTTTTAAAATTTTCTAAATTATCAAACATATGCATTTTTTAAAAACATTATTCTTCTTAAATATATGTTATGATATATTCTAATATAAATATTTTTTTATCAAATAAGAAATTACAGAAATAGTTTTTTTTATAACATAAATATTAATATAGAAGATTTTCTTCCACTATATTATCATTTTAATAAATTAAAAAATAAATTAATTTGTAAGCATAAATGATGAAATATATAATTATAAAAAATATTACTTGTTAAACTATGTAATTTGAGAGATTTTTAAAATACTAATAATTGATGGGTTGACAAAAAGAGCTAATAGAAATAGAGATAATTATTATGCAAGCGAGACATAAAATCATGGATTCATAAAAGCAAAATAAAGTTAAAAAATGTAATAGTGAGAGAGGAGAGATGATTTAATAAAAGGGAAAATAAAAGAGAAAATATAGAGGAGAAAGAGAGAACAAACAAATAAATGGAGAGAGAAATCATAAAGAAGAGAAGGATAGAGGATAGGGAGAGACAACGAATAATATAAGGAGATAGAGAATTAGGAGATAAATAAGAGAGTAATAATATTAAAAAAAATGAGTGAATGATGGAGCTAATGAGATAAAGAGAAATAGTGACATAAATAATTAATTATGTATAATTTAATTTATAATATTTATTAAATATGATACAATTATCGTATATAATACTTAATAAAAAAAATAAAAATATATTTTTTATTATCATTTTAAAATATTTCAAATATTTTAAAATTTTTCTATTTTTAATTTAATGTTATTTTGTTTATAAGTTACATTAAAAGTTTTAATTAAAAAAAAAATAGTATAATAAACTGTAACATTATCTTTATTTGATGTAATTTACATAATAAATATAAAAAACATTCAAGATTTTTTTATATAATTTTAGTTTTTAATACCATAAATGTAATATTACTATATTTAAAAAATTCTATACACAAGATATATGTTGTATTGTAAACATAAATTAATATAATTTATTATAAGAAATAGAAGTTATTTAAATTTATATCAAATTATATTAAAGTTATTATTTTGTTACATCATATCATATGGCATATTTATTATTATATGAAGTTGATAATAATGTTATAATCTAGTAGTAACAATTAAATACTAAAACATTAGTTGTAAGCTATCATTTTTAATAATTTAATTTTTAAATATTTACATGTTATTAAAATTAATTATTTTTTAATTAGGAAAGGAAATGCTAATAAAATATTAAGAAAGCATGGGAACTACACAAGTTCACTCATCCCAACACTAGTCTCACAAAAACATGTTTATATTTACATCACTAAGAAGATCAAGGGCTATAATAATTTTATGGTGATGCATACATACAAAAGAAAGAACATCTTTATTGTGTGATTATTTTTTTTGAAGATAGTGAATAATTTAAAAATGTTCTAAATTTTTAAGAATAAGCACTTTACAAAAATATTTATATTACGTATGTCATAAAATATTCTAATAAAAATATTTTATTCATATAAAAGTAATAAAAAATTCCATAAAATATTATTTTTTATAAAATAAACATTAATACATAAGATTTTTAATTATATTATCATTCTTATAAAAAACTAAATTACTTAAAAAGTATTAAAAATATATATATATATATTATTCTTAAAAAGTATATATTAAAAAAAGTATCACTAGAAATTTCTTAAATATTTTTAATTAATAAAATAAAAAATAGAAAATAGTGATGGACATAACAATTCTAAAAGAGAGAAAGAAAGTCATGGATTAACTTGAGCAAAATAAAGAGAAAAAATGCAATAGAAAGAAATGAGAGGTGATTTATTGAAGTGGAAAACAAAAGGGTGAAAAGAGAGGAGATAGAGAGAATAAATATGCAAGTGAAAGAGAGAGAAATGAGAAAGTAGAAAATGATAAATGAGTGACAAAATAACCAACAATAATATAAGGTTGATAAGGAATGAAGAGACAAATAAGTGAATGAAAATATGGGAGAAGAAAACTAGAGACATTTAAAGAGAAAAAGCTAGATGAATAATTAAATAAAATTTAAATTTTAAAAATTAAAAAAATAATATTTATTAAATGTGATAAGTTAATAAGATAAAATATTTAATAAAAATAAAATATCAAAAATATTTGACATTTATTGTTATTTTAGAATATTAAAAATATTTAAAGGAAGTTTTGACCATTTATTTGTTAGTATTTTATTCATATTTAAAATAAAATATGTTAATTAAATAATAAATATTGTAATTATATAAATTTATTATTTTATATGACAAATATAGATAATAAATATAAATAGTTTTTCACATTTATAATATAATTTTATATTTTTTAACAATCTAAAAAATAGTTTTAATGCATTTAAAAAATTTAATGCATAACATATATATACTATTATAAAAATAAATGAATTCTTATTTATAATAATTGATGTAAGTTACCATGTTTATTATTAAACTAGATCATAATAATTTTTGTTACATGAAATGATGTATCATACTTATTATTATAAGAACTTAAGAAAAATGTTACAAAGTTATTATTAATAATTAATTACTAAAATGCTAATTATAAAATATTATTTATGATAATTGTTTTAAAATATTAACTTCTTATGAAAATCAATTGTTGTTTACAAAAAAAGGAAATTCTGTAAAAACATTTGTACATAACTGGAATGTCTCATTAGGTCACACATCACAATACTACTTTCACTTAAATAAGCATAACTTTTGAGTTCTAATAAGACGAAGGGCTATAATACTTGTATGGAAACACATGCATAAATAAGAAAAAAATTGTAGTTGTGTAAGTATTGCAACAAAGATATGGATAATTCTAATACTTTCTAGATTATCAAGAATAAGAACTTTTAAAAAACAATTATGCATCTTATATATGTAATAATATATTGAAATATAAATATTTTATTTTTATAAATTTAAAAAAATTACATAAACTATTATTTTTTATAAAGAGACATTAATATATAAGATTTTTTTCCATTATCTTATTGTTCTTATTCATAAAATATTAAATTGCTTAATAAATATAAATATTAAAAATATATAATTATCATAACAAATATATATCAAAATAAGAAACGTGAGAAATATCTTAAATATTGTTAATTGATGAGACAAAAAAATGAGATATTGAAGATGGAGATAACTATTATATTCGGAAAAGAAAAAGACATTGGTTGATAATAGTAAAATAGAAAGGAAAAGAATAATAGAGGGAGATGAGAGATGTTTTGATGAAGAAAAAAAGAAAACATAAAGGACAAAGAGAGAATAAATAAATAAGTGAAAAAGAGAAAAAAAGAGAAAGTAGAGAAGGTTAGAGAAGAGAGAGGTCTAGTAGATTTTATAAAGAGAGAGATAATGGGACAAATTAGAGAATAATAATGAGAGAGAAGGAAGTGAGAGTACGTGAGAGACATAAAGATAAAGAGAAACAAATTTATAAATAATTTTTAAAAAATTATTGTCGATTATTTAAATTATAATATTTATTAAACATAATAATTTAATAATAATATAAAAAAGTATTTAAGTTATTTAATTTTTTTAAAATATTACAAAATTTTACAACTATTTTTACTATTAATTTAATATTTTTTTTAATACATAAAATTAACATAATCAATTAAAAAATAAATATTATTATTATTTTAAAATATTATATTTAAAAAATATGATATTGATAATAAATACAAAAAATATTTATTATTAATGATATCATTTTAGATAACTAATATTATATAATATATTTTTATTGTATTTTAAATTTTAAAAATAGAACATGTATATATTTTTATAAATATAAATTATAACTAATTAATAATCATTAACATAAGTTATTTTAATAAATATTAAATTATATTAAGTTAATTATTTTTTTAAATTATATGATGTGACATATTTATCTTTTTAATAAATATTATTTTTTTCAAAAGTGGTCACCCATCTTAGCACTTCTCTCACCCAACCATATTGAACTTCGGAGTTCTAATAAGATCCATTATTATACTGTAGGTGTTGTTCCACAACCATACAAAATATAAAATGTTGTACTTTTGTCATTTTTGCCTTCAAGATATGTACCAATTGTTAAATTTTTCCAATAATTAAGTGTAGGTACTTTTCAAAAAATTAAGAATTTTAAATGTCATAATATATTCTAATATTTGTATTAATTTATGTAAAATTAAAAAAAAATTATATATACTATAATTTTTTATAACATAAATAATATTCTAAAAAACTTTTTTTATTATTTTGTCATCATTCTAACTAAAAATATTAAATTATGTTAGAAATATTAATAGAACAATATTTATTTATTACAAATATTATATATTAAACTATAGAAATTGTGATATTTCTTAAATATTATTAATTAATTGGCTCAAATAGCCATAATAGTGATTCAGATAACTATTCTATGAGAGAGAAAGAAATTCACTAATTAGTGAGAGAAAAATAACGAAAAAACAATAATAGAGTGAGATTAGAGATTATTTAATAAAAAGAAAAAGAAAAAGAGACCATATAAGAGATAGAGAGAATAAATAAATATAAGAGAGAGAAATTAAAAAGTAGAGAAGGTTAGAGAAGAGAGAGAGATGACAAGAAGAATATAAAGGTGACAAAGAATAAAGAATTAAAAAAGTAAATGATAATAGGAGAGGTAAAGTAGTGAAACAATTTGGGAAAAATTTAGAAACAAATAAAAAGTGAAAGAAATAACTAAATAAAACTTAGATCTTTATAATTAACTTATAATTTTTATTAAATAAAATAATTCAATCATATATAATATTTTATAATAAGAAAATATAGAAATATATTTGAGGCTTATTATTATTATTATTATTTTACATTATTGTAAATATATTAAAATTTTTTTTTATTTTTAATTAAATATAACTTTGTTCATAATGTAAATTAAGAAATTAATTTAATTATAAAAACATAACTATTCCAATTTTTTAATTTTTGTATGATATAACATTGATAATAAATGTATGTTATATGTAACATTAATGATATAATTTTAGAATTTTAATATCCTATAATATAGTATCACTATATTAAAATATTTATGTGCAAAAAATATATATAATAATGAATACATAATTTAATTAAAATTTATTGTAATTAATATAAATTATTTTTCTTAACATTGAAAAATATTAAAATTATTATTTTTTTTGTCATATGATGTACCTCATTTATTAGTATATGAAATTTATAAAAATGTTAATAATTAGTTAGTAAAACTCTAATTATATAGTATCATCTATAATAATTTAATTTTTTAACGTTAACATATTTTAAAAATAAATTATCATTAATTAAAAAAATAAATGCTATGAAAAAATAGTTTTAACATGATGACTTCTTTAGAGTTCACTTATCCCAATACTATTCCCACCTTAGTATGCATAACTTTAGAATTCTAATGAGATCCAATATTAATGCTAGTGAGCTTACACATGGATACAAAAAAATCTTTGTTCTGTGATTATTGTCTTAAATGTAATTTAACACTTTGAAAAGTTTTCAAACTATCAAGGATATACAAATTTTAAAAAATTATGCTTATTATTTATGGCATGGAATATTCTAATATCAATATTTTTTTATAATATTTATAAGAAATTAGATAAATAATCAGTTATGATAACTTAGACATTAATACATAAGATTTTCTTCAATTATTTTATCATTTTGTTAAATAAAAAATTTAATTACTTAAAAGATGTAACTAATAACATATGTATACATTTATCACAGCTATTATACATTAAACCACGAAAATAAAGAGATTTCTTAAATATTTTTTATTGGAGAGTTGATAAAATATATAATAGAGATGGAGATAAATATTCTATAAGAGAGACAAAAAGTCAGATTAATAAAAGAAAAATAAAGAGAAAAATAGTATTGGAGAGAGATGAGAGAATTTAATTAAATATAAGAGAAAAGAGAAAACATATATAAGATAGGGAGACTAAATAAATTAAGAAAAATAGAGTGAGAGAAATGACAAAGTAGAGAAGGATAGAGGATAAAAGATAGAGAGAGATCAAGAAAAATATATGGAGAAAGAACAAAGAGACAAATAAGAGAATGATAATAAAAGAGAGAAAGAAGTTAGAGAATATAATAGATGATGATATAAAAAGAAAAAAGTGATACAAATAATAAATAAAATAAAATTCTTCATAATTAAATTTAAAATATTTTTGAAATATAATATATTAATCATGTATAATATTTTATAATAAAAAATATAAAATATAGTCGAGATTTATTATTATTTTAGAATTTTTAAAACATTAAAGTAATATTTGTATTATAATTTAATATTATTTTGTTTAGAAATGAACTTAAAAAGGTTTATTAAATAAGAAATAATATAATAATTCTATTTCATTATTGATATATGATGGAATATCGATAATAAATATAAATAATATTTAACATTCATAGTATAATTTTTTGAATTTTAATATTTTATAATAAAAAATTACTATTAGAAAAATTTTATAGAGAAGATTAATAAACTATAAAACCTTAAAATAACTATAATTTATTATTATTTATTAGTTATTTAACTTTATCATAAACCATATTATATTTACTATTTTATTAAAATATATTATTTTCCATATTCATTATTATTTGTGCTTCACAATAATATTATTTAGTTATCATTAATAATTAATTACTGAAATGCTAATTAAAAATTGTCATTAGTAATAATTTATTTTTTAAAATTAACATGTTATTAAAAAAAAATTTCAAAAATTAGAAAAAGAAATGCTATGAAAAACATCATGTAACATTAAAACTTCTCAAGAGGTTACCAAACCCAATACTACTCTCCCCTAGATATCCTTAACCTTGGAGATATAATAAGATTTAGCAGTGCAATACTAGTGTGGACACATGCATACAAAAGGCAAAATCATAATTATGTGACTATTTTCATTAAGATAATTAAAAAAATTTAAAATTTTCGAAATTATCAAAGCATAAGCACTTTTAAAAAATATTATCTATGTTATTTATGTCATAAGTTATTCTGTTATCAATATTTTAATTTTATAACAAAAAAGTTAATAAATAATTTTTTCTTCCATTATGTTATAGAATTGCTAAATATAAACTATCATTTATAACAATATAATTTTTTGGCATTAATATGTTATTAAAATCAATTGTCGTTCATTAGAAAGGTAAATGTAATAAAAATATAAGACTAACATGAGGACTTCTTAAGTGGTCACCAATCCTGACACTACTCTTGACCAAACATGCTTAACTTTGGAGTTTTAAAGAGATCTAATGTTATAATGCTAGTGTGGTCACACATGCATATAAAAGGCAAAGAATCATATTTTGTGATTTTTTCGAAGGTAATGAACCGTTTTTAAGGCTTTCTAAATTATCCAACACATCTGTTGGGCCACCTCCATGTTTGATTAGTCAAGATTTAAATGTTTAGAATTTTATTCTAAAGGGCTGGTTTAGTATGAAATTTGTTTAGATTTAAAGAATAAGCTATGCACTTTAAACATGGTGAACTAGTGGCCTTGAAATCACCTCGAAGTGCTTAACAAACATTAAGCGATGAAGTCATGAACATTAGCTTTGATAAGGTTTTTTTACTATGAAATAGAACATTACCTTGTTGATCTAAAGGCACTCTCTTTTCTTGTCAATTTCAAATCATATTCAAGGATCTAAATGTTTTAATCATATACTTGATTTAGCAAATCAATTTGGTAGAATTTTTTAATCTCTTAATTCTTTTGACGATTCAACTTTTACATTATTCATTTGTTTATTTAAGTAATAATTCTTTTTTTTAAATCATTCTTTCTATAGTTAAATTATTTTATTGTATGTTTTGCCAAATTTTATGTCATGTTGACTATTAAACTTTGAATATGTCAAAAACTTCCATTTAAATTTTCATATATAAAAAATAAAAAAAGCTTTATGCACATCCCAAGATTTATAAAAAAGCAAAGGTCTCGAGTTGAGCTTAAGCTCATTAATTAAGTCAAGAAAACTTGTTAAAACAAAATCTTGTTGGCCCATTCTAGTTCATGATGATTTTGCTGAACTTGATGGGTTAAACCAATGGATAAAATGGATAGCATTCAAACAAAACATAATTATAAGTCACATTAGATATAAATAAACCTAAATGTTACAAGTATGCTTAGGTGATTAAATTTACAGCATACAATGGGCGAGCCATTCCCAATTAGGAACATAGGTTACACCCTAGCAAAAGCTTATATGGGCCTAAAATTTTCCCTTCCTACAACATTGGATTATGTCTCTTTTTACTATCATTATCGATAATAAGCAATGCTCAATGTCATCTGATCATGTACTTTTGCAGTCACTCGATGGAGATTGCTTATGCCTTTAAATAGTGATCATAATTGATCCAACTATCCATTTGATAAGCTAACTGGATGGTTACTAGTTCATCTGTCATAACTGATTGATCTATTTGATATTTGTGATCACATTCAACTTCAAGTAATAGTTATTTTTATTTTTACTTTTGAAATATTCTAATAATGATCTAATCACCTAGATCTCTCTTTTTTGAACACTACAATTAAGATCTAATCCAAATTTTATCATTGGATATTACAATGTTCTAAAACACATCTAACTTGATCAAATGGTACTGATCTAATCCAGCTTGATCCAATCATCCAAAACTCACAGCTTTTATTACATTTCGTAAGATGGTCCAGGTCTCCTTTATTTTGATGTAATGGCTCAAGTAAATACCATATATTAGGAAAACAAATTAGCTTTTTTTATGCCACTTCAATAGTCATTTTAAAAAAATATTTTAAAATGCTTTTTAGCTATTTGGAAGCCATTATTGTAATTGTTTTTCACTCAGTATCTAATGGGTATAACAAAAATCTTTCGATAAATATCTAAACGTTATGAATGAAATAACTAATAGACATGAAGAACAGTTTGATAACTAAAAGTAGAGCTGCATTAAATTTTTGTTGTATATTTTTCTCTAGCACCATCTATGGTTTACACGTACTAGAAATTCAATATTCTTTCTGGTCAGTCTAATTCCACTAAGTTTTTATTTTCTTAATTCTTTTGATAATTTTATTATCTTTATGTATTTTTACATTCATCAATAAACTTAAGAAAATTTCTAAGTTTTCAATGTGATTCGTTTCTTACTTTATTTTTGTTTTCATCTTGGTTAAGGAGCCTACCATTTGCGTATGCCTCAGTTTAGTTTGGTCTCATAAAAAACTAATGTAGGGTTAAGCTTCTATAAGTTGGGATTATAGTTGCACCCAAAAAAGCTAGTAGGTAAGAGGTTGATGGTATGAAAAATCTCACAAAGCAGATTTTTTACTAGCATAGTATTTCTCTACTTAGGTTTGGGGTTGACATTGGTCTTAATTTGAGTTCAGCCACCAAAAACTTATATTGTACCACTTCATCATTTATTTTGTTATAAAAATTATATATTAGTATATTATAAATAAATTTTTTTTGTAATAATAAAAGCATTTTTATAAAGAATTTTTGAAAAAATAACAATCCAAAAATTAGTAAAAATAATAGCTTACCTTATCTTGTAAGATTTACACCAATTTTCACTTTGATATGTACATTTAAAAGAACTTTATGCTTATTACATGTGAAATGATATATTTTAGTGTTAATATTTTAATTTTTCAAAATTATCAACAAATTATATGAACCATTAATTTTAAGAAGATAAATGTTAATATATAAGATTTTTTACAATTATTTTATCATTCTTGTAAATAGAAAAAAAAATTACGTTAATTAATACAACATAAGGTATTTTCTACAAATTATAAATTTAAAGGGCTAAAAAGGGAATAATGGAGATGGACAAGCTATTTTTTAAGAAAGGGAAGAAGGCATGGATTTAAAAGAGAAAAAGAGAGAAAAAATAGTATTGGAGAGAGATGAGATATATTTTAATAAAGAAAAACTAGAAAAATATAGAGGTGATTGAGAGAATAAATAGATAAGTAGAAGTGAGAGAAAAGAAGAAGTAAAGATATAATTAATGTAAGAATTTTTCTTAATATTTAACCATATTAAATTTATTATTTTATCAAATCATATGATGCACCAAATTTTCTATTATATAAAATTGATAATAAAGTTATGAAGTTATTATTAATAATTAATTACTTAAACAATTAATATAAACAATCACTTATGATAATTTTACTTTTTAGTATTAACAATTTATTACAACAACTTTTTATTCATTAGAAAAGAAATACTATGAAAAAAAAGCAATGCAATGACTTCTTGAGAACCAAGACTACTCTCATCAAAACAAGCTCAGCTTCTGAGTTCTAATAAGATCTAGTGTTATAATGCTAGTTTAGTCACACATAGATATAAAGAAAAAATGATAGTTATGTGATTATGCCTTGAAGATAATGAAAAATTTCTAAAGTTTTTTAAATTATTTAAACATATGTTAGGTCATCCTTATGTTTGGTGAGTCAAGACTTAAATATTTAGCCATTTATTATAATGAGACTTTCTTTATGAAATGGGTTTACATTTAAAGAACAAGTTATCCAGTTTAAACATGGGGAACTAGTCATGTTCAAAGCACCTTGGAGTGCTCAACAAATATTAAGGAATTAACACATGTGCATAACCTTTGGTATAAGTTTTTTTATTTGAAAACTTCAATGCACAACATGTGTGTACAATTATAAATGTAAATTAATTCTAATTTATTATAAATTGATATAAGTTTTTTTGCTCAATATTGAATAACATCAAAGTTATTATTTTTTATTTGATATGATGTGCTATATTATTTATTATATAAAATTAATAATAATCTTATGATGTTATTCTTAACAAAAAATGTGTAAAATTTTTTTTAATAATTATCATTAATAATAGCTTAATTTTTTTAATAATATAATGTTATTAAAATAAATTGTTATTCATTAAAAAAAGTAATGTTATAAAAATTAAGGTGCAACATTAGGACTTCTAAAATGGATAAATATCCTAGTATAACTCTCATCCAAGCATACTTTATTTTGATGTTCTAATATGACCTTATTCTATAATTACTGTATGATTGAACATGCATAAAAAAGATTAAGAAACAAAGTTTTGTGATTATTACCTTTAAAAAATGAACTTTTTAAAAGTTTCGAAATTATCAAACATTAGCACCTTACAAAAAGTTTATGCTCATTATATATGTGATAATATACTATAATATCCATATTTCATTAATATAAAATTTAAAAAAATTACATAAGATTTTATTTGTTTATTAATCATTAATAAAGAAGATTTTTTTCAATTATGTTGTAATTCATAGAAATTAAAAAATTAAATTATGTAACAAATATAAAAAAAATAAAATATGTATTTTTCATTAATATTGTACATTAAATAATGTAATATTAGAGTTTTCTTATAAATTAAAAGGAAAAAAAGATAATTGAGTTAGAGATAATTATTCCATAAAAGAAAGAGAAAGTCACATAATTATAATGGCAAAATAAAGAGGAAACTATTGAGAGAGAGAGAGAGGGAGAGATGAGAGATGATTTGAATAAGTCGTAAAAAGAGAGAGAAGATAATGAAGATAGAGAGAATAAATTAATAAGTGAAAGAGATAGAAATAAGAAAATAAACAATGATAGAAGAGAGAGAAGCCTAGAAGAATATAAGAATAAAGAGAATGAAGAGATCGATAAGAGAATAATAATAAGAGATAGAAAAAGGTGAGAGAAAATGAGAGATATTGAGATAAATAAAAAAAGAGAGAAATAATTAAATACAAGTGAAACCATTATTATTAGTCATAACAAGTTAATAATATGTAATATTAAATTTTAATAAAATATAAAAATAATATTTTATGTTTATTTTAATTATAGAATATTGTAAACATTAATAAGATATTTTTATTATTAGTTTAACATTATTTGATTCATAATTAAGATTGCAAACATTTATTAAGTAATAGATAACATAATTATTCTAATATCTTATTTTTTTTTATAATATAATATAGATAATAAATATAAATAGTATTTAATATGAATGATATAATTTTTATTTGTAATATTCTATTTTATAATATTTTTAGATTTAAACATTTTTATACTCAATATACATTTAAACATTTTTCTTAATATTAAAGTATATTAAAGTTATTATTTTATAATATCAAATTATGTGATTTTTTTATTATTATATGAAAATTATTGTAATGTTATAAAATTATTATTGGTAATTATTTAAAAAATAATAATTATAAATTATCATTTAGAGCAACATATATTTTTAATTTTAACATGTTATTAAAATCATTTTTTGTTAATTAGAAAATGAAATACTAAAAAAAAATAGGAGCAACATGTTGACCTCTCAAGAGGTCACCCATCCAAATACTATTATCATCTTAGTAGGCTTAACTTTAGAGTATTGATATTATTCAATGTTATAATGATGGTGTTATTGCACATGCATATAATTGAAAAACAATCATAGTTGTGTAATTATTATCTTGAGGATAACGATCTATTTTGAACATTTTCTAAGTTATGAAGCACATGCTCTTTAAAAAAATTATGGTTTTTGTTTATGTCATGATGTATTTGAATATGTAAATTTTATTTATTTAAATTAATAAAAAATCTCATAAATAATTTTTTTTTGATAATTTAGAAAATAATAAATTACATTTTGTTTCATTATGTTATCATTCTTACAAATAGAAAATTAAATTACATAACAAATAAAAATGATAAAATAAATATTTATCACAAATGTTATGTATTAAAATATGCAACAAAAAAGATTTCTAAATATTGCAAATTGATGGACTAAAAAAGTGATAATAGAGATAGAGATAACCATATTATTAAAGAGAAAAAGTAACTGATGTATAATTGTAGAAATGAGAAGAGAATAGTAATGAAGAGAGATGATTTAATAAAGAAGAAAGAAAAGAGAAAATAAAGGTGATAAAAAGAATAAGCAAAAATATTTAAGAGAGAGGAATGACAAAGTAGGGAAACAAAGACTAGAGGTTAAGAAGAATATAAGAAGATAAGTAATGAAAAGACAAAAATCAAAATGTTGTATAGAAAAGAAGGAAGTAAGTGAATGTAAGAGATATTGAGACAAAAAGGCAAATATGAGAAATAATTAACGAAATGTTAAATCTAGCAATTGAACTTATAATGTTTATTAAATATAAGAAGTTATTCATATGTACTATTTAATAATAAAAACTATAAAAAATTTTGAGGGTTATTATTATTATTAAATGTCATAAATATTTAATAAATATTTTAATTATTAATTTAATATAAATTTATTCATATTTATAATTTAAAATGATAATTAGATAATAAATGATATTATTATTTTGATGTAAAACCTTTATATGATCTAATATAGATAATAAATATAAATAATACTTAACATTAATGATATAATTTTAGTTTTATAATATTGTATAATATTATGTCAAAATTTTAAAAAAACTTCTATTCACATTATGTGTATGGAATTAAAAAAATGTAAATTATAATTTACTTTAATTGATATAAGTTATTTTGATTAATTTCAATCTATAATAAAGTTATTATTTTATTATATGATAGGATGTGTCACCCATATTATTGTATGAAATTAATAATAATTTTCTAAAGTTATTATCAACAATTTATTAATAAAATTATAATTACTAATTATTATTTATAAAAATTTAATTTTTCAGTATTAATATGTTATTAAAATCATTTGTCATTCATTAGAAACCAATGTTATTTAAAAAATAGGTAAAACAAATACACTTTTGAAGTGGTCACCAATTCTAGTACTACTCTTGCTCATAAATGGCTAAGTTAAAAGTTCGAATATGTTCTAGTGCTATAATGCTAATATGATCATACATGCAAATAAGTGATAAAGAATCATAGTTGTGGGATTATTTTCCTTAAGATAATTAACGATTTGTAAAATTTTTAGAATTGTGAAACATATGTGTGTGGTCACCCTTGCATTTCATGAGCTAAGCCTTAAATGTATAACTTTTTTTCTAATTGACTTGTTTATTGTGTGTTATGTTTACATGTAAAGAATAGGCCATGCACTTTGAACATGGTGAATTAGTGGTGTTCAAAGCACCATGGAGTGTTCAACTTGTTTTAAGCATTAAAGTCAAGTGCATCAACTTTGGCAAGGTTATATTTACTTATGAAAAAGAATGTTAGCTTATTTATTTTCAAGTACTCTCCTTTCAGATCAATTTTAAATCATACTTAGGCACTTAAATCATTTAGTCATCTCCTTTGTTTAATAAATTAATATGATTAAATTTTTTAATCTCTTAATTCTTTCATTACTTCAAATGCAAACCATTTGTTGATTTAAGTAAAATAACACTATTCTTTAATAATTGTTTCGTTGGTTAAATCATACTTTGTATTTTTACCCAATTTTATGTTAGGTTGATTGTTAAATCTTGATTAAATTAAAAAACTTATTCCAATAAAATTTCATAATTAGATAAATAAAAAAATTGTGTCATATCAAAACCTATGCCCGAATGCTAAGGTCTCGAGCAAAATTTATGCCCAAACAATACGTCAATAAAAACAATCAAAACTAGATCAGGTCAACCAAATCTAGTTCGTGGCAAATTCCTGAACCAAAAGAGGTAAGATGTAGGATCAAAAGGAGAGACATTCGAGCCAGATATAGGTATAGTTTTGGTCAAATGTGGATAAACTTGTATGTTACTAGTATAACTAAGTGATTAAATCTCAAGCGCTTTAGTAGAAAGCTAACAACAATTTGATACCCAACGTATACCTGCACGAATACTTATAAAGACCAAATAAGTTGCTATTCCTACATTGCTGGTGTGGTTGAACATACATACAATTGAGAAAAAATCATAATTAGGCGATCATTGTGCTAAAGATAATGAAGTATTTCTAAACATCTTTAAGTTATGAAATATAAGAACTTTTTAAAAAAATAATGATTACTATATACATCATAATACATTTTAATATAAATGTTTTATTAATATTTATTAATAAATAATTTATGTAAAATCACATAGATATTAATAGATAAGTTTTTCTTTTAGCACATCATGATTCTTATAAAAAAAAATTAACTTATATAAAAATTAATAAATAATAAAATATATATTTATAATAAATATTATATATTAAACTATTCAACTTGAGATATTTGCTTAATTTAATATTTTATTGGTTAAAAATGAGAAAATAAATATAAAGATCATTATTCATAATGGGAGAGAAGGACATGGATTGATAAAAGAAAAGAAGAGAAGAAAATAGTAATAAGAAATGATTAAAAATTATTTAATCAAAAGAAAAAAAAGGAGAACAAAAAAGAAATTGACAAAATAGATAAATAAGTAAAGGAGTCTGAAAATAAAAAAGGAGAGAATGATAGCGGAAGGACCATGAAGAACGCAAAAAGATAAAGATTGAAATGATAAAGAAAATAATGATAATAAGAGATAGAAGGATGTGAGTGAATTTGTGAGACTATGAGATAAAGAAAAAAGTTAGAGAAATAATTAAATAAAATTTAATTCCTAAAAATTAATCTTATAATATTGATTATAAAAACTATTATAGGATTTCTATTATTTTACAATAATATAAACATATGAAAAATATTTTGATTATTAATTTTAAAATAATTTATTCATACTTATAATTTTAAAAATTAATTAAATAATAAATTATATAATTATTTTAATACATTATCTTTATATGATGTAATATATAATAAATATTATAATATTTAACATTAAAATTAAAATTTTTGATTTCTAATATTATGCAACATATTATTACAAGATTTAAATTTTTTTTAATAATATATATATATACAATTATATATATAGATTAATTCTAATTTACTATAATTTAACTTAGTTATTTTAATGAACATTAATCTATATTAAATTTTTATTTTATTTTATCATATGATGTGTGTTATTTTTTATTATTTAAAATTGATAACAATGTTATGATATTATTATTAATAACTAATTACTAAAATAAAAATTATGTACTATTATTTATAATAATTTAATTTTTTAATGTTAATAAATTATTAAAAATAATTATCTTTTATTAGAAAGAAGAATTCTACAAAAAAATTTGTGCAACTTAAGGACTTATCAAAAGGTCACTATCTCGAGATTTCTCTTGCTTAAGAATGCTTGACTTCAAACTTCTAATTAGATAGTGTTAGAATGTTGGAGTAGTCGCACCTACACATAGAAGAAAAAACTTATAGTAGTGATATTATTGTCAAGAGTGTAATGAAATATTTTTAAAAGTTTTTAAAATATGATATAAAAAATTTTAAAAAACTTTATGCTTATTATATATTTCATAATGTAATTTAATATATACATTTTATTTATAAAAAATTAATAAAATATTATGTAAAATATTATTTTTCAGAAAATACATATTAATACAAAAGTATTTCTTTTATTAAATTGGTTTCATAGAAATAAACTATTAAATTATGTAAAAAATGTAAATAATAAAATTTATATTTTTAATAAATAATATATAATCAAAGTTTCAACAATAGAGATTTCTTTAACAATGTTAATTGACATATTGAAAAAATGACAATGGAGATGAAGATAACTATTCCATATGAGAGAGAGGGTAAGAAAAAGGATTTATATTAGAAAAATAGAGAAGAAAATAACAATCGATAGAAATGAGAGTCTATTTTTTGAAGAGAAGAACAAAAAAGAGAAAACAGAAGAGAAAGAGAGAATGAATAAATAAGTAAAAATAGGGAGAAAAATGAGAAAGTAAAGAAGTATAGAAAAAAAAGAGAGAAGATAACAAAAATGTAAAGAGAAAGATAATAAAGATGCAAATGAAAGAATGATAACAGGGGTGAGAAAAAAAAAGAATGAGATAAACATTAAGATAAAAAGAAAAAATAATTTAAAAAAATCAAATATTAAATGCTAAACTTGTAATAATTATTAAGTATTAAATGTTAATAATATATAATATATAATAATTAAAAAAAATAAAAATATTTTATTTTATTATTATTTTGTACTAATAAAAATATCTAAGAAATATTTTGATTATTAATTCTCTTCCTTGTCAATCACTTTCTTCTTTCTCATTTTCCTTCTATCTCATTAAGTTATTTATTTATTCTCTTTATAACTTCTATGTGCTCTCTTTTTTCCACTAATTGAATTATTTCTCATCTCTCCAACTTAGTTTTTCTCTCTCTAATTTGGTCTTATTAATTCATGACTTTCTCTATTGCAAAATGGGTGCCTCTATTCCTTTTAATGCTTTCTAGCACATCAATTAATAATATTTAAAAATTATCTTGTGTTTCATATTTCAATATATAATATTTGTTATTTTTCTTTTGTGAATCCATTTTTTCTCTCTCTTATAGAATAGTTATCTCCTTCATCAATATGTATTTTTTATCCAATCAATTACTAATATTTAGGAAATCTTTTAAATTGCATTGTTTCATATATAATTTTTATTATAAATTTATCTTTCATTACTTATAATTGTTACACAATTTAATTTTTTAAAAAATGATAAAATAATTGAAACAATTATTATATATTAACATCTACATTATCAAAAGTAATAGTTTATTTAATTTTTTAATTAAATTTATATTAACATAATATTGTTCCTAGAATATTTTATGACATTTATAGTAAGTATAAATTTTTTTCAAATTTACATATTGGCAAAAACATAAGTGTGTGAATCCAACAAAATTTGGTGAACTATGGTTTTTAACTTTTTTTGTAAATTTTTGAATTATGTTTATTTCAAAAAAATTCATTATAAAAAAATTTATTTTTATAAAGACCTTGAATTTACAAATATAATAATTTATAATTTTTATAAGAAAAAAAAGTTAAAAATAGTGTAGAAAAATATTTTTATGGTTAAAGTCAAACTCAAACTTACATACACCACACATAGAGGTCTAAAAAATGTCTACTAGTAAAATAATTCTAACTTGAGGTTTTTCTTATGGTTACCTCTCACATACTTGCTTTTAAAGGTTTAATTATAACTAGAGCTATTATAAGCTCAAACATAACTCCCTTTTTTATTAGATCAACCAAACCATGGTTTCTCAAATTCTACAACACCCAACCCAAACGAAAAAAAAAATATAAAGCATGAAGCAAACTTCTGATAAAAATGTAAAAAATTTTCTATCCTTCTTAACGAATTTAAAAAGGCACAAAGACCTTAAAATCATGAAAAGAATTGAGAAAGTGAAAGCTTAGAAGAATTTTCCTTAGTTGGAAGAATTTGGAATTTCAAGTAATCATAAGTTGTATTTGCTGTTAGAGAAATTTTATGCAAGTAGAGTATGATACCACCCTTCTTTGAGATGTTAAATCTTATTCACATTCATTTACCATTCAATTGAAAATGGTTAGGTATTTATAGAAAATGTTGTCATAGTGTTTAGAAAGTGAGTTAAATGTTGTAATAAAAGCTTCTTCAAAGCAACTTAAAAATATGTTAACATATTCTACCAAAATGGCCAGTGCAATAGCTCAATGATAATTACTTTTTTAGCTACTAGGTAGCATTCATTGGAGCTATTGGATTGACACAAAGGTCACATCAATTATCTGATAAAGCACTTTTAAGGTAGAAGAGTTTTAGACTGTTGGGTGAAGCTAGAATTTATTGAGACCACTGGATGAAGTCAAATGAGATGTGGACCGTTCAATTAATTGATGGTATAATCAAAATTAGAATGAAATTGTAAGATTTAAATAGGACCAATCTGAAACATAAAATCAAGAATAGGGTTTTAAAAAATTAGAAATAATAATAATCATCTAATGAATTTGGACAAGATAACGATCACGAGATGGATTAATTGATTACAGTGAATGATGCAACAATTGTCTAATACTTGTATTAAATTGATGGTTGGATCGATCAAGATCTCTCTTTAATGGAAAAACTGATCTCCTCTATGTGATCACAAAATTTACATGATAATGTGGTGTTGAGCACTGAATATTTTGGATGGAGACTATCATAAGGGACATAATCTAATATTGTAAGAGAGGAAACTTATTTTGTTTTTATTGAAATCTACCCAATTATCACTTGTGAACCTAATGGGTTTACTTGTGTTTGATCAATGCCAAACTTATATTTCGTTCAAATGCTTCTCAGTTTGATCCATTGCATTTTCCCATCCAGTTCATGAATTCACAATGAACTAGAATCAATTAACCTTATATGGATTCAACTATTTCCTTTAACTACATGCTTAGACATAAGTTTATCCAAAGAATTTTAAATTAAAGTGCATTTTCTGATGTAGCATACAATTTTTTTAATGATAAAAAGTTTACTAAAATTATTTTTTATGTAATCAAGATTTAACAATATAACCAACATTAAATTTGAAAAAATTATAAGATTTTTTCGCTCCAGATTATAATTGTCAAGAGACTTTTGCATTCAATCATAACTTGAGATGTAGCATAAATGTTTTTTATTTATTTTGTTATGAAAATTTTAATTAAATTTATTTTTTATGCAATAAAAATTTTATAATCAACCTAACATAGAATTTGGCCAAAATACAATACTATGATTTAACCAATGAAAAAATGATTAAGATATAGAATTATGGTAAATCAATGAATTGTTTAAGCAGTATAAAAACAAAAAAAAATAATTAAGAGGTGGAAAAATTTGAATGCCATTCATTTGCAAAATGAAGGAGATGATTAAACAAATTAGATTCATAAATATGATCCTAAATTGATATGAAAAGAGTGTCTTAATATCCACAAGCTAACATTGTATTTCATAATAAAAGAAAAACTTGTTAAAGTTGATACTCATGTCTTCAATAGTTTAAACTTGGTAAACACTCCAAGGTGCTTTGAAGAATGCTAGTTGACCATCTTCAAAATACACAGCTTATTCTTTACATGTAAACCTACTTCACCTTAAACAAGCTCCTTATATTAAAAAGCTAAACATTTAAGGCATGAGCCATCAAACACAAGGGTGACCCAAGACATATGTTTGATTATTTAGAATTTTTTAAGAACGATTAATCATCTTCAAATAAAAATCACACAACTATTATTCTTTATCATTTGTGTGCTTGTGTGACCATGCTATCATTATAGAATAGGATCTCATTGGAACACTAATGTTAAGCATCCTTTGGAGAAAGTAGTTTTGGAATTGGTGATCTATTAACAAGTGGTAGTGTTCTACAAATGTTTTTTAACATTTCTTTTTCCAATGAATGATAGCTTATTTTAATAATATCTTATTGTTTAAAAAGTAAATTATTGTAAATGATAGTTTATAATTGTCATTTTAGTAATTAGTTTTTATGAATAACTTTATAATATTATTTTAATTTTATAGAATAATAAATAAAACATAACATATGATATAATAAAATAATAATATTAATATAGTTTAATATGGAGTAAAATTATGTATATAACTTAAAATGAACTAGAATTAGCTTATGTTTATAATTACATATGTAATGTGTGTAGAATTTGCTAAATATAGTAATATTAATAATATAATATTAGAAATGTAAAATGATATTATTGATGCTAAATATTATTAATATTTATTACCTATATTACATTATACAAAGAAAATAAATAAAAAATATTATATTATTTATTATTTAATTAACTCTTTTTAATTTTAAGTATAAATAAAATAGTATTAATTTAAGGGTCAACATATTATTTAAATATTTATAATATAGAAGGAAAATATAGAAAATTTTTTTTTATATATATTTTATTATTACTAAAAGTCACATATGATTAACTTATTATATTTAATAAAAATTAAACATTTAATTATTAATATTTTAATTTTATTTTATTCTTTCCTTCACTTTTATTTGTCTCTTCATTCTCAATCTTATATTTTCCTAACCTATCCCTTTTAAGTTTTTATTTATTCTCTCTACCTTCTCCATGTTCACTCTTTTTTTCTCTTCATTAAATCGTATGTGATGAATGTCTATTATTAATATCTTGTCTTTTTTATTATTACCAAGTTATCACTTTCTCTTTCTCTTATAAAATTGTTATGTCTATCTCCATTATCTAAGTTTCAACTCATCAAACAAACATATTTATAAATCTCTCATGATGCATTCTTTAATGTATAATTTTTTTTGATAAATATTTATTTTGTCAGTTATATTTATTACATAATTTAATTATTTATTAATAAAAATTATAACACAATGGAAGAAAATGTTGCATAAATTTTTTAGTAAGGAAAATACCTTATAACAAATATGACAAATTATAATTCATTTACGTTTATAATATCATATATATACTATGCATATATGTTTTTAATCATATTAATATTAAATTATTTACTGTTAAAAATATAAAATTATATCATTAATGATAAATATTATTTATACTTTTTCTAAATTAAATTAAATAAATATAGTATATTAAAATAATTATTTTACTTATTATTTAGTTAAATTTTAGTTTTAAGAATGGATAAAATAATATGTTGTTATTGAAAAAATATTTTATGAACATTTATAATATGCCAAATTAATAATAAAAATTATATATTTTTATACATTAATACTATGAAATATTATATATGATTAACTTGTTATATTTAATAAAATAATAATTTTAGTTACTAAGATTTAATTTTTATTTAATTATTTCTCACTTTTTTCTTTTTATCTCAATGTCTCTCATATTCTCCATTTTCTTACTCTGTCTTCTTATCAATGTATTATTTGTCACTTTGTTCTCAATTTTCTTATATTTTCTTGTTTAGAACTCCTATATGTTATTCTTTACTTTCTTATTTCTCTTTCTCTTTGAAATTTTTATTTGTTATCTTTATCTTATCTATGTTCTATATTTTCTTTTTTCTTTTCTTTAGACCAACTCTTATCAATCTATGTTTCCATTTATATTTATTAAACAATTTAATTTTTTATTTATAAGAATGATAATGCAATCGAGGAAAATCTTATGTATCATTTAATATGAATAATAGTTTTTGGAAATATTTATTTATTTAATATATATAAGTATTAATATCAGAATATATTATGATATATACTAGTCATAACATCTCTTAAAAGTGCATATGTATGATAGTTTAAAAATTTTAGAAATAGTTAATTATCTGGAACACAATAATCATATAACTATGATTTTTTATCCATTGTATGCATCTGCAACTACACTCGCGTTATAACACTTGATCTCATTATAGCTCAATAGTCAAGCTTACTTCTATTAGGAGTGGTATTCGAACGAGTGAACTCTTGAGAAGTCCTGTTGTTGAAAATTTTTTTAGTATTACTTTTTTTAATGAACAAAGAATTAATTTAATATATTAATTTAAAAAAATTAAATTATTATAAATTTTTGTTTATAATTAAAATTTTAAAAGCTAATTATTACCAATAGAATTTTAACATTATTCCCAGTTCTATATAATTAAAAATATGACACATCTTATGATATGATAAAATAATAACTTCAATGTACCTTGCTTAATATATGTAACACAAAGAAAATATATTACAATAATTATATGTTATTATTTTAATTATTAACAAAATAATAATAAATAATTTATAAAAAAATCTTTCAATATCTTTAAAATTATAAAATAATAATAACACTAAAACTTTATTTATATTTTATTATTATTAATAATTATATATGAATAATACGTTATATTTAACAAATAATAAAATCTTAATTCTTAAGATTTAAATTTTATTTAATTATTTCTCTCACTTTTTTCTATTTATCTTGATCTCTCTCACTTCTTTCTCTTTCTATTAGCATTTTAATATTTCTCTCATTATTCTTTATCTTCTTACACAACTCTTGGCATCCCTCTTTCCTCATCTTTCTCTTTTTCTTCTCTTTCTTTTTCACTTTTACATTTAATCTCTCTATCTCCTCTGCATTTTTTCCTTTTTGTCTTCATTATTTGATCTCTCATCTCTATCTATCACTATTTTCCTTAACATTTTTCTTTTAACAATCAATCCATGAGTTCCTCTCTCATCTAGAATAATTATCTCCATTTTTGCTCTCTTTCTATGTGCATCAACTAAAATAATTAAAAAAATCACTTAAGTTTCATAATTTAATATATATTTTTGAAATATATATATATATATATATATATATATATATATATATATATATATATATATATATAATTTATATTTATAACATCACTAAATTTTTAATTTATAATAATGATAACATAACGAAAGAAAAACTTATTTACCAATACCTACACTGCTAAAAATAGTAGTTCATATAATTTTTTTATTTTTTATAATAATAAAATATTCATATTACTAAGTATTATGTCAAATATAATAAGCTTATAAGTTTTTTAAAATTTTAAATGCTTCATAATTCAGAAAATTTTAGAAATGTTTCATTATTCTCAAGATAATAATCACATAATTATGACTTTTTATTTTACTTCAATTTTTGAACAAACTAGCGTTATAAGATTGGTTACTATTGGAACGACCAATTTAGGCATTTTCGGGACAGTGTTTATTGGGATGAGTGACAATTTAATAATTCTTAGTGTTGCATTCTTATTTTATTAAACGATAATTTATTTCACTAACATCAAAATATTAAAAAATTAAATTGTTATTAACAATAATTTATAACTATCATTTTAGAAATTAATTGTTAATAACAATTTTTTAATATTTTTATAAATTTCATTCAACAATAAACATGGCATATCATATGGTATAATAGTATAGACATGTTTAATAAAAATAACTTATATCAATTACAATAATTTATACTTTTTTAATAATTATAGTAGTGTAAATATGTTTTGTATAAATTTTTTTAAATATAGTAATATTACATTATAAAATATTCAAAATCTAAAATTATATCATTAGTGTTAAATATTATCTATAACAAATCATATAAAAATAATATATTTGAAATATTATATTACTTATTTTTAAAAAAATTTCTTAATTCATATTTTAATGAATATATTCTTCAAAAATTTCTAATTTATAAATAATAATAAACTTATCATTACATTTTATATTTCATTATTATTAAATTTTATGTATTAGTAAATTAATATATTTACAAAATAATATAAGTTTAATTTTGAAGATTTAACTTTTATTCAATTTATTTTTATTTTTTTCTCTTTTTCGAAATATTTCCCACATTCTCACTTCTTTCTCTCTTCTATTATAGTTATATTATTTGTCTATTCATTCTCTATCTCTTTTTATATTATCTTTTTTCTTTGCCTCTATATTAAATCACCTCTCATCTCCATTTATTTCTATTTTTATAATTATTTATCTCATTAATGTATGTCTTTCCATCTCCCATGTAGAATAGTTATCTCCATTTATATTATCACTTTTTTAGCACATCAACTCACAATATTAAAGAAATTTCTTAGTTTGTACAATTTAATGCTCAATAATTATTACACATTTAGATTTTATTATTTATATTAGTTAAAATAATTTAATTTTTTTATAAGAATGATAACATAATAGAAGAAAATCTTATGTATTAAAATTTATGTTATAAAAAATAATAATTTACATAAAATTTTCTTAACTTTATGTAAATAAACTAATGATACAAAAATATATTATGACATGTATATATAAGCACAAATTATTTTTAAAAAATTTTATGCATGATATTTTAAAAAATATTAGAAAATAGTTCATTGTCTTCAAGACAATAATCAAACAACTATGATTTTATGGTATTACTATGGGTGACCTCTTAAGAACTACTTGTGTTGCATATTTTGATTCATAACTATTCTTTTTCTAACAAATAATAACATGTTAAGGTCAAAAATATACATTATTGTGAATGAATGTTTTTAATTATTATTTTAGAAATTAATTATTAATAATAAATTTATAATATTTTTCTTAATTTCATATTAAAATAAATGTGGCACATCATGTCATGCATTAAAATAATAACTTTAACATAGTTTAATATTAAGAAAAATAACCTATATCAAATACAATAAATTATAATTAATTTAAATTTATAATAGTACATATATCATATTTTTAAAATTTTTTAAATATAGTAATATTATATTATAGAATTTTAGAAATTTGAAATTATAATATTAATGTTAAATATTATTTATACTTATTATCCACATTACATCATATAAGGATAATATATTAGAATATTTATATTATTTATTCATTAATAAATTATTTAATTTTAAGATTGAATAAATAAATATTAAATTAATAAAAAAGTTTTTAAATATTTGAGATATTAGAAAATAATAATAAATTTAAAATAGTTTTATGTTTTATTTTTGTTAGATCTTATATATGATGAGCTTGTTATATTCAATAAATATCATATGTTTAATTCTTAAGATTTAATATTTATTTAATTATTTCTCTCACATTTTTCTCTTTATCTTAATATCTTGCATGACCTCTCACTTGTCTCTCTAATTATTATTCTCTTATTTGTTTCTTTCCCATTTATATTTTTATATTCTTCTTAGTCGCTTTCTTTCAACTATGCTTCTTTAGACATTTCTTTCTCTTTTACTTGTTTATTTGTTCTCTCTATCTTATTTATGTTCTCTATTTGTTTACTTCATCAAATCAACTCTCATCTCTCTTTATTATTATTTTTGTCTTTATTTTTCTCTTATCAATCCATTACTATTTCTTTCTTACAAAAAAGTTTTCTAAATTTATAATATATTTTTTTAGGCATCCATTAGCAATACTTAAAAAATCTCTTACATTTCTAAATGTAATAAATGATACTTTTCACAAATATGAATTTTATCATATATTTATGTAGTAATTTAATTTTTATATAATTTTCATTGATTACATATAAATAAAATATTGATATTAATACAAATTATTATGTATATAATATGAAGAAAATTTTTTAAAACTGTGGATGCTTGATAATTTATGAAATTTTGGAAATGATTCATTATCATGAAAATAATAATCACATAATTATAATTTCTTTCTTTTATATGCATCTGGTCCCACACCAGCACTATAATAATGGTATGGATAACCTCTTAAGATGTCTCCATGTTTCCTTTATTTTTGCAGGCATTTTTTTCCTAATTATTGACAAATGATTTTAAGAACAAGTTAGTGTTAAAAAATTAAATTATAACAAATGAAATACCAAATGATATAATAAAAATTAAAGCTTTAATATATTTGAATATTAAGAAAAATAAATAAAAATTAATTTATGTTCACAATTGAATAAATATGTTGTGTATAGAACTTTTTAGAAATAAAAATATTGTGCTGTTAAATTTTAGAAATAAAAAAGTATATCATTAAAATTAAATATTACTTCTAGTTATTATCTATACAATATCATCTAAAGATAATATATTAGAGTAGTTATATTATTTATTATTTAATTAAATTTTAAATTGATTTATAATAAAATAATATTAAATTAGTTATGAAAATATTCTTTAAACTATTTCAAAATTCATAAATAATTATAACATCAAATATTTTTTTATATATTATTTAATATTATTTATTATTAATTCATTATATCTAAAAACTTATAAATTTAATTCTTAATATTTAGCTTTTTTTAGTTATTTATATCTTTTTTCTCTTTATCATAATCCCTCATATATTCTCCTATTTTGATTTCTCTTATATAATTAATCTTTTATTTGCTTTTTAATTCTCAATCTCCATATTTTTTATTAACCTTTCCCCCTTCTCTATCCTTCAGAACTTTCTCATTTGTCCTCTCTTTCACATATTTATTCCCTCTATCTCCATTATTTTATCTATTTTCTATCTTCATTAAATCATTTCTCATTTCTCTCTATTATTATTTTCTTCCATATATTTCTCTAATAAATAGGCATCTTTCTCTTTCTCTTGAAAATAGTTCTCTTTATGCATCACCTCTTTTTGACCCTTAAGCTGACAATTTTTAGGAAATTTTTAATGTAACTCACTTTAATATGTAATATTTATGATATGTATATATCTATCTTTTATCATTTATATAAATAAAATAGTCATATTGCAATAGATATGACATATATATATAAGCATAACTTTTTTTTAAAATGAATGTTCCTAATAATTTAAGAAATTTTATAAAATTGTTCATTATCTTAAGGATAATTGTCACACAACTACGTTTTTTGTCTTTTCTACTTGTGTGACCATAGCAGCATTGTAGCACTAGATCTTCTCAGAACTCAAAGTTAAGCATACTAAGATGATAGTAGTAATAGGATGTGTGATCTCTTGAGAAAACTTTATGTTATACATGTTTTTTGATAAAAATCTTTTTTTAATAAATGAAAATTGATGTTAATAATAAGTTAATATTAAAAATAAAAAATTAATATAATATTTACTTTTTTTAAATTAATTATTAAATTTAAATTTATAATCTTATTATATGATTAGTAAAATAATAAATATGTCACATCATTTGTTATAATTATATTAAATCAATTATTGGTGTAAGTCAGATTTAAACTAAGAAAAGAATAATGAGCTTAAAAAATAGAATCCTATTTATTTTATAAATCAAGGAGATGATTAAAGCATTTAATTACCAAAATATAATTTGAAATTGACATGGAAGGGGAGTTCCTTAAAATCAGTAAGCAAACATTCTATTTTATAGTAAAATAAAACCTTAAGAATGATGATGCACATATCTTTAATCCTTGAAATTTGCTGAACACTCCAAGGTGCTTTCAGTACCATGAGTTTATCATTCTCAAAATGCATAGCTTTTTTTACATCTAATCCTATTTCACATTGAACAATTCCATTAGTAGCAAAGCTAAATATTTAAGGTACGAACCATCAAACACAAGGGTGACCCAACAAATCTATTTGATGGTTTAGAAAATGTTGTAACTGCTTCATTATTTTGAAGGCAAGAATCAAACAATAATGATTGTTTGTTATTTGTATGTATGTACGACCACACAAATACTATAGCATTTTATCTCATTAGAATTTCAATGTTAACCATGCTTGGGAGAGATTTATATTAGGTTGGGAGACGTCTAGAGAAATCCTTATGTTCTATCTATTTTCTTATACTATTACCCTTTCTATTGCATGATAATCAATTGTAAGAGCTTAACATTTAAAAATTTAAATAATATAGATGATTTTTAATGCTTATAATTTTGGTAATTTATTGTTATTAATCACTTTATAATAATATTGATAATTTTATAAAATAATAAACTTCACACATCATATGATAAAAAAAATAATAACCTTAATATAATTTAATATTGAAGAAAATATGCTACATAAATTAAAATTAATTAAAATTAATTTTTGTTTGTAATAACATAGATTTTTTTCTTTTACATTGATGTGCAAGCTCACAAGTGTTATAACATTTGATCTCATTAAAGCTCCAACTGTAAGGACGTTTGGGTCAAAGTAGTGTTAGTATAGGTGACGTCTTGGGAGGTCCTCATATAATAAAAAAATTTTAAGACATTTCCTTTTCTAATGAATGATAATAGATTTTAGAAATATGTTAATATTCTAAAATTAAGTTATCATAAAGATAATTCATGAATAGCATTTCACTAATTAAATATTAATAATAAAGTTAGAAAAAAATTTCTATTTCCATTTAATAATAAATATGGCACATCATATAATGCAATAAAAATAATAAGTTTAATATAGTTTGATAATGAGCAAGATAACTTATACCAATTATAATAAATTAGAATTAACTTATATTTATAGTAGTAGATATATGTTGTACATTTTAAATATAATAATATTATAATATAGAGTACAAGAAATAATTAATTAGAAGAATTACATTATTTTTTAATTAATTATCTATTTAATTTTAAGAATGAATAAAATAATATTAATGTAATAATAAAAGCATTTCTTACTACATATTATAAAATAATAATAAATCTAAAATGTTTTTTCCTTTTTAATTATTAAATATAACATATGATTATCTTATTATGTTTAATATGTTTTATAAATCTAATTTTTAAGATTTAACTTTTCTTTTATTATTTTTATCTCTAATTTTTTCTTATCTTAATGTCTCATATTTTTACACTTTATTCCCTCTCTAATTGTTGATATTTTATTTAGCTCTTCATCCTCTATCATCTTATATTCATGTTGGCTAATCACTCTCCTTATCCTTCTTTACCTTCACATTTTCTTCTGTCTTCCACTTGTTTATTTATTCTCATTATCTCTTTCATGTTCTATCTTTTTTTTGTTTTGTTAAATTATCCGTCATCTCTCACTGTTACTTTTTTCTTTTATGTTTTACTTTTATCAATCTATGTCTTCTTGCTCTCTTTCTTGTAGAATAGCTATCTCCATCTCCATTATGTATTTTTCATCCAATCAAAGTATAATATTAAAGAAAGCTCTCGTGTTTCGTTATTTAATCTATAATGTTTTTGTTAAATATAATTTTTATTTTTATATTTGTTACAATATTAAATTTTTTAAATGTAAGATCCAAAGATTTTTCCCATTCCTTTTTTTATGCATAACATTTTATTTGAATAACTGGTTAATATTAAAAAATTAAATTATTATAAATGATAGTTCATAGTTATCACTTGAGTAATTAATTATTAATAAAAGCAATATAACATTTTTTTTAATATCATATATTATAAATATAGCACATCATATGAATTATAATAAAATAGAATTAAGTTATGTCTATAATAATATACAAATGATGTATACAATTTTTTAAATATATTAACATTATATTATACGATATTAAAAAATTAAAAATTATATATTTAATGTTAAATGTAATTTATAATTATGGTCTATATCATGTATATCATGATAATACATTGGAATAACTATATTATTTATTATATAATAAATGTTTTTAATTTGAAGTATTTTTAAAATAATACTAATCTAATAGTTAAAATATTGTTTTAATATTTTAAATATCATAAAATAATAATAAATAAAATTTATTTTTATATTTTATTATTATTAAATATTATATTTGATATAAACATTATAAGAAATCTCTCATGTAGTAGTTCAATACATAATATTTATGATAAATATATATTTTATTATTAAATTTGTTACATAATATCATTTATTTTACATGATTTATAACGTAAGAGAAGAAAATAATATACATTAAAATCTATGTTATTAAAAAATAATAGTTAATGTAATTTTTAATAATTTTATATAAATAAAATATTAAAATAAAAATATATCATTGCATATATAATAAGCATAAATTCTTTTTGAATGTGTATTTTACTGTTAAAATAAGAATGTGGAACTCACAAAAAGGGTGAATTATTATTTTAAAAAAATTATTATAATATATGGATTATATTTATTTTCAAAAATTCATTTTAAAAATAATTTAATATTTATAAAAAACATAGATTAACTAATACAATAATTTATAATTTTATAATGAAAAAAATTGAAATGGTACTTTAAAATTTTAATGTTACAACTTAAAGGTTTTCCTCATAATTCCCCTCTAACATACAAGCTTTTGTTAAGTCAACTATAACTTAAATTTTTTTGAGCTCAAGGTCAACATGATTTTTATGAGATAAAATAAAACTTAATCTTTCCAAAATTCTAATAAACACAACAAAAAAAAAACAAAAACACAAAATGAAAAAAAAATTTGATAAAAATGTAAAAGCAAATTATGCTATATAATGAATGTAAAAAGGTATGAAGAGGTCAAAATTATGAAAAAAAGTAAGAAAACAAAAGCCTAGAAGAATTCTTCTTAGCTAAAAGAATTTATGCTTGTTAATGAATGTAAAAAGGCATGAAGAGCAAAAAATTATCAAAATAATTAAGGAGATTAATGCTTAAAAGAATTGGTCTTAGTTGAAAAAATTGATAATTTCAAGTAGTTGTAAGCCATAGGTGCTCTAAGAGGAAATTTATGCCAGTAGAACATAATGCAACTGTTCTTTGAGATGTTAAAATATTATTCATGTTCATTAGTAACTTCATTCATAGTTGTTGGATATTTATAGAAAATGTTGTCACAACTCTTTCAAAATTCATGAAAAGGATTTACTAATTTCATATGATTTACTAATTTCATATAATAACAAATATTGCACAAAGTGTGATATAGTAAAAAATGGATTTTAATGTAGTTTAATATTGAGTAAAATAATTTCTATCAATTATAATAAATTAGAAGAAATTTATGTTTAAAATAGTATATATATGTTTAGTTTTAAATCTGTTAAATAAAGTATTATTATATTATAGAATATTAGAAATAAATAATTACATAATTGATGTTAAATATTATTTTAATTTATTATTTATATTACAACTTATAAATATAATATACTAGAATAATTATATTATTTATGATTTAATTAGCTTTTTTAATTATTGTATGAAAAAATAAGTATTAGGTTAATAGTCGAGATATTTTTTATATATTTGTGATTCTAAAAAATAATAGTAAAACTCAAATTTTTATATTTTTGGGAAATATTATATATCATAAACTTATTATATATTAAACTTTTATTTACTTATTTTTCATACTTTTTCTCTTTATCTCATTGAGCCTCATAGTCTCTCATTTTCTTCTGTCTTCTATAATCATTGTCTTATTTATCTTTTCATTCTCAATCTTCTTATATTCTTGTTGCCTTCTCTCACTTATCTATCCTTCTTTATTTTTTTCATTTCACACTCTCTTTTACCTTTTTTATTTATTCGCACTATCTTCTCTTTGTTTTCTCTTTTTTTAAACTTCATTAAATCATCTCTCATTATTAGTATTTTTTGCTTTGTATTTGACTTGTCAATTTATTACTATATATCCATCTTAAAGGAATCTCTCCTCTCTCATTATTTTTATATTTCTCTTTATGTTTTTCTTATCAATTTTTGACATTCTTTCCATCTTATAGAATAGTTGTCATTTTTTGTTAACTATTTTTCAATCATTAATTCTTATTATTTAGGAAATCCCTTAAGTTATACATTTTAATATAAAATATTTATAAAAAATATATATTTTATCTTGTCTATTCTTTGTTTATAAGATTGATTATATAATCAAAGAAAATCTTATGTATTGATGTCTACACAATGAAAATTAATTTTATTAATTTTTTTAATTTAATATAAATGAAATATTAATATAAGCATATATTATAGTATGTATAATAAAGATAAACTATTTTTAAATAGTGCATATGCCTAATAATTTAGAAAAGTTTTAAAATGATTCATTATCTTCAATATAATAATAAAAAACCATGATTTATTTTTTCATTTGCTTGTGCAACTTCATCAGTATGATTATACTAGATCACATTCAAGTTCCAGTGATTATTTGTCCAAGCATTTCTTTTTTGTATGGATAACAATTGATTGTGATATCTTGTTAATATTTAAGTGTTGACCCATCTAGTAAAAGGGTGACCCAACACATAGGATAGCACAATGTCATAATATTATTATTTATTTTATATAATATTTAGCTATAGCACACCATTTGATATAGTATAATAAGAAAAAAAAATTATTTTAATATTTATCAAAATAATTTATACAATTAATTGGAATCAATTTATTTTTATACTAATAAATATATATTAGGTATAACATTATTTAAATATAATAATATTATATTATATAATATTAGAAATCAAAAAGATAATATTAAATATCTAATTATATTATATTAGAATAATGATATCATTAATTATTTAATTAATTTTTTTAATTGAAGTATGAATAAAATAATATAGTATTATCAATAAAAATATTATGTAAATATTGTCAATTTAATAAAAAGTAAATCTCAAATAGTTTTTTCAATATTAATTATTTCTTGCTTTCTTCTTTTTATCTCAATGTTTTACATATTTTATCACTTCCAACTCTCTCTTATTTTCACTTTTTTATTTCTCCCTTTATTGTTTATCTCGTTATACTTCTTTTGGCCTCCAACTCTCCTCTATGATTCTTTAATTTCTCATTTCTCTTTCTCTTTCACTTATTTCTTCTTGTTGTCTCCTTTATGTTCTATGTTTTCTTTTCCACATCATTAAATCGTCTCTCTTCAATCTGTATTACTACTTTCTTTATTTTGCTCGTATAAATCTCTGACTTTCTCTCTCTAATGGAGTAGTTATCATTTTCTCTATTATCTCCTTTTTAGACAATCAATTTATAATATTTGAGGAATCTTTCGAATTGCATAATTTAATATAAAATTTCTATGATTAAATTTTTATATTTTTATAATATAATTTATTTTTTAAATTAAGAAGTTATAATTTAATTTAAGAAGCTCTTTTGTATTAACAACTATATTATAAATAATAATAGTTTTTATTATTTTTTTCCTAATTTTATTCAAATAAAATGTTAATATTATAATATATTATGACATATATATGAAACATAATTTTTTCAAAATATCTATATTCTTGAAAATTTAGAAATTTTAGAAATGGCTAATTATCTTCAACATGATATTAGACATTGATGATTTTTTATCTATTATATGCATGTGTGATGGCATAAGCAGTTTTGCACTACATCTTATTAGAACTCCAATGCTTCCTTGGGTGAGAGTTGTATTGGGATTAGTGAGCTTTTGAAAATTTCTTATTTTGCAAATATTTTTTCTTTTTCATTTTCTGTTGGATGATAATTTATTTTAACAAGATTTTAATGTTAAAAGTTAAATTATTAAAAATGTAGTCTATAATTATAATTTTAGAAATTAATTTGCAATAATAAATTTCTTATATTAATGTCATTATCAAATTATAACAAATATAAAATGTCATATATTATAACAAAATATTAATTTTAGTACAGTTTAATATTTGGTAATATATCTTACATCAATTATAATAAATAACAATTAAGTTATATTTATAATGGTACATATAAGATGTGCATAGAATTATTTAAATATAGTATTATTATATTATAGAATACAAGAAATTTAAAATTATATCATGTTAAATATTACTTATATTTATTATGCAGATTATATCATATTTAATAATTATATTTCCTATCATTTAGTAAATATTTTTAATTTTAACTATAAAAAAATAATATGAAATTAATAGCAAAATTATTTTATAAAAATTACAATTTATTTAATATATTAATAAAACTTAAAAAAAATTTATATTTAATTTGTATTAAATATTATGTTTTATTAACTTGTTATATTTAATAAATATTATATTTTTATTTTTTAATATTTATCTTTTACTCAATAATTTTTCTCAATTTTTCTTTTTATCTCATTATCTCTAAATTTCTATAACTTCTTTCTGTCCTTTTTTTCATTCTATATTTGTCTCTTCATTCTCTATAGCTTTATATTTTTGTTGGCTTATTTCTCTCCTTTATTCTTCCCTACTTTCTCATTTTTTTCTTTTCTTTATTTATTTATTTATTTCCTCTATCTTGTATATGCTCTCTCTTTTCTTTCTTTCTTCATATAATCTACTCTCATCTCTATCTATTATTATTTCTATCTTCATTTTGCTCTTATAATTCCATGTGTTTCTCTCCCTTTCGATGAGTAGTTATCACAATTTTTGTTCTCTTTTGGAGTCCATCGATATAATATTTATGAAATCTCTTAAGTTGCATAGCTTAAAGCATAATATTGATGATATATATATTTTATTATTTATATTTATTACATAATTTAATTTTTTATCTATAAGAATGATAACATAAAGAAAATAAATCTTGTATATCAATATGTCTGTTATGGAAAGCAATTTTTTATGTAATGTTTTATTTATTTTATATATAAAATATTAATATTAGAATATACTATGACATATATAACAACCATACATTTTTTAAAAGTACATATTGAAGAAAAAATAAGTGTGTCAACCCCACAAGAGTTGGTTAATTATAGTTCTAAACTTCTTTTAATAATTTTAAGATTGCATTCATTTTTAATTTTTAATTTTTACAATGAAAAAAAAAGTTGAAATCGTACATAAGAAATTTTATGTAGTTTTGTTCAAACTAAAATCTTCGTCCACCACCAATTGAGCTAAGAAAACACCACCGCTAAAAGAATTACATCGTGAGCTTTTTTCTAATGGTACACCTGTAATCTTCAAACTTTTATGAGTTCAATTATAACACAAAATTTAATGAGCTTAATATATAACACTGTACATAGTTTAATATATAACATTTATGATAAATATATATTTTTATTTTTATGTTTATTATGTAACTTAATTTCTATTTATAAAAGTGATAACATAATAGAAGAAAACATTATGTATTTCAATTCATGTTATTAAAAAAATAGTTTATGTTTTTTTTTGTTTAATTTTATATAAATTAAATAATTATATTTTGATATATTATGTCATATTTAACAAAAATAATTTTTTTTAAAAGTAAATATTCTACATAAATTACGAAAGTTTAGAAAAATGTTGTTATCTTCAAGACAATAATAAGATAACCATAATTTTTTGTTTTCTATGCAAGGGTGATGAAACCAGCATTATAACACTCCATCTCAAAAGGGCTCCAAAGTTAAGCATTTTTGGGTGAGTAGTGCTTGGATGGATGACGCCTTGCGAAGACTTCATGTTGCATCAATTCTTCATAGCATTCCTTTCTCTAATGAAAAATAATTTTTTTAAATTATGTAAATGTTCAAAAATTAAATTATAATAAATGATATTTAATAATTAGCACTTAAGAAATTAATTATTAGGTGTAAATTTATAATAATATTATAAAATTTATAAAAAATAAAAATGGTACATTATATTATCTAATAAAATAGTAACTTTAATGTAATTTAGTATGGAACAAAACAACTTATATCAATCATAATAAATTAGAATTTATTTATGTTTATAATAATATATATTAGGAATAGAATTTTTTTAAATGTAGTAACACTATATTATAGAATATTCAAAATCTAAAATTATACCATTAATGTCAGATAAAATTTATATTTACTATTTACATTATTCGATATAGAGATAATACATTTGAATAATTACATTATTTATTATTTGTTTATGTTCTCGAATTATTGTATGAATAATATAATATTAAATTGATAGTCAAATTATTCTTTAAAAATTTCTAACATTCTAAAAAAGTAATAAAACTCAAATTTATATAGGACTAATTTAATATATCTAATAAATATTATACGCATCATTTTTAAGATTTAACTTTCACTTAATTATTTCTCTCACTTTTCACTTTTTATCACAATGTCCATCAAATTATATCACTTCTTTGTCATTGATATTATGATGATTTTATTAATCTATTTAATCTCCATCTCCTTATTTTTTTCTTGGTCTCTCTACATTTCCTCTCCTTCCCTAATTTCTCATTTCTCTTGCTTTTTTACTTATTTATTCTCCATATCTTCTTCATGTTCTCTGTTTTCTTTTTGTCTTTATTAAATCATCTCTATCTATCTCTATTATTATTTTCTTGCATTTTAGAAAAATTTATTTAACATTATTTATATTTTTTGTAATTTAACTTTTTCTTTATAGGAATGATGAAATAATGGAAGCAAATCATATGTATTTATGTCTATGTTATCAAACATAATGACTTAAACAATTTCCTCTTTATTTTGAACAAATAAATGTTAATGTTAAAATATATTATGACATATATATAATCATAATTTTTTCTTAAAAGGGTATTTGTTTGATAATTTAGAATACTTTACAAAAAGATTCATTATGATTAAGACAATACTATCCCAACTATGATTTTTTTATATTGCATGCATTTTTGATCACAATAATAGTATAACAATAGATCTTATTAGAACTTATAAGCAAAGGTTGCTTGGTGAGAGTAGTATTGTGATTGGTTATTTCTTTGGAAGTCTAATTATTTCACATATTTTTTTTCATAGTAATTCTTTTTGTAGAGAATGATAAATTATTTTAATAACATATCAATGTTACAAAATAAAATTATTATAAATGATAGTTTTTAAAAAATATTTTAGTGATTAATTATTAATACTATCTTTATAATATTATTTTCAATTTCATATAATATTAAATATGACATATCATATGATATGAAAAATTAATAACTTTAATTTAGCTTAACATTAAGAAAATAATTCATATATAATATAATAAATTAGAATTAAATTATTTTTATATTAATTTATTTTGAGTATTTAAAATCTAAAATTATTTTCTAAATTTTAAAAATTATATATATATTTATTATCTATATTACATCAAATATAGATTATATATTATAATAATTATATTATTTAAAATTTAATTTATTTATTAAATTTTATGTTTGAATAAAATAGAATAATATTAATAATAAAAATATTCTTTAAAGATTTGTAAAATTTTAAAATAATTAAAACATTAAAAATTTAGTTATATTTCTTTATTATCAAATATTATATATGATTAACTTATTATATTTAATAACTATTATAACTTTAATTATTAGGATTTAATATTTATTTACTTATGTTATTAACTTTTCTATTTTTATTAATGTCTCTTATTCTGTCACTTCTTAATTTCACCTATTATCATTATCTTTTTTGTCTCTTTAGTCTTTATCTTCTTATATTATTCTTGGCCATTGATTATCTTTTATAATTCTTTACCTTCTCATCTCTCTATCTCCCTAACCTATTTGTTTATTCCATATATCTCTTTTATGTTCTCTTTTTTCTTTCATCTTCATCAAATCAACTCTCATTAATCTACTATTTTCATTGCAATTATGTTTTCAATGACATGTGACTTTCTTTTTCTAATAGAATTGATATCTCTACCTAAATTATCTTTTTTTTGGCTAATTAATTAATAATATTTAAGAAATATCATATGTTACGTACTTTAATAAATAATATTTATGTTAAATATATATTGTTTTATTTATATTTATTATATAATTTTATTTATATTTTAAAAAATGATAAAATTTTGGAAGAAAATGTTATGTATTAATTTTGATGTTATAAAAAATAATAGTTTTGCATTTTCATTAGTTATCATTTACTTATTTATTCTCTCAAACTACTCTATGCTTTATATTTTCTTTTTATTCATTAAATCATCACATAACTATCTCTATTACTTTTTTCGAATCAATTTTTCTCTTATAAATCCATGACTTTCTCTCTCTTTTAGTATAGTTAGTTATATTTTCATTATTTCTTTTTTAGCTTATCAATTAAGAATATTTAAACAATCAATTATGGTGCATACTTCAATTATAATATTTATGATAAACATAAAATTTATCATTTATACTTACTACATAATTTAAATTTTTTATTTATAAGAACGTCAATATAATTAGATAAAATCTTATATATTAATCTTGACACTATAAAAAAGCATAGTTCATATAATTTTTTATTAATTTTATATAAAAAAATATTTATTTTTCAAATATATTATATATAGTAAGAGTACATTTTTAAAAGTGCATATGCTAAATAATTTAGATTTTTTTAGAAATTCTTTTTATTTTTAATATAATAATCACATAATGATGATTTTTTATTTGCATGTGTGGCCATGCAAACATTATAACACTAGATATCTTTAGAGCTCTGATGGGAAGCATGCTTGGGCAAGGGTACTTTTGAGATGGATGACATGTTATGAAATCCTCATATTGTACTTATTTCTCATGTCATTCCTTTTCTTAATGAATGATGATTGATTTTAAAAATATTTTAATGTTAAAAATTTAACTATGAAAAATTAATTTCCCTACAATTTTAATTTCTCTTTCATTCATTTATTTATTTATTTACATTATCTCCCTTACTTTCTCTCTTTAATTTTTCTATACATTAAATCATCTTACATCTCGCTCTTTCTTGATCTTATCAACTATGTCATTATCTCTCTATTGTGGAATAATTATTGACAATTTTATTATCTCTTTTTTAGATTGTTAGTTAATAATATTTGAGAAATCTCTTATGATGTATGCTTTAATATATAATATTTATGATAAATATGTATTTTATAATTTATATCTATCATGTAATTTAATTTTTATCATAAGACAAACAACATAACTAAAACAATTGTATGTATTAATGTACAAACTAAAAAATAATAGTTTATATAATTGTTTATTAGTTATATATATAATATTAATAATAGAATATATTATGATACATATAATAAGAATAATTTTTTTAAAAGTCTGCATACTTGATATTTTAGAAAATTTTAGAAAACTTTCATTATTTTAAAGACAATAACCAATTAACAAAATAATTTATTTTTATATGCATGTTTGACAATGCCAATAATAAAACATTGGATCTCATTAAAGCTTCAAAGTTGGGCATGCTTTGCAAGGGTAGTAATGGGATAGATGACCTCTTCATAGCTCCGCCTGTTGCACTATTTTTCATAGAACTCTTTTTTCTGATGAATGAAAATTTATTTTAATAAAATTTTAATGTTAAAAACTTAAATTATAATAAATGACAATTTACAATAGGTATTTTAGTAATTTGTTATCAATAATAACTTTATAACATTTTTATGAATTTCATTTTATTATTATTACATATTATATATGACAAACTTATTATATTTAATAAAAAGCATAAGTTTATTATTTAACTTTAAGTACTTTCGTTAATTTTTCTATTTATCTCAACATCTCTCATATTCTCTCACTTTCTATTCTCTCTTATTTGGATTATTTTACTTAACTCTTCAATTTATAACTATTTATTTCTTTCTTGGACTCTCTCCACTCTATTATTATCTACTTTCCCATCTTTTCTTTCCTTAAATTATTTATTCTCTATCGCTTCTATGCTCTCTCTTCTGTTTCCCTTTTCAATAAATTGTCCCTTATATCTCTCTATTACTATTTTCACTATTTTTTGCTTAGTAGTCTACGTCTTTCCCTCTCTCTTTTAGAATTGTTATCTATTTCTCTATCATAATTTTTCAAGGCCATTAATTAATAACACTAAACGAAATCTCTCTTGTGGCATGGTTTAATGTATAGTACATATCAAAGTAATATATTTTATTAATTATATTTGTCACAAAATTTAATTATTCTCTTATAAGAATGGTAATATAATAGAAAAAAATATTATTTATTAATGTCTATGTTCTAAAAAGTAAGAGCTTACATAATTTTATCTTAATATTATGTAAAAAAAATATTTATATTAAAATATATTATGAGATATAGATAGTCATATTTTTTTAAGAGACCATACACTTAATAATTTAGAAAATTTAGAAAATTCTTCATTTTGTACAAGATAATAATCACACAACTATGATTTTTTTATATGTATGTGCGATGACACCAACATTATAACACTTGAACATATTAGAAATCCAAACCAAAGAATAATTAGTCTATAGTATTATTGCAAAAAGTGATGCCTTTATAGTTTTCGTGTTGCACATATTGTTTCATAGATATCAATTTTCCAAAATATAATAATAGATTTTAATAACTTTTTATAATAAAAATTAAAAATTATTATAAGCTATAGTTTATAATTACCATTTTAGTCATGAATTATCAAAAATAATTTTGTGATATTATTTTATAATTTTATATAATAATAAATATAGCACATTATATAATATAATAAAATAATAACTTTAGTTCTCTTTAATATTCAAAAAATTAACCTACATCAATTATATTTAACTAAATTTAATTTGTGTTTTTAATTGTATATATGTTGTGTATAAAATTTTTAAAAGTTGTAATATTATATTTTAAAATATTATAAATAAAATGTTATATCTTATATGTTAAAAACTTACTTGTGTTTATTATGTATGTCAAATAACTAAAATATATTTTATAAAAATAATTAATTAATTTATTTTTTGTTGAACTTTGTAAATTTTAAGTGTGAATAAAATAACAGAACATTAATAATAAAAATATTCCTTAAAAATTTGTAATATTTTAAAACATTTATATAATTAAACTGTTTTTTTATTTTATTATTATGAAATATTATATATAATTAACTTCTAATATTTAATAAATATTACTGGTCTAATAACTATTATTTAACTTTCATTTAATTATTTCTCTTGTTTTGTTTCTCTTTATCTCAATCTCTCTCCAATTCTCTCACTTCTCACTCTCTCCTATTATAATTTTCTTAGTTGTCTCTTCGTTTCCTTCCTCATATTTTTCTTGTAATCCAACTCTCCTTTATCATTTTATATTTTCTCATATGTCTTTTACATTTCCATTAATTCTCTATATTACTTCCATGTTCTATGCTTTTTTTCTTATTCATTAAATAAACTCTCATTAATCTAATTCTTTTTCGCTTTATTTTGTCTTTATCAATGCAAGACTTTCTCTCTTTCTTATAGAATAGTTATCTCCATCTCTATTATCTCCTTTTTAGGTCATGAATTAATAATACTTAAGAAATCTCACATGTTACATTATTTAATATATAATATTTATGATAAATATATATATTTAATTACTTAATTTTATTAAATTATTTAATTTTTAATTTATCATAATGATAACATAAGGGAAGAAATAAGTGTCTTAATGTCTTCATACTAAAAAAAGTTCATGTAGTTTTTTAAATTTTATATAAATAAAGTAATTATATGAAAATATATTATGACATTTGTAATAAGAATAACTTTTTTAAAAGTTTATATTACAAATAATATAGAAAAATGTTATAATTGTTCATTATCTTCAAGACAATAATCACATAGCTATGATTATTTTTCTATTATATGTAAGTGTGACCACACCAACATTATAACATTGGGATGGGTGACCTCTTAGAAAATCCATGTGTTGCAGATATGTTTCTTAACACATCTTTTTCTAAATAAAGACAATTGATTTTAATAACATCTAATTCCCTAAAACTTAATTTTTTATAAATGATAGTTTATAGCAATTATTTTTGTAATTAATTAATAATAATAAATTTATAATATTATTTAAGATTTTATATAACAATAAACATTACAAATCATAAAATATAATAAAATAAAAAATTTAATATATTTTAATATTAATTAAAATAACTTATAAAAATTACAATAAATTAGAATTAATTTATGTTTATATTACTATATGTGTCATCTAAAGAAATTTTAAAATATTGCAAATAATATAATATTAATAGTTAAAATATTATTTATATATTTTTTTAACTTTCTAAAATAAAAATAAACCTCAAATAGTTTTTTATATTTTTACGTTATAAAATATTTTATATTATTAACTTGTTAATTTTAAAAATATTATAAGTTTTAACTATTAATATTTAACCTTTATTTGAATATTCCTCTTAGATTTTACTATTCCTCTCATATTCTCTTACTTTTTACTCTCTTTTATTATCATTCTCTTACTTGTCTCTTTGCTCTCTATCTCTTTATATTCTTCCTAACCACCAATTCTCATCTATCATTCTTCAATTTCTTATTTTTCTTTTTCTCACTTTTTTATTTATTCTTTTTATCTTCTCTATGATTCCTTGTTAATTGTACTCATGTGTAGCCATAAAAATATTATAACCTTTGATCTTATTAAAATTGTAAAGTTAAGCTTGCATGGACAAGAGTGGTATCGGGATGGCTGACCTCTTTATAATTCTTGATGTTCAACTAATGTTTACGTCGCATTCCACATTCTAATGAATGACATTGTATTTTTAATAAATTATTAATGTTAAACAATCAAACTATTATAAAAGATATTTTAGAATTACCATTTTAGTAATTGATTTTTATAAAAACTTTATATCGTTACTATTAATTTTATATAATAATAAATATGATGCATAATATGATATAATAAAATAATACTTTTACCATATTTTAATATTGAGATTCAAAACTTATATTAAATATGATACATTAGAATTAATTTATGTTGATAATTGTATATATGAAATATGTTTAGAATTTTTTAATAAAAGTAATATTATGTTATAGAATATTAGAAATGTAAAATTATATAATTGAATTTGAATATTAATCATAATTATTATCTATATTACATCATATAAAGTTAACATTTTAAAATAAACATATTATTTATTACTTAATTAATTTTTTTTAAATTAATTTATGAATTTGAAAAATTTAAATTAATAGTTAATGAAAAGTTTTTCTACTTTATTATTACTAAATATTGTATATGATTAACTTGTTGTATTAAGTAATTATTATATGTTTAATCATTATGATTTAACTTTTATTTAATATTTTTCTTACATTTTTCTCATCATCTGAATATGTCTCACTCTCTCACTTTCTACCATTTTTTATTATCATTCACTTGTTTGTCACTTCATTCTCTGTCATATGTTTTTTGAAGCACCCAACACTCCTTTATTACACTTTATCTTCTCATTTTTTTTCTCTCAAATTTTTTTTCTCTTCATCTCTTATATGCTCTCTTTTTTCTTTCTCTTCAATAAATTGTCTCTCATCAATCTCTATTATTATTTTTCTCTTTATTTTGCTTTTATTAATTTATGACTTTCATTTTTTTTACAAAATAGTTGTCTTTATCTTTATTATCTTTTTTAGCCCATCAACTAAGATCATTGAAGAAATCTCACATGTTTTAAAGTTTATAAATACCATTTTAGTAATTAATTTTTAATAATTATGTTATGAATATATTATCAATTTTACATAATAATAAATATGGCACATCATATGATATAATAGAGTAATGAAATTAATATAATTTATTGTTGAGCCAGATAACTTATATAAAATAGAATTAATTTATTTTAAATTTTTAATAAGATCCTATTCTATAATACATGTATGATTACACATGCATGGAAAAGATTAAGAAACAAAGTTTTGTGATTAAAAAAATGAACTTTTTCTAAAAGTTTCTAATTTATAGAAAATAAGAACCATAAAAAAAGTTTATGCTCTATATATATAGGACAATATACTATAATTTCCATATTTAATTTATATAAAATTATAAAAAATTTACGTAAACTATTATTTTTATATCATAATCATTAATAAATAAGATTTTCTTCAATTATGTTATCATTCTAAGAAATGAAAAAATTAAATAATGTAGCAAATAAAAAAATAAATATTTATTTATTATCAATATTATACATTCAACTATGTAATGTGAGAGTTTTCTTAAATATTATAAATTAATGGGTTAAAGATAATTGAGATGGATATGACTATTCTATAAAAGAGTGACAAAGTCACATAATTATAATGGCAAAACAAAAAGGAAAATAGCGAGAAAGAGAGAGGGAGAGAGATGAGAGATGATTTGAATAAGTGGAAAAAAGGAGAGAAGATAATGAGGATAGAGAGAATAAATAAATAAGTGAAAGAGATAGAAATAAGAAAATAAATAATGATAAATTGGAGAGAGGCCAAAAAGAATATAACAAGATATAACATGAAGAGATAGATAAGAGAATTATAATAAGAGATAGAAAAAAGTGAGAGAAAATTAAAGACATTAAGAAAAATAAAAAAGTGAGAAATAATTAAGTACAAGTTAAATCATTATTAATAGTTATAACAAGTTAATAATATAATATTTAATAGTAAAATAATATAAAATAATATTTTATGTCTATTATTATTTTAGAAAACTTCAAACATTTAAAAGATATTTTTGTTATTAATTTAACTTTATTTGATTATAATAAAGATTAAAAACATTTATTAAGTAATAGATAACAAAATTATTCTAATATATTATTTTTTAATGTTATATAGATAGTAAATATAATTAGTATTTATTATTAATGATATAATTTTTATTTGTAATATTTTATTATATATTATTACATCATAAACTTTTTTATACTCAATATATATATATATATATATATATATATATATATATTAAACATAAATTAGTTCTAATTTAATGTAATTTATTTAAGTCATTTTCCATAATATTAAACTTTATTAAAGTTACTATTTTATAATATCAAATTATGTAACATTTTTATTATTATATGAAAATGATTGTAATGTTATAAAATTATCACTAGTAATTTATTAAAAAAAACTAATTATAAATTGTCATCTATGGTTGCATATTTTTTCAATTTTAACATGTTATTAAAATTATTCTTTGTTCATTAGAAAAGGAAATATGAAGAAAAAATAACAGCAACATGTCGACCTCTTAAGCCTAAATACTACTATCAACCTAGTAGGCTTAACTTCGGAGTTCTAATACTATTCAGTGTCATAATGATGGTGTTGTTGCACATGTATATAATTGAGAAATAATCATAGTTATGCGATTATTATCTTGAAGAAAATGACCTATTTTGAACATTCTCTAAATTATGAAGCAATTGCATTTTTATAAAAATTATGGTTATTATTTATGTGACAATGTATTTGAATAGGTAAATTTTATTTATTTAAAATTAACTAAAAATTTCATAAATAATTACATTTGATAATGTAGACATTAATAAATAAAATTTTCTTTCATTATATTATCATTCTTATAAATAAAAAATGAAATTATATAGAAAATAAAAATGATAAAATGTATATTTATCACCAATATTATGTATTAAAATATGCAACTAAAGATATTTCTAAAATATGTCTAATTGATTGACTAAAAAAGAGATAACGAAGATAGAGATAACCATATTATTAGAGTGAGAAAAAAGTAATTGATGTATAAGAGTAGAAATGAGCAAAAAATAGTAATAAAGGGAGATTATTGAATAAACAAAAAAGAAAAAAATAAAATGTCATAAAATGAATAAAGAAAAATATTTAAGAGAGAGAAATGACAAAGTAGGGACACATAAATTAGAGGATAAGAAGAATATATGCAGATAAAGAATGAAAAGACAAATAATAGAATGTTAATATAGGGTGAAGGAAGTGTAAGAAATTGAGAGACATTGAGTCAAAATGGGCAAATATATGAAATAATTAAATAAATGTTAAATCATAGCAATTAAACTTATAATATTTATTAAATATAAAAATTTAATCATATATAGTATTTCATAATAAAAAACATTACAACATTTGAGGTTATCATTATTACTAAATGCCATAAATATTTCATAAATATTTTTATTATTAATTTAAATATAATTTATTCAAACTTAAAAAATTTAAAATATTAATTAAATATTAATAGAAATAATTATTTTAATATAAAAACTTTTTGTGATGTAATATAGATAATAAGTATATATAATACTTAACATTAATGATATAATTTTATGTTTATAATATTGTATCGTACAATATGAAAATTCTTAAAAAATTCTATTCACATTATGTGTTTGGAATTAAAAAATGTTAATTTTAATTTATTATAATTTATATAATTTATTTTGATTAATAAAAATCTATAATAAATTTATTCTTTTATTAATCATATGATGTGTCACACAAATTATTGTATGAAACTAATAATAATGTTATAAAGTTTTTTACAATGATTTATTACTAAAATTTTAACTACTAATAATTATTTATAAAAATTTAATTTTTTTAGCAATAATATGTTATTAAAATAATTTGTCATTTATTTGAAAAAATATTATTAAAAAATATGTAAAACAATAGCACTTTTGAAGTGCTCATCAACTATAATAATACTCTTGCTCATGAATGGTTAACTTTAGAGTTCAAATATGTTCTAGTGCTATAATGCTAATATGGTCACACATGCAAATAAATGATAAAGAATCATAGTTGTGGGATTATTTTCTTTATGATAATTAATTATTTCTAAAATTTTTAGAATTATGAAACATATGTGCTGGGTCACGCTTGTATTTCATGAGTTAAGCCTTAAATGTATAACAATTTTTCTTATTGACTTGTTTAGTATGTGGTATGTTTACATGTAAAGAATAGGCCATGCACTTTGAACATGGTGAATTTGTGGTGTTCAAAGCACCATGGCGTATTCAACTAGTTTTAAGCATTGAAGTCGAGCACGTCAGCTTTGTTTAGGCTATATTTTCCTTTAAAATAGAATGTTAGCTTGTTTATTTTAAGGTACTCTCCTTTCATGTCAACTTTAAATCATACACAGGCACCTAAATAATTTAATCATCTCCTTTATTTAAAAAATGAGTATGATTAAATTTTCAATCTCTTAATTCTTTAATTACATCAAATGCGAACCATGCATTCATTCAAGTAACATAACACTGTTCTTTAATAATTGTTTCATTGGTTAAATCATACTTTGTATTTTTTTTCCCAATGTTATGTTAGTTTGATTGTTAAATCTTCATTAAATTAAAAAACTTATTCCGTTAAAGCTTTTCTATTTAAATAAACAAAAAAATTTGTTTCATATCCAAACCTATGCCCGAATATTAACGTCTCGGGCTAAATTTATGTCCAAACATTGGGTCAAAAAAACAATTCAAACCAGATAAGGTTGACATAATCTTCTTCATGGAAAGTTCCTTAACCAAATGATGAAAGGTGTAGGATCAAAAGGAGAGACATTCGAGGTAGATAAAGGTATAGGCATGGTCGAACATGGATAAACTTGCATGTTACTCGTATTCCCATGTGATTAAATCTCAAGCGCATGAGCACAGGGCTAACAACAATTAGACACCAAAAATGTACCCACATGAGTACTTATAAAGACCAAATAAGTTCCTAGTTCTATAATACTGGTGTGGTCGTACATACATACAGTTGAGGCAAAATCATAATTCAGTGATCATTGTCTTTAAGATAATGAAGTATTCCTAAACTTTTCTAAATTTTGAAACATAAGCACTTTTAAAAAAATAATTATTATTATATATATCTTAATACATTTTAAAGTTAATATTTTATTAACATTTATTAACAAAAAATATGTAAACTATTATTTATAATCACGTAGATATCAATAGATGAGATTTTCTTTTATCACATTATAATTCTTATAAATAAAAAATTAACTTATATAAAAATAAATAAACAAAAAAATATATATTTCTAATAAATTTATAGATTAAACAATTGAACATGAGATATTTACTTAATTTATTAATTGATTGGTTAAAAAAGATAAAATATAAATAAAGATGACTATTCCATAAGAGAGAGAGGGAGATGGATTTAAGAGAAAAATAGAGAAGAAAATAGTAATAAGACAATTTAATAAGAAAATAAAAAAGGGAACATAAAAGAAATTAAAAAAATAGATAAATATATAAAAGAGATTTAAAAATAAAAAAGTAGAGAATGATATCAAAAAACCAAGAAGAATATAGAAGATAATGATTGAAATAACGAACAAAATATTGATAATAAGAGAGAAGGATGTGAGTGAATTTGGAAGACTGTGAGATAAGGAAAAAAATGAGACAAACAATTAAAAAAAAATTAAATCTTAAAAATTAAGCTTATAATATTTATTAAATATAGGATATTAATCATATAGAGTATTATCTAATAATAAATTATAAAAACTATTTAAGGATTTCTATTATTTAAATAATATAAAAATTTAAAGAATATTTTGATTATTAATTTTAAATTGTTTTAATCATACTTTTATTTAAAAAAAATTAATAAATAATAAATTATAAAATTATTTTTATACATTATCTTTATATGATGTAATATATATAACAAATATATGAAATATTTGACATTTAAAAAACTTTAGATTTCGAATACTCTACAACATAATATTTAAAAATTTGAAAATTATTATAAATAATATATATATATATAATTATTAATATAACTTAATTCTAATTTACTATAAATTAATTTATTTATTTTATTAAAAATTAATCGATATTAAAATTTATATTTTATTTTATCATATTATATGTCTTATTTATTATTATTTAAAATTCATAGTAATGTTATGTTATTATTATTAACAACTTATTAAAAAATAAAAAATATATACTATCATTTATAATAATTTAATTTTTGAACATTAAAAATTATTAAAAAATTATCATTTATTAGAAAAAGAATGCTATGAAAAAATATGTGCAACTTAAGGACTTATCAAAGGGTCAATATCTCAAGACTTCTCTGTCTCAGGATGCTTGACTTCAAACTTTTAATTAGATCAAGAGTAGAATGCTGTAGTCGCACCTACACATTGAAGAAAAAAATTATAGTTGTGACATTATTGCCATGAGCATAATGAAATATTTTTAAAATTTTTAAAATATGATGCATAATGCAATATTTCTAAAAGTTTTAATAAGAATTCTAATATATACATTTCATTTATAACAAATTAATAAAAGTCTATGTAAAATTTTATTTTTGAGAAAATATATATTAATACAAAAAGTTTTCTTTTATTATGTTGTGATTCGTAGAAAAAAAAATTAAATTATTAAAAAATAATAAATAATAAAATATATATTTATATTAAATTATATATAATAAAATTTTAAACACTAGATATTTCTTTAATAATGTTAAATGGCACATCAAAAAAATGACAATGGAGATGGAAATAACTGTTCCACATGAGAGACAGAGAGGGTAAGACAAGGATTTATAGGAGAAAAATAGAGAAGAAAATAAAAATCAAGAGAAATGAGAGTCTATTTGGTTAAGAAAAGAACACAAAGGAGATAAAGAGAATAAATAAATAATTAAGTGTGAGAAAAATAACAAAATAATGAAGTATAGAAAAGAGAGAGAGAAGCTAACAAAAATGTAAAGAGAAAGATAATAAACATGTAAATAAAAGAATGATAATAGGAGAGAGAAAAAATGAAAGAATGTGGCAAACATTAAGATAAAAAGAAAAAATGATAAAAAAATCAAATCTTAAAATTAATATTATAATAATTATTAAGTAATGAATGTTAATCATATATAATATTTAATAATAATAAAAATTAAAAATATTTAAGTTTTATTATTATTTTTTACTATTAAAAATATTTAAGAAATATTTTGATTATAAATTCTCTTTCACATCCATCCCTATTTTCTTTCTCAATTCCCTTTATCTCTTTCACTATTTATTCTCATTATATCTTCTATGTGCTCTCTTTTGTCCACCTAATTTAATTATTTCTCATCTCTCCCTCTTTGTTTTTGTCTCTCTAATTTGCCTTAATTAATTCATGACTTTCTCTCTTGCAAAATTGGTACTTCTATTCCTATTAATGCTTTTTTAGCACAACAATTAATAATAATTATAAAAATATGTTGGATACATATTTTAATATATAATGTTTATGATAAAAATATATTTTAACATTTATATTTATTGCATAATTTATGTTTTTATTTATAAAGAGATAACATAATGAAAGAATATCTTAAGTATCAATGTCTACACTACAAAAAATAATAGTTTATGAAATTTTATATAAACAAAACATTGATATGAAAAAAATAAGGCATTTATGACAAAAATAATTTTTTTAAAAGTTCATATGTCTGATAATTTCGAAAATTTTAGAAATCATTCATTATCATCAACACAATAATCACACAACTATGATATTATATTTATGATAGGCTTGTGTTAGCACAAGAGCTGAAGAATACTAGATCACATTAGAACTCAAAAGTTAATCTTTTTTGGATAAGAACACTATTGGGATAGGTGACCTTTTGATAAGAACTAGTGTTTTTTTTTCTTATTCCTTTTTCTAAAGAATGATAATTTCTTTTAATAACATATTAATTCTTAAAAATTTAAATATTAGAAATTATTTTTTAAAACTACAATTTTAGTGAATAATTATAAATATTAACTTTATGATATTATTATTAATTTCAAATAATAATAAATATGGCACACAATATGAAATAATGAAATAACAATTTTAAAATACCTTAACATTAAGAAAAAATCTTATAAAAACTATAATAAATTCGAACCAACTTATACTTATAATCATACATACATGATGTGTACATACATTTTTAAATATTTTAATATTATATTATAAAAAATTAAAACTTAAAATTATATTGTTAATTATTTTTTATATTTATCATCTATAGTATGTCATAAAGATAAATTGCTAGATTCATTATCTATATTTTATTATTTAATAAAAAATTTTAAATTAATTTATTAATAAAAAATTTTAAAAGTAACAAAAAAAATATTTTTTAAATATTTTTATTGTTTTCAAATAATATTAAAAAAATATTCATTACAGTTTATTATTATTTAATATTATATATGATTATTTATTATATTTAAAAACTATTATAAGTTTAATTATTAAGATTTAACTTTTAAATAATTATTTCTCTCAGTTTTTTCTTTATCTTAATTTCTCTCATATTCTCGCACTTTCTTTCCTCTCTTATTATCTTTCTATATTTTTCTCTCTAGTCTCTATGTCCTTATATTTCTCTTAGCCACTCTTTCATCTATCCTTCTCCAATTTCAAATTACTATGTCTTCATTATTTATTTATTCATTTTATCTCCTCTATGTCCTCCCACCACTTTTCTACTTGATTAAATCTTTTCTCATCTTTTCCAAAGATTATTTTGTTCTTCATTTTACTTTTGTGAATCTGTTTTTTCTCTTTATCTTATAGAATAGCAACATCCATCATCAATATCTTTTTGTTATCCCATTAATCAAATAATATTTAGGAAATCTCGTATGTTGCATTGTTTATAATATAATTTTTATTACAAATGTATTTTTTTATGATTTATAATTGTTACATCATTTTATTTTTTATTTCTAAGAATGATAAAATAATGGAATCAATTATTATATATTAATGTCTAGATTTTCAAAAGTCATAGTTTATTTAATTTTGTATTAAATTTATATAAAAATAATATTGTTACTATAATACTTTATGACATAAATATTAAGTATAATGTTTTTTCAAACTTACAAATTAGCACAAAAATAAATCTATGAATCCCACAATAGAGGGTGAATTATTTTTTAACTATTTTTATAAACTTTTGAATTATATTTATTTTTTAAAAAATCATTATAAAACAATTTGTGCCAATAGAGATCTTGAGTTTACAAATATAATAATTTCTAATTTTTATAATAAAAAGAAATGTTAAAAATAGTATAAAAAATGTTTTTGTATCTTAGGTTAAACTAAAACATACATCCACCACAATTAGAGGTCTAAAATATATCCACTAGTAAAATAAATATAACTCTAGATTTTTGTTATGATTATGTCTCTCATACTTGCTTTTAAAGGTTTAATTATAACTAGAGCTTTTACTTGCACAAACATAACTCACTTTTTTATGAGAACAACTTAAGCAGGGTTTCACAAATGTTGCAACATGCAACCCAAATAAAAACAAAAATAAAGCATGAAACAAACTTCTAATAAAAAAGCTAAAATTTTTAATACTTCTTGATGAATTTAAAAAGGCACAAAGAGCTCAAAATCATGAAAATAATTTAAAAAATGAAATCTTAGAAGAATTTTGCTTAGTTAGAAGAATTTAGAATTTCAAGTAGTCATAAGTTGTAGGTGTTGCTATAGAAAATTTATGCAAGTAGGGTATGATACGACACTTCTTTGAGGTGTTCAAATCTTATTACATTCATGTATCATTCAATCCATAATGGTTAGGTATTTGTAAACAAATGTTGTCATAGTGATTAGAAAGTGAGTTAAAAGTTGTAATAAATGCTACTTCTAGGCAACTTAAAAAGATCTTAACATATTCTACCAAAATTTCTAGTGCAATAGCATAAGGATAGCTTGTTATTTAGCTATAAGGTACGATTGACTGGTGTTATTGGATTGACATAGAGGATACATCAATCCTTTAATAAAACACTTTTAAGACAAACGAGTTTTAGACTGTTGGGTGAAGCTAGAATTGATTGAGGCCACTCGATTAAGTCAGATGAGATGCGGATTATTCAATTAATTGATGGTATAATAAAAATTAGAACTTTATTGTAAGATTTAAAAAGGACCAATCTGGAAAATCAAATCAAGGATAGAGTTTTAAAAAATTAGAAATAATAATAATCATGTAATGAATTTGGATGGGATAATGATCATTAGATGGATTAATTGGTTATAGTGAACGAAGAAATAATCGTCTAATCTTCCTATTAAATTGATGGTTGGATCGATTAAGATCTCTGTTTAAAGGCAAAATTTATCTCCTCTATGTGATCAAAAAATTGACATGATCATATGGTGTTGAGCACTGAATATTTTGGATGGAGACTATCATAAAGGACATAGTCTCATATTGTATGAGAGAAAACTTATTTGGTTTTTATTAAAATTTGCTCAATTATCACTTGTGAACCAAATGGGTTTATTTGGGTTTGATCAACACGAAAATTGTATTTTGTTCAAATGCTTCTTAGTTTGATACAATGCCTTTTCCCAACAAGTTCAGGAATTCACTATGAACTAAAATTAGTTGACCTTATATGGATTCTACTATTTCTCCTAACTACATGCTTAGGCTTAAGTTTATCCCAAGAATTTTATATTCAGGCACATCTTGGGATTTAGCATACAATTCTTTTATTTTTTTAATTATTAAAATTTTACTAAAATTATTTATTTATTTAATCAAAATTTAACAATCAATCCAACATTGAATTTGAAAAAAGGATAAGATTCTTTTCTCCATATTAAACTTGTCACTAGACTTTTGCATTCAATCATTACTTGAGATGTAGCATAAATGTTTTTTTATGTATTTTATTATGAAAATTTTAATTTAATTTTTGTTTGATGTAATCAAAATTTTATAATCAGCATAACATTGAACTTTGCAAAAACACAAAAGTATGATTTAATCAATGAAAAAAATGACTAAGTTATAGAACTATGACAAATCAATGAATAGTGTAAGTAGCATAAAAACCAAAAAAGGAATTAAGAGGCTAAAAAATTTGAATCCCATTCATTTGCAAAATAAAGGAGATTATTATACAAATTAGATTCCTAAATATGATCATAAATTGATATGAGAAGAGAGTGTCTATCAACAAGCTAACATTCTATTTCATAACAAAATAAAAGCATTTTTTGCTGCAGACAAAATAAAAGCTTATTAAAGCTGGTACTCATGTCTTCAATTATTTAGATTTGGTAAACACTCCAAGTGCTTTGATGATTCCTAGTTGACCATCTTCAAAATACATAGTTTTTTCACTACATGTAAACCTACTTCACATTAAACGAGCTCATTATAATCGAAGGCTAAACATTTAAGGCATGACCCATCACACACAAAGGTGAACCAAGACATATGTTTGATAATTTAAAATGTTTTAAGAATGATTAATCATCTTCAAACAATAATCACAGATCTATTATTCTTTATAATTTGTATGCTTGTGTGGCCATGCTAGCATTATAGCATAGGATCTCATTGGAACACTAATGTTTAGCATCCTTTGGAGAAAGTAGTTGTGGAATAGGTGACCTCTTGACAAGTGCTCATGTACTACAAATGTTTTTTTAAAATTTCTTTTTCTAAGGACTGATAGCTGATTTCAATAATATCTTAGTATTAAAAAATTAAATTATTATAAAAATGATAGTTTATAATTGGCATTTTAGTAATTAGTTTTTATTAATAAACTTATAATATTACTTTTAATTTTATAGAATAATAAATAAAACATAACATATGATATAATAAAATAATAATATTAATATAGTTTGATATGGATTAAAATTATGTATGTAACTTAAAATGAACTATAATTAGCTTATGTATATAATTACATATGTAATGTGTGTAGAATTTTTTAAATATAGTAATATTATATAATATAATATTAGAAATATAAAATTATATCATTGATGCTAAATATTATTAATATTTAATACCTATATTACTTCATATAAAGAAAAAATATAAGAATTGTTATATTATTTATTATTTAGTTAACTCTTTTTAATTTTAAGTATAAATAAAATATTATTAATTTAATGGTCAAAAGTTTGTTTAAATATTTATAATAATGAAATAAAAAATAGAACAAATTATATATATATTTTATAGTTATTAAAAACACATATTATTAACTTATTATATTTAATAAATATTATACATTTAATTATTAAGATTTCACTATTATTTAATTCTTTCCTTTGCTTTTATTTATCACTTCATTTTCTATCTTATACTTTTCCTAACCTCTCCCTTTTAATTTTTTATTTATTCTCTCCACCTTCCCTATATTCTTTCTTATTTTTCCCTTCATTAAATCGTACGTGATCAATGTCTATTATTAATTTCTTTTCTTTTTCGTTATTACCAATCTATCACTTTCTCTTTTTCTCATAAAATAGTTATCTCTATCTTCATTATCTAATTTTAAACTCATCAATTAAACATATTTATAAAATTTCTCATGATGCATTCTTTAATGCATAATTTTTTTGATAAATATATATTTTATCATTTATATTTATTATATAATCTAATTGTTTATTTATAAAAATTGTAATGTAATGGAAGAAAATGTTGTACAATTTTTGTAGTAAGGAAAATACCTTATATCAAATACGAAAATTTATAAATAATTTACATTTATAATAACATATATATACTGTGCATATATTTTTTAAATATATTAAAATTTAATTATAGACTATTAAAAATATGTAACTATATCATTAATGTTAAACATTATTTATACTTATTTTATAAATTAGATTAAATAAAGTTATTATATTTAAAAATTTTTATTACTTATTATTTTATTAAATTTTTAATTTTAAGAATGAGTAAAATAAAATAATATTACTAATAAATTTATTTTATAATATTAATAATAAACAAAAATAATAATAAACAAAAATAATAATAAAAATTATGTATTTTTATACTTTAGTGTTATGAAATATTGTATATGATCAACATATTATATTTAATAAAAATAACTAGTTTAGTTATTAAGATTTAAATTTTATTTAATTATTTTTTACTTTTTCTATTTATCTCAATATCTCTCACTCTCTTATTTTCTACTGTGTTTTATTATCATTGTATTATTTATTACTTTATTCTGTATCTTCTTATATTTTTTTATCCTAGAACTCCCTTTCATGATTCTTTATTTTCTGATTTGTCTTTCTCTTTCAAATTTTTTTTATTATCTTTACTTTATCAATGTTTTATCTTTTCTTTTTCTTTTCCTTAAACCAACTCTGATCAATCTCTATTACTATTTTTACTTTTAAATTTGTGACTTTCCTTATATCTTATAAAATAGATATCCCCACTCTATTATCTCTTCCTTATCTTATAAATTAAAAATATTTTCATAATCTCTTATATTACATGATTTATTGTATAATATTTATTACAAATATCTATGTTTCTATTTATTTTTATCAAAAGATTTAATTTTTTATTTATAAGAATGATAACATAATGGAAGAGTATCTTGTGCATTATTTAATATAAATAATGATTTTTGTAAATATTTATTTAATTAATATAAATAAAATATTGAAATCGGAATATATTATTATATATACTAAACGTAACATTTCTTAAAAGTGCATATGTGTGATAGTTCAAAAAATTTAAGAAATAGTTAATTATATTCAAAACAGTAAGAATATAACAATGATTTTTATCCATTGTACGCATCTGCCACTACCCTCGCATTTTAACATTTGATCTCATATGAGCTCAACAATCAAGCTTACTTTTATGAGAGTGGTATTCGAACAGGTGAACCCTAGAGAAGTCCTTATGTTACGAATATTTTCTCATATTACTAATTTTAATGAACAAAAATTTATTTTAAAATTTTTTAATTTAAAAAAATAAAATTATTATTCATTTTTCTTTATAATTAAAATTTTATAAGCTAATTATTAATAAAACAATGTTCACAATATTCCAAATTTTATATAATAAAAAATATGAGACATCATATGATGTGATAAAATAACAACTTCAATAAAGTTTAATGTTTAGGAAAATGACATCAATTATAATAAATTAGAACTAATTAATATCTATAATAGAATAGATATTATTTGTGTAGAGTTTTTTAAATATAGTAATATTCTATTGCAGAATATAAGAAATTTAAAATTATACCATTAATGTGTAATATAATTTATATTTATTATCTATAATATGTAACACAAAGATAATATATTGCAATAATTATACTTTTTATTATTTTAATTATTAAAAAAATAGTAATAAATTATTTGTAAAAATTCTTTAAATATTTTTAATATTATAAAATAATAATAAAACAAAAATTTTATTTATATTTTATCATTATTAATAATTATATATGATTAAAATGTTATATTTAACAAATATTAAAATTTAATTCTTAAGATTTAAATTTTATTTAATTATTTCTCACTTTTTTCTATTTTTCTTAATGTATCACTTCTTTCTCTTTTCTATTATCATTTTCATATTTCTCTCTTTATTCTTTATCTTCTTACACTACTATTGGCATCCCTCTTCCATCATCCTTCTCTTTTTTCTTCACTTTCTTTTTCACTTTTTCATTTAATCTCTCTATCTCCTCCGCATTCTTTCCTTTTCTTGTCTTCATTATATGATCTCCCAACTCTATTTATTACTATTTTCCTTTACATTTTTTTTAATAATCAATCCATGAGTCCCTTTCTCTTCTAGAATAATTATCCCCATTTTAATTATCTCTTTTATGTCCATCAATTAATACATTAAAATATCTCTTAAGTTTCACAATTTAATATATATTTATGGGATATATATATATTTTTAATTTATATTTATTATATAATTAAAATTTTAATTTATAAGAATGATAACATAATGAAGGAAAGCCTTATGTATAAGTGACTACACTACGAGAAATAATATTTTATGTAATTTTTAATTTTTTAGGTTAATAAAATGTTTATATTACTAAATATAAAGTCAAATATAATAAGCATAATAGTTTTTTAAAATTTCATATCCTTCATAATTTAGAAAATTTTAGAAATGCTTCATTATTCTCAAGATAATAATCACATAATTATGACATTTCTTTTACATGCATTTGTAACTAAACTAGCATTATAACATTGGATATTGTTAGAACTACCAATATAGGAATTTTTGGGTGTGTATTTATTTGCATTAGCGACCATTTTGTAAATCTTAATGTTTTATTTTTGTTTTATTAGATCATAATTTATTTCATTAACATCTTAATGTCAAAAAATTAAATTGTTATTAAAGATAATTTATAACAATCATTTCAATAATTAATTACTAATAAATTTTTTTTAATAATTTTTTAAAATTTCATTTAATAACAAATATGGCACATCATATGATATAGTAGTGTATACATATATAATAAAAAAAATTTATATTAATTACAATCATTTATAATTTTTTAATAATTATAATATTATAAGTATGTTTTTTACAATTTTTTTCAAATAGAGTAATATTACTTTATAAAATATTCAAATCCTAAATTTATATCACTAATGTTAAATATCATCTATAATAAATAATGTAAAAATAATATATTAGAATTATTGTATTATCTCTTTTTTTAAAAATTTCTTAATTGATGTATTAATGAAATAATATTAAGTTAATAATAAATATATTCTTTAAATATTTCTAATATTATAAATAATAATAAAATAATCATTACTTTTTATATTTTATTGAAATTAAATTTTATATACAAATAACTTATTATATTTTAAAAATATTATACGTTTAGTTTTGAAGATATAACTTTTATTCAATTTATTTTTACTTTTTGCTCATTTTCTTAAATTTTTCCACATTCTTACTTCTTTCTCTTTGCTATTATCATTATATTTTATCTATTCATTCTCTATCTCTTTTTATGTTCTCTCTTTTCTTTGCATCAATGTTCAATCTCTCTCATCTCGATTTATTTCTATTTTTATATCTATTTACCTCTTATTAATGTATGTCTTTTCTCCTCCCATGCAAAATTATTATCTCCAACTACATTGTCTTTTTTTAGCACATCCATTGGTAATATTAAAGAAATTTCTTAGGTTGTAGAGTTTAGTGCTGAATAATTATTATAAATTTAGATTTTCTAATTTAAATTAGTTAAAATAATTTAGTGGTATAATAATAATGATAACATTATTGAAGAAAATCTTATGTATAAAAAGCAATGTTATAAAAATAATTCTTTACATAATAGTTTCTTAATTTTATGTAAACAAATTATTGACATTAAGATATATTATGACATATATAAGCACAAATTATCTTTAAAAATATATATTCTTGATATTTTAGAAAATATTAGAAAATAGTTGATTGTCTTCAGGACAATAATCAAACAACTATGGTTTTATAGTATTAGGATGGGTGACCTTCTAAGAGCTACTTATGTGGAATATTTTTTTCATAATAATTTTTTTTCTAACGAACAATAATGTGTTTTAATAACATGTTAATGTTAAAAATATAAATTATTGTGAATGATAGCATATAATTATTATTTTAGAAATTAATTTTTAATAATCAAATATTTAGTTTAATATAGTTTAATATTAAGAAAAATAACTTATATCAAATATAATAATTTATAATTAATTTAAATTTATGATAGTATACACATGATATATTTAGAATTTTTTAATTATAGTAATATTATATTAAAAAATATTAGAAATTTAAAATTATAATGTTAATGTTAAATATTATTCATACTTATTATCTACATTACATCATATAAATATAGTATATTTGAATATTTATATTATTTAAAATTTTTTAAATAATTTAATTTTAAGAATGATTAAATTAATTTTTAAATTATTAAAATAATGTTCTTAAATATTTTAAATATTCAAAATTAATACTAAATTTAAAATATTTTTATATTTTATTATTATGAGATATTACATATGATTAACTTGTTCTATTTAATAAATATTATAAGTTTAATTGTTAATATTTAATATTTATTTAATTATTTTTCTCAATTTTTTCTCCTCATCTTAATATCTCTCATATTCTCTTACTTTCTTGTCTCTCTAATTATTATTCTCTTATTTGTTTCTTTTTTCTTTTTATTCTTATATTCTTCTTAGCCTTTTTTTCATCTATGCTTCTCTACACATTTCTTTCTATTTTACTTATTTATTTGTTCTCTCTATCTTGTTTAGGTTCTCTTTTTTTCTACTTTATTAAATCATGTCTTATCTCTCAATTATTATTATTTTTGTCTCTATTTTGCTCTTATCAATCCATGACTATTTCTCCCCCACAAAAAAAGTTTTCTTTATTTGTAGTATTTTTTTAGCCATCCATTAGCAATACTTAAAAATCTTTTACATTGCTAAATGTAATAAATAATTTTTTTTACAAATATATATATTTTATCATATATTTATGTGGTAATTTAATTTTTATATAATAAAAATTGTATTCTAATGTTAGAAAACTTTTGTTTTAATCTATATATTATGAAAACTAAAATTTTCTATAATTTTTATTGGATACATATAAATAAAATATTAATATTAATACATAATTATGATGTATATAATAAGAAGAAATTTTTTTAAAATTGTATATGCTAGAAAATTTATGAAATTTTAGAAATGATTCATTATCATTAAAATAATAATCACATAACTATGATTTTTGTCTTTTATATGCATCTGCTCCCTCTCCAATATTGTAATATTGGTGTGGACAATCTTTTTAGAAGTAATTACAAATGATTTTAAGAACATGTTAGTGTTAAAAGTAAATTACAAAAAATGATAATTTATAAATAACATTTTACTAATTAATTATTATCATATAATGGTAAATATCAAATATCATATGATTTGAAAAAATTAAAGCTTTAATATTTTTTAATATGGAGCAAAATAAAACAATATCAATTGATGTTCATAATTGTTTTAATATGTTGCATATAGAATTTTTTAAATATAACAAATTATGTTGTTAAATGGTAGAAATAAAAAATTATATCATTAAAATTAAATATTACTTCTATTTGTTATTTATACTATATCATATAAGTTAATATATTCGAATAGTTATATTATTTAATTAAATTTTAAATTAATGTATAATAAAATATTAATAAATTAGTAGTAAAAATATCCCTTAAACATTTGTAAAATTTTAAATAATTATAAGCTCAAATATCTTTTATATTATATTATTTTCATAAATTATTTATTAATAACACATTATATCTAAAAAATTATAAATTTAATTCTTAATATTTAAATTTTTTAAGTTATTTATCTACTTATTTCTCTTTACCTTAATACCTCATATATTCTCCAATTTCCATTTCTCTTATATAATAAATCTTTTATTAGCTTTTTTATTGTCTATCTCCACACTTTTTATTAGCCTTTCCCAGTTCTCTATCCTTTAGTACTTTCTCATTTGTCCTCTCTTTCACTTATTTATTCTCTCTATCTCTACTATGTTGTTTATTTTCTTTGTCTTAATTAAATCATTTCACAGCTCTCTCTATTATTATTTTCTTCCTTATATTTCTCTCATAAATATGTATCTTTCTCTTTCTCTTGATGATAGTTCTCTTTATGCATCACCTCTCTTTTTCCCTTAAATTAACAATTTTTAAGAAATTTTTTATGTAACTTACTTTAATATGTCATATTTATGATAAGCACATATATAGCTTTTAACATTTACATAAATAAAATATTCATATTGCAATATATATGACATATATATAGGCATAACTTTTTTTAAAAGCGAATTTGCCTGATAATTAGGAAATTTTATGAAATTGTTCATTATCTTTAGGATAATGGTCACACAACTATGATTTTTTGTCATTTCTATTTGTGTTACCATAGCAGCATTATACCACTAGATCTTCTCAGAACTCAAAAATTAGGCATACTTGGATAAGATTAGTATTAAGATGGGTGATCTCTTGAGAAGTCTTTATGTTGTACATGTTTTTTGATAGCAATCTTTCTTTATAATTACTATTTTAGAAATTTATTATTAACGTTAAATTTATAATCTTTTTATAGAATTAATAAAATAATAAATATGTCATATCATTTGATATAATTATGTTAAATCAATTATTGGTGCAAGTAGGACTAAAAATAGGAAAATATTAATGAGATTTAAAAAATAGAATCCTATTTATTTTATAAATGATTAATATTATAAAAAAATTTAATTGCTTAAATATAATTTGAAATTAACATGGAATGAGAGTTCCTTAAAATCAATAAGCTAACATTCTATATTATAATAAATAAAACCTTTTGAATGATGATGCACATATCTTCAATCCTTGAAATTTACTACACACTCCAAGTTGCTTTCACTACCATGAGTTTATCATTCTCGAAATTCATAGCTTTTTTTACATGTAAACATATTTCAAACTGAACAAGTCCATTTGGTAGCAAAAGCTAAATATTTAATGTTTGACCCATCAAACAAAAGTGTGACCCAACAAATATGTTTGAAAGTTTAGAAAATTTTACAAATGCTTCATTATCTTGAAGGCAATAATGAAACAATAATGATTGTTTGTTATTTATATGTATCTATGACAACATAAATACTATAACATTATATCTCATTAGAATTCCAAAGTTAAGCATGCTTGGGAGATATTAGTTTGTATTAGGATGGGTGACCACTAAAGAAATCCTATGTTATATCTAGTTTTCATAGAGTTATCTTTTTTAATGAACAGTAATCAATTTTAACAACATAATATTTGAAAATTTAAGCAATATAAATGATTTTTATGCTTATAATTTTAGTAATTAATTGTTTGTAATGACTATATAATAATATTGATAATTTTATAAAAGAATAAATATGGCACATCATATGATAAAAAAATAATAAGTTTAATTTAATTTAATATTAAACAAAATATGCTACATCAATTTAAATAAATTAGAATTAGTTTTTGTTTACAATAAATAAGATCTTTTTCTTTTGCATGCATGTGTGATTGTAGAAGTGTTCTAACATTTGAACTAATTAAAGCTCCAAAAGCAAGCAGGAATGGGTTAAAGTAGTATTAGGATTGGTGACACCCTGAGGTGTCCTCTTGTCATACCTATTTTTTAAGACATTTTTTTTCCAATGAATGATAATAGATTTCAGAATCATGTTAATGTTATAAAACAAAATTATCATAAAGATAATTTATGATTATTTTTTAAATAATTAATTATTAATAATAAATTTCAAAAATTTATTATTTTCCTTTAATATTAAATATAGAACATCATATGATACAATAAAAAATAACAAGTTTAATATTGTTTCATAACGACCAAGACAACTTATATTAATTATAAAAAATTTCAATTAACTTATGTTTATGATAGTTGATTTACATTGTGCATAAAAGTTATTAAGTATAATAATATTATGTTAGAAAATATTATAAATAATTTGTTAGAAGAGTTACATTATTTTTTTGTTAATTAACTTTTTAATTTTATGTATGAATAAATAATATGAAAGTAATGGCAAAAATATAATTTAAATATGTGTAATACTATAAAATTATAATAAATCTCAAATGTTATTTTTTAATTATTAAATATAATATATGATTATCCTATTATATTTAAATGTTTTATAAATTTAATTTTTTAGATTTATCTTTTATTTTATAACTTTTATCATTTATTTTTCTTTATCTTAATCATTTATATTTTTACACTTTATTTCCTCTCTCATTTTTGATCTTTTATTTAGCTCTTCATTCTTTATCATCTTATATTCTTGTTGGCTAATCACTCTCCTTATCCTTCTTTACCTTCATATTTTTGTCTCTCTTTCTATTATTTATTTATTCTCATTATCTCTTCTATGTTCTGTCTTTCTTTGTTTAATTAAATTATCCCTCATGTGTCTTTATTACTATTTTCTTTTATATTTTTCTCTTATAAATCTATGCCTTCTTTCTCTCTCTTGTAGAATAGTTATCTTCATCTCCATTATGTCTTTTTTAGCCTATCAACTAATAATATTAAAGAAAGCTCTCGTGTTTCATTATTTAACGTATAACATTTATGATAAATATAATTTTTTTAAATATTTGTTGCAAAATTTAATTTTTTAGTTATAAGATGCAAATATTTTTTCATATACCTTTTCCTAACGAATAACATTTTATTTAAATAACATGTTAATATTAAATAATTAAATTATTATAAATGATAGTTCGTAATTACATATTGAATCATTAATTATTAATAATAGCAATATAGTATTTTTCTTAATATCATATATGATAAATATCACACATCACATAAATTACAACAAAATAGAAATAAGTTATGATTATAATAATATATGAATGATGTATATAATTTTTTAAATATGTTAATATTATATTATTAAATATTAAAAAATTGAATTATAACATTAATGTTAAATGTTATTTATAATTATGGTCTATATGATGTATATGAAGATAATACATTAGAATAATTATATTATTTATTATTCAATAAATATTTTTACTTTAATGCATTAATGAAATAATACTAAATTAATAGTCAAAAAAATTTTAAATACTTGAAATATTATAATAAAAATTTATTTTTATATTTTATTAATATTAAATATAATATTTGATTAATGCTTTATAGTTAATAAACATTTTAAGAAATCTCTCATGTTGTATTGTTTAATACATAATATATATTATAAATATATATTTTATTATTAATATTTGTTACATCATTTAATTTTTTAAATGATTTAGAACATAATAGAAGAAAATAATATATATTAAAATATTTGTTTTTAAGAAATAATAGTTTATTTAATTATTTATTATTTTTATTAAATAAAATATTAATATTACAATATATCATTACATATATAATTAGCACAAATTCTTTTTGAATTTATATTTTAAATTTAAATAAGTGCGTGAAACCTACAAAAAGGTTGAATTATTATTTTAAAGAATTTATTGTAATTTATGGATTATATTTCTTTTAAAAAATTCATTATAAATACAGTTTAATATTTTAAAAAAAATTAGATTTACTAATATAATAATTTATAATTTTATAATAAAAAAATTGAAATGGTACATTAAAATTTTTAAGAGGTTTGTTTAAAATTAAAATTAACATGTACCACCAGGTGAGATTGAATAAAACTGTGCCACTAAAGGCATTACAACTTGAATGTTTTCTTCATGATTCCCCTCTAACATACTAGCTTTTATTAATTCAATTATAACTTAAGTTTTTATGAGCTGAACACCAACATGATGTTAATGATATAAAATCGAACTTTAAAAAACAAAACCACAAAAAGAAAAAAAATTTTGATAAAAATGTGGAAAGGCATGAAGACGTCAAAATTATGAAAAGAATTAAGAAAATATATGCTAGAAAAATTTGGCTTAGCCAAAAAAAATTATTCTTGTTATTGAATGTAAAAAGGCATGAAGAGCTCAAAATTATCAAAGTTATTAAGGAGATGAATGCTTAAAAGAATTTGTCTTAGTTGAAAAAAAAATATAATTTCAAGTAGTTGTAAGCGATAGGTGTTGTGAGAGAAAATTTATGCTAGTAAAATATGATACAATTGTTCTTTGAGATGTTAAATTGTTGTTCATGTTCATTAGTAACTTCCATCACAGTGGTTTGATATTCATAGAAATTGTTTTGTCAGAACTCTTAGAAAATTTGTGCAAATCTATTACAAAAGTAGCTTCCAAATAACTTAAAAAATTCTTAAAATGCTCTTCCAAAAGGTGTTCTATACCTACACAACAATTGCATGTTATTTAGTAATTCAGTATTTAGATGACTAAATATTATTTAAAATTCATATGAAAAGAGAGTACAAATAAAATAAATTAGTTAAAATTATATTTCATAATAAAATGAAATCTTATGGAAGCTAATCCATGTCTTCAATTCTTGAAGCATGTTAAACACTCTGAGGTGCATTAAAGATGGCTAGTTCACCATTTTCAAAACACATAGTTTGTTCTTTGCTGTAAACCTATTTCACACTGAACGAGCCAATTTAAATAAAGGCTAAGCACATAAGGCTTGACTCATCAAATAAAATTTTGACCCAACACACATGCTTGATAATTTAAGAACTTTTAGAAAATGGTTCATTATCTTCAAGATAATAATCAAACAAATATTATTTTTTCTTTTGTATGCATGTGTGACCACACCAAAATTATAGCAATGGATCGTATAAGAAATCCGATGTTGTATTAGGTTAATATTAAAAAACCTAAATTATTACAATTGATTATTTAGAATTACTATTTTAAGAACTAATTTTTAATTAATACTTTATAACATTAGTGTTAATTTTATATAAAAATAAATATGACACATCATATGATATAATAAAATAAGAAATTGAATTTACATTGTAATTCGGCAAAATAAATCAAATCAATTATAATAAATTAGAATATATATATATATATATATATATATATATATATATATATATATATATATATATATATATATATATATATATATATATATTAGTACAATTATCTTTATTATAGACTTTTCAAATAAAGTCATATTATATTATAGAATTTCAAAAAAAATTATATTATTAATATCTACTAATTTTTATATTATTTGTCCATATTTTATGATATAAAGATAATGTATAAGAACAATTATTTTATTTTAATATTATTTATTTTTTTAATATTATTTAAGTAAAAAATACTATTGAATTAGTAGAAAAAATATTCTTTAAGCATTTTTAATATATAAACTAATATAAAACAAGAAATTTTTTTCATTTTTTATTATAATTAAATATAGCATTTGTTTAAATTATTATAATTAATAAATACTATAAGTTTAATTATTAAGATTTCACTTCTATTTAATTATTTCTCTTGCTTTGTTTTCTTTATCTCAATATCATTGACATTCCTTCACTTTATTCTCTCTTATTATTATTATTTTATTCATCTCTTTATTCTTTATCTCTTTATAATTTTTGGCCTATCTCTATCACTTAATCTTTTTCTACTTCCTTGTTTCTCTCTCTTTCACTTATTTATTTATTCTCTCTATCTCTTATATGTTCTAACCTTTCTTTAATACTTTATTAAATAATTGCCCATAACTCTTTATTATTATTTTCTTTTTTTTTTCTTATCAACTCTTTCCCTTCCCTCTCTTATGAAATAATTATCTCCATCTCTATTATCTCTTTTTCATCCCATCAATTAGAAATATTAGAGAAATCTCTAAGGTGGCATACTTTAATATATATAATATTAAATATAAATATATATTTTATTATTTTGATATCTTACATAATTTTAATTTTTTATTAAGAGGGACAACAACATACAAAAGGTAATTGCCCTTATTAATGTCTACATTATAAAATAATAATTTACATATATTTTTCCAAATTATATAAAAAAAAGATATTGATATTTAATTATATTATGACATATATATGAGCACAATTTCTTTAAAGGTGCATATGCTTTGCAATTTTGAGATTTTAGAAAATGATTCAATATGTTCAAGACATTACTTACACAACTATTATTTTATCTTTTGTATGCATGTGTAACTACACTATTATTATAGTACTAGATCTTTTTAGAATTCAAAAGTTAAGCATACCTGTCTGATTTTAGTGCTACGATGGTTGACTAATTGAGAAGTCCTCATGTTGCACATAACTTTTTATTGATAGATTATTTCAAAAAAGATAAATAAAAAATAGTCATCTGATAAATTTGCATGAGATCAAGACCATTTGAATGATTAATCAGTTACAATAGATGAAGTAGTAACCATGTAATCATGTTATCAAATGGATGATTTCATTTACTATGAACGAATTTCAAAGGTAGAAGAAATCTCTACCATAAGATCACAAAAATGTGCAATTAGACTATGGTTAGCAATGCATGTTTTGGATGGAGAGAATCACAAGGGACATAGTCCCACCTTTTAAGAAATTAAAATTATTTGGTCTTTTTGAGCATTCATCGAGGTGTAACTTACAACTTAAAATATGTTGGATCCTCCTTTGTATATTTATATTTAGTTTGAATGATTTTAGGTTAGTTCTAATGGCTTGCCCAAACTAGCTTGGGAATTTATTTTGAACTAAATGTGTTGAACCAATCAAGATCTGTAAGCCTTTATGGACTCGATGCTTGAGTTTAAGCTCAACCAGAGACTTTTGCATTTGGGCACATCATGGGAAGTGGCATAACTTTTTTTATTTATTTAATTATGAAAATTTTAATTGAATAATTTTTTTGATTTAAAAAGGATTTAACAATAAAGTTACTATACAATTTAGAAAAATACCAAAGTTTGATTTGACCAAAGAAAGAATCCTTCAAAAAACAATTATGTTAAATAAATGAATGGCTTAAATATGTTTTGAATCGAGAAAACATTTAAGAGATTAAAAATTTAAATCTTATTAATTTGCAAATCAAGGAGATTTTTAAATAATTTTGATTCCTAAATATGATTTGAAATTTATAAGAAAGGGGTGTGCCTTCATGTTGATAAGCTAACATTCTATTCGATAAAAAAAATAAAACCTTATCATAACTGATGTGAATGCCTTCAAACCTTGAAGCATGCTAAACCCGCCATGGTCTCCTAATGATAACTAGTTTAACATGTTCAAAGTGCATAGCATTTTCTTTACAATTAAACTAATTTGATAATAAACACTGCCATAAGAATAAAAGGCTAAATATTTATGGGTTAACCAATCCAGTAGAAGGGTGACCCAACACATATGCTAGAAAATTAAAAAAATTATAAATTGATTCATCATCTACAAGACAATAATCACATAACTATGATTTTTTCTTTTTGATGCCTATGTGACCATGCTAGAATTATAGCATAGAACTTATACAACTTATTAGATCTGCAAATTCAAGCAAGCTTATGTTATTGTAGTATTGGAATGGCAAATGTCTTGGGATATCATTGTGTCGCACATATTTTTTCATAGCAATCCTTTTCTAATGAATGACAATTGATTTAAAAAACATATTAATGTTAAAAAATTTAAATTACCATAAATGAAAGTTTGTAATTATCATTTTAGTTATTAATTATCAATAATAATGTCATAATATTATTATTCATTTTATATAATAATAGTAATAAAACATCATTTGATAAAATATAATAATAAATAAAATAACTTTTAATATTTATGAAAAAACCTATATAGTTATAATAAATTTCAATTAATTTACTTTTATACTAAAAAATATGTATTATGTACAACATTATTTAAATATAACAATATTATATTATATAATTTTAAAAATCTAAAAGTTAATATTAAATATTTAATTAAAATATTTTTGAATTATGATACCATTAATTATTTGCTTGATGTTTTTTTTACTTTTAAGTATGAATAAAATAATATAATATTAATAATAAAGATACTCTGTAATTTTTTTTAATGTAATAAAATATATAAGTCTCAAATATTTTTTGTAATTTAATTATTTCTTGCTTTGTTTTCTTTTTATCTCAATAGTTTACATATTCTATCATTTCCAACTCTTTCCTATTATCACTTTCTCATTTCTCCCTTTATTCTTCATCTATTTATATTTCTTTTGGCCTCTAACTATCATCCATTATTTTTTAATTTCTCATTTCTCTTTCACTTATTTATTTCTTCTCCTTATCTCCTATATGTTCTATGTTTTCTTTTCCACATCATTAAATTGTCTCTCATCAATCTCTGTTACTATTTCCTTGTCTATTTTGCTCTTATTTATCTTAGACTTTTTCACTCTAATAGAATAGTTATCTTTTTCTCTATTAACTCTTTTTTAGGCTATCAATTTATAATATTTAATAAATCTTTCATGTTGCATAATTTAATATAAATCTTTTATAACAAAGTTTTTTATATATTTATAAAATAATTTATCTTTTAAATTAAAAAATTATAAAATAATTTAAGAAGCTCTTTTGTATTAATAAATTTTTTTATTAATTTTATTCTAATAAAAACTTAATATTAGAATATATTATGATGTATATATTAAACATAATTTTTTTAAAATATCCATATGCTTGAAAATTTAGAAAATTTAAGAAATGATAGATTATTTTTAGCATAATAATTAGACTATAATGATTTTTTCTTTACTATATGCATGTGTGATGAGATCAGCTCTTTGGCACTAGATGTTGTTAGAGCTCCTAAGTTTGCCTGGGTGAGAGTTGTATTGTGATTGGTGACCTTTTCAAAAATCTTTATTTTGCAATTTTTTTTTATTTTTCATGTTCTAATAGATTATAATTTATTTTAACCACATTTTAATATTAAAAAGTGAAATTATTGAAGATGGTTGTCTATAATTATAATTTAAGAAGTTAATTTGTGATAATTATTATGTAAAATTATTATCATTTTCAAATTATTATAAATATAATTGTCATATAATATAACAAAATATTAATTTTAATACATTTTAATATTATGTAGTATATGTTATGTCAATTACAATAAATAATAGATAAGTTATATTTACAATGGTACATATAATATGTGTATAGAATTATCTAAATGTAGTATTATTATATTATAGAATACAAGATATTTAAAATTACATCATTGATGTTAAATATAACTTAAATTTCTTAACATATTATATCATATATTTAATAATTCTATTAGAAATTATTTAATATATTAAAAGAACTCAAATAATTTTTATATTTAAATAAAATTAAATATTATACATTATTAAATATTTATATTTAATAAATATTATATTTTAAATTTTTAATATTTATCTTTTACTTAATAATTTCTCTTAATTTTTTTTATCTCATTGTCTCTAAAATTCTCTTACATCTTTCTCTCTCTTCTTATCGTTCTATATTTTTCCCATCATTCTCTATCTCTTTATATTTTTGTTAGCTTATCTCTCTCTTGTATTCTTCTCTACTTTCTCGTTTTTTGTTTTTCTTTCTTTATTTATTTTTTCATTATATCTTTCCTATGTTCTCTTTGTTTTTCCTACTTTAAATCTTCTCTCATCTCTATCTATTATTATTTCTTTCTTTATTTTGCTCTTATAATTCCATGTGTTTCTCTCCCTTTTGATGAATAGTTATCACCATCCCTGTCATCGCTTTTTGAGCCCATCTATTAGCAATATTTAAGAAATCTCTTAAGTTGCAAAGGTTTTAGATAATTTACAAAAGCTTAAGAATTTTTTTTATCTTGAAAGATAACATCACAACTTTGATTATTCATCTCATGTATACGTGTGCGATCACACCAGAATTATGGTACTAGATCTCACTAGAAAGGCAAAGTTAAGAATGCTTTGGTGAGAGTACTATTTCAAAGGGTTGTCTCCTTAGAAGTTGTCATTTTTCTCATATTTTTTCTATCATTCAATTTTTTAGTGGATGACAAGTTTTATAAATAATTTTTAATAATTATTTTTTATTATTATCAAATTTTATATAAAATAAGTGTGGCACATTATATGATATAATAAAATATAAACATTAATTTAGTTTAATTTGGAGCTAAATAACATATATCAACTAACATAAACTTGAATTAATTTTTTTATAGAGCATATAATGTTCTATTTAAAATTTTTTACATATAAAAGTATTATATTATAGAATATTTAAAATCACAAGTTATTTTAATATATTAAAATTTATTTATATTTATTCTCTATTTTACATAAAATAAAATTAATATATTAAAATAATTATACTATTTCTAATTTATTCTTATTTTTTAAATTTTAACATTAATAATATAATCATAAAGTAATAATCAAAAGTTATTTTAAATATTACTAAAATTTTAAGAAATAAATAAAATAAAATATTTTTATTAAATATTATATATGACTAGTGTATTATATTTAATAAACATTACAAGTTTAACTATTAACATCAAACTTTAATTAAATTATGTCTCTCAATTTTTTCTCTTTATCTCAATATCTCTTACATACTCACTTTCTTCTCTTTTCTATTATCATTCACTTATTTCCCTTTCCACTCTATATCTATTTAAATTTTTAATTACCTTGCTCAATCCTTTTTCTTTTTTTTCTGATATTTCTCTCTATTTTACTGATTTATTTATTCTCTCCATCTTCTTTATGTTCTATCTTTTCTTTTCTTCTTCATTAAATTCTCTCGCATCTCTCTATATATAACTCTTTTTTTCTTTTTTTTCTCTTATCAATTTTTAACTTTCTCTCTTATAGATTAGTTATTTCTATTTCCATTATATATTTCCTAGCTCAATAGTTAATAATATTTAAGAAATCTTTCACTTTTGTAAAGTTGAATACATAATATTTACTATAAATACAAATTTTATTCTTTATAGGGAAGATAATATAATATAAGAAAATATTAGATATTGTTGTCAATGTTATAAAGAGTAATAATTTATATAATTTTAAATTAATTATATATATATAAAATATTAATACTATAAAATATTATGACATTTATAATAAGCATAAAAGTTTTTAAAAGGTACATATATTAGGTAATTTAGAAGGTTTTTGAAATTATACGTTATCCTAAACGCTAACAAAAAAAGTAAGATTTCTTTTGTTATGCATGCATCTTGGACCACATTAGCATTATTACATGTGGTCTCATTAGGACTCGTCCTTCAAGCATGCTTCAGTAGAAGTAGTATTGGGATGGGTGAACCCTTTAGAAGCTTTCATGTTTGATATATTTTTACATAGCATTTATTTCGTAATGGAAAACAATTAATTTTTATAAAATGCAAAATTTAGAAAATAAATTCTTATAAATGATTTTTTATAATTACCATTTTTTTAATTAATTTTTAATAAATCCTTTATAATAGTTTTATTAATTTCTCAAAATAAAAAATATAGTAAATGAAGTGATCTAATGAATATTTATTTAATAATTTTAAATATTAGTTAAAAGTTTTTTATCTTTTTTTCCAATATATTCAAATTAGTACTAAATTTGATGATTGTGGATTTTACACTTGATTAACATCCAATCTTGGAATGTGAATTTCAAACAAAATTTTTCTACTTTCTTCAAATTTTTCTCGTTTCGTTAATTATGTTACAAATTAACTAAAAATCTTCTCTTGTATGAGATTTACATGTATTTAATTTGGTCATATTTCGTTATTTGAATTTTTTCTTATTTAAACTTGATTATTATTTTAATAAATTTTAACATAATACTTTATTATTTATTTTCTTATTTACTTTGGTAAATCAAAGAAATTCACAACATGGTTTCATTGACATGAAACAAACATTGTTAGACCCATCTTGATAAGTTCTCTTGAGGTAAGTATTACAGTTTATATATTTTTTGAATATTTTATTTTAACGAATTTTGGCATGCTTGAAAAGATATTTTGATACGCTCATAATTTCATTGTTGATGATGTTACACATAGTCTCCAAGGCTTCTTGGAAGGCAGATTTCCAAAAAAATTTGTCTTATTTCTAAAAAGAATTCTTTGATTTAGTTATTTTACTATAAAACAATTATTCTTCCCATGTGTTACCGTTACATTCATATGAATTACATATACTGATTGGTTTCAATTTATATAATTTCAATGTTATCATGTATTTACATAATATTATAGTAATACTTCATTATTATGCACATTTATTTATATTATAATTCAAAAAAGTTCTACGAAAGCCCTAAATGAGACATAAAAAATGTCTTTGGGCCTGTCTTACTGATCTACTTTGAATTAAATGTTACTTCTATAGTTTTAAATATTTTATTTTTTAAGATTTATGTGCTCTTCATGAGTCATTTTAATTCATATATGATTTGATGATCAAAAATATCATACACAATCCCCTTATAATCTTGGAATAAAACTTTTTGACACAATTTATCTCAATTCTTCAAATGTTTTAAATTGATTAGGTTATACAACTACGAAACTCTAATTCTACACTTATGTGACCTTTACATTATTTTCATTTGGATATAACACATTACTTCAATTAATCTCATTTTAGTTTTAGTATAAATTTACATAATATGAAAATTATAATATTGAAGATGTTACATTTCCTCTTCTTAGAATCTTGGAATCATGGAATTTTGGAATACAACTTTCCATGCAATTTATTTTAGTTCATCAAACTTATCACTTTGATTTAGTTATATTTCCTATTAACTCTAAACCTCCACTCGTGTAACCATTTCATTGATTTGATTTCTTATGTAACATTACTTCAATTATCTTATTTTAGCTTTAACACATATTTTCTTAGTATTAAAATAATTACATTTTTTATTTATTCCTATTTTATTCTATATTTCATAGTCATTCAAAATGAGTTTTGGATATGATGAAATACAAATAATTGGAATTATTACGTTTTTGCGTGCTTTACAAGATATTTTGATTTATACTCTATTTGATGCTTGAGGATATCTTCTTAATATCTTTGAATGCCACTTTGCAAAATAATTTATCTCATTTCTTGAATTTTTTTTATTTTGAAATATTATATTATCACTTTTAATCTACACTTGCATGACCATTAAATTTTTTTTATTTAGTTATGCTACATTGCTCCAATTCATCCAATTTCAATTTTAATATTTATTTATTTAATATCAAAGTATTAAATTATTATTAATTATGCTTTGTTTACTTTCATAGTTCATAGTAATTCAAAAGAGGGTTTGATTGAGATAAAAGAACAGTTGTTGGAGACGTCTTAACAAGTTAAACAAATTAAATTTTTTGTTATATAAATCTAAAAATTTGAATTAGGTTTTTTGCATTATTTGCATGATTTTTATGTTCCATCATAATTTAAAAAATGAGAAAGCTACACGTAATCCCCTTGTTTCTTGAAACACATTGTTCTCGTATAATTTATTTTAAATTTATCAAACATTTTACTTTGATTTGGTTTTATTACTATATAATTCTAAATCTCCATTTTATGTGACCATTACATATGTTTAATTTCGTTACATTAAATTATTTTGGTTTGAGTTTTTTAAGCTTTAATATTTAATTAATATTAAATAATTATTTTTATTATTGTATATTCCTATTTACATTATTAGTTATACTAATTCAAATTGAGGGCTAACTGAGGTAAAATAAAGTTTTTTTTATTTTCTAGACAAGTTGTATCAAATTTAAAAATAATTTAATGTTTTTAAACATTTTGTTTTCTTGGATATTTTAATGCTTTTGACAAATTTCATTTCTTAAAAAAATTTACAATCAATGACGTTACGCTTCATTGCATATATTACTTTTTATTTTATTATGTTATGATGGTACTCCAATTCTTCTCTCATGTGACCATTGCTTCCAATTCAAATGGGTATTTTTTTGATAATATATACTATATTAAGCTTTCCAAAAGTGGCATAAGCCACACAAAAGGATTTTGCATGTGAGATGCTCAAGGGGGATCAAACATGAAATCTAACAGCATAAGTTTAATGAGGGGTATGGGAAGAGGTTCCCTCCATTCCCAGGCCTCGTTACAGCATGCAGCACGTGCCACCCAATCACCAGGCGCATTCCCTTCTCTATGGATGTGGTAAAATCTAATTGCCTTGAGACATCTTGCGTACCTGATAGTCTCAGCAAATTAGCCTAGCATAGTGGGGTGGGATATCGGCTTGCGGACCTCCTGAAGTGCCATCATCGAGTCAGTCTAAATCTCCATGGTAGTGTGGTGCGGAAGGGAACCCCTTAGCTTGTTGAGGGCCTCAAGCATAGCTTGGACCTCCATCGCTTCACCAACACGAGAGATAATCCTCTTGCCATCCACTAGGCGCGGCCTCCTAGTGTAGTCTCTGGCCACCATGCCAAGGCTACTAGTGTTGTCCCCCACTGCAGCATCACAATTCACTTTTATCCATTCTATTACAGGAGAACCCAACAATGGGTTACAAGAAGGTCCAATGAGCTGTAAGGGTTGGGTAGGGATGAATAGACGTTGTATTGTCTTGCTGCAACAATTACCTCAATCTTGATCTTTTGTAGCAACGTGCATGGCTCGATCATCAGATTGTTATGCCTAATCTCATTCCTTCTTTCCCAAATATAATACATGGTGGTGACCAACGTGACCCCATGCTCGGCACCAGCCCCAAGTCGCACCATCGGCGAGTCGACAAACCTCATGAGCAGATTAAGAAAGGTCAACCCAGCACCCTCACCATGAGGCCATCCTCGCGCAGCCTCTGCTCCACATGCCTAGCAATTATCCCAGAGTTCCTGGGCGCACGGGCAATCCCAAATAACATGCTGCATGAACTCCTCCACCGTGCAGCCCCACTGACATATGCTTCTTTCGAGCATGCCAGTTCGGGCCAACCACGCTGCCATAGGGAGGTAGTCACCGAAGACTCGCCACATGAACATCCGCACCCTTGGCACTACTTTGATGTTCCAAATACCCCTCATCAGGTCCGCGTGATGCTGGCCACTACGCCTGGCAGAGTCATCAGCTCTGCACACCATGTGCATATAGATTCTCCCACTATCGACCCTCTCTGTCTCAATGTACGCCTGAGTGAGCGTGTCCTGAGCAGACGTTCGACTCAGCGGAGATGCAAAATTCTGTAAATCAGTGCCTCGCCCTCCCATGCACGAATATTGTCCATGTCCCAGACACCGGCTACATTGATGCATTTAGCCATGCTCGTCGGCCATATGATGTTCATGTTGATGAAAGTCGGCCAGTAGCATAAAGGGAGGATGCCCGACTAATTGACCTCTACAAATTTCACTGTCCTCCTATCACTGATTCCGCATACAAAGATCGACACTGCCTCCAGCACAAGCCTGCATGAATGGGATGCATTCCGGGGAACTTTAATGGTATGGTCCGTTAGCTTGTACTTCCGCCTCATGCTGTCCACCCGAAGACTCACTTCGTGACTTCGAATATGATTGCAGTTCTTCATTTGCAGCACACACTGCTATGCACAAAAATCATGAAGCCCAAGTCAGTCGGTGATCTTCGGTAGAGTGACGCAGTCCCAGGGTGCATAAGGTATCATATGCGCTCTGCTCGTCCTGTGCCATAGAAAGCTTCTAATTCTCCTTTCTATCTCATCAATTACTCCTGCTGGCACAACACAGTGACGTAAAATGTGGCGTGTGATAGCCGTAAGAACAAAGGAGGCCATGGCAGGTTTGTCTGCGAGCGACAGCGGAGGAATCGGCCACCACAGCTTCAATGTTCTAAAGAAGGAAGTTGAGGTCTGTTGTTCTCAGGAGCTTCGCTGCAATAGGGACCTCGAGGTACGTGAGCATCCGACCCTGCTCCATATGTAGTTGCCTCGACACCATCCTCACTTTCTTGTTGCTGATCTTGGTGCTAAAATATACTTTGGATTTGAAAAAGTAACACACAGCCCTTTACCTTCCCTGAAGGTCCTCATAATTCTCCGCATAGTGCATGCGACCACGTGCGTAGTGGGAGCAAACGATAAGGCATCGTCCACATAGAGGAGGTGCAAAATCAGCGACGCTTGTTGTCCGAGTCGGAATCTGAGCAGTTTTTTTGTCTCATAATCCATCACCAGCATAGATAAGTATTCTCTAACCATAACGTATAGGTAGAGCCATAGCTAGCATCCCTACCGGAGCCCCCACTAAGCCACCACCCAAGGAAGGCGAGAGCCATTAACAAGGACACCAAACCATGGAGATATGATGCAAGTAGTGATCCATTCACACCAAATAGGAGGAAATCCAATAGTCTTCATCATCCCGAGCAGGAAATCCCATCGCACGCAGTCGCAAACCCGCTCCATATCGATCTTGACTACTATGAGACCAGAAACAACAGTGCAGGCATGCATTTTAAACATCATCTATTGTGGAATGTATATATTGTCTGAGATGCTTAGCCTGGGGAAGAAAGCTGCTTGTTCGTGTGAGAGGAAGCTTGGCATCATCGGTTTCAATCTCTCGACAAATATGCGGGGCTTGTAGAAGCTAATTGGCTGGAAATACTCCGGCTTGCACGTGCCCCTGCTTCTTCGGGATAAGGACAATTAGCATGTCCTTCCATTCCTTTGACAACCTACTTTCCTAAAAGCAAGCCTACGCCACACGAATGATGTCCCCACGCGTGATTGCCCAATAGCCTTGCAGAAATTCTGCTGTGATCCCGTCGATACCCGGGGCTTTGTTTCTTCTGATTCCCTGCATGTCTACAATTATCTCACTCTCGGTGACCTTGTAGCCAAGCTTCGATGTCATTTCCTCGTAAACAATACCAGACGGCAGAAAATTTAGCGGCATAGACGTCCACCCCGCACATCGCCACTTCTGTTCAAAGTAAGCTAAAAGGACAGTCCTGATGCTTTCAGGTGTATCCACCATGTTATCCTCTACATCACTTAGCTGAGTGATTCTGTTCCCCCTCGCACAAGCAATCGTAGCAGTATGGAAAAACCGGGTGTTAAAGTCCCCAAGTTGCGGCAACTACACATTCGCACGCTACCACCACCATTGCTTCTCATGTGCGTAGCCATGGTGGAAGGCCATGATCATGCGGCCAAGACATGTGCTCTCTTCATCTGTTAATCCCTCCCGAGATTCCTTTAATTGTAATTCATTGATGCTTTTCTCCAGCTCCGCGTTCTTGTTGACAATGTTCGCCACCTCTTCTTGGCTCCACTTCCACAATGCCACCAACGAACGTTTGAATTTGGTCATTAGCGCCACTATGCAATTCCCCCCTGCACGTTTGTGCCATGCATAGTGTACCACCCCGATCAACTGCAAGTAGTCCAACCATACACTCTCAAATTGTATCCTAATTCAATTGGGTAGTTACATTTCTTTAATTTATGTCAAGTTAATTTTATTATATATTTACTTAACATTAAAATTATAAGTTATTACTATGAATGCTTTTTTTTGTAACTCATGGAAACTTTAACACAGGCTTCATTTAGGTGAAATAAATTCATTGAAGCTATAAATCTCAAATAATTAATCTCAATTAATCAATTTTTTTTCTATGAACTAGATATATTATTATGACACTCTAACTTCCCTCCTATGCGACATTTACTTCTCCCCTATTTGGTTTTATTTTATTGCATTCATTTATTTCATTTTTACTTTAAAATGTATTTACGTAGTATTTGAACCATATTTATTATTTATTACTTTTAATTTTCTTCGTAATTCATAATTAATCCAAATGGGGTATGATAGAAATGAATAAGCCTGATTTTGTTTTTCATGATAACTCTATCCTTTTAAATGTTAATTTTTATATTTTTAAATAATTTACTTTATAAGGTGTCCACCCATTTCATAAGATATTTAGATGTCACTTAATTTGATGAACAATGATGCAACACACAATCTTCTTTTTATCATAAAAAGCAACTTTTGATTGCAATTTATCTCATTTCTTTAACATTTGTGCTTTGAATTGAATATTTTGCATATCAAACTTGAATCACTTATTATGTGACTTGGACATCAATTTGACATTTTTGCTTAAATTTAAAGTAATAGTTTTTTATTATTATGATTACTTACTTTGGAAATTTGTAAATTTTCAAAATGTGGTTTAATCAAGGTAAGACAAATGTGTTAAACTTGTTTTAATTTTTTATCCAATTAATCATTTAGTTTTAATATATATTTTTAGCATATTTTATTTTTTATTGTTTTGATATTTACTATGTGATAATTTAATATATACCTTATTTTACAAATGATGTTATAACACTCAACCACCTCAGTATATTTGAATGCAACTTTCACGTAAAATTTATCTCAGTTTTTTAAATTTTTTTAATTGGTTATATAATTATGTAACTCAAACGCGTCTCTCATGTTACCTTTACAGTGCTTTGATTTTGTTATAATAAATTTCTTAAATTTATGTCATTTGCTTTTTATGTTTATTTGTTATTAAAATAATATGTTATGATTTATTTACGATTATCTAAGTTTGTAATTCATAGTAATTCCAAATGTTTTCTCATCAAAATTAAGTAATGGCCTTTGGATTTGTCCTAACAAGCTTTATAAAAACAAATATTAATTTTTATACATATTTTTAATATTTTCTTTTATAAACGTTTTGCATGCTTTAAGAGATATGTTTATTTATACCTAATTTGATGATCAAGAAATGTATACTCGAACTCTTTAGCATCTTGGAATACAGAATTCCCATAAACTTTACCTTAGCTCTTCATAGGTTTCATATTGATTGGTTTAAATTTCTAAGTAACTCTAAATCTTCTCTAAAGTGATATTTAGATATTATTCTTTTGAGTATATTATGTTACTTTAGTTTATGACTTTAACCTTGAGTAATCATACTTATTATTAAAATAACAATTTATTATTTTTTATGCATATTTACTTTGATAATAATTAGTAATTTGAAACAAAGTCTGATAAAAATGAAATAATGTCAACGGAGTCATCTCGATAAGCTCTATCTAATTAAATGTTAAGTTTTTATGCCTTTAACTATTTTATTCTATTTTCTTTAGGCTACCTTAGATAGGACTATTTAATTTGTAGCAAATTTAATGATTAAGGAAGTTACATTTGGTTTCTTTAGCCAAATGGAATGTAGCTGTCCTATAAATAGTCTTATTTATTTAAATGGTTCAATTTGACTTGGTTATACTTTAATAAAACACTAATTCTTCTCTCATGTGACACTAAAATTCTTTTATCTAGGTAAATTAATTTTTTTTCATTATATGTAATTTTAACTTTATTATATATTTACTTAATATTAAAATTATCATTTATTATTTTTTATGGTTATTCACATTTGTTTTTGTAATAATTCTAAATAAGATAAAATAATGATAGAACAAATTTCATTATATTTGGTTTTGCTGAGCTTCATGTAATTAAATATTACATTTGATGTTCTTAAATACTTTATATGTTAGGATTTTGGCACTCTTTATAAGACATTTCATATCATTGTTGATTCTATGATCATTGATGTTAATTCGATTAGGTTTGGTTATGTTACTATGTAATTCTTAGTACCCTTCTATGCAAAATTTACATTGCTTTAATTTATTTATTCTACCTTTGGAAATTACTTAATATTTAAGATATAATTTATTATTACTTATACAATTTTAATTTTATAATTCCCAATAATTAAAAAAATGGTTTTGTTGAGATGACATAAATTTCTTTCAACAATTTTTGACAAGCTTTATCTAATTAAATATTCAATTTTTATATTTTTCAATATTTTTTTAAATTATTTTTTCTATGTTTTTTAAGATAGTTTAGTTCTTAATTGAAATGATCATTGAGAAAATTATACATCATCAACTTCACATCACGAAGTGTGGCTTTACAACATAATTTTTCTTATTTCCTCAAAACATATGCTTTAACATGGTTGTATTACATGGAAAAGATAATTCTTCATTTTCCTGACAGCTAATTCATTTGATTTTGGTATATTAATTTGCTTTAATTTATGTTAGTTTTGCCTTATTATACGTATAACTAATATAAAATAATGATTTACTATAAATATTACTGTTTACAATTTTAAATATTTTACTTTCAAAGGTTTTGGTACTTTTTATGAGATATTTTTACTTTTGGCTGATTTGATGATTACAAAAGTTGCCCTCATTCTCGTCATTATTGTGAAAGACTAATTCTCTTTTATTATAACATCACGATGATTTGATTTGGTTATAATATAATATTTCAATTTAACTTAATTTTTTAATATTAATTTTCCAAATATTCAATTAATAAATAAATATTATTTTTGTTTTATTAATTTTATATTTAATAATAATTCGAACAGGGGTCTAATGGAGAAAAAATTTCACTGTAATCATGTTGATCAAATCTAACCTATTAAAAAAATAATTTCATATTTCTAGATATTTTATTTTCTAAACTATTAGTGTACTTTACAAGACATTTTTACTTGCAACATTTGATTGGAAAAAATATAGCACACGGTGTTATTGAAAACTTGGAATGTAACTTGCTCATGTAATTTATCACATTTCTAAAACATTTGTGCATTGTTTTGGTTACATTACTTATTAGTTCTAAATATCCTCTAAAGTGAACTTTAAATTGCTTTTATTGGTTATAATATATCACTTCAATTTATCTCATTTCAACTTTAATATATATTTTTTATTTTTTAAGTAGATTTTGGTTGGAAATTAGCATTTAATATATAGGACCTTCCGTTGAGGTGAGACAAATGTAGCTACACTAAACTTGATGTGTTCTATATTATAAAAGAAAATATTCATTTTATTTCTTTGAAATATTTTTTGATTGGACTTTTAAATGCTTTAGAAGATATTTCCTTTTGCACTTGGATTTGGTGATCGAGGATGTTATACTAGATCTCCTTTGTATCTTGGAATGTACTTTTCCTTTATAGTTCATATTTTTAATTCATTGTTTTTACTTTGATTTGGTTATATTAAAATGTAACACTAAATCCTTTCTTATGTGACCTTTACATGTGCTTGATTTAGTTGTGTTACATTGCCTTATTTTATCTCATTCTAATAACTATTATTACTTATGCTTATTTTCTTTCATAATTCATGGTAAAGCTAAATGAGGTCTAATTGAGTTGAAACAAATGTTGTTGAACTCATCTCAGTGAGTTTTATTTAATGAAATATTCTATTTTACAATTTTAAAAATGATATTTTTATAGATGTTGAAAGAATTTATGAGTTATTTTAATTCATAGCAAATTTGATGATTGAAGTTATTACACTAAATGTTTATAGTACCTTGAAATTTATCATATTTTTGCAAACTATTTTCTTCAATTTTACTTTATTATCATGAAACTATCTTTCTTCTTTCAAATGGCCATCACATCACTTTGAATTGGGCAAATTAAATTTCTATAATATGTCTCATTTTAGTCTTATTATATTTTTAAATTATGCTAAAATAATAATTTACTACTTTGTTATTTTATTGAAGTTTTGAATTTATAGTAGACCTTAAATAGATCTAATCAAGATGAAATAAATCTCATTTAACTCATTCAGATGAGCTCCATCTAATCAATTATTCATTCTATATTTATAAATGTTTTATTTTTTTAAGATTTTAACCTAATTTATATGTCATTTTAATTTGTACCTTATTTAACTATGGAGGAAGTTAGTTGGCATCTCTGTTGTGTCACAGAATTGAACTCTCTTATACAGTTTGTCCTATTTAATAAAATATTTTTCTTTTGATTTAATTATATTAATATGAAACTCTTACTCTCTCATCATATAATTTTACATTTTTTTGGCAACATTATTTCACTTCAATTTGCTCTTTTTAGCTTTTAATTATTCTTTCTTAATATGAAGAAATAAATTTCTTAATATTTTATTTTTTAATTAATCCCATAATTTTTAATAAATCTAAAAGAGTGTTGATGGAGTTGAAACAAATGTCATTGTAGTAAACTTGGCTAGCTTTAACTATTTAAAAATTCATTTTAAACTTTTTAAATATCTTAATTTTAAATGAACCATCATGCTTTATGAGGCTTCTATATTTGTACAAGATTTGATGATCAAGGATGACACATACAATCTACTTAGAGTCTTCAAAAAAACTTAATCTATAAATTTTCTCATTTTTTCAAACATTTTGCTTAAATTTTAATATATTACAGACTAACTCTAAGTCTTCTCTTAGATGATGTTTACATTACTTTGATTTGTTATATTATATTTAATCAATTTATTTCATTTAAGCTTTAATATATATTTGACAAATATTAATATAATAATTTATTACTATTTATACATATGTAGTTTTTTTAATTATAATTATTTCAAGCAAGATCTCATCAAGAAAAAAAGTTCCAACAAACCAATCTTGATAAGCTCTATACCATTAAATACAAAATTTCATATTTTTAAAAGTTTTGTATTCAATTAGTTTGGCATGCTTTATGAGCATTTCTAATCGTCCCTAATTTAATAATTTGAGATTCCCAATCGATCCCTATAGTATCATGCAATGTAGCTCCGATACACAATTTATATTATTTATAAAAAATTTTTCTTTCATTTAGTTATCTTACAAGGAAATTATAATTTTTCTCTTATATGTCTTTACATCACCTTCAATTTTGTATGCTAAGTTTCTTCAATTTATTTTATTTCAATCTTATTACATATTTATTTTGCTTTAAAATAATAGTATTTTACAATGCATGGTTATCGATTTGGTAATTTGTAGTAATTTTGATGAGGTCTAGTTGAAATGAAACAAAAATCATTGGACTTGTCTATATGACCAATGTATAATTACATATTCACTTTGATATTTATAAATAATTTTTTTATATATTTTTGGCATGCTTTACTATATATTTCGACTTTTACCAAATTTAATGTCATGGACGTTATAGTTAACCTTCTTAGTATCTTAAAAAATACGATCCTATAAAATTTACTTAATTTATATTGTTTTTTATTTTTATTTGATTATATTACTATGAAAGTCTAATTTTCTTCTCATGTGACATTTGTATCTTTTTGATTTGGTTATATTATATTGATTCAATTGAAATTATTTTTACTTTAATATATATTTATTAAATATTAAAAAACTAGTTTAATTTTTTCTATGTTTTAGTAATTTTGTAACAAGGTCTAATGGATGCATAAAAAACAATGTAATTATCATCTTAGTGATCCATATGAAATTAAATATTTTTTCAAAGTTGTTGACATGCTTTATAAGAAATTTTGATTTGTACTTAAGAAAAAAACATTATTACATTCCATCTTCTTAGTATCTTCGAATAAACCTTTGTCAAAAAATTTATTTCATTTCTCAAATTGCTTTTGTTTTTTTATTTGCATTAGTAATTCATAATTATTCCAATTTATGTCATAACAAGACAAAAAAATTTAATTGGACTAGTTTAGCATGGTTTATTTAAACAAATATTTTTTTATATTTTTCAATTTTTATTTTCTATAGTTTTAAAATTATGAATGAGATATTGCATTTCATATCTTATTTGAGTTTCAAGGATGTTGCCCTCGACTACCTTAATATATTGGAATGCAATTTTCTGCTAATATTTATGCGGTTTCTTCAAATTTATACCTCTTTTTTGGTTATATTATAATTAAACTATAGTTTTTTGCTATAGTTTACATCATTAAGGTTTAGTTATGCAATGTTAATTTATCGTTTTCCAAATTTCCTAACAAGGTTAGATTGGACTAAAATAAACATTACATGACTTGTCTAAATGAGTACAATCTAAGTAGATTGAATACGAAAATAGTAATTCAATTATTTTTATGATTATTTACTTTCATAATTCATATTAGTTTCTATTAAACTCTAAGAGTACTATCTAAAAAAATTACTTTTTTATATTTTTTAAGTGTGTTATTATCAATCTACTTAGTATCTTTAAATGCAACTTTTTCATCTAATTTAGTTATTTTCTTGATATGCTTGACCTATATTTTGTTAAATTACAAGAAAACTCTAATTCTCCTCTTGTTTGACCATAACAACACTTTCATTTGGCTATATCTAATTTCTTTTATTTATCTCATTTTAGTTTTGACATATAATTTCATAATAGTAAAATAATTATTCAAGATTATTTATGCTTATTTAATTTATAATTTCATATTTTTTTTTAGTTGAGGTTCAACCAAAGCTAAAAACGTTCATTTTGCTTGACTTGATACCCTATATCTTACAAAATATTACTTATTATATTTTCAAAATATATTTTTTCGTAATGTTTTGGCACTCCTTATGATAAATTTTGATAACTACATGATTCAATCATCAAGGATTTTATTCTCGTTCTCTTTAATATCTTTGGTTGTAATAATACTAAATAATTTCTCTTTAATTAAAATGTTTCAATTTGATTTAGTTATATTATATAGCTTTAAATCTCCTCTTATGTGTTGTTTAGATTTTTTTTTTATTTTGGTTATATTGTCATTTGACATAACTTAGTTCAGCTTTAGTATAAATTTACTTAAAAATTAAAATAATCATTTCTTATTATTTTAGTTTGTTTACATAGCTAATTTTTAATAATTCATAATCATGTTTGATCATAGAAGGCAAATGTCATTGGAGTCATCTAAACAAACTCTATCAAATTAAAGAATGATATTTATATTTTAAAATATTTAATATTCGAGGATTTTGGCACCCTTTACAAAATATATTGACTTGTACTTAATTTGATGATCAAGGATGGTGCAATCAACTTGAAAAGAAAGTTGCATGTATAATTTAAATCATTAATTCAAATATTTCACTCAAATTTGGTAAAATCAAAACAAAACAATAATTCTCTAGTTATGTGACATTTATATTATGATATTATTATTAAATTACATTACTTCAATTTATCACCTTTTGGCTTTGATATGTTTTTATAATATATTAAAATAAGTAATTTTCATCTTTTATTATTATTTATTTTTGTAATCTTATGAAATTCCAAATAAGGTTTGATAGAGGCCAAAATAACATCTAAGATTTGTCTTTAAGAGCTCTAACAAATAAATGTTTTTTTTAAAGTTTTTAGAGATTTTAATTTTTTTGGAAAGTCTTATTAGTCATTTTGATTCATGCAAGATTTCACGATGAATGATATTACACTTGATGACTTATGTATCTTGGAATGCAACTTTACAGAACTATTTATCTTACCCCCAAAATTTTTCACTTTGATTTAGTTAGATAAATATGTAACACGAAAGCTTTGCTCATGTGACGTGCACATCACTCTAATTTCTTCATAGTACATTTATCCAATTTATCTTTTTTAAGATTTAATATGAATTTTAATTAAATTAAAATAATAATTTTTATTTTGATAAATATGTAACACCAATAACTCTTCTTGATGAGTATTATCTTAATAAATTTAAATGTTTTAAAATATTTACTATTCTTGTGTGTTTACATTGTTTATAAAGCCTATCAAATCAAAACAAATTTAATAATCGAGGATAATTCACCTGATTTAATTAGAATCATGGAATGTAATTTTTAAAAACAATTAATATCATTTCTTAACATTTTTCACTTTCATCTTGCTATATAGCCTACTGACACGAAATCTCTAATCATGTGACATTTACATCACGTAAATTTTATTATATTACATTATTTTAATTTACCTAATTACAGCTTTAACTTATATATGCTTGCAAATAAAATAATAATATATTGTTATTTATGTTTTTTAGAATTTTAATTCAAAGGATTTCTAATCAAAGTCTAACAATGATAAGAAAATTGTAGTTGTAGTCATCTCAATGTGCTCAATTGAATCAACAATTTATTATATAATTGTTTTTTTATTAATTTTTAAAACTTTTTGCTAAATATTTTCGTTCATAACTTATTTGATTTCATAGTGTTTTACCTTTGATCACTTTTTTTTGTTGGGATTCGATTATTCGACTTTGATTTGTCAAAATTATAATAAAACTCTTATTATTCTCTCGTGTCCCTTTAAGATCACTATATTTTAGTTGTTTTATATTTGCTTCAATTTATCTCATTTAAACATTATTATACATATTTCCTTGATATTAAAATGATTATTTAATATTGTTTATGGTTATTAAGTTTATTAATTTTATTTTTTATAAATGATATCTGATGTAGAAGAAACAAACACATCTAGACTTGTTAAGGAAATATTTATCTAATTATATATTCATTTTAAATTTATGATTATTATATTTTTTTTGGTTTTAGCATATTTAGCAAGTTATTTTGTTTCATTCGTGGCTTGAAGATCAAATAGGCTATTCCCGATCTTATTAACATCTTGGAAGGCAACTTTATCGTAAAAGATATCCCATTTTTAAAGCTTTTTCATTTCGATATTTTTTTACTATGTAATTATAAATCATCTCTTGTGGGACTTTTTTACCCTTCATTTTCTTATATTATATTGATTCAATTTTTCTCAATTCAGCTTTAATAATTATTTGCCTAATATATACACAATAATTTATTTTTTTTTGCTTCATTACATTGGTAACTCATTCTAATTGAAAACATTGTCCAAAGAAGAATAGAAAAACATTCTTGGACTCTTCTCAATAGGTTATATTAAGTAAAGTTTCATATATATTATTTTTAATATTTTATTTTCCATGGTTTCATCATGCACTATGAGATATTTTAATTTGTATCTAATTTAATTGTCGATAATGTTACAGTCGATCTGTTTAATGTCTTAGAATAAAATATTCCACACAATGCATCTCACTGATTCAAAATTTTCAATTTCTCTTGCTTTTATTTTTATAAAACTCTAAATTTACTCTAACATGAGCATTACATTGGCCAGAATTAGTTGTATTACTTTGCTTAAAATTATCTCATTCTGGTCAATCTCATAAAATATTTTTTTTAAAATTTTGTAGACGTTTGACATGTTTTATGAGATATTCCAATTTGTACCAAATTTTTGTGATTTGAGATGTTATACTTTATGTCTTCATTATCTTGATATTCATATACAATTTATCACCTTGCTTGAAATGTTTCTCTTTGATTGATTTGCATTACTATTAAACTCTAATTCTCATATTGTGTGATCTTTACATAGCTTATATTTTGTTATATTAAATTGTTTCAATTTTTCTTACCCTTGTAAAATTACATACTTTCATAATATTAAAGTAATAAAATATTTTCGTTTTTGATATTTACTTCGGTAATTTGAACTATTTGTAAACAAGTTAAGATTGAGAAAAAAAAATATCATTGGGCTCATTTGAATGACCTTTATCTAATTAAATATTGATTTTTCTTTTTTTTTAAAAAAGTTATATATATATTTTTCAATCATTTGAGAAATTTTAATTAACACTTGATTACAAAAATAAGGATGCCAAACTCAATCAAGATATCATCTTGTAATGCAACTTTCTTATGTAATTTTTCTAATTTAACGAAATGTATTCTATCAATTTTCTTAAATTACTATGTAAGTCTAACTTTTCCCTCATGCAACCTTTGCTTTTATTTCATTTTGACAAGATATAGTTCTTCTATTTCACTCATTTTATTTTTAATAAATATTTACAAAATTTGAAGAAAATATTGTTCTTTATGGTTGTTTATTTTGAAAAATCACTGTAATTCAAAACAAAGATTGATAAACATAAAAAATATCATTGTATTGATATAGATGAGTTCTATTTAATTAAATAATTTTTTTATTTAAAATTTTTTTATTTTCTATTATTTCGTCATGTTTTATAAGAAATTTTTATACTTACGTAACACGATGCTCATGAATTTTACACTCAATTTCCTTAGTATTTTAGAATTACAAATTCCTATATGATATATCCCAACTCTTCAATTTTCCTTTTGATTTTTTATTTTCTTATTAAACTCTAATTCTTCTCTCATGTGATTTTATATCACTATGAGCTTGTCATATTACATTTGATTAATTTGTTTATTTATATTGATTCCAAATGAGATCCAATTGAAACAAACAAAATATAATTAGACTCATTTTGATGTTCTCTATCCAAAAAACATTAATTTTTATATTATTTTAAAAACATTAAATTTTCTTGATTTATTGGTTATTTTTACATATTATTTTGATAAGTATCATATTTGTTTGTTATGGATGGTAGGCTTAATCTCTTTAATATTTTGGAATTCAAATTTCTTATATAATTTATGACATTTCCTAAAATGTTTGACTTTAATTTCGATAGATTACTATGAAACTAGAATATTCATCTCAAGTGACTTTACATTGTTAAGATTTTGTTATGTTATAGTGCCTTAACTTATCTATTTGAACAATAATACATAATAATTTATTATTAAAATAGTAATTTTATTTTTTAATTTTTAATTTTTATAATTTAAATATCAATTTTTATTATTTTAATCTTTCACTTTTAGGGAATTTTGCATGTATTATGTGATATTTTGATTCAAAAATTATTTCATGTTCAAGAATGTTTTATTTGTTTTTCTTAATTTCATGGAATTAAACTTTCCTATAAAATTTATCCCTTTTCGTTAAACAATTTTGCATTGATTTTATTTCATTACTTATTAAATCTATTTCTTTCCTCATGTGATGTTTAGATTGCTTTCATTTGGTTATATTACAGTACTTCTATTTACCTTATTTTAATATTAATATAAATTTGCATGATATTAAAATAATAATTTTTTTTTTGCTTATTTATTTTTTTATATCAAAAGTATTCAAAAGAATATCCAATATTTACAAAACAAAGTTTATTGGACTATTCTAAATGAACACTATCTAATTAAATATTCACTTTAATATTTTTACATTTTTTTAATTTTTTATAATTTTATAACTCTTTACAAGATGTTTTATTCTCTAGAATATCCAAAGGATTTTGTAGATTTTAAATGAGGTTTGATAGAGACAAAAGCAATAGCATTTGGCTTCCCTTGATGATCTCTATGACTGAATTATCAATTTTACATTTTAAAATTTTTTATTTTCTAGAGATTTTGCATTTTGAACTAAATGTTTCAATTTCTACTTGATTTGACGATCTGGAATGTTGCATTCGACCTCCTCAATGTCTTCTAGTGATACTATTTTCTACCTTTTATCTCATTTCTTCATATTTTTTTGCTTGCATTTTATATTTTTGTGACTCTCTAGATCTCCTCTTGAATGATGTCCATAGTGCCATAAGTTAGTTGTATTATATGACACGAATTTATCTTATTTCAACTACAACAAAAATTTTCTAAATATTAAAAGAAAAATTTGTTGTTTTTTATGATTTTTTTCTTTCATAATTCATAGTAATACAAGATTAAATTTGATAGAGAAGAAACAAATAGTGCTGGTCTCTTTTTTATGAGGTCGTTTGAATTAAATATTTATTTTCATATTTGTCCAGTTTTTAACCCACAAATTGTTATTCTTATTCTACTTAGTATCTTCAAATGCATGTTTCCTTATAGTTTATTTCAATTTTCAAAATTTTAGCTTTTTTTTCTATATTATTATGTAATCTAAATCCCCTTTATTGCATTCTTTACATCACTTTGATTTAGTTATATTACATTTCTTTAATTTTCCTCATATAAAATTTAATAAAATTTTTTAAAATTTTCAAAATATTATTTATACTAACTTTATCTAAAATTTTGTAGTAATTCTAAATAAGGCCTATTTGATGTGAAACAAATATAGTGTGACTTGACTTGATAAGCTCTATCCAATTATAAATATCTACGCATATAGAACTATTCCATTCCATATTTACATCAAAATTTCATATGTTTATGCACTTTACGAGTCATTTCAATTTTGTCTTTATTTGACTATTATAGAAGTTACACTCGATATCTTTATTATGTTGGAATCTAACTTTCCACAACATATGTGTCATTTCTTTGTGTTTTTTCTTTTATTTGGTTGTGTTATATTATAACTATAAATCTCCACTAATGTGACACTTAGATTACTTTGATTTGGCCATATTACATTTCTTCACTTTACACATCGCAACTTTAGTATACATTAGTCAAAATTAAAATGATATATTAATAGTTTTTTTCTTAGTCTATTTGGTAACTCTTGAAAATTTTGAACAACAATTAATAAAGACAAAACCATCATGGTTGGAATTATCTCAATGAACTTAATCAAAATCAAATGGCATTTTGATATTTTTCAATATTTTATTTTTTAGGGTTTTAGGTTCTTTATGTGGTATTTAAATTTGTACCTTATTTGGTGATAGAGGATATTGCTCTAAATCTCCATAGCAACTTTGAGAGTAACTTTTTGATATAGGTTATCATTTCTTCAATTATTTTCTTTGATTTAGTACTGTTACAATTAAATATAAAAAAAGAATATTAAAACTATATAATATAAATAAATAAAAGGAATGTAAAAGTGATAAGGGTGGTTAATTAAAGTTCTACAGTAATAAAAAAAATTATAGCAAACATTTTAGAGAATTCAAAAAAATTATCGAACATTGTTGCATTCAAAGATACTAAGGTGATGAAGTGCATCCTTCTTAGTCATATAATTAGATATTAATCAAAATTATTTGTAAAGAATATCAAACCCTGAGAATAGTAAACAATAAAAAATATTGAAAAAGAATATTGAATTCATTAGAGCTTATCTACATAGTCTAAAGATGTTAATTTCATGTATATTGGACCTTGTTTAAAATTATTATAAATTACAAACTTAAATAGGCATAAAATATGATAAATTATTATTTTGATACGAAATAAATATAAGTTAAATCCAAAATAAGATTACTTTATGTAACATATTTATATTAAATTTAAGTGTTTTAAAGATAACACATGAGGAAAATTTTAGTTTCACTATAATATCATGAAATCAACGTAACAAATTTTGATTAATGAGACAACTTTTATTAAAAAGTTACACTCAAAGACACTAAAATGATCAAGTGTTCAATCTCTATTATCAAATTCAAGTATGAATTGAAATGTGTCACCAAGCATAAAAAAATTTAGAAAATAAAAATATTTAAAATACTATATAGCAAAGACTATTATATAGTTAGATAAAACTCACGTAGACTAGCTAAACAACTTATGTTTCAATTCAATTAAGCCGCTTTGAAAAAACTACATATTTTCAAAATAAAAAATTAAATAATAATAAATTATTATTTTAATATAAAGTCAATATATATTAAAGAAAAATGATAGAAATTGAAAGAATGCATCATAAATAAATCAAAGGAATGCAACTATCACAGAGCATGTAATTTTTAGTTTCCTAGTAACGCAACCAAATAAACGATGAAACTTTAAATAAATTAGACATTATATAAAAGAAAGCATACCAAGGAGATCGACTGTAAGATTTTTTATCATCAAATTAGGTGTGAATCAAAACGTCTTAGAAAGATTGCCAAAGTCTAAAATAAAAGATTTTCAAATAATGACAAAATATTCAGTAGCGTAAAGCTTGTTGGAGGTTATGGAGCAGCAATTGTTTCATGTCGATAATTTTTTGTTCAAAGATACTTCGAATTAACAAACTAAATAACCATGAAAACGAAAATTATAATTTCAATATTGAGTAAATATATGTAAAAGATGAATTAAAATAAATTTATGAAATATAATACAACAAAAACAAAGCAATGCAAATTATATAATACATTATATATGAAAGTTGCATTCCAAGATAATAACGACCTAGAGTGTAATATCCTCTATTATTAAATGAATTTAAATTAAATGGTCGCCATGATCAAACAAAGTTCATATTAAAACGACTTGTAATTCAGATCCTAAAAAATGAAGCATCTAAAATTGTTGAATTTGATAATTACATAGAAATTTTGAAGACAAATTATATGATGTTGTTACACCTTAATCGGCCACAATTAGAATCACTATGAATTACTACAGTGAATTAAAAAATAATATTAAATTATTATTTTAATTTTTTAAAATTATGTATTAAAGAAACAATGAGATAAATTGAAATAATATATCCAAATGAAGGAAAAACAAATTGAAGGATTGAGATAAATTAGATGAAAAGGTAGCATTCCAAGATATTAGCATGATCGAGTGTGGTATCTTTGATCATCATATCAAGTAAGAATAGAAATGTCTCACAAAGCACTCCAAAACCACAAAAATTAAAATTTTAAAATAATTTATAAATGAATGTTAAATTTGGTATGGCTCATTCAGAATAGTATAACCACATTTGTTTCATCTTAGTTAGACCTTTTTTGAATGATTGTAAATTACAAACAAAATAATCATAAATAAAAAAAAAATCATTATCTTAAAATTAAGTGAGTATGTATTAAAGTAAAAATGAGATAAGTTGTAGCAATGTAATATAACCAAATTGATGCATTATAAATATTATTTAAGAGAAAAATTATAATTTCAATGTAATATAACTACATGAAAGCAAAGTCTTTGAATAAATTAGATAAATTGTACATGAAGGTTTCATTCCAAGATAGTAAGGAGAATTTGTATTAAAGTCTTGATCAAGAAACCTTAATAGAATACCAATATTTTAAAAAGTATGCCAAAGTAAATACATAATAAAGAAATGAATATTTATGGCTTTGAGCTGTTCAAGACAAGTAAAACAACATTTTTCCCTCACATGTTGACTCATTTTTAGTTATTATAAATTACCAAAATAAATGAAGATAAGAAATTAAATTTTTTTAAAAAAAAGTAAATATATGCTAAAACTATAATAAATTGAAGTAATACAATATAACCAAATTGAGAAAATCTAAAACTAGCATGAGAGCATAGTTAGATTTTCATGATATTACAACCAAATCAAAAAAATATTTTTAGAAATGAGATAAAATGTATGAGAAAGGTTCATTGAATGATACTATTCTGATCAAATGTAATATCTATGATTATAAAATAAGATACAAGTTGAATTATCCCATGAAGACTATCAAAATCCTAGAAAATAAAACACTTAAGATAAGAAGATAATTTAATTTGATACAACTTATCAAAATGAGTGGACCGATGCTTATATTATATTAATTGGATGACGTTTGTAGTTACTAAAATTTAGAAAATAAATAAAATTAAATTATAATTTTAGTTATAAATAAATAAATGTTAAATTTGAAATGAGATAATTTTAAAAAATGCAATGTTATGAAATGAAAGAGATGTAAAGGCCATATGAGAGGTGAGTTTGTGAGAAAAAAAATATATAAAGGTAAAAAATGAAAAATTTTAAAAAAGACAAATTGTAACGGAATGTTTCATTCCCTTATACTTAGGTGATTGAGCATAACATCCTCAATTGTAAGATGTGGCATGAATCAAAATTTCTAACAAATATTGCAAAAAACCATTAAAATAGAACCTTTAATTGTATAAAAAAATAAATTTTTAATTGGATAGAGTTGAACAAGATGACTGTAACGAACTTTGTTTCATCTTGATTGAACATTGTTTTGAATTACTACATATCATAAAACAAAATAAGAAAAAATATTAAACAAGATTTATTGTTAAATTAATTAAACATGCAATAAAGCTAAAATGAGATAATTTAAAATAACGTAATATAATCAAATAAAAGCCCATATAGAGGTTGCATGCTGTGAGAAATATGGTTTCTTAGTAATATAAAAAAATCAAATCAAACAATTTGAAGAAATTTGACACATTTTATGGATGTTTCAATGTAAGATAATAAGGACGTCAAGTGGAATATCATTAATAGACAAATAAAGTGCAAATCAAAATATCTTATAATATTTTCAAAAATCCTAAGAAATAAGATGTTTACAAATATGGAAATTAATATTTTATTATATAGAGCTCATCTTCGTAGCATGCCATTTGGAATTTGCAAAAATTACAAAAGTAAATAAGCCTTAAAAAGAAAAAAAAATAATATTTTCTTATTAATTAAAGAAATAATACATCTAAAATTAGTTAAATTTAATCAATGTAATATTAAAAAAAATTAAAAAATGAGATAAATTGTTCAAGAATTTGTATTCCAAGATAATAAGAAGATAGAGTATAACTGCCCTTTCATATAATAAGTTACAATAAGAAAATTATTATAAAACCTAGAAAAAGATATTAAACTGAAATATTTGAAACTATATAGATGAATATTTAATTCTATAGAAAATGTGGAGAGAGTACAACAATGTTCATTTCATCTTGATGGGTCCTCAATTAGAATTAATGGAAATTACCAATGTAAATATACAAGATAATTATAAATCATTTTTTAATATTAAATAAATATATATTAATGCATAAATAAGCTTAATTAAAATAATTAAGTATAATAAATTTAATTAAAAAATTAAAGAATAAGATAAATATTATAGAAAAATTAGATTCTAAGATACAGGAGGATCGACAAATCGAGATCAGTCTAACAATGCTTGTTGCATCACCATGAGTGCTTTTTTTGGAATTTTTTTAAATTAGAAAATTTAATAAAAAAAAATAGTATAAAATTATTTTTTATATTGAGTAATATATATTAAAGATAAAATAAGATAAATTAATGCAATGTAACATAACAAAATAAAATAGTTGTAAAGTTCATGTAAGGGGAAAATTAACGTTTTGTTGTAATGTAACAAAATAAAAAACATTTGGGGAAATGACAAACATCTTAAAGGGAAAGTTGCATTATAAGAAATTGAGGGGATAGAATGTAACAGCCTTGATCATCAAATAAAATACAAATTAAAAGTTCCCAAAGGCTACCTAACCACTAAAAATAAAATATTCTAAAAAATAGAAAGATATTTGTTTCATCTTAATCAAAACTAATTTAGAATTACTTCAAATTATGCAAGTAAGTAAGCACAAAAAACTAAATTATTATTTTAGAAATAAATAAATATGTATTAAAGCTAAAATGTCAAACAAAGAAGCAATGTAATATAAGCAAATGAAAGAGATGTAAAAGCTAGATGGAAGGACATTAAGAGTTATGTGGTAGAATAACCTAATCAAATAAACACATTTATGAGAAAATTCTTTTTATAAACTTGATTTTTAAGATACAAAAGGGATTGAGTGTAGTTTCTTTTAGCATCAAAATAAGGTGATAATTACAACATACAATAAAGTAGAATAAAACTATAGAAAATAAAACATTTAGAAATATAAAAATAAATATTTCATTAATTAGAACTCATCTAGATCAATCCAATGACATTTGCTTTTTTATTGAAACTCATTTAGAATTAATACGAATAACTATAATAATTTTTGACAAATAATAATCAATTATATTTTTAACACATTATAAAAACAAGTTGAAGTGGAGTTTTGATAAATGTATCATAAACAATGTTATGCTTTAAGAGGCATTTCAATGCAAACCTGATTTATTTGGATGAAGATGTTATGTGTGATCTCTATAATATCAAGGAATGTAATTTTGCTAGTATGATTTATTTATTGTTTTTCAAAATTTTAATTTTATTATTATTATTTTACTACAAAGGAAGCCTTATTCTCTTCTAATAAGACATATGTATGACTTTGATTTTATCATATGGCACTACTTTAATCCTCTTATTTTAGCTTTAATATATATCTAATTAATATTAAAACTATAATTTTTATTTTTTATATTTTTTATTTTACTAATTTGTAATATTTCAAAAAAAGGGTTTGCATGAGAAGAAGCGTACATCATCAGTCTCGTCATGAGGTCTTTATCCATTTAAAAATTAATTTTAAGCTCTTTAGTTATTTCTAGCTAATTTCTTTTGTATTTCAAGCAAATTGTAAACATATTTTGATAGGGATGAAAAAAACTTCGTTAAACTTTCTCAATGTGCTCTATCCAAAAAAATATTCATCTTTACCTTTGAAATGATTTAAATTTCAAGTGTTTTAGCAAGCCTTTGGAGGAATTTTTATTCGTACTAGTTTGTTTGATCCACGACATTAAGCCAATACTCTTAATATCAGTTTCTACAGCATTACGATGCAGCTTATCCAATTTCTTAAAATATTTCTTTTTGATTTTGATATAATTCAATGAAAGTTATACAACACTTTGATTTTGTTATATTACATTACTTCAACAATCTTTTAGTTTTAGAATAAATCTCCTTAATATTAAAATGATAACTTATTATTATTTTTGTCATTTAATTAAATAATTAGTAGTATTTCCACACAAGGTTTGAAGTAAACAAAACAAACATCATTCGTATGTCCTTAATATGCTTCATTTTTATTCAAATTTTGAATTATATACTTTTATACAATTTTTAAAAGGGTTTCAACATGCTTTATAAGGCATTTTGATTCATATTTGATTTTATGGTCAAGGATGTTACACTTGACCCCTTTAATATCTCAGAATTCAAATTTGTTTGTGCAATTTATCTAATTTTTGAAATGGTTCTTTTTGATATTTTAATAATATTATGTAACCCTAAATCTTCTCTTATAGAACGTTTACATCTCTTTGATTTTATTATATTGGATTAATTCAATTTATCTCATTTTAGTAACAATATATATTTACTAATATTTAAATATTTATTTATTACTATTTATGTTTAATTACTTTGTTTATTCACAATAAGTCTTAACATTATTAGAAGGAGATGAAACAACCAAATTTGGAGTGAGTTCAAAATATCTTATGGAATTTTATCCCATTAAATATGTTTTTTTTAAATTTTTGTATATTTTGTGTAAAGCTTTTGCATACTTTATGAGACATTTGGATTCATAGCTCATTAGAAAATCTTTAATATTACACACTACTTCTTTACTATCTTAGAATGCAACTCTCCTGTAATTTCCCTCATTTCTTACGTAACTATATTTCTCTAAAAATTCTCTTTTCTACCTTTGGAATACCTTAAGTTGCTTATATTACATTACTTTAATCTATCTCATTTCATGTTCATTGTAATAATAATTTTATATTAGTTATGTTTATTTGCTTTAATAATTCATTTTATTTCTTTGCAATGTTTGATGGAGATAAAACATGTCGTTAGTCTCATCTCAGCCAGCTCTATTTAACGAAATACTCATTTTATTTTTGAAAATGTTTTCACTAAGAATTTTTCTCTTTTATGAGACATTTTGATTTGTATTGGATTTTCTCGATCTCTTTATCATTTGAGAATACATCATTTATTAAAAATTTTCATTTGATTTGCTCACATAACATTGCTATGCTTTCGTTATATTATATTCCATTAATTGATATTATTTAAACTTTAATATCTTTTTTCTTTATATTAAAAAATAACTTATTTTTATTATTGCCTATTTTGATTTTATAATTCACAATAATTCAAAACAAAATTCGATTAAGATGAAAATAAGATTTTTGCATTTGCCTAAATAAGTTCTACCCAATTAAATATTATTTTGCTTACTTTTAAATATTTTAGTTTTCAAGGTTTTTGGTATGTTTTCTCTGGTATAATATTTACATCACTTTTCTTTTTTAGATTGCATTACTTCAATATATCTCATTTAAACTGTAATATAGAATTAATTAATATTAAAATAAAATTTAATAATTACCTAACTAATTTACTTTAGTAATTTTTAACAATTCAGAATGAAGTGCAATCAACATGAAAGACACTTCATTGAACTCACCTTGACATGCTCTATCATATTAAATATTAATTTTTAAAGGTCTGAATAATTTTTGGTTAAGAAATGCAACACTTTTAAAGAGAAATTTTTATTATTGACTAATTTAATGATCAAAACTACTACACTCAATATCCTTAGTGTGTTGTAAAGCAACTTTCAAGTTTAATTTATCTAATTTCTTAAAAAATTTCACTTTAACTTTTTTTATTATTAAGCTCCAATTATCTTCTTGTGTGACTGGTGAATTTCTTTAATTTTCTTATATTTCATTACTTTAAATTATCTCATTTCAACTAATATATATATAAATATATATAATACTTAGTTAATATTTTATTCTGAGTTACATTGGTATCTCACAACATTCCAAATGAGGTATGATTAAGAACAAACAACCATAATCAGACATATCTCAACAAGCTCTATCTATTTAAAACTTCATTTGTACATATTTTTACTAATTTATTTTCTATTTTCTTTGGATTCTTTATGGGAAAATTTAATTCGTATATTTTTTTAATGATTGAGGACATTACATATGATCTTTTTAGTATCTTGAGATGGAACTTGTTCAATTTATATCATTTCCTTAAATATATAGAATTGATATGGCTATACTACTATGTAAGTTAGAACCTCCTCTCAAGTGACCATTACATTGCTTTTATTTTATTATTTTATTTTTCTTTAGTTTATGTCATTTAAGCTTTAATATATATTTTCTAAGTATTAAAATAAGTTTATTTAATATTTTTTAAATTTAATTTTGTAATTACAAGTATGTGAAAAAGAGATCGTTTCAAGATGAAACCAGCTATATCCAACACTAAATAAACTTTTACATTTTCCAAAAACTTTCTTTTTCTAGGTTTCTTGTATGTTTTGCAATACATCCAATTTCGTACAAGACATGATGACTTATTATGCTACACACGATGTCCTTAGTAATTAGAAAGCAATATTCACATATAGTTTATATCACTTCCTTAAATGTATTACATATAACTGGTTATGTTACTATAGAACTCTAAATATACTCTTATTTGACCATTGCTTCAATTTGATTTGGTTATATTATTTTTCTTCAATTTATTTGATTTATAATTTATCACATATTTTCTAAATATTAAAATAAAATATATTAATTATTTTTGCTTATTTATAATTTTAATTAATAGTAATTCAAACTATGGTTCGATCATGATGAAACAAAAGTTGTTACACTGTTCCCGACGAGCTCAATAAAATTTAATATTCATTTTATATATTTTGAAACAATTTTGTTCTTCAAAAAATGTCATCTTTTTCGAGATATTTTTATTTTTAATAAATTTTAAAATGAATGATTTTACACTTGATCTCCTTTTTATCTTTGGATGCAACTTTCTAATTAAACGTATCTCACTTAGTCAAAGTTTTGTCAATTTATCATATTTATATTTTAATATTATTTTTCTTTATATTAAAAAAAATATTTTTTTATGTTAATCTATATTGATAATTCATAGTTGTTCAAAACTCTATTCTTTAGAAACAAAACAAATGTTATTAGACTTACAGCAAAATGCTCTATCAAATTAAGTATTATTTTTTATATTTTTTGTATTTTTTTCTCTTTTTTACTTGCTTTATGAGACGATTTTTACATACCCAATTTGAGGATTGACTATGCAACGCTAAAAAATTTTAGAAATATAGAATGCAACTTTCCAATTCATTTTGCATCATTATGTAAAAGTTTTTATTTGATTTGAATACATTAATATGAAAAACTCCTTTTTGTGTATAACATTTACATCATTTGTTTTGTTTATATTATATCAATTCATCCCTTTTTAGTTTTTAATATATATATATATATATATATATATATATATATATATATATATATATATATATATATATATATATAATTACTTAATATTTAAATAAAAAGTTATTGTTTTTTTTGCTTTGTTTTTAATTTTGTAATTCATGATAATTCTAAATGAGGTGAGATTGTCATAAAAAATACTTTGTTCAAGTCATCTCAATTTGCTTTATCTTATTAAATGTTGAATTTTAATATTTTAAACTTTTTATAATCTATAGTTTCATTAGATTTTATGAGAATTTTTTATTTTTTTAATTTTCACTGGCAATGCACTCAATCTTAGAATATTAGAATGCAACTTTACAATTAAATTGATCTCTTTTCTGCAAAATTTTAGTTTTGAACTTTTTGCATTACTATTTAACTCCAAATCACTTATTTTGTTACCTTTATTTTTCTTTAATTCGGTAGTATAACATTGCTTCAATTTACATAATTTTACATATTATATATATTTGCTTCAAATTGAAATAATAATGTATTATTATTTATGATTAGTTAATTGGGAACTTCATGTAATTCTAAATGAGCTCAAGTTGAGATGAAACATATGCCATTGGATTTGTCTGAACTAGCTCCATAAAGTTAAAAAGAAATTCAAATATTATTTTAACTATTCTAGTTTTTAAGGATTTTTTATATTTTATGGTATAAAACATTTTGTACATGTTTTAATGTTCGATGAAGTTATAATGTTCTCCTTAGTATCTTCAACATCAACATTAATTTATAATTTAAATAATTCCAATAAAATTTTCACTTTTATTTTGTTTCACTATATTTCTTCAATTTAACTCATTCTATCTTAATTGTTTATTATGCTATTATCAAAATAATAATTTATTAATATTGATTATCATTTATATTCTTAATTTATAGTGGTTCTAAGTAAAAGTGATTACCTTCTTTTTTATGAGCTCTATCTAATTTAACATCCCTTTTTTATTTTTAAATATTTTTAGTTTCTTTAGTTATGCCAATCTTTATGAGACTTTTTCATTTATAGCTTTTTTGACAATCTAAAATATAACACTTGATCTTTTTTTCTTGGAATACCACTTTCCTAGATAAATTATAAAATTATTTCAAAGTTTACACTTTGATTTTACTATATTACGCTACTTTGATTTATCTTGCTTCAACTTCAATATGTATTTTCTTAAAAATTAAATAATAATTTGTTATTATTGATGCTTAATTGCATTGATAATTCGTAATAATCTCATATGAGGTCCAATTAAGAAAGAAACAAATATTATTAAAGTTGCCTTAATGAGCTTTGTATAATTAATTGTTTGTTTTAACATTTTCAATAATTTTTAGGGTTTTAGATTGTTTTGTTGGACACTCTAATTTATAGCTCATTCAACAAGTAAGCAAGTTACTCCTGACCCTCTTAATATCTTGGAATGTAACTTTTGAATATAATTTTCCTTATTTCATCATGGTTTTCAATTTGGTTTTATTGTATGACAATGTAACTCAAAATGTCTTATTTTGTGACCTTTGCATTACTTTCATTTTGTTATGTTACTTGACTTTAATATATCTAATTTAAGCATTAAAATTAAAAATAAAAATTATTATTGTTTATGGTTTTTTTATTTTATAATTTACTGTAATTCTAAATGATGTTCGATAAAAATTGAACAAATAGCATTTAACTCAACTCGATGTACTCCATCTAATTAAGCATTCATTTCTATATTTTTCAAAATTTTTAGTTTTCTTTGTTTTAGAATTGTTTGTGAGACACTTTGATCACATCTGATTTGATTATTAAGAATATTGCACTTGATTTCCTTATTATGATGGAATGTAACACTGTCAAACAATTTATCTTAATTATTTAAATTTTTTTGCATTAGTTTTGCTATATTCATATGAAACTCATGTTCTCCTCCAATATGACAATTACAACATTTTTATTTGGTTGTATAATATTGCTTCAATTTATCTTATTTTAACTGTAATATATATTTACTTTAACTAAAAAAATATTTTATTTGTTCTTAATCTTAATTATTTTTGTATTTTACAATAATTCTAAATGAAGTAAAATAGAGAGGAAACAAACTTTATTCCACTCATTCCAACTGCTTTTATCTAATTAAACAATCATGTTATATATTTTAAAATTTTTTAATTTTTTTTATTTTGGCAAACATTAAAAGATATTTAATCCTTACCTTATTTATAATCAAAGAAGTTATACTCAATCAACTTAGCTTCATATGATATAACATTTCAGCATAATTTTTCCCATTATTTTTTATGTTTCACATTCATTTGGTTATATTACTATGAAATTCTAATTCTCCACTCTTGTAACATTTATGACACTTTCATTTTTCCTTGATTACTTCATTCAATGTAACTCATTTTAGCATTAACATATATATTTAGATAAAATTAAAACAATAATTTATTTTTATTTATGCTTCTCTTCTTTCAAGATTCATAGTAACTGAAAACAAAGTTCAACAGAGATAATACAAAAGTTGTCCATGTTTTCATGACAAGCATTATCGAATTAAATATTCTTTCTTAGATTTTTAATTGTTTTAGTTTATATGGTTTAGGAATGGTTTATATTGTACTTCAATTCATAGATGATACAATAATTAAGGATATTACACTCTATCTCCTTAATGACTTTGAATGTAACTTTCTCATAAAATTTATCTCATTTCTTCAAAAACTTTCCATTAGTTTTATTATGTTAATATTTTTTTAAAATCTCTGATGATGTGGCCTTTAGATTGCAATAAATTTGTTAAATTATTGCTATTTAGTTTATCTTATTTCTTAGTGATATAAATTTGGAAAATATGAAAAAAAAATTTATGATTTTTAATTTTGTAATTCATACTAAATCTAAATGAGTCCCAATTGAGAAGAAGAAATATAGTTAAACTTATGTCAAATATATGTGTCTAATTAAGTATTAATTTTTAACTTATTAATTATTTTTTATTTTTAGAGGCTTTTGCATGCTTTACGAGCATTTTGACTCATGCATGATAAGTCATTCGTGTATTTACATTTGATCTCTTTAGTATCATGGAATGCCACTTTCTCGTTCAATTTTTCTCATTTATTTGAATATCTCTCTTTGATTTGTATATATTACGATGTATCAATTCTATTTATCTCATTTTTAACTTTATTTTATATTTATTTAGTATTAAAAAACATTTAAGAATACTTATTCTTATTTAAATTCTTAATGAAGTATAATGACAACTGATTTTCCATATAGACAAAATAAACATGATTAGACAAGTCTTAACATGTTCTAACTAAATATTCATTCTAATATTTTAAAATATTTTCTTTTATTTGATTTCTATACAAGTTACAAGCCAACTCGAATTGTACATGATTTGAGGATCAAGGTTGTTAAACTCCATCTCCATAGTCTCTTGTTGTGGTACTTTCCAAGTCACTGATTTTGAAATATTACATTGCATTAACCCATCCCATTATAAATTTAATATATTTTTAATTAATTTTAAAGTAATAACTTATTATTATTTATGGTTATAATATTTTTTAATTTTCAATTAATTGGAAAAAGAAAACGAAAAGTGCAATGTCATTATACTCATCTTCATGAGCCAAATTATTTTTAAAATGTTTTTTTAATATTTTTAAGCATTTAATTTCCTTGCAATTTGGTATTCTAGAAGAGTCATTTTAATTCATTCTTAATTTTGTGTTTGAGAATAATAAACCCAATATCTTTTGTATCTTGAAGTACACCTCATATACAATTTATCTCGTTTGTTCAATTTTTTTTTATTTTGAGTTGGGCATCTCAATATATAAATAAAAATTTTCACTGATGTGATTGTTACATCTCTACAATTTGCTTTTATTATATTCTTTCAATTTTTCTTATTTTAGCATCAATGAATATTTTCTTCATATTAAAATAAAATTTACTATTATTATTTGTGCTTATTTTGAATTATAATTCAAAGTAATTTCAAACAAGATTCGATCGAGAAGAAAAAAAATCTACACGCTTTGATGAGCTTTATCTAATTAAATATTCAATTATTTTAAATGTTTTAGTTTCCTTTTCCTTAACATGTTATGTTAGCCATTTTGATTTATAATTAACTTGATGGTCAATGATGTTACATTCAATATTTCTTAATATCATTGAGTACAAGTTTTTAATACAATTTAAATCATTACATCAAATTGTTTGCTTTTTTTGTTATATTTCTATGAAACCTTAATTCTCTTGTAGCATAACCTTTGCATGACATTGAGTTTTTTTAAAGCAATTTATACTATTTTTTAATTTGGTGGCCCATAATAACTCCAAAGAAGATCAAATCGTGACAAAAATATTTCAATGGACTCTTTTTGATAATCTTTATCTAACAAAACATTCATTTATCAATAATTTTATTTTGTACTTTTTTTTAATTATCCAAGATTTTGCACTAAAAATTCATATTATCTTTTTAATAAAACTATCCTATATAGTTTATCTTATTTCCTTAAAAGTTTTTGCTTTGATTTGGTTATATTACTACGTAAATTTAGATATCTTCACAGGTGACCTGAAAATCACTTTGAGATTGTTATCTTAATATTTTATTTTGTTAATATTTGAAATGTTTTGCAACACATTTTTCTTTGTGCCTAATTTGATGTTTGAGGATGTCACACATGATTTGCTCGGTGTAATGGATTGCTGCTTTCCCGTATAATTTATATCACTAAAAAAGACATCCCATATGACCATCTATAATTTTGAATTGGTTATATTATAATTCTTTAATTATCTTATTTTATCTTTAATATATATCTAATATTGAAAATAATAATTTATTTTTATTTATGCTTATTTACTTAATTAATTTATTGTATTTCCAAGTGTGGTTTGTTTGAGAAGAAACATACGTGGTTGGTCAATCCAAATCAAACTTCATCTTCAAAATATATTTTTTAAAATTTATATTCATTTATATTGCTTGGTTTTTCCTTTTTTTATGAGATATTTCTATTGGTACCTGACTTTATGATTGAAGATGTGATGCTTGATCTCTTTAATAGCATGTAATATAATTTGCTCATGTTATTTACCTCATTCTTGAAATATCTTAGACTTTTTATATCATTCCATAATTTTCTCTTTTATGACCTTCACATCGCTTTTAATTTGTTATGTTATATTTCTTGAAATTTTCTCAATATAGGTTTAATATATATTTACTTGTAACCAAAACGATTATTTATACTTAATTATTTCAAAAGTTCATAGTATTTCAAGTTGAGGAATAGTTCACAAAAAAGCATCATTGGAGTTGTCTCAATAACCACTATCCATCTAAATATTTATTTTATATTTTTTAATATTTTATTTTCTAAAGATTTGGTCTATTTTATAAGACATTTTTACTCATATCGAACCTTAAAAATCTAAGATATTTCATGCAACCTCTTTAGTATCTTATAATGATTCATTCTTGTATAGTTTGGCTCATTTGTGATTCTTTTTTTTCTTAAATTTTATTATATTAGTATGTTACTATAAATATCCTCTCATAAGATTTAAGAATGCCATAATTTTGCTAAATAAATTACTTCAATTTATATTATTTCAAGTTCAATATATATTTGCTTAATATAAAAACAATATTATTATTTATGTTCATTTTCTTTAATAATTTGAAATAAATGCAAAGAGGCCTAATTGAGATGAGACAAACATTGTCATAGTTTTTTTTTACTACATCTATGTAATTGAACACCAATTTTTACTTAGCTTATTTTATTTTCTTTCAGTTTTTCATGCTTAAAGAAAAATTTTGATTTGTACTTTATTTTATGATTCAAGATAATACAGTATTTGGGATTGTTACTTTTTTATAAAATTGAACTCATTAATTCAAATGTTCTTCATTCATTTAGATAATCACAAAGTAATTGTGAATGTCACCTTTTGTAATATTCACTTCATCTTGTTTTGGTTATATTTTGTTTTTATTTATGCTTACTTGCTTCAATAAACTATAATAAATTTTAACAAGATGTAATCTAGACAAAATATTATCATTGGACTATCTTTAAAAGCTCCATCAAATTAAATATACATTTTAATATTTTTAAATATTATATTTAATTTTTTTATCATATGTTTTATGATATACTTTGATTTTTTTCTAATTTGACTATTGGGTGTGTTAAGATCCGTCTCTATAGTGTCTTGGAATGTTGTTTTTCTAAATAATTTATCTTTTGTCTTAATCTTTTATGCTTTGATTTTCTTATATTACTGTCAATTGAGAATTATTCTCACACTTAACCTTTACATCAATTTGATTTTTTTACATTATATCTCTTCAATTTATCTCATTTAAACTTTAATAGTTATATATGAAATATCAATATAAACTTATCTTTATTTTATTTTTATTTTTATTTGCTAATTGACAAAAGATCTTTGAGAGGTATTATTGAGATGAAAAAACATCATTGGACTCATTTTGATGAGAAATATTTTTTGAAATTTTTTTATTTTCAAAAATTTTATTATTTTATGTATTGGCAAGTTTTATGAGAAATTTAAATTCATACTTGATTTGATGATCAAAGATTTTATGCTCGATCTGCTCAGTTGCTCAGAGTTCAACTTTCGCAAACAATTCATCTCAACAATTTGAATTCTTCACTTTGATTTATTTATGTTACAAGGAAACTCAAATCTCTTCTGATGTCACCTTTATATGTCTTATATTTGATAATCCCAGATTGCTTTAAATCATCACACTTAAATTTTGATATATATATTTAATTAATATTAAGATTATAATTTGTAATTCTATATTTGTAATTCCAAATGAGGAACAATTAAGATAAAACAAAAAAAAAGTAGTTATCTCCACGAGCCCTATCGAACTAAAGATTCATTTTTTCCTTTTTCAATATTTTATTTTTAAATATTTTAACATGTTTTAAGGGACACTTTCATCATATTTTAATTTAAGGTTCGAGGATGTTATGCTAGAACTCCTTACTATCTTAGAATATAAATTTTTCATACAATTCACCTATGTAAAAAAAAAAATTTGTCTTTGATTTTACTATTTTAATATATAATTAAAAATCTTCTATTATGTCATATGAGAAACCCTTTGATTTTTTTATCTTACATTAATTCAATTTATATTTTTTAAACTTTAATAAAATTTTACTAAATAATAAAATAATAATTTGCTATTATTTAAACGTAATTTATCTCGTAATTTGTAGTAATCTTAATAAGCTATGATCAAGAAGAAATGAATGTCGTTAAGCTCATTTTGATGAGCTTTATCACTTTCAAATTTCAATTTTATGGTTTAAATATTTTATTCAATAATATGCTTGCATGCGCTTTAAGATATTTCTATTTGTGACTAATTTCATAATCATGGCTAATATATTCAATCTCTTTAGTATCTTGTAGTGTAGTTTTCTACAAAAATTTTTCTCATTTCTTGAAATTTTTAATTTTTTTTTTGATATATTATAGTGAATCTCAAATTCTCCCCTCATGTGATATTTATATCACTTTAATTTTGTTATACTACATTTAATTTTTTTTGTTTTTTCTTTAATCTACATTTACATAATTTTTAAAAAGTCATTATTAATATTTATGCTTGCTTACTTTGGTAATTCTTAGTTAATCTAAACAAGCATAAAAAAATTTTATGATATTAAATTTTAATTTGTATATTTTGAGATATTTTATATTGCATGGTTTTGACACTATTTATGATATACTTATTCATACTTAATTTGATGATTAAGGATGTTACATTGAGTCTCCCTAATGTGTTGTATTATAACTTCCCTATAAATTTTATCATCTTTTCTTATAAATTTTATATGTTGTTATATTATATTACAATTTAACTATAAATCTCCTCTTGTGTGATAATCACATTGTTTTGATTTTATTATATTACATTACTTCAATTTATCTTACCTTAACTACAAGAAATATTTACATAAAACTATAGTGATACTTTGCTATTATTTTTGTTTGTTTAGTTAGGCAACAAATAGAAACTAAAAACTAAGTATAATTGAGATGAAACAACTGTAGTTGGACCCTATCAACACCATAAATAACTTGGAACATTGCTCCCAATACTTAGGCAATTATTAGGAAAAAAGCTGAAACATTGAAAACTAAGTTTGTTGTGCTTGATCTACTTAGTATCATGGTTTCCTTCAAAAAATGATATAAATAGAGTTACCTAGACATATAACAGTTAAGTAAAACTTAATAGTAACAAATCTTTCAAAAATAAAGATTTAATTAGAGAGAGTTATTTATGGTGAGTTAAATGACATTTAATTTCTCCAAATCCAACCTCATTTGGGATTACTATGAATAACCATAGTAATTTAAAAAAAATAAAAACCTTTCTTTAAATAATACATGAACATATTTTAAAACTAAAATGAGATAAATTAAAGTAACATAATATAAACAAATCAAATATAGATGAACATCATGTCACAAAAGATTTAAAGTTAATAGTAACATAACCACAAAATAATATTAAAAAATTAAGTTAATTGCAAAGAAACATTTCATGCATCAAAATTAAAGATATCAAGTACAACATCTGTGAGTTAATCAGGTAAAAATTGAAATGTTTGATAAAACACAAAAAAAACAATTCAAAGATAAAATATTTATAAAAATTGGAAGAAATTGTTTTGGGAAAATCCCGTTAAGACCAGTCCAACAACATATGTTTAAATTGGATAGAATCTCGTTTTGGAATTTTTTCAATTTCCTAAATAAAATGAGAAATAATAATAATAATATCTTATTTTAAAATTTAGCATTCATTTATTGAAGTTGAATTGAGATAAATTTACGAAATATAATATAACAAAAAAAGAGTATTGCATATGTAACATGAGAGGAGATTTGGACTTTCATAGAAATAGAGCAAAATTGATGGCAAAAGGTTGGTCAAATGAGTTAAATTGCATAGAAAAAATTAGTTCGTAAATAAAAAATATTAAGAATAACATCCTTAATTACCAAATAAGTTAAAAATCTAAATTTTCTCATAGAAATAGATAAATTTCAATAAACAGAAATAATTAAAAATATGGAAATAATTATTTGATTTGGTAGAGCTCATTGACAAAAGGCTAAAAATGTTATTTTCATCCCAATCTAACCTCATTTGGAATTTTATGAATTACAAAAAAATAAGAATAAATAATAATAAATTTAATTTTTAATTTTAAATATTTATTAAAGTTGAAATGAAATAAATTAAAGTGACATAACATCAATAAGCTAAAGTGATCTAAAAGTTGCATGATGAGAGATTTTGAGTTGAATAACAATATAACTAAATATAAGCAAAAACTTTGAAGGAATGAGGTAAATTGTGTGGGAAAGTTGTATTCATAGACATGAAGGGCGTGAAGTATAACTTCCAAGATCGTTAAATATGGCACATATTAAAATGTTCTCTAAAGTAGCAAAAACACTACAAAATAAAATTTTTAAAAAGAAAGAATGCTTATTTGTTGGACATTACTCATCAAAACATATCCAATGATGTCTATTTTAGATTTAAATATTATTTATAATTGCTATGAATTTCTAATATTAAAAAGTATGAATAAAAATAAATTTGTACTTTTATATAAAATAAATATATTGTAAAGCTGAAAGGATATAAATTGAAGCGATATAATACAAAGAAATAAAAGTGATATAAAGGATTTAAGAGAGAAGAACTAGAGTTTCACTACAATATAACAATTTAGATAAAAAACTTTTATGAAATAAGATAATTTATATGACAAAGTTGCACTCATAGATAGTTACGTAAATGCTAATGGCTTCCTTAATCATAATATCTAAAATAAAACAATTTTATTGAACATTTAACTTGATAGTGCTCATTGAAATGAGTCCAATAATGTTTGTTTCATTTTTATTAGATTTTGCTTTAAATTACTAAACTAAATAAGCATAGATTATAATAAATTATTATTTTAGTGTCAAATAAATATATATTAACGGTAAAAGGACATAAATTGTACTGATGTATAACAAATTGAAAGTGATGTATATGTCACACAAGACGAGAATTAGGGATTTGTAGAACGAAAATCAAATTTTAAACAATTTCAAGAAATGAGACAAATTATAGACGAAAGTGATAGTCCAAGACACCATGAAGATTAAGTGGAACATCCTCAAACCTCAAATCTAGTAAAATCTTAAATGACTCATAAACCTTGCGAAATCTATTTCAAATAAAATATTTACAAATATAGAAATGAATAATTGGATATTACTCGTAAAGATGTGCCAAACTTTGTTTACTTCATCTTGATCAGATCATCCTTGGAATTATTATACATTATCAATTTAAATAAGCATAAATAACAATAATTTTTTATTTGAATATTGTAAATAGATATTGAAACTAAAATAAGATATATAAAAGCAATTTAATATAACAAATAAAATAAATGTGTTGCTAAAAAAATAATAGATTTAGAATTACATTTTCATATTAAAAAATTAAACTAAATAAAATTAAAAAAAATGAGTTTAGGTGTATGTGTAATTTTCTTTCCAATATTCTAAAAAGATTGAGTATAACATGATTGTTAAATCAACAAGAATTGAATGCCTAAAAAATTACGCAAAAATCCTAAAAAAAAATATTTTTAAAATCAAAGCAAACAAATAGTTAATTCGATATAGCTCACCGAGATGAGTTGAACAATATTTTTTTGTCTCGATCAATCCATATTTTGAGTTATTAAGAATTATAAAAGCTAAAAAAGATAAATTGAAGTAACATAAATAACTAAATCAAAGCAATGTAAAGGTCACAAGATATAAATTTTTTGGTGACAAAGGAGCATAACAAAATCAAATAAAATATTTCGGTAAATAAGAAATTGTGCCAGAAAAGTAGCATTCCAAGATACTAAAAAGATCTAGAGTAACATCCTCAATAGAAAAATTAGGTAAAAAATATTAAATTTAATAATTTTAAAAATGATTTTTTAACTTGATAGAGTTCTACATGTCAAGTCCAATGATTCTTCTTTCCCCCCAACTATAGGATGTTTAGAATTAATAAAAAATATTAAAAAAAATAAATATAAATAATAAAAAGATATTATAATTAAATTATGTTGATATATATATGAAATTCAAAAAAGACAATTGAAGCAATCTGATATAACAAAACGAAAGTTATATAAAGGATAAATTATAGTTTCATTTTAGTATAACCAATTCAAACAAAATAATTTCAAAAAATAAGAGAAACAATATAAAAAATTTATATTCTAGAATACTAAGAAGATTGAGTGTAACCAAGTGCATTATCAAATTAGGTTTGATTTAAAAAATCTTAGAAAAAAGACAAAAATCAAAGAAAATAAAATATTAAAATTATAGAAATGTGATCAATTATCGTAATGTTGTATAACAAAATCAAGGTAATGTAAATATCCCATGAGAGACGATATAGAGCGAAATTGTAATATAACTAAATGGAATGAATAAATTTAATGAAAGGGGGATAAATTACTTACGAAAATGGTATTGTAAGATACTTAGGAGATCTATATTAGCATCAAAAATAATAAAATAAAAAGTGAATTAAAATGTCTCACAAATTTCCAAAAAAAATACTAGAAAATAATGTATTTATGTCAATTGAATCTTGATAATAATTACTAAAAATTACCGAAGTAAAAAAGTATACGTAATCCTCAACACTAAGTAAGTAAATATAACTAATCTTAAAAGAGATAAATTTAAACAATATAATCTAACTTATTTAAAGAGTTAGAGATTTCAAAAGTGGAGAATTAGAGTTTCTTTGGGGTTGCATTCTAAGATATTACCTTGATTGTTTGTAAAAGCCTTTGTTATAAAATTAGGTATGAAAAAAGGTTAGTAAATTGTGCAAAAATTCCTAAAACAAAATGTGTCACAAAATATAAAAACAAATGTTTAATTAGATTAAATTTATTGAGTTGAGTGTAATTACATTTGTTTCATCTTTATTGGATCTAATTTAAAATTACTAATGTAAATAGTTATATATGATAATAAATTATTAATTTAATATTAGGCGAACAAAAAATGAAAATAAAATATGATAAATTGAAGCAATCTAATATAAGAAATTCAGAGAAATATAAACTTAACATGATAGGATATCTAGAGATATGTAGTAATATAACAAAAGAAGTGTAAAAAGTTTGAAGGAATACCATATATTTTAAAAGAAAACTAAACACAAAGATGTTGAAGAGATCGAGTGCAACATGCTCAATTATCAAATCAAGTACAAATCAAAATGATCTATTGAGCAAGCTAAAATATTTGGAAAAAAAATTAAAATGAGGAAATGAATAGTTAATATGATAGATATTATCAAATGGGTCGATTGGCATTTGTTATGTCTTAATCAGACCTTGTTTTGATTTATTGTGCATTACCAAAATAAATAAGTGTAAAAAATTATTTTTTTTAATATTATATAAATTGTACTAAATCACGAAGAACACAAAATGAAGTAGCATAGTCAAACAAACAATAGTATTGTATGGCCAATTGAAAGAAAAATTTGAACTAAATAAAAATACTATCAAATAAAATAAAAAAGTGTAAATGAATATTAGATTAGATAAAGCTAGTCTAGATGACTTGAATGATTTTTATTTCATCTCAATAAGACCATTTTTGAAATTAATATGAATTAAAAAAATTACTAATGATAAATAAAATAAATTATTTTTGTATATATATTAAATAATTTTTAAAGCTAAAATGAGATAAATTGAAGCAAAGTAATGCAATCAAAGTGAAAAAAGTTAAGAAAAGGGATATATTATAATAAAAAGTTACATTCTCTAATACCAAAATATCGAATGTAGAAACCTTAAGGATCAAATCAAGTAAAAATAAAAATATCTCATAAAGATTTCCAAAACTCTATAAAATAAAATATCTAAAAAAAAAATAAATATTTAGTCAGTAAGAGATTTCAAGATGAGTCCAACATCATTTGTTCTATCATCATTACATCTATTTTGAAATTCTTATGAATTAGAATAGTAAATAAGCAAGAATAATAACAAATTACTGCTTTGATAATACATAAAAATAAAATATTACTAAAATGAAGTATATTTAAGAAATTCATTATAAAAAATCAAAGTGATGCAAAAAGTAATATGAGAGGAGATTTTTAGCTAGAAATTAATATAACCAAATAAAATAAAAAATTTCAAAAATTTAAACAAACTTTATGTGAAAGTTGCAATATAAGATACTAAGGAGATTGATTGTATCCTCATCGATAGATAAATGAAGTATGAATTAAAATACCCCATAAAAGATGCTATAATCATATAAAATAAAATATTTAAAAAATATTAAAAGGATTATTTAATTGAACAAATGTTATTGAGTTTAGTTAAATAACATTTGTTTTTCTACATCAGGACTCATTCGGAATTATAGTTAATTATCATAACAAGTAAGAAAGAATAATAATAAATTATTTTATTAATTTAAGAAAATATATATTAAAATTAAAATGAGATAAATCAAAGAAATGTAATATAAAAAAATGAAATCAATAAATAGGTCACACAAGGTTAGATCTGGGCCTACAATATTGTATAACAAAAGCAAAATAAACATTTAAATAAAATTTAGATTGTATGAGAAAGTTGTATTCATAGGTATTAGAGAGAGCTAGAGTCTTTTTCTCAATGGTAAAATCTAGTATGAATCAAAATAACTAGTAAAGCTTACTAAAGTCATAGAAAATTAAAATATTTAAAATTTAAATAAATATTTAACTCATAGAGATCATCAAGGTTGTCAAGTTTTGTCCAATAGTAGTTGCTTTGTCTAAACCAGACCACGTCGAGAAATACTATGAATTATAAAAATAAATTATTATTTTTATATTATGTATATATATATTTATGTTTAAAACAGATAAATTGATGCATTATTATATCTAATTTAGATTAATGTAAACATCACTTAAGTAGAGAATTATAGTTTAATACTAATATAACTAAAACAAAAAAATTGAGAAAATGATAGAAATTATGTTAAATTTTCTTTCCAAAATGCTAAGAAGAGTGAGCATAACATTCTTGATTATCAAATCAGGTTTCAATCGAAATGATTAATAAAACATGCAAAACAAAAAAAACAAAATCTTAAAAATATTAAAATATGAAAAATTAAAGCAATGTAATACAACCAAATTAAAGTGATGTAATTGTCACATGGTTTAAGATTTAGAGTTTAATTGTAATAGAGTTGAAAAAAAACAAAAATTTTGAAGAAAGTAATATAAATTGTGTAGCAAAGTTGCATTCCATATATATTGAAGAGATATAGAGTAGACTCCTCAACCTTCAAATCTATTACAAACTAAAATGACACATAATACTTAGTAAATTATTATAAAATAATACTTTTGAAATTTAAAAAAGAATTATTGTGTATAGTTTTTTCAGACTCCTCTAATTAAGTTAGTTTTATCTCAATTACATCTCATTTTGAATTACTACAAATTATGAAGTAAAAAAGCCACAAATAATAATAAATTATTTTTAAAATATTAAGTTAACATAAAGAAACCCTTAAATGTGATAAAGTAAAACACTGTAATCTAACAAAATAAAAGAGATACAAAGGTCTCATGAAGAAGAATATGTTTTTCCTAGTAATATAACTATGTGAAAGTGAAAACTTAAAGCAAATAATATAAATTATATAACAAAAGTGCATTCAAAGTCACTAAGGCAATCGACTGTAACATTCTTTATCATAAAATCATGTACTGATTGAAAGGGCTCGCAAAGGGAACAAAAACCAAGGATTATAAAAAAACATTAAAAAAATTAATTTGATTGAGGACATTTAGATTAATTTAAGAACATTAGCTTTATCTCATTTCTCGTTTGCTTGTAATTAATAAAAATTACTAAATTATATAAACATAATTAATATTAAATTAATATTTTGATATTATTTAAATATATAATGAAGCAAAATGAGATAAAAGGAAGAAATTCATTGCTGCAAATTAAAAGAATTATAAAAGTACCACAAGTGGATATTTTAAGATATAGAGAAATATAAGAAAATTTAAGCAACATAATTTGAGAAAATGTGATAAATTGTATATTCAAAGATACTAAGTACATCAAGTGTAACACCCCTAATCATAAAATTAGGTACAAATTAAAAAATCATGTAAAGCATAAAAAATGCTAGAAAATAAAATATTTAAAAATGTGGAATTCAATATTTAATTTGATAGAGATTCTCTAGAAGAGTCTAAAGACATTTGTCATTTCATTATCAAAAATCATTTAAAATTATTATAAATTGTTAAGTAAAATAAGAATTAAAAATTATGAACTATTTTTTATTGTTAAATAAAGATGTATTAAATTTAAAAAAATTAAAGCAATATAGTTCAACTAAGTGAAATTAATGTAAATGTCAACTAACAAGAGATTTAAAGTTACAAAATAAATGAACTAGATCAAAGCAAAAAATTTGAAGAGTAGAGATAAATTAAGTGAGCAAAATTGAAATAAAAAAAAACTACAAAGATTGAATAAAACATCCGTAATAATCAACCAATTCATGAATCAAAATTTCACATAAAAGGTTTTAAAACACTAAAAATAAAAAATATATAAATAAAACATTGAATATTTAGTTGGAGAGAGTTTGGTAAATTAACTATGATAACTTTTATTTAGTCTCGATCAAACCATGCTTAGGATTAGTGAAATTATAGCCCCAACTAAGCTTAAATATTGTGAAATGATTATTTTGATATTAAATATATTTAAAATTAGTCAAAAATAAACTATATTTAAGCAATTAAATATTAAAAAATAAAAGTAATGTAAATGTCACAGAAAAAGACAAATTGTGTTACATAGTAATATAACCAAATAAAGAAAAAAAATTTGATAATTGAGATAAATTGTAGAGACATCTTGTATTGAAAGTTACCTAGGAGATGAGGTATAATATCTATGATAGTAAATATATAACGCAAATAAAAATGACTCAAAAAATGTGGAATAAATTATAGAAAAAATATCTAAAAACATAGAAATGATTGTTTAATTAGAAAAATCTCATTAAGACAAGTCCAATAAAATTTGTTTCTTGTTCATTGCATCTCAATTAAAATTAAGGTCAATTATCATAAAAATAAGCATAAATGATAATAAATTATTATTTTAATTTAAACTAAACATTTATTTTAAATCTAAAATAGATAAATTAAAAAATATAATATAAACAAATCAAATCGATGTATAGGTCACTTGAGTGTACATATAGTGTTGCCATTTAATATAACAAAATTGCAGTTAAACATTTGGATAATAGAGAAATTACATGAATCAAAATAATTTGTAAAGAATGCTAAAGTTAAAATAAATTATAAAACTTTAAAATTTAATATTTAACTTGATAGAGCTTATCAAGTAGAGTCCTATAATTATTATTTGCCCTGATTGGGCCTCAATAGGAGTTAGTATAAATTTGAAAAGTAAATAAGCTTAAATAACAATAAATTATAATTTTATTGTTATGTAAATTAATATTAAAAATTAAATGGGAGTAGTAAATGCAATATAATATTTTAAAATAAATGTGATGTAAAGCACACATGATAGAATAATTGGAGTCTCATTATAGTATAACAAAATCGTGGCCCAAAACCTGAATTAAGATAGTTGTTTGGAAAATTCAATTACAAGATAATAAGAAGATTGAGTGCAACATCTTCAATCAAAAAATTAGGTTCGGATTGAAATGTCATGTAAAAATAAAAAAATGGTAAAAAATTAATATTAAAAATGAGATAATAAAATAAATAAAAAAAATGAAGCATAAAAAATTAAACCAATAAAAGTGACACATGAGAGGAGATTGAGTTAAAGAGTGACATAACTAAATTAAAAAAAATTGAAGAAAATTAGATAAATTGTATCGCAAGTTTTTAATCAAAGATATTTAGTAGATCGGGAATAACATCATGTTACATCAAATAAAGTACGAACTAAAATTCCTCTTAAAACATGCAAAAATATTAAGAAATAATATCTTTTAAAATTCCAAAAAAATTGAATTAGATAAATAATAAAAAATAATAATAACTTTTTGTTTACAATACTAAATAAATATATAGTGATTCATAAATGAGATAAATTGAAGTAATATATTAGTATAACCACATGAATGTAATGCTACCATATTGAAGAAAATTTTTAATAAATGGCATAAATTTATATTGATGTTATTTGCTATAGTACTTTGATGATCAAGTGTAACATCCTCTATTATCAAACTCGGTATAAATTTAAAATACTCATAAAGCATGCTAAAACCTTAAAAGTAAAAAAAAATCTAAAAATATTGAAAGTAAATTTTAATTAGAAATATTTAGCTAAACAAATTGAAGAAAATATAGTAATGATAAGTTATAATTACTCGAAATTACAAAACTAAAACAGTGTAAATAATGATAGGTTATTATTTTGATATTATGTAAATATATAATAGAGTTGAAATGAGATAAATTGATGGAATAAAATATTGTGATATTAAATAAATGTAACGGTAATATAAGAGGATATTTGGAGTTGCATATTAACATAAAAAATCAAGTTAAAAAATTAGAGGAAACATGATATATTATTTAAGAAAATTACATTCAATTTTACTAAGAAGATCTAGTGCAACATTCATAATCTTCAAATTAAGTATGAATTAAAAAGTGAAATAAAGCCTTCAAAAATAATAGAAAATAAAATATTAGAAAATATTAGGTTCAATGTTTAATGTTATAGAAATTATCTATATAAGTCGAATGACGTTTGTTATGTCTCTTTGGGACCCCATTTGGAATTACTATGAATTACCGAATGAAGAAGCATAAATAATAATAAATTATTTCCAATATTGAGCAAAAATGTACTAAATCTAAAGCAAGACAAAATAAACCAATGTATATTAACCATAGCATTACGATGGATGGACAAATAAAGGAGATTTAGAGTTACATAGTAATATAACCAAGTAAATGTGAAAAACTTGAAAAAATAAGATTTGTACAAGAAAATTGTTTTCTTGGTTTCCAAGGATATTTATAGCAATATAACTGATTACAAAATAAGACAAATCAAAATGACTACAAATAAGTGAAAAGCTATAGAAATATTTTTTAGTAAATTAAATAATAAATATTTAATTCAATAAAACACATTACATGAGACCAACAACTTTTGCTTTGTTAAGACCAAGCCTTGTTTTTAATTGATACAAATTAGTAATGCTAATACGAACAAATAATAGTAAATTACTATTTTATGTTAAGTAAATATATATCAAGAATAACATGACAAGAAGTGAATTGATGTAATCCAACCAAGTCAAAGCAATGTAACACGATGAGATGTATAGTTACATAGTAATAGAAAAACTCAAACCAAAGAAATTGAAGAGAAGAAACAAATTGTATAAGAAATTGGTTCTTCAAGGTATCATATAGATCGAGTGTAACATATACTTTTGTCAATTCAAGAATTAATCAAAATATAACCTAAAAACAGCCATATCAATAGAAAATAAAATATTTATCAATAAAAAAAGTATTTAACTTAAAAGGATTCACTTAGGTGAGTCCAACGATGTTTTCTTATCACAATAATGCCACACTAGGAATTACTACAAGTAACAAAAGTAAATAACCATAATTAGCAATAATTTATTATTTTGATATTAAATAAATATAATATATCGATAAAATGAAGTATATTTTAGCAATTGAATATTACAAAATCAAAGTGATGTATACCTTATAGAAGTGGAGATTTAGATTTAAAAAGTAATATACCAAAATAAAGCAAATAATTTGAAACTTTTACTTAAGTTGTACAAGAAAGTTAGATTTGAAGAGAGAAAGCTGATGGAGTGTCACATGTTTTTCAAATGTGGCACTATTTAAAATCCCTTATAAAATTTGGTAAACAATAAAAAATATTAAAAAAATATAAAAATAAATATTTAGAAAGATAAAACTCATTAAGAAAAGTATAATAACATCTTTAGATCTCATTCGGAATTACTATTAATTTTTATAACAAACAAAAGTAATTGATATAAAATTATTATTATCTTGTTAAGTAAAACTATATTAAAAATAAAGTAAAGAAATTAAATTAATATAATATTATCAAATCAAAGTAATATGAAGGTCACTTGTTAGTAGATCTAGTGTTACTTAATAATAAAGCCAAATCAAAATAAAACATTTAAATATATGGAAAATTATGCAAGAAAGTAGTATTCTATAATACTAAGGAGATCAAAAGTAACATCATCAATTGTCACATTTGAAGCAAAAAAAAACTCATAAAAAATAGTTAAGTTTTAGAAAATAAAATATTTAAAATTTACAAATGAATATATAATTGGAGGCTTGTCAAATCATGTACGATTATTATTTCATCTCATTTAAACCGCCTCTAGAATTATTATGAATTACCAAAATAAAAAACCATTGATAAATATAAATTATTATATCAATGTTATTCAAAGCTATATTAAAATTTAATTGGGATAAATCAAAGTAATGCAAATATATCAAAAAGAAAGCAATGTAAAGGAAAGACGAGAAGTAAGAGTGTCATAACAATAGGATAATATCAAACAAAAAAATAATTGAATAAGTGAGATAAATCACATTAGAAACTTGCAATCCAAGATACTTGAATATCGAGTGTAACATCATTGACCATGAAATTTAAAATGTATAAAAATTACTCATAGAGTGCTAAAACCCTAAAAAAGTAAAATAATAAAAATATTACAATATATTAAATTCATGTAAGGTAGCCTAACATAGTCAAAGCGACGTAAAAGGTCAAAATTTATTAGGAATTACTACAAAACACCAAAGTGAATAAGCAAAAATAGTAATTAGTTAATATTTGAATAATAAGTGAATTTATAATAAATCTTGAATAACATAAACTAAATCAAATTAATATAACCAAATCAAAGTGATGTAAAGGATTCATTGAGTGGACAATTAGAGTTTTTTTATAATATAACAAAATAAAAGAAAAAATTTGAAGAATTGTTAAACATTATGTGGCAAGTGGCTCTTTAAGGTAATGCAAGAGTCAAGTGCAACATCTGCTATCATCAAATCATACATGAACCAAAGAAGATCCTAAGTCATACTAAAATCTAAGAAGGAAAAAAACATCTAGAAATATTAAAAAATAAATTTTAAATTATATTGAGTGGCCAGATGACTCCAATGACATTTGTTGCTTTTTTATCGAACCTCATTTAAAATAAAAAAACTTATCAAAATAAATATGTATAAATAATGATAAGTTATTATTTTAATGTTAAATATATAGAGAATGACGTTGAAATAAGATAAATTGATGCAATCTAATAGCACATTGAAAGTGATTTCATGAGATGATTTTGAGTGTTACACTATAATTCAAGAAAATTAAGATAAAAAATGGAATAAATATAATATATTATATGAGAAATTTCCTTTCCAAGCTAATAAAGAGACTGACAGCAACATCCTCAATCATTAAATTCGATATGAATGGAAAAGTATTGTAAATTGTACCAAAACATAAGAAAATAAAGAAACTTAAAAATATAAATATTAATGTTCAATTTGATAGAGATCATTGATATTAGAGTTACAACGTTTTCTATGTATAAAATATAAGTATAAATAACATCAAATTATTTTTAAAATATTTAATAAATATATATTAAATTTAAAATGAGATTAGATAAAGTAATGCATTTTATTCAAATCATAGTGATGTATGGCAAAATAATTGGACATTTAGATCTACATAATAATATAATCAAATAAAAGCAAAAACAAAAGAAAGTTCTTTAAATATGGTGCGAATGAAAATAACTCATAAAAGATTAAAAAACAAACAAAAGATTTTTCAAAAAAATTAATATTTAAATTGATATAGGATTTCAAGTTGAAACCAACATTGTTTATTTCATATTAATTACACATTTTTGGGAATTACTAAAAAATAAAGAATGTATTAAAAATAAACAATAATAAGTTAATGTTATTATATTACGTAAATATATAGAAAACTTGAAATTACAAAGTTAATATATTATAACATAGCTAAATCAAGGTGTGTAAAGGACACAAGAGAGGATATTTAGCATTGTAAAATAATATAACCAAATCAAATTGAAAATTTAGAAGAGAAGAGAGAGCTTTATTGAGAAATTTTCATTACTAATTGCTAAAGTGGTCGAGTACAACATCCTCAATGTTAAGATCATGTAAAAATCAAAATGTCACACAAAGGATGAAAAAAATATGAAATAGAAATACCTCTAAAAGAAATAATGAATATTTAATTGGAAAGTGTATGGTGAGATCTGTCCTATGACCTTTGTTTCATCTAAATCACCTCATTTTAAATTTCTATGAATTACAAAAAAATAGTAAGCATAAATAATAACAAATTATTCTTTTGCTATTAAGAAAATATAAAACAATGCTAAAATGATGTATATTTAAGCAATTAAAAAGTAAAAACATATTGATAATGTAAATTGCTAAATGAAAGTTGATTTGCAATACTATGTAAATTTTACTGGAAAGTTGCATTATAAGAAACTGAGAGGATCGAGTTTAACATCATTGTTAGTCAAACAAAGCATGAATCAAAATGTCTCATAACAAATGCTAGATTCTTTTAAAATAAGGTATTTAAAAAAATATATAAATGATTACTTAGAACTTATCGACTCAAGTCCAATGAGATTTGTTTCTTCTACAATAAATTTAATTTCAATTTACTATCAGTTATCAAGTTGAGTAAGAATAAATAATAATAAAGTAATATTAATAATAAGTAAAAATATAATAAAACAAAAATGAGATAAATTAAAAGAATGAAAGAAAACTAAATCAAATCATTTAATAAGTCACGTGAGAGTTGATTTAGAGCAACATAATAACATAACCAATTCAAAGAAAAAGCTTTCAAGAAATTTGAAAATTGAATGGACAAGTAGCTTTTAAAGATACTAGGGAGATCTTGAGTAACATCTCAAAAAGTCCAGTCAAGTAAGAAAAGAAATAACTCATAAAGTGTACCAATGTCATAGTGATAAAATATTTAACACTTTAAAAAAGAATATTTAAATAGATAAAGGTCGTGAAGTTGTGTACAACTATGCTTATTTCTTCTTGGTTAGGCCTCATGTGGAACTAATGTAAATTACCATGTAAAATAAACATGAATAAAGATAATTTTTTTAATACTCTAAAAATACATGTTAAACATTAAATTTGTTAAATTGATGCAACATAACATAAGTAAAATAAAGTGATCAAAAGATCACATTAGAGGGGAATTTGAATTTCAATCAATATAACGAAAGATAAGTAAACAATTTAAAGTAATAAGATAAATTTTATAGAAACGTTACACTCAAACATGTGAAGTAGATCAAATGTAACATGCTCATTCTCAAAAAAAAAAAAAAATGACATGTAAAATAAGCTAAAATCATAAATTTTCAAAATATTAAAAATGAATATTTAAGTACATAGAGCTCATCAAAGGAAGTCTAATTGTGTTTGCCTCATCTTGAAAGTACATCATTTAAAATTATGACTAATTACCAAAGTTAATCAAAACAACATAATAATATATTATATTTTTAAATTAAGTAAATATATTTTAAAGCTAAAATAAGATAAATTAAGGCAATATAATCTAACTAATTCAATGTAATGCAAAGGTCAATGAGAGGAGATTTAGAGTTATAGTGTAATTTATCCAAAACATAGTAAAAAATTTGAAGAGAAGAGTTAATTCGTATAAGAAAGTTGCATTCCAAGGTACTAAGAAGATTGACTATAACATCTTTAATTGCCAATTGAAATATGAATAAAAATAATTCATAAAGAGTGCAAAAATACTATAAAATAAAATACAAATAAATAAATTAATGAATATTTAATGTGGCAAGTGATTGTTGAGATTACATGAATGATATTTGTTTTGCCTCAATCTAACAATGTTTGGAATTACTAAAAATTAAAAACAATAGATACACAAAAATAATAAAAAATTATTATTCTCATATTAAGTAATTTTAAAAAAAACATTAAAATTTCTTATATTAATCCAATTAATTTAAAAAGTTGCATTGTAAATGTCACAAGATGGGACATTTAAGGCTGCAAAGAATGTAACTATATAAATAAAAAAATGGAAAAAAATTGAGAGAAAATTTGTGAGAAAGTAGATTTCTAAGTTATTAAATAGATCCAGGGAAAAATCGTCAACAATTATATATCACACAAATGCAATTTTCTCAAAAAAATAAAAAAATTAAAAAAACAATTAAATTTCTGAAAACATAGAAAAGATTTTTTTTTTATTTTTTTAGATTTTACCAAGTGTAGTCAAATTGAATTTATTTCTTCCAGATTAGATCTCATTTTAAAAACTATCAATTACCATAATAAACTAGAATAAATAGGTACAAATTTTTAGTTTAATATTAAGTAAATATGCACTAAAGCTAAAATGACATAAAATGAAGCATATCAATATAAACAACCTAAATTGATGTGCAGGTCACACAAGAGAAGATTTAGAGTTACATTGTAATATGAATAAATCAAAAAACATATTTTACGAAATGAGATAAAGTACATATACGAAAGTTACCTTCCATTGCACTTAGAAAATCAATTGTAATATTTTCAATCATAAATCGAGTAGGAATTGAAATGCCTCATAAAAAAGTATAGAAATTAATTCTTAATTTAATAAAGGTCATTGACATTAATCCAACGACATTTGTTGTATCACCATTAGACCTAAATTGAAATTCATATGAATTATTAAATTTAATAAGATTAAATAATAATAAATTGTTATTTTTTCCTTAATCAAGAAGTTTTAAAACTGAATTGAGGTAATGTGAATCAACATCAAAACAACAAAAAAAATTGAAATGTTGAGAAAAGTTACATTACAAAGTTACATTCTGACATATTAATGAGATCGAGTATAACATCATCTATACTAAAATATTGTACAATTAAAATATCTCATAAAATATGACAAAATATTTAAAAATAAAATATTTACAAATATCAAAAAGATTATTTAATTTAATCAAGGACTACTCAAGGACGTTTTTTCTTCTTCACTGGATCCCATTGAGAATAACAATCAATTATCCAAAAAAATAAGAAACAATACTAGAAAATTATTATTTTAATAGTTAGCAAACATATTTTAATTGTTAAATTAGATGAATTAAAATTATATAATATAGTAAAATAAAAGAAATTTAAAAGACAAGGGAGAAATTATTTAGAATTATGTTATAATATAACCAAATCAAACAAAAAACATCGACGAAATAAGATAAGTTGTTTCAAAAAGTTACATTCCAAGATACAAAAGAGATCAATTATGACATCCTCGATTATCAAATGAAGCGCAAATTGAAATTTCTAGTAAAACATGCCAAAACATTAGAAATCCAATATGTTAAAGAACTAAAGTCAATATTTGAAAAGATAAAGTACATTAAGATGTATCCATTGATGTTTGTTTTGTTCTAATTAGACCAGGCTTACAACAACTAGAAATCACCAAAATTAATAAGAATAAATAAAAAAATATAATTTTTATATTAAGTAAATAAATATATATATATATATATATTGAAGCAAAAATAACACAAATTATAACCATATATTTTTAACAGGTCATAAGGATAAAATGATGTATATATAAGAAATTAAGCATAAAAAAATTAAAGCAATGCAAGAATCACATGAGTCGAGGTTTAATGTTAAATAATACTTTAACCAAATAAAATAAAAAACTTGAAAATCTTAGGTAACTTTTATAAGAGAGTTACATTGCATTATTCTTAGGAGATTTAGTTTAAGGCTTTGATATTAAAAAATATTTTGAATCAAAATATCTCACTAAACACATAAAACTCTTAGAATATAAAATATTTAAATATATAAAAATTGCTACTTATATGGATATATCTCATTGGGATGTATCCAATCATATGTGTTCTTCAAAATTAGGTCTCATTTGTAATTATAGTTAATTATTGTAATACAAAATACAAGTAATTAGAAACTACTAAAAAAAAGGTAACTGGAATAATATTGCAAAATAAAATAAATATAATATAAAGGTCACATTGGAGAATATTTAGAGTTTCAATGTGATACAACCAAATATAAAAAGATTTTAAGAAATGAGAAAACTTGTACAAAAAATTACATTCCTACGTGAATAGGAGATCATGTCCAACATCTTAAATCCACATATGACATATGAGTTTCAATTTCTAAAAACACTTATCCCAATTCAACCTTGATTAGAACCATAAAAAGTTTATAATTGTTAATAAGAATAAAAACAAAGAATTATTAATTTTTTTCTTAAGTAAATGTATATTAAAGCTAAAATGACATAAATTGAAACAATATAAATAGAGAAAAAAAATTAATGTAAAGGCTAATAAGATCTAAATTTTTTGTGTTACATAGTATTGGAATAAAATCAATGTGAAAAAATGGAGAGAAGAGTAAAATTATACTACAAAATTGCATTCAACATTGCAAAGGAAATTGAATGTAACATCTGTGATGCTCAAGTCAATCATAAATTGAAGTTTCTCATAAAAAGTCACAGATCACTAGAAACTAAATCATCTATAAATAAAATAATTAATATTTAATTAAATTGAGATTTTAAGGCTAGTCAAATGATGTTTGTTTCATCTTGAAAAAATATTTAACAAATATTGAAATAAATATTTGATTGGATAAAGTTCATTAGAACTTGTCCAACATATTCTTCTTTTTCGACTTCAACCTTGATTAGAACCAAAAAAAATTTATAAATTTTAATAAGAATAAAAACAAAGAATTATTAATTTTTTTTCTTAAGTAAATGTATATTAAAGCTAAAATGACATAAATTGAAACAATATAAATAGAGAAAAAAATGAAAATCCTAGAAATAAAATACTTATAAATAAAGAAAAACCTTTTTAATTTTGAAGAGCTTATTAAGATGAGTCCAATGATATTTGTTTCTTCTATATTTGATCTTGTTTAAAATTACTATCAATTATCATGATAAATTATTATTTTGAGGTTAAAAAATATATATCAAGGACAAAATATGATAAATTAAAGAAACATAATATAAATAAATCAAATTAATGTAAAACACAAATCATAAAAGATTTAGACTTAAGTTGAACTCTTATCAAATAGAAAAATAAGGAAATAAGATAAATTATACATTAAAGTCAAATTCCAAGATACAAAGGAGATTTATAATAACATCATTGATCATTAAATTACATATCAATAGAAATATCTCATTAAAAATAGGAATGTCACAAAAATTGAAATGTTAAATAAATTTAAAAATGAATATTTAGTAAGATATAGGTCCTCTACAATAGTCTAATGGGATTTATATCAACTTGATTAGAGCATAGATAATAAATAATTACAATGTTAATATTAAGTAATTGTATAATAAAGATGAAATGAGATAAATGGAAGCATTAAATATACCAAATAAAGGTAGTTTGCAAATGTCAAATAGAAACAGAAATAAAGTTTTATAGTAATATAACCTAATTAGAGCAAGACATTTGAAGAAATAGTAGAAATCTAATAGAGAAGTTGTATTCCAAGTCACTAAAGAGATCAAATGTAACATTATTTATCTTCAAATAAGATGTGAATAAACATTTCTTATAAAACACGTCGAAATCATAGAAATGAATATCAAATTGAATAATGGTCATTGAGATGAGTCCAAAAATATTTTTTTATGAATTAGATCTCATTTGAAATTACTAAAAATTACCAAAATAAATAAAAATATATTTTTTTAATAATAAGTAAATGTATATGTATTAAAATTTAAATGAGATAAATCGAAGAAATGTAGTTTAACAAAATAAGAGTAATGTAAAATCTACAGGAGAAGAGACTTTGAGTTAGATCATAATATTTCAAAGTCATGTCAAACAGTTGAATAAATGAGATAAATTATACAACAAAGTTGCACTTAAAGATACTATGGACATATTACGTAACATCTGTTATCATCAAATAAGCATGAATCAAAATGTTTCTTAAAGCAAGCCAAGACTATAGGTAATAAAATAACAAAAAATGTAAAAATAATTGCTTAATTGGATGTCACTCATCATGATGAGACAAACAATATTTCATTTATCTTAATTAGATCTTGAATCAAATTATAAATAAAATTTGAAATTAAATTCTTTTTTAGAAGTTAATAAATGAATTATAAAATTAAAATTAGATATAGTAAAGAAATATAAAACAAAAAAATTAAAATAATGAGAGATTCACACAAGAGGATATTTAGAGTTACATTATGGTATAACCAAATGAAAGTGAAATATTTGAAAAAATCGGAATAATTGCACCAAAAATTTGGATTCTAACATACAAAGGGTGTCAAGTGCAACGTTCTCAATTATAATATCCAGTGTAAATCAAATTTTCTTGAAAAATTTACAAAAAGCCAAGAACATAATATATTTAAAAATATAAAGTAGAATATTTAAAAGGAATGATCTCATTGAGATAAGTCTAACACTTTTTTTATTTATCTAAAGTTGTTTAGAATTTCTATAAAATGTAAAACAAAGTAAAGATAAATAATCTTAAATTATGTTTTAGACATTCAATAGGTATACAATACAGTAGAAATAAGATAAATTGAAGTTATATAAAATGGATAAATCAAAGAAATGTAACTGTCAAAAAAATAGGAGACTTATAATTTTTGTGGTAAAAAATTATTGCTAAATATCAAAAACAACAACCATAAATATTATTATATAATTTTTTTAAAATTAAATAAATATATAATTCTATATTAAAGTTGAAATGAGTTAAATAGAGGCAACGTCAGAAAACAATCAAACTATTATAAAGATCACATAAGGTGAGATTTTGAGTTATGTAGGAGTGTAGCCAAATTAAATAAGAATATTTGAAAACATCAAGCAAAATGTACTAATAAGATTCCCACAAAGTTACTAACGAGATCAAGTGTAACATCTTCTACTATCATATGAGTCACAAAAAAAATAACTAGTGGGCATGACAAAACAAAAGAAATAATATCCAAAAATATAAAAATTCATACTCAATTTAATTGTACTCATCTAGATGAGTCCAACAACATCTATTACATCTCAATCAGACCTATTTTTGAATTACTATGAACTTAAAAATTAATACAATAAAAAACAATTAATGACTATTTTAATAATATATATATATTCATATATATAAATATAAATTAATGTTGAAATGAGATAGCTTGATGCAATATAATAAAAAATAGAAAAGTTATATATATGTCAGATGAATGGAGAGTTGTAGTTAATTAAAGATATAACTACATCAAACAAATAACATGAATAAATGAGGTAAATTATACTAAAAATTTGAATTGTAACATAGTATGGTGATTGAGTCTAAAATCCTACTTTGCCAACTTAGGTATGAATAGAAATGTTATAAAACATGCCAAAATCCTAGAAAAGAGAACATTTAAAGTGCACAAGTTTATGCTAAATTATATAAAGCCCATTGAGACGAGTTCAACAACATTTGTTTCAACTTGAATGACCTTATTTTGAGTTACTATGAAATAAAAAGGTAAAAAAGCACAAATAAAAATAATGTAGTATATTAATGTTAAGTAAATATAGAAAAAATTATGAATAAAATAAATTAAAAATAGTCTTATAATACCAAATCAATGCATTACAAAGGACAAGTGGGAGGAGATTTAGTATACGTAATGATATAACAAAATTAAAGTATAACATTTTAAGAAAGCTAGTAAATTGTTTGTGAAGGTTGCATTCTATGGAACAAAGGACAGATAAAGCATGCCAAAACACTAAAAAAATAAAATAGTAAAAATTATAAAATTGGCTGTTTAACTAAAAATACCTCATTATTATATGTATAAAGAAGTCTATTTTAGCCTAATCAGATCTTGTTTTAAATTGTAAGAAATTGCAAAAACTAAATAGTTAAACTAAATAATAAATTATTGTTTTAATAATATGTAAATATATATTAAAGTTAAAATGAGATAAACTAAATCAATATAATATATCCAAATAATAGCAATAGAAACGGTTCACAAGCAGAGATTTAGAGCTATATATAATATACAAAAATCAAAGTAAAACATTTCAATTAAATACATAATGTCCACGATAAAGTTACATTAAATAAGCAACAATAGTAATAAATTATTTCTTTAACAATAAGAAAATATATCATAAATATAAATTAAATAAATTAAAACAACCTATTATATAAAAATCAAAGTGATGTAAAGGTCAACACAAGAAAACATTTACAGTTTTGTAGTAATTTAACCAAATCAAAGAAAAATCTTTCAAAAAACAAAATAAATTGGAGAAAGTTGTATTCTAAGATACTAAAGAGATTGAGTGAAACGACCTCAATCATAACATCATGTATAAATAAAAATGTGTCAAAAAGCTTATGAAATTCTTAAAAAACATTTTAAAATATAAACTTGAACATTTAGTTGCTATTTAAGTTGAGTTTAATAGCTTTTTCCCTCAATTGGACCTAGCAAGGAATTATAATTATCTCGAAAAATAAATATAAAATGTAGCAATAAATTTTTTTTTAATATTAATTAGATATATATTAAAGTTTGAGAACCGAATGTTGGATCTTCGTAATATAAGAAAATCAAACTGATGTGAAGGTCAAATCAAAGGACAATTAAAGTTGCTTTGTTAGATAACTAAATCAAAGTGAAACTCTAAAGAAATTATAATTTTTGGAGAAGAAACATTAGAGATCAAGTGCTACATCCTTAATTGATAATTAGGTAAAAATTAAAAAAATCTCATAAAGGATGCTAAAACCCAAAAAAATAAAACATTTTAAAACACTAAAACAAAGTATTATGTACATAAACATCATTTACATAAGTCTCATAGCAATTGATCATGTTTATTAAGGCTTGCTTAAAATTACTATGAATTGCTAAGATTACACAAGCATAAATAAGAAAAAAATTTCTTTTAAATATTTAATAAATTAATATTAAAATTTAATTGATAAAAATTGAAGCAATATAGCTAACAAAATCAATCAATCTAAGGGTCACATGAGAAGATGTGTAGAGTTCTATTCTAAAACAACAAAAGTAAAGAAAATTATTAAAAAATCAGATGAATTATATAACAATAATCCATTCAATGATATTAAGGAGATCATGATTAACATGCCAAAAATGGTACAAAAAAATGTTTTTTAATATTGAAATGCATACTAAATTGAATAGAGCACACCAAGTTATGTTCAATGAAGTTTGAGTGCTCTTGATAAGAGATCATTTGAAACTACTATAAATTACCAAATTAAATAATCCCAAAATAATAAATTATATTTAAAATACTAAATATATTTTAAAAATAAAATAACATAAATTTAAATGACATAATAAAACAAAATAAAAGTGATGTTATTGTTACATGAGAAGAGGTTTAGAGTTTAATAACAATTTAATGAAATGAAAGCAAAATAATTTGAAGAAATGAAACTTTTATTATATTAGATTGTTTTAACTTATGCACTTTCAACTTCAACATATATTTACCTAATATTAAATTATTAAATTTTATTATATATGTTTATTCAATTTGCTAATTCTTTGTAATTCTAAGTTAAGTCCAGTCGTGATGAGACAAAGTCATGAAACTTATCACTATAAGCAATATATAATTAAATATTTTTTTTGATGATTAAAATTTTTTTAAGGATTTTGACATCTTTAGAAGACATTTCATTTCATACATAATTTAAAGATGGAGGATGTCATATATGATCTCCTTATTAAGTTAATGCAACTTTCTTGTGCACTTTATTTTATTTCTTCAAAGTTTTTGCTTTAATTTTGTTCTTTTCCAATGTAAGACAACATGTCCTCTCATTTGATAAATACATTACCCTGATTCTATTTTTTTTAATAATACTTTTTTTAATTTTTAATATATATATTTAATAAAACAAGAACTTTTAATATTTATACTTATTTATGATCCTTTGTGACCTCTATCCAATTAAAAATTCATTTTTTTAATTTTTAAACATTTCATTTGTTTTAAAATTTTGTCACCCACTTCAAGATATTTCAATTCTATCTCACTTTTTTATCAAGGACACGACACTCGGTCTCTTTAGTGTGTTGGAGTCATTTCTTCAAAATTTTCACTTTGATTTGGATGTATAGCTGTGCAACTCTAAACCACTTCTCTTATGACTATTGTATTGCTTTGATTTGGTTATATTAAATTTATTCAAATTATCTCAATTTAGCTTTAAAATTTTATTATTACTTAATATTAAAATAATGCTTTATTATTATTTAAGCTTTTTTAGCTTGGTAATTCCTTATAACTCTCGACAAGGTCTTTTGGACAAGAAACAAATGTCATTGGACTCATGTTCATGAGCTCAATGAAATTAAAGTCTCATTTTTATATTTTTAAATATTTTGTTTTCAAAAAACTTTTTATTCTTTAAAAATTATTTTAATTCTTATTTTGTTGAATAATCGACATTGCTACACCTGTTCTCTTCAATAACTCTAAATGCAACTTTACCATTTAATTTTGTTATATTACTATGTAACTTTAATCTCCTCTTAATAGACTTTTGCGTAATTTTTATTTGGTTATACTAGATTGCTAAAATTAACTTTATTTTAGAACTTGTATATTCTTACTTAATATTTAATTAATAATCGATTATTTTTTTGCCTATTTATATTGCTTATTTACTTAATATTTTTTTTGCCTATTTGTATGGCCTTTATATTGCTTGGATTTGATTATACAAAATTGATTCAATTAAAGTCATTTCAGCTTTAATCTACTTTTTCTTAATACTAAAATAAAAATTAATTTTTATTTATTTATATTTATTGTGTCAATAAAAAAAAATTACAAAAAAGGTTTGGTTAAGATGAATTAAAAATCTTTGAATTCACCCTAATATTTTATATTTAATAAAGTATTAAACTTTTTATTTCTAAATATTTAATTTTCTTATGTTTTTTAATGTTTTAAGAGACATTTAAAATAATACATAATTTAATGATAAGGATTGTCACATTGATCTCCTAGTTACCTTGAAATGTGACCTCTTTGTACAATTTAGCTTATTAAACAAAAGTTTCACTTTTACTTAGTTAAATTTCAATGTAACTAAAAATACCCTTTCTTGTGACCTTTCCATCACTTTGATTTAACTATTTTATATTTCTTGAATTTCTCTAATTTTAGCTTTTATTTATATTTACATAACATTAGAATAATAATGTTTTAATATTTATGTTTCTTTTTTAATTATTTTGGTATTTCCAAAAAAATTGTTCGAGAAGAATCAAACATTAATCTAATTGTCTTAATGAATCCTATGCAATCAGATTTTAGTTTTACAATATTTTTTAAATAGCTTTGCTTGCTTTCTAAACTATTTTAATCCATATCTAATTTGACGTTTGAGGTTATTACCTTTGATCTACCTACTATCTTGGAATGAACCTTTTTGAGTAATTTATATCATTAATTCAAAGTTTTTGTTTTGATTTGGCTATATTATTATAAAAATCTAATTCTAATATAGTGTGATCAATTTTATCACTTTAATTTGATATATATTTTTGGAACAATTTGTCTCATTTTGGCTTAATTATAAATTTACTTAATATTAAAATATTTATTTTTTGATATTCATATCTTCATATTCCACTAACTTATAGTAATTCAAAGTAGGAATGAAGGAAGATGAAACAAATTTTATTTGACACGTCTTGAAGATCATTATAACATTAATATTCATTTTTTATTTTTTTAAATTTAGCTTTCAAAAGGTTTGGCACATTTGTTAAGACATTTTGATTCCTACCAGATTTGATGTTCAAGGATATTGTGCTCCATCATCTTACTATATTTAAATGAAACTTTCGAGCACAATTTATCTCAATTCTTTAAATATTTTATTTAGATTTTCTTATATTACAACGTAACTCTAAATATTCTATTTTTTAAAATTTAAATTTTTTTAAATTGTTCTATTACATTGTTACAACTTATCCTATTTCAACTTTAACACATGTTTACCTAGTAATAAATTATTCATTTTTATTCATAATTATTTACTTTTGTAATTTGTAGAATTCATGATGATAACTATTCAACATGAAACATGTATTTTTGGACTCATCTAATGAGCTCTATCTAATTAAAAAATTGTTTACTATATATTTCAATAGTTTATTTTTAGTTTTTTGGAATGTTATATGAGACATTTTGAATCGTACATGGTTTTGACACCAAGGATGTTACACTTGATCTCCTTAATATCTTAAATTGTAAACTTCTAATATAATTTTTCCCTCTTCAAAATTGTCACTTTAGTTTGGTAATATTATGTTCAAAATCTAAATGTCCACTCATGGGACTTTTGTATCATTTTGATTTGGTTATGTAATATTGCCACAAGTTTTCTTGTTTGAACTTTGTTATCAATTTACCTAATATTAAAATAATAATTTATATTTTTTAAAGTTTATTAAACATTTGTAATTAAAAGAAAATAAAAATTAGGTCTGTTTAACATAAAACAAACACTATTGCACATGTCTAGACAATCTATAAGCCAATTATATATTTATTTTATGCTTTAAAATATTTTGTTTTTATAATTTTGACATGTTTTATGAATCAATTTTTTTCAGGCCTAATTTTATGAAGTATTTTTTTATACTCAATCTTCTTAGTATTTTCGATTGAAACTCTTTCGTCCAATAATTGCTTTTCCAATGATTCTCTTGTACTTGATTGTATTACTATGCAACTCTAAATCTTCTATTGTATGACCATCATATCACTTTTATTTGGTTATGTTAATTTTCGTAAATTTTTCCTTTCTCAACATTTGCAAATATTTACTTAATTTTCCATATTTACTTTCATAATTTGTGGTATGTCAAAAAGATATCCAATCATGATGAAACAAATGTCATTGGACTAGTCATGGTATGGTCTACGCAACTAGATAGTCAATTTACTATTTTTAAAAATTTTATCTTCTCAAGTTGTGACACTATCTACATGACTTTTTCTATTCAAATATGATTTCATAGTTGAGCATGTTATGACAGATTTCCTTATATTCATGGTATATAACTTTCGCACAAAATTTAGGTTTTTTTCGAACTTTTTTATTTTATTTTGCAATATTAAGAGGAAAATCACATTCTCCTCTCTTCTGGCATTTATATTTCTCTGAAATGGTTGTTTTACATTACTTAAAATTATCTTAGTTCAACTTTAATATATATTTACCTAATTTTAAAATAATAACTCATTATTACTTATGCTTATTTATTTTCGTAATTTTTTTTAATTTTGAACAACATTTTTTCAAGATGAAGTAAATGTCATCAGATTTGCTTCGGTGAGCTTTATAAAACTAGAACTTCATTTTGTTTTATTAAATATATATTAAATTTTCTTGAGTTTTATCATACTTTTTAAGAATGTTCAATTTATACTATTTTTGGCAATTAATAATGTTATACTTAATCAAGTGAGTACAATAGAATACAACCTTGCCAAAATATTTATCTCATTTCTACAAATTTTTATTTTCTTTGTTAATAGTTTTATGAAACTTTAATTCTCCAAAATGTGATTTTTTATCAACATTATTTGAATATATTATAATATTTTAATTTATCTTATTTTAGCTTTAATATATATATTTGATCAATAATAAAATGATAATGTACTTTTCTTATTCTTATTTACTTTTACATCTGTTAAAATATTTTTTGTAGTTTCTGTGATATTACTATGTAACGCTTAATCTTCTAATGTGTAACTTATAAATGTGTTCAATTTGGATATGATGCATTTCTATTTTTTGTTAAATTAAATTCCTCAGATTTATATTATTTAAGTTTTTTAATATATTTACAAATTATTAAAATGTATTTTATTATTATTTTTCTTTATTTAATTTGTCATTTCATATTAATAGAAATTGAAGTTCATTTTAGGCAAGCGATGTTAACATATAAAAATAGTTAATCATTTTACATTGTTATCTATATTTATATTTTTAATGTTTTGTTATGCTTTTCTTGAAATTTGATTTTATTCCTTATTTGGTGATCAAGAATATTGCACTTGGTCTCTTAGTTCCAATGAATGTATCTTTTTCATACAACTTAACACATTTCTAAAAAGTTTTCAAATTGATTTTGTATTATAACTGCAAAACTTTAACTCTACTTTCGTGTCACACTTGCATCACTTTTGTTTTGTTCCTTTAGAATTCATAATTGTATCTCATTTCATCTTGAATATATATTTACATAATTTTAGTATAGTAATTTATTATTTTTTTATGTCTATTTAGTTTCATAATGAGCAATAAGTCCAAATGATATATGCTTGAGATGAAACAAACGTCATTAGGCTTGCCCCAAAGAGCTTTATCAAACTATATAATTGTTTTATATTTTTAAAATATTATTGCTTTAGATTTTGACATGCTTTAAGAGTAATTTCAATCCATATCTTATATTATGATGAAAGATTTTATACTCGATCTCTTTAATATCTTATAATGTAACTTTTTAATAAAAATTATCTCAATGATTCAATTTTACTTTGAATTCATTGTATTATAATTTAATGCTAAATATCTTGTGATTAACCTTTGCATTACTTTGATTTTGTATATTACATTATTACACATTTACTTTAGTAATTTGTAATAATATCAAACGGGTTTTGATTGACATAAGAAAGTTGTAATTAAGGCACTTTCAATGTCCTTCGTTTATTTGATTATTGATTTCTATGTTTTAAAATATTTTATTTTCTAGGTTTTTAGTATGCTTTTAAGATATTTTGATTTGTGCTGTATTTAATGGTCAAAGATGGCATGTTTGATTTTATAAGTATCTTGGGTATATCTTCTCACATGTTTTATCTCATTTCTTCATGTTCTTTGCTTTGATTTTGATATATTACATTGTAACTTTGAATCTGCTCTTGTGTGACAATTACATCACCTTGATTTGGTTATATAATATTTGTTTAATCTATTCATTGAAGCTTTAAAATTTATTTAATTTTTATTAAATAAATAATTTATTTTTATTCATGGCTATTTAGAATTGTAATTAATAATAACACCAAATGACATTTAATAGAAGTGAAGCAAACACAACTGGATGTTCATGGATAAAATCTATAAAAATAAATATTCAACATATATTTTTAAATATATTATTTTATAAGAGTCATTCATACATTTTTACTCATTTCAATCCATGTTGATTTAATGATGTGGGATGTTACACTCGATCTGCTTAGTTTCTTGGACTGCAAATTTTTCATAATCTATGTCCCACACCTTCAAAGTTTTTACCATGATTTTGTCATCTTACAATGTCAATTTGAATCTTCTTTGCTATAACCTTTATATAGCTTGGCTTTTGTTATAGTATTTTATTATTTATGCTTATTGAATTTGCTAATTCACTATAACTTTAAATGACATCCAATTAAGACAAAACAAATGTCATTTGTCATATGTTGAGAAGATCTATGCAATAAAAAAATTGTTTCGATATTTTAAAAATTTTATTTTCTCTTAATTTGGCATGTTTTATGAGGCATTTCAATTCTTTTCTTATTTAATGCTCAAAGATGTCACACTCAATCTCATTAGTGTCTTGAAATGCCACTTATAGATACGATTTATACAATTTAGTTAGATTTTTCACATTGATTTGGTTATATTAATATGAAACTTTAATTCTTTTCTAGTGTGAGCTTTACATCACTTTGACTTTCTTGTACAATATTATTCTTCAATTTATATTATTTCAAGTAAGATACCTAATTAGATAATTTTAAAATAATAAATAAATTATGTTTATGTATTTTTTTTGGCTAACTAAATGTAATGCTAATTAAGATCTAATCAACATGACATAAATGACATTAAACTCATCATATTGAGCTCTATTCCATTGAATATTCTTTTTAAGCTTTCTGAATATATATTATTTATTAAGTCTTTTGATCATTTTACTATATTTTTTAATTCAAACATAATTTGGTGGTAAAAGATGTTGCACTCAAATCGCCTAAGTATCTTAGAATGCATCATTCTCATAAAATTTGTCATTTGTTTAATTTATTTTGCTTTGAAATGATTTCATTATTAAGAAACTCTAATTTTATTCTCATTTGACCTTTAAATTTATATGATTTGATTTTATTATATTTATTAAATTTATCTTATTTTAGCATCCATAGTTGATGTTACAGTAGATCTCCTTAGTGTCCTACAATAGAAAATTTTCATATAATTTATGACATATTTTTGCTTTGACATTGTTATTTCTTTTCGTATCTCAGAACCTCTCCTCTTGTGATCATTATCTCATGTTAATTTTTTTATATTACATTATAACAACTTATCTTATTTTAGCATTTTAATATAAATTTATTGACAATTAAAATGAAAATTTCTTATTAGTTATGCATATTTATTTTACTAATTCCAAACAAGGTCTTATCTAATAGAACAAATGTCATTAATCACTTTTGGAAGAGCACTATGTAATTAAACAACCAATATTATATTTTGAAATTTTTTATTATCTAGTGCTTAGCTTCATTTACAAAAAATTTGGCTTTTATCTGACCATATGATCTATAATTTTCACTTCATCTCTATGCCGTCTTTGTGTGATACCTTCCTGTATACTTTATTTAATTTTTTAATTTTTTTCTTTTGCGTGGTTTTATTACTACGACACTCTAGTTCTTTACTGTTGTGACCACTACATTGCTTGTATTTTTTTATATTACTTTAATATACCTCACGTCACATTTAATATTTATTTACATAGTATTAAAAAAATTCTTGCAAATTATGCTTATTTATTTTGTTAATTCATTGAATTTCGAAACAAGTTTGATGGAGGTGAAACAAATGTCATTGGACTAAACTTGTGACCTAAATCAACTTAATTTTTTTTATTTTTAATATTTTGTTTTTCAAGATTTTCGAATGCTTTAGAATATATTTTGATTTATACCTAATTTGATGATCTAGAATTTTATAATTAGTCTCGTTGGTATAGTAGAATTCTTATTTTTATCACATTTTATCTCATTTACTTAAATATTTTCCTTTATTAAGTTATATTAATATGTAACTCTGAGTGACCTCATTTTTTACCTTTATAATGCTTTCATTTCACTATATTATACTATTTGAATTTATCTTATTTCACCTTTAATGCATTTTTACTTAATATTGTAGTAATAATGTTTTATTATTTAATCTTATTTACTTTTGTTATCCTTAGTTATTCCAAATGTTGTTAGATAAAAATAAAACAACTGAAATTATACTAGTGTCAACAAGCTCAATCCCATTAAATATTTATTTTTTATTTTTTAATATTTTATTTGATTGGATTTGTACTTGGTTTATAAGATTTTTTATACATAATTTCGTGATTGATGATGTTGCACTTAATCTCCGTAGTAATTTGGAAAACAATTTTGAAGCATACTTTATCTTATTTTTTAAAATGTTTTCCTTGGAGTTTGACATTCAACTTATCTCATTTTTTAAAGTGTTTTCCTAGACCTTATTTTTACTTTAATATATTACATTGCTTCAACTTATCTCATGTTGGATTTAATATTTGCTTCCTTAATATTTAAATAATAATTTATTATTTTAAATGCTTAATTCATCAAGTCATTCATATTAATTAGAAATGATTTTCGACCAAGATAAAAAAATATCATTTTACTCTTTAATGAGCTCTATCTATTTAAAAATTAATATTTATAAATTTTGAATGCTTAATTTTCCATGGTTTTGTAGACATAAGAGCCATTTAAATTCATACGTGATTTGATGATCAAGGAAACTATAATCAATGTCCTTCTTTTCTTGCAATGCAACTATCTCATATAATTTATCACATTTCTTTAAATTTTCTTTTTTAATCTAGTTATGCTACAGCATAAGTCTTAATCTCCTTATGCATGAACATTCAATTACTTTGATTTGGTTTTTTTTCATTCTTCATTTTGTCTCGTCTCAAGCTTACTATACATTTACTTAATATTAATACAATAATTTAGAATTATTTATTCTTATTTAATTTGATAATTTTTAGTAAATATAAATGATTTTAATTAGAGAACATATAAGTGTTACTAGACTCATCTTAACATGTTCTATCTATTTAAATATTTAAGTTTTGTATATTTTATGAGATGCATTGATTCTTAATTAACTTTATGATTTAGAATATCACAGTCATTCTCCTCAGTGCCTTCAAATCGAACATTTTCTTATAACTTATGTTATTTTTTCAAAATTTCATATTTGTTTGATTATAGTGCTACATAACTTTAAAATTCCTCTAGTATAACTTTTACATCAATTGGCTTTATTCTATTACATTGTATCAATTTATCTTATTTTTTCACTAATATATTTTTATTTTCTTTAAATATTATAAATTTATTTAGATTTTTATTTTTTTATATTTTTAACAACACTAAGTATCAATTATGTAAAATTTAGATTAAAAAAATATCATTAGACTCATCTCAATGAGCCTTATAAAATAAACTATTGATTTTAACATTTTAAAATATTTATTTTAAAATTTTTTGCATGTTTTATGAGTCACTTTGTTTTATACAGGATTGGATGGTTGCTAATGTCATACTTCATATCGTTAATTTCTTGTAATGCAACTTATATATATAATTTATTAAATTTGTCCAAATGTATTGCATTGAATAAATTATATTCATATAACTTTTCTTAAAATTTTGCAATCATTTGCTGAGATACTAATATATGAATATCTAATTTTAAATCTCTTCTTATGTGATATAAACATCACATTTATTTGGTTAAATTATATTTCTTCAATTTTTCTCAATTCATCTCCACAATATATTTACTTAATATTAAAGTAAGAGTTTTTTTTACTAAATTTTGATTTTTTTTCTTTATTTATCATTTGTTATTCTGAATGAGGTCTAATTGAGACAAAAAAAGTTTTAAGAACCTTGTTGATGTGCTCTATAAAATTAATTCTTTTTATATTTTAATTTTTTTATTCTTGCTTTAACAATGTTTTATATTTGTGCTTCATTTAATGATTCAGGATGTTATGCTTAATCATCTTAATATCTTGCAATTCAACTTTTCTAAACAATTTAACTTTTGTTTTACATTTCTCGCTATTATTTAGTTTTGTTACTATGTTAACTCTTCACTAATTTGAACATTAATATATGTTTACCTAATACTTAGTTAATATTTATAATTAGTTACACTTCCTTACTTCTATAATTCATAGTAATTCCAAATATTAAGTGATCAAGATGAGACAAATGTTGTTAGATCGATCACGATAAGATATATATCACTTAAAAAATTTATATTTTTAAATTATTTTTTGTAAGGTGTTAGAATTATGAGCTATTTTAGTTCATAAAAAAGTTTTGCATCAAGGAAGTTACATTTGTTGTTCTTAGTACTATGGAACGGAACTGCACATAAAATAATTTTCATTTCTTCAACATTTTTATTTTTAATTTTTTTATATTACTAAGTAACTCAAATTCTCCTCTCTCATCACCCTCATATTCATTTGATTTGGATGTAGTGCATTGCTTCAATTTATCATAATTCAGATTTAAATTACATTTATTGAAGATTAAAATAATATTGTCTTTTTGTTCTTTTTATTTGATAAATGTTTTGTTATATTAAATATTTCATGATGGTTTTGCAACTCTTTTTAAATAGAATTTTTATTTCTGCAAGATTTCATGGTCAAGGATTTTACATTTATTCTCTTTAGTATCTTTGAATGGAAGTTTTTTGTATAATTTATCCAATTTCTTCAACCATTTTTCTTGATTAGCTCATATTCTTATGTAAATTTCATTCTCCTCTGATGTGCCTCATACCTAAGTTATATTTTTTTGCACAACTTATCCTATTTCATCAAATAATTTTTTATAATATAGTATACTATTATGAAACCTTAATACTCCTCTATTGTGACTTTACATCACCTTCATTTTGTTTTATTAATGTGCTTCAATTTATCATATTCCAATATCTGTGCATATATATATATATATACATGAAATATTAAATTAATAATTTTTTTAATTTCTTATTTATTTTAATAATTTAATATAATTCCAAATGATGTCCAATGAAGTTGAAACAAACCTCATTAAACTTGTCTTCATAAAATCTATCTAATTAAATATTAATTTTCAAATTTTTTTAATATTTTTTTATTTTTATAATTTTAACATGATTTTTAAGATATTTTTATTCTTACTAAATTTTATATTTTATGAAGTTGTATTCGGTCCTTTTAGTATCTTGGAATACATTATTCTCACACAATTTTTCTAAATTTTTTTAATTTTTTTGATTCGTTTATATTACTCTGTTAGTTTAAATCACCTAAGATGTGACCTTAACATCACTTTTATTTTTTTATATTACTTCCTTCTGAAAAAATGCATTTAACTTATTTTGTTCAAATTGTTTGAATTGGTTTTGTTATATTACTATTTAAATCAATCCCTCTCATCGTATGACTTTGACATTATATTGATTTCGTTGTATTACATCTCTTTAATTTTTTTCTTTTATTGCTTTAATAGTTTTTCTTAATATTAAAGAAATTTTTTTTAATTATTTATCATTGTTTACTTTGACAATTCATAGTTATTCTAAATTTTGTCAGATAAAAAAAACAAATGTCATTATACTCATCTTCATGTGGTCAACACATTTAACTTTTCTTTATGATATATTTTTAATTCAATTTGTATATTTTTCCCCAATGTGTTTTCATTCCTTTCTTTTTTTTGAAATGAAGATATAATTCACACCTCATTTGATCGTTATAATATTTTATTTTTCTTATTTTAAATTACTTCAATTTACATTATCTTATCTTTAATAAAAATACTTTATATATAAAAAATAGCTCATTTTTATTTACACCTATTAACATTGTTAAATCGTTGAAGTTCCAAAAACTTTCTAATGTAGATGCAATAAAAGTCATTTGACTAGTCTCATTAAACCCTAAATATTAAATTTTATTTTTTAAACTTTTAATTTTTTTTCCCAGTGCTTTATCACAATTTATGAGATATTTAGATTAACATCAAATGAGATTATAAAGGAATTCTCACTCATTCTCCTCAGTGCCTTGAAATGCAACTTTATCATATAATTTATCATATTTCTTCAATTTTTTTGGATACTATTATATAGCTATACAATTCTAAATTATCTCTCATGGAATCTCTTCAATACCGAGATTTTCTTTTATCACATATCTTCAATTTAACTAATTTAATATTTAATATATATTTATCCAAAAATAACATTAAAATTAATCATTATTTATTTTTTTTAACTTTTGTAATAACATTACTTCTAATTGTTATCCATTTGAGTTTAATCAAATATCATTTCACTTATCTTGATCAGATCAACAAGACTAAAATTCCATTTTTTATTTTTAAGTATTTCATTCTCAATGGTTTTGGACTGTTTTATGATATTTTTAATTCATATGGGATTTGGTTGTTAAGGATGTTGTGCTCAATATCCTTAAAATATTGGAATAAATATTTTTCCTTTAATTTATCTCATTTTTCAAACTTTTTTACTTTGATTTGATGAAATTACGTATCACTCTAAATCTCGTTTGGTGTGATGTTCACATTGCTCTAATTTCATTATAAAAGATTGGTTTAATTTATCTCATTAAACATTTATATATTTTCCTTATGATTAAAAAATAAATTTATTGTTATTTGTTGAGTTGAAAAAAATATCATTGAATCTATTAGTTTCTTTAATTTTGGGCTTTTTTAATAGACACTAATTTTTGTACTTAATTTGGATGATTAGAAATGTTGAACTTAATCGCCATTGTATCTTGGAATGAAATTTTCCATTGCAATTTAACTCATTTCTTCAAATGTTCTACTTTAATTAGGTTATATTATAATAAAACTTTAATTATCCTCTTGCATGTCCTTAACATCACTTTAATTATAATATATTTTATTTGTAACATTCATCACACCCCATATTCATTACATATTTACTTCATATTATAATAATAGTATATTTTCTAAGATTTTGGCATGATTTTCGAAACGTTTTCATTTCGTACATCAATTGATGATGGGGAAATTTATGTGATACTTCCTTAGCGCCTTGGAAGGCAACATTCTTAGAAAATCTATGCCCATTCTTTATATTTTTTTCTTTTATTTTTTTAATATTATATTGCTGCAATTTATCTCATTACAACTTTAATATATATATTTAACTAATATTAAAATAATATGGTGATATCATTTATGCCTTTTTAGATAGGTAATTCATATTAAGTTTTAACAAGGTCTAATTGACATATCAAAAATATCATTGGACACATCTCAATAAGCTTTATGAAATTATCTATTTATGTTTATAATTTTTTTAATATCTATTTAACATCTTGGGATGATTTATAATAAAAAAATTGAATTTTCATATGATTTATTGATTAAAAATAATACCCTTAATCTATTTAATATATTCAAATGCACTTTTTATTACAATTTGTCTCATTTTTTGAAATTTTTATTTTCATTTGGCTATATTCATAAGTAACTTTGAATCTCCTCTTATATGATACTCACTTTAGGTTGATTTTTCACTAGTATATTGCATTAATTTACCACATTTAAGCATCAATATATATTAGCATAATATTAAAATAATATTCCTTTTTATTTTTGCTTATTTTGTTTTGGTTATTCATTGTAATTACGAAAGAGGTCCATAAAAAAAACGTCATTGGACATATCTAAAGAAATTCTTCCTAATTAAGTTTTTTTTTAATATTTTTAAATATTTACTTAAGATAATTTTTGAAATTTTTTTGTGTCATTTCAATTCGTACATAATTTTATGTTCTAGGGTGTTATGATTGAACTCTTATATAGCTGTAATTTGTTTTATATTATATTACTTATATTTATCTTAAGTCAGCCTTAATATATATATTTAAGTTATTTAAAAATATTTATTTATTATTATTATGGATTATTTAAATTGGTAATTTGTACTAACTCTAAAGCAATTTTCATTGAGATGAAAAAGTACACAGCTAGGAATGTCTTATGCAACATTTCAAATTGCACCTATATTTATGATTAATGTTGTACCCAGTCACCATAGTTTCTTTTAATGCAAGTATCTCATAAAATTTATTGAATTTCTTGAAATTCCCCCTTTGATTAAGATATATTATAATGAAACTCTATTATACCACTTTTATTTTCTCATGCTTTATGAGAAATTTAAATTCTTATTGATTTAAAGATTTAAGAGGATACACACGCTCCTCTTAACATCTTGGAATTTATCTTTCTTATACAACTTATCTTATGTTTTAAAATTTTTTTCTTTTATTTGGTTACATTATTATGAAACTCGAAATCCCTCTCATGTGGCCCTGATATCTTTTTTATTTGCTTATATTACATTGCTTCAATTTATTTAACTTTTCTTAGATAAATTTATTTACTTAATGTTAAATTAAAACTTTATTAATAATTATACATTATTTCTTTGATTATTCATACTAATGCCGAATGAGGTCAAAATGAGAATCCTCTTGATAATTTATTTCAAGATCAAGAATGTTTTTCTTGATCTCCTATGTAACTTGGAATTTAACTTTCTTATAAATTGTATCCCATTTCTTCAACTATTTTACTTTGATTTGGTTATAATACTAAAAGAAATTCTCCTCTCTTGTGAGCATAAATCCTTTTTATTTAGTTAAATTTTATTGCTTTAATTTTTCTCAATTTAGATTTACTATATAACATTTAAAACTACAGAATAACTTATTATTACTTATGCTTTTCTAATTTGGTAACTTGGTATTTCTAAGTGAGGACTCATTGGGATGAATCTAACTTTACTGAACACATCTACATTGACTTTGATCCTATCTAATTAAATATTAATTTTTATTTTATTAGAATTTTATTTTTTAGTGTTTCAACACACTTAAAGAGAAATTTAGATTTTTAGCAAATATGATAACTAAGGATGATTCACTCAATCTCCTTTCAATCTAAGAATACAACATTCTTATAACATTTGTCGTATTTCCTTAAATTTTTCTTCTTAAAACTTTTAATATTATGAAACTCTAAATATTGTTTCCTCTGAGCTTTATAATGATTTATTTTGTTATATCACTTTGCTTCCTTTTATCTTTTTTGAACTTTGATACATATTTATGTAATACAAAAATAGTAATTTATTATTATTTATGTTTATTTAGTTTGATGGCTTCCAGTTATTTTAAAAGAGGTCGAATAGAAGCAAAATAAATTTCATTGGACTCACTCAATAAACATTAAAATATTTATTTGTTTTTTTAATTTTTTTTACTTTCAATGATTTTTACATGTTTTATTAAATATTTTAATTCAAGCATGACATAATGAAAATATTGCTACACTCAATCTCCTTATTTTCTTAATATGAAACTTTCTTGTACATTTTTATGATGTTTCTTCAAATATTTTCCTTTGATAATATCATATTATTGTGAAGCTATAATTTTATTTCCGTTTGACCTCATGTCATTAATTATGTTATATTAAAGTACCTTAATTTATGTAAATTTGAGTTTCATACATATTTATATAATACTAAAATAATAATTAATTTTTATCAATTCTTGTTTAATTTGATATTTCGTTGTTATTCAATGGGATTTCCGACTAAGATGATCCAAAATTTTTTGGAATCATCTCTATGAACTCTATCTAATTCAATATACAATTTTATACCTTTAAATATTTTATTTCATATGCCTTTTGCATGTTTTATGTGGTATTTTAGTTTGCACATAATTTAATGTTCTACAACATTAGATTCAATTTCCTTAGCAACTTATAACACAACTTTTTACAATAATTTATCTCATTCTTTATTTTTTTGCTTAATTTGCCTTTATATTATTATGAAACATTAATTCCTCTATCAGGTGAATTTTATAATACTTTGATTTAATTATATCACATTACATAAATTTATCTTATTTGAACATTAATATTTATTTTCTTAATATTTTAAAACAAATTATTAGTTTTGCTTATTTAATTAGGTAAATCATTGTAATCACAAGCTAGATATGATTATGTTCGAACAACTATTGAGGTAATCATCTTACTAAACAACCACAAAATTAAACATTAATTTTTATTAATTTTAAAAATTTGATGTTTTAGGTTTTGGCATACTTTAGGTGGTATTTTGAGCTATAATTGACCAATTTACTTTCTTCAAATACAAATTTTTTTGTATAATGTATTTAGAGTTTACTAATTTTTCACTTTGATCTGGTCATATTACTAATGAATTCCAAATAATATCTCTAGTGACCTTTAAATCACTTTCATTTCGATATGTTATATTATTTTAATTTATTTTAATTAAGCTTTAATATATATTTAATTAGTATTATTGTAATAATTTTTTTTCTATTTATGCTTTTTTAGTTTGTTAATTCATAGTAATTCCAAATGAGCTCTAATCAAGATGAAAGAAAAATCATTTGAACCATCTAATTGAGTGCTATCAGATTAAATATTTATTAAAATTTTATTTTATAAGTCCTTAACATATATTCTATACATTTTGATTCGTACCTGATTTGATGATCAAAAATTTTACGCACGATCTCCTCATGAAGTTTGAGAGCATCTTTCTAGCATAGTTTGCCTTAGTTTTCAAATTATTTTTTCTTATATTCGTTTATATTATTATGAAACTCTAATTCTTTTCTTATGTAACCTTTATATCACTTTCATTTCTTTATATAACATTGCCTCAACAGATCATTTTTTGGCATTAATATATTTTAATTAATATTAAAATAATAATTTTTATTTAGACTTAGTTTTGTAATTATAAATAAGGTCTAATAGAGATGAAACAAGCTTCATTAGGTAGGCGTTCATAATCTATTTCTAATTTAACATTCCTTTTTTTATTTTTAGATGTTTTATTTTATATGTTTTTTTTTGTTATGAGATGTTTCAATTTGTATTGGATTTGTGATCTAGAAGTTACACTTAACCCCATTATTAACTTGGAATGCTAAGTTACCATAAATCTTATTTTATTTTTTTCAAATGTTTCACTTTGAATTGGCTATGTTGTTTAGCAACTCTAAATCTCCTCTTATGTAACATTTATGCCACTTTGATTTGTTTATATTGCAAACCTTCAACTTATCTAATTTTATCATAACATATAATTTTTTCATTACATTAAAAGAAAAATATATTTCATTTATTCTTATTATTTTATTAATTTCAGATAGATTTGGAAGTCGCCTCTTAGAGGATAAATAAGTGCTATTGAAATCTTTTTAATGAGTTACAATTAAATATTTATTTTTTTATTTTTTATTATTTTTTATTTCATGATTTCAGCTCTTCTTACAAAATATTTCTATTCATATTTGATTTGATGATTAAGAATGTTACCCTCAATCTCCTTAGTATAATAGTATGTAACTTTTTTATGCAATATAACTTAATTCTTAAAAAGTTTTGCTTAGATTTGGCTACTTTACTATGATACCGTAGTTCTCTTCATATGTCAACTTTACATGTCATGATTTGATTACATTAGATTACTTTAAATTATTTTAATTCAAGATTAATATTTATTCATTTAATATTAAAAAATAAAACTCTAAGTTTACTTTTATAATTTGTGATAATTCAAATGTCCAATCATGGTGAAATGAAAATTATTAGATTCTTTTTGATGGCTTCACTGAATGAAATACTCATTTATGTATTTTTAAATATTTTATTTACTATGATTTGTGTATGCTTAATGAACATTTTGATTTATATAAGATTTAATAATCTAAGATTTTATGTTTGACCTTTTTGTTATCTTCTAATGAAACTTTCTTTTATTGTTTAACAAATGTTTTAAAATTTTTCTCGTTGATGTTCTTATCCTGCTATAGAACACTAAACATCCTTTCTTGTGATCTATGCATTTGCTTGATTTGGATATATTATATTATTTCAATTTATCTCATTTAAACATAAATATATACCAATTTACTAAAAAAAAAATAATTTAATATTACTTATTTAAGTTTGCAATTCATGTAATTCTAAAAGAGTTTTGATCGACATAAAAAAATTGGATGTTGGACTCATCTTCACAAACTCTACTCAACTAAATAATCAATTTGAAAATTTCACATATTTAATTTTTTATGGCTTTAATATTCCTTATTAGACACTTTGACTTTTGCTTAATTTAAAAATCAAGAATACACACTTAAAGTCCTCTTATCTTGAATAAAACTTTCTTACATAATTTATCCCATCTCTTCAAATTTTTTATTTTTCTTTCATAATATTAGTATTAACACTAAATCTCTTCTTCTATGACCTTTATATTGCATACATTTAGTTATACAGTATTACATGAAATTATACGTGATTATTTTTTTAATTATTTAATTTTGCAATTTGTTGTTATTTCAAATGAGGTCTAATCAACATAAAGGAAATGTAATTCGAGCTATGTTAATGACTTCCATCAAATAAAATATTTATTTACAAATATTTCAATATTTTGTTTTCAATTTTTTTTTCTTTACAACAAATTTTGATTTATACCTTATTTCATGATCAAGAATGCAACACTTGACATCTTTTATAACTTGGAGTACAACATTCTTGTTTGATTTATATTAGTTTTTCAAATGTTTCACTTTATATAATTTTATTACTATGTAACTCTAAATCTTCACCAGTGTGACCTTTTCAAATACCTATATTTAATTATATTACATTACTTTTTTTATCTATTATAAACTTGAATATTTATATTTACGTAATCTTAAAATAATAATTTTTTATTAATTATGCCTATCTACTATGGTATTTAATTATAACTCCAATCAGGGCAAAGCAAGTGTTGTTGGACTAATCTTAACATGCTCTATCAAATTATGAATTCTTTCTAAAATTTTTATACATTTTATTTTTTGGTGTTTTGGCTTGCTTTGTGAAACATTTTATTTTACCTAATTTGATAACTTAGGATTTTACAATCAATCTATTTTGTGCCTTCGAATGCAATTTTTTCATATAAATTCTTCCATTTATTTAATTTTTTAAATAATTTTATTGTATTACTTTAAAACACTAATTCTACTCTTCTATAATATTTATATTATTATGATTTGGTTATATTACTTTGTTACAATTTACTCCACTAGTACTTTAATATATGTAAATATATCTATTTAATATTAAATGGAATATTTGTTTTTATTTATCACCATTTTCTTTGGCAAATTATAGAAATTCAAAATGAGGTTTAATCGAGACAAAGCAAGTGGTGAGCTTTATCCATTTAAATGTTAATTTGTATCTTTTTAATATCTTATTTCTTATTATTATTTAACACTTTACTAATTATTTTTATTTTTATCTCTTTTGATGATTGAGGATTTCAAATTTGATCTCCTTAATAACTTTGATTGCAAATTTCCCAAACAATTTTTCATTTCTTCAATATTTTTTCATTTGGTTGTATAATTATAAAACTCTAGTTCTCCACAGAAGTGATCCCTATGTTATATTGACTTGGTTATATTACAGTCTTCAAATTTTCTCCTTTTAGCTTTAATCAATATCTTATTAATAATAAAATAATAATTTCATGTTTTTATTATGCTTTTTTTTTCATAAATTGTTGTCATTCCAATGTAGTTTAGATCAAGGCAAAGCAAAAGTCATTGTAGTTTAAATAATACGCTCTATCTAAAAAAATATTTAATTTTATTATCTTAAATATTTTATTTTTTATGATTTTTACATGCTTTACAAGGTTTTTTGATTCATTACAAATTTGATGATTAGGGATGTCAAACTCAACCACCATAGTTTCATGAAATGCAACTTTTTCATTTAATTTGTCTTATTTAGTGAACGTTTTTGCTTTTATCTAGTTATATTTAATTTGTCTTATTTAGTGAACGTTTTTGCTTTCATCTAGTTATATTATTATGACTCCAAAAATCTCTTCTTATGTTACTTTTAAATCTCTTTGATTTTTTATATTGGATTACTTTTATTTTTTTCATTCTACCACTAATGCTTTTTCTCTTCATTTTAAATTTATTATTTTTTTTTACTTCTATAATTCATAGTAATTCAAAACAAAGTTTAGGCAAGGTGACAGAAATATCATCGGACCCATCTTAAGATATAATATTTAGCTAAATAAACATTTATATATTTTTTAAAATTTAATTTTCTTATATTTTTTCATACTTTATAGGACATCAAATAATAGTTCATTTAATGATAATGGACACTGTCTTGTGATTCGACACTACCTATAACATTCATCTAGTTTGTTCAAATTGTTTCCTTTGATTTTATTATATTACAATGAAATATTTATTCACCTATCATGCGACCATTGCGTTACTTTGATTTGATTATATTAATTTTTTGCTTTCATCACAAGGAATTTTGATTAGTATGTGACATGATCATTGAGCATGTTTCATTCAATCAATTTAGTTTCTTTGAATGCAACGTTACTTTAAAATCAAACATATTTTTCTAAATTCTTTTGTTTGATTCTTTTATATTACTATCTTTCTTTTAATCTTCTCATGTGTGACCTTTATATCATTTTTATTTTGCTATATTAGATATCTTTAATTTATCTCAATTTAGTTTTAATATATATTTAACTTATATTTAAATTAAAACTCTTTTATGTTCATTTATGTTGATAATTTGTGGTATTTATTGATGAGGTTTGACTGACACTAAATAATGTTCATTAGACATCCCTAGAAAAGCTTTATGTAATTAAATCTTTATCTTTATATTTCTAAATATTGTTTCTTAGCATTTCACACATTTTATAGAGATTTCCTATTTCTAGCTAATTTGATAATTACAAATGTTATACTTAATCTCTTTAAAGCATTTCCTACACTTTTAAACACATTTTTTCAAACTTTTTGGTTTGATTTAAATTTATTATTGTTAAACTCTAATTCTTATCTTATTTTATATTTATATTTCTTTCAAATAAGTTTTTTTGTATTTCTTTAATTTATCTTATTTAGCTTTACACAATATTTATATTATAACAAAATAATATCTTGTTATACTTTATGCTTATTACTATCTAATTCTAAAAAATTTCAAATGAGGTATAGTGTTGATGAAACAAACATCATTGACTCAACTCGATATGCTCCATGTTTTTCAATATTATATTTCTAGTGTTTTCAACAATTTTTATGTTGGTTAAGCTTGATCTACTTCATAAGTTGTCATGTACAATTTCCATACAAATTATCTCATTCCTTGAAATTGTTTGCCTTTATTTGGTTATATAAACAACTACGTAACTCTAAATCTTGTCTCATGTGTCCTTTACATCACCTATATTTCATAATATTACATTACTTCTTTTTTCTTACTTCAGCTTTAATATATGTATATATATGTATATATTCCTAAAAATGATTAATAATTTATTATAATTTATGCTTATTTTCAATTAAAATTTGTAGTAACTCTAAATGTGGTCCAGCCGAGAAGAAAAAATGTCAATTGACTCGTCTCGATGAGTTTCAATTAATTAAATATTTACCACAAGTTTTTTAAAACTTTTTATTGTTACAAATATTAAATGTTTTGCAAGGTAATTCTTTTTGTATTTGAATTGGTTATCGTTAATGTTACTTATCTTCTTCTAAGTATCTTCGAATGTAACCTTCCTATATGATTTAACTCATTCCTTAAAATTTTTTAGTTTACCTACACAATGTTATTATTTATGTCAAAATCTGTTATCATATTGCCTTCAAATAATTTTTATTTGGTTACGTTACATTTCTTTATGTTATATTATTTTATTTAAAAAATATATTTTCTTAATATTAAAATAGTAATTTGTTTTTATTTATGCTTATGTATTTTAATGATTGATAGTCATTGTAAATGAGGCTCAATTTGAAGCAAACAAACGTCATTAGACACGTTTCAAAGTGCTCTATGCTTTTAAATATGCATTTTTAATATTTTTAGACATTTCATTTTCAAGAGTTTTAGCACTTTTTGTGAGATATTTTTATATATTCAAGATTTGAAAAATGGGATGTGGCACTATATCTCTCATATATCTTGCATCCTATGTTTCACACACAATACAATTTATTTTTTCAAATGTTTTTGCTTTGAGTTTGATATATTACAATGAAACTCTTTATGTTATTTGGATATATTATATTGCTTCCATTTATATAATTGATGTATTAATTTATATGTAATTTAGATTACAATAAATCAAATTTGCTATTATATTTAGTTTTTTTATAATTCAAAGTATATCTAAGAGACATCCAGTCGATATGAAACAAATGTGATTAGACTCTACTCTATGAGTTCTATCAAATTATTTTTTTGGAATATTTTACTTTCTAGAGTTTTGGTACTCCTTTAGAGACATCTAAATTCATAACTAATTTCATGATAAAAAATTTTAAATTCATTCAACTTATTATTTTGAAATTCAAATTTCATGTATAATTCTTCTCATATCTTCATACTTTTTACTTTGATTTGGCTATATTACTATATAATTTGAAATTTCTTCTTATGTGAGCTTTACATCACCTTATTTTGGCTATATTGCATTGCCTCAATTCATCATATTTTAGATCCAACTTATTCCTACGTAATATTAAAGTAATTATTATTTAAATTATTTCCTTTACTAATTGTCATTAACCTAAAACAAGGTTCTATAGAGATAAAGCAAACATCATCAGGCTCATCATAACTAGCAAAGTCAAACTAAATATTATTTTTTAAGCTTTTTTATGTTTTATTTTCTAGTGTTTTAGCATTCTTTAAGAGTTTTTTTATTCATCCTTGAATTATCAATGGATGATGTCATAATCAATCCCCTTAGTATGTCAAAATGCAATTTTTTTACATAATTTATCTCATTCCCTTAAATTTTTTGCTTTGATTTTGTTATACTACTTTAAAATAATAATTCTACCCTGGCATGACCTTCACTCCCTTTGTTCTAGGTATATTATTATTGAAGCTTATTTACTTAAATTCATTGTAATTAAAAGTTAAGTGTAATTGAGATAAAATCAATGTCATTTTAAAAATTCATTATTTTATTTTTAAATATTATTTCTTTGGCTTCCTGATGCTTTATAAGAGGTTTATATTTGCAATTGATTATACAATACAAGGTATTGGACTCATTCAACTATGAATCATAGAATACATCTTTCATGTGTAATTTATCTAATTTTTCCTAATTTTTTTGCATTCATTTGGTTATATTACTTTGTCGCTCCAACTCTTTGATTGTGTGACATTTCAATAATTTTTTGTTCGTTATACAGTAAAGTTTAATTTATCTCATTTTTTTCTTTAATAAATTTTACTCAATATTAAAATGATAATTTATTATTATTTGTTTTTCTTTAACTTGTTAACTAGTAATATTTTTCAATGTGGCCCAATTTATATGAAACAATTGTTGCTAGGCTCCACCCAATGACGTCTATCAAATAAAATTTTCATTTTTTAATATTTTTAAATACTTTATTTGCATTGGTTTAAGCATTCTTTGAAGATATTTTAATTAGTAAGTCATTTCATAATTTTATACTAAATCTCTTTAGTATATTGCAATAAACTTTCCAATACAATTTGTCTTATTTCTTCACAGTTTTTGCATTGAAATGGTTATGTTGCTATGCTACTCTAAATCTCTTCATATTTGACATTACTTTGCCTTGATTTGATTAAATTATAATGCTTTATTTTACTTAATTTATGTTTTAATATATATTTAGTTAATATTAAAGAAATATTTCTTCCTTATTTATATTTATTTATTTTGGTAATTTATAGTAAATCAAAATTATGCCTATTCGACATAAAACAAATTTCATTGTACCCATCTTTGTCAGCTTTATTCTATTAGTTATATCTTTTTTATTTTTAAAACTTTTCATTTATTCTCTTTAATGTCTTAAAATGGAACTTTTTGTATAATTATTTCATGTCTATAAAATTTATATATATAACTCATCTCATATGACTTTTGCATTGTTATGATTTTGTTTCATTACATTTTTTCAACATAATATCAATTAAATTTTAAATTATATTTAATTTAATTTAGATAAAATATTTATTATTGTTTACAAATATATAATTTTTTTATTTATAGTAAATCCAATCAAGTTCTTATTTAGACCAAACAAACACTATTGGATGTGATTCAATTAAATATTCATTTTTATATTTTTCAAGTATTTTATTTGTTTTGGCACATTTTGAGAGAAATTTTTAAGAATACCTGCTTTGATAATTTACAATATTATACTTGATCTGCTTCGTATCATGGAATAAAACAAACTCATATAATTTATCTCAGATCTTCAAATGTTTTCCCTTTGATTTGGTTATATTATATTACTTTGATTTATCCCATTTTATTTTTTATCATATACATATATTATATTGAAATACTATTTTTTTTTATTATTTATGGTTAATTATTTTTGTAATTCATAGTAATTTCAATAGAGATTCAAATGAGATAATATTTATGAAATTAAATTTTCATTCTTATATTTTTTAGAAATTTTATTTTCCAAGCTGGTGCCCCTTACAAGAAATTTTGATTCATACCACCTTTTGTGTTGAAGGATGTTATGCTTAATCCCATTAAGATCCTTGAATTTGACTTTTTGAACAATATATCGTAGTTCTCAAAATTTTACTCTGATTTGGACATATTACTATGTAACTCTAAATATTCTCTTATTTGACCACTACATTACTTTTATGTTGTGATAAAAAAAATTCCTTAATTTATATTATTTAAGCATTAATACATAGTTAATAAATTTAAAAATATATTTTATTAAATGTTTTGCTTATTTTCTTTAGTAGTTTGCAAAAACTCCTAACGAGGTATGGATGAGTCAAAATAAATGTCATTTGAATCATCCTAAAGTGATCTATCTAGTTAAATATGTTTTATGTTTTAATGGTTTTTATTTTTTTGGATTCTAAAATTCCTTAAATTTTATATTTATTGGTACCTAATCCAACTATCAAGTATGATACACTCAATCTCCTAAGTATTTAGGAATCCAACTTTACAACATAATTTACCAAATTTATTTAAATTTTAATTTTAACTTTGTTATACTACTAATTAAAACTAAATATTTTCTCATATGAAGTTTACATTACTTTAATTTGGCAATATTACAATGCTTTTATTTATATCATCACAAATTTAATATATATTTAAATTTTAAATAATTTCTTATTAAAGTTTATCCTTCTTTAGTTTCAAACTTTATAATGATTCCAAATTATGTTTAATAGAGATGAAAAAAAATCATTGAAATACATTATAAGAATTTTTATTCATACTTGATTTGAAATTGGAAGATGTCACAATTGAATTCTTTAATGCCTTCAAAAGAAATTTCTCATTCAATATATCTCATTTAATTAAAATTTTTATTCTTATTTGGATATGCTACTATGCAAATCAAAACCTCATCTTATGTGACCTTCATTTTCCTTTCATATGGTTATATTACGTTTCATAAATTTAAATACTTTTTAACTCAATAATATATATGTACTTAATATTAAAATAACAAAATTTTTTTATTTTTTTTCATCTCTATTTTGGAATCACATTAAATCCAAACGTGGTCTAATCAAGATGAAACAAATATTGTTGTAAAAGTTCTAAATGAGCTCTATCTAACAAGACATTCATTTTTATATTTTTTTCAAAGTTTTATTTTCTTAAGTTTTAGCACACTTCGTGATACATTTGATTTTTACCTAATTTCATGGTCACTGATGAAGCACTTGATCACCTTAGTATCTTGCGATGTAACTTTCTAATATAGTTTATTTCATCGCTTCAAATGTTTTGTTTTGATTTGGTTGCATAATTATGCTACCCCAAAACTTCTCTTGTGGGACCTTTAGGTCACATTTCTTTGATTATGTTACATTACCTTTATTTATCTCAACCAAACTCAATATACATTTCCTTAATTTTAAAATAAAGATTTACAAAGATTTTTGCTTATTTAAATTGATAATTCATAGGAATTGAAAAATAGATCTAATAAAGACAACAAACATTATTAAACTCATTAATATGAGATTTACCACATAACATCATTATTATATTTTTAAATAAAATATTGTCTAGGCATTTTATTCTTTAAGAAACATTTTGATTCATATCTAATTTGACTATCAAGGATGTTGAACGAACTACTTAAATCATGGAATGCAACTTCCCCATAAGATTTATCTTATGTTATCAAATTTTTTTCTTTGGCTTAGTTATATTTCTATATAACTCCAAAAATAATGTCATGTGACTTTATGTTGCATTAATATAGTCATATTACATTTCTTGAACATATCTTACTTTAGCTTTTATTCTTATTACAAAATATTAAATTTAGAATTTATTATTACTTATGTGTATTTTCTTTGGTAAATCAAAGTAATCTCGACATGCTCTAAATAATTAATTTTTTCTTTTTTTGAAATATTTTTATAAAGTTTTCACATGCTATGAGATATTTTGATGCACAACAAATTTAATAAACATGGATGTCAAACGTGATTTTGTTAGTATCTTGGAGTGTAACTTTCTTATAAAATTTTTAACTTTGATTTTTTTACACAGCTATTAAAGTCTAAATTGTATTTGGCTTCACCTTTACAATACTTCGACTTTGTTATATTAAATTGATTGAATTTATATCTTATTTATTTTTACTATATATTTACTTAATATTAAAAAAAATATTATTTATGAATATTTTCTTTGGAAATTTGGAATATTCCAAATGATCTTAATTCAAGTTTGGCATACACTATGAGATATTTGGATTCTTACCAAGTTTGACAATCAAAGATGTTATAGTTGGTGTCTTTAGCATAATAAAATATAACTTTCCTAAACAATTTATCTCATTTCTAAACTCTTGTTTTAATTTATTTATATTACTATATAACTTTTCATCTTCTCATGTGTGACCTTTGCATCATTTTCATTTTGTTATATTGCATATCTTTAATTCATTTCATTTTAGCTTTAACATGCATTTACTTTATTTTAAAAAATATTTGATTATTATTTACCTTTATTAACATTGGTAATTTACAATAAATCTAACAAAGGTCAATCAAGATGAAGCAAACTTCTTTGGAAAACACATTTAATTTAGATATTCTTTTTTATATTTTTAAAAATTTTCTTTCCAAGGGTGTTGGCTTCTTTATGAGACATTTTAATTGACACAAAAAAAACATTCGACTCATCTCAAAAAGCCCTATCCAATTAAATATTTCTCCTTATATTATAAATCACTTTTTTTATATTAGCATGTATTATGGGATGTTTTGATTTTTTATTTTATTTAATGATCAATGATATTACATTAGATTTCCATAGTATATTCTAATGTAACTTTCTCACACTATTTTGTTATAATTTATGTATATCTAGTTTTGTAATTTGTAATTGTTCAAACCAAAGTTATATCGACATGAAACAAATGTCATTACACTCATCTTAAAGGGCACAACCTAATTGAATAATCATTTTTTTATATTGATAACATTTTTGTTTTATTATTTTATATCCATTACCAAATATTTTTATTTATCTGACTTGATGATGGACAATGTTACACTAGATCTCTTTAGTATCTTGGAATGTAGCTTTACAAAATAATTTGTCATTTCTTCAAATTTTTAGCTTTGACGGTGTTATATTACTATAAAACTCTAATTTTTCTTTAATGTGAACTTTACATCACTTAAATTTGGCAATATTAAATTGTTTGAATTTAATATATTTTCATCTTAATATATATTTTCTAAAAATTAAAACCAATACTTTTTGCTCCTTTTCTCATTTAAATTTTGGTTCATCTTGACAAGCATCACCTAGTTGAATATTCATTTTATATTTTTAAATATCTTATTTACTGCATGCTTTATGAAATAACTAAATCCATACTTGATTTGACATTCTATGACGTTATACTCGATCTCCTTAGTTTTTAGAATTCTATATTTTATACAATTTATCTTTTTTTCATAAATTTTAGTTACTTTTATTTTGTGTACATTTGTGAAGGTTTAATTCTCCCCACATTTTACCTTTAAATAACTTTGATTTGGTTATATTAAATTTCTTTAACTTATTTTATTTTTACTTTAGTAAATATTTTTTAAATAATAAATAATAATTTATTTATTTTTATTTTTTTAATTTACTAATTCATAATAATTCCAAATGAGGTAAAAAAAGTCAAAGAAAACTTTTTTTTATACTAGACTCAATGAGCTCTATCATATTAAATATTTTTATTTTTTGTTTTTAAAGATTATTTTTTAGGCTTTTACTAAGCTTTATGAATTATTCGAATTTATACGTAATTTGATGATTGAGAGTGCAACAATCAATCTTCTTTGTGCCTTGGCATGAAACTTGCTTGCAAACTTTATTTCATTTTTTGAAATATTTTGCTTTGATTTAGTTATGTTACTCATTAACTCTAAATCTCCACTTGTGCAACATTTACATCATAATGTTGTGCTTATATTACACATCCTAAAGTTATTACACTTCTCGTTTAATATCTATTACTTATTATTAAAATAATAATTTATTATTATTTATACATATCGTAGTAATTTAGGGTTATTCCAATTTTGATTTTATGAATTCATACTTGATTTGTCAATCAAGAATGTTGCACTCGATCTTATTAATGACTTGGAATGCAACTTTCTTTTGTAATTTATCTTATTAATTCAATTGTTTGTCTTAGTTAATTTATATTTCTATGCAATTCTAAATTTTCTCTTGTATGATAATTACATTACCATAATTTGATTATATTATATTGTTTCAATTTATCTAATTTAATTTTTGTTAAATATTTACTAAATATTAAAATAAAATTTAGTTTAATTCCAAATGAGGTTTCACTGAGAAAAAATAAATATCATTTGACACATCTCAAAATACTCTTATAAATTAAATATTCGTAATTATATGTTTTAAATATTTAACACCTTTAAAATTTTTTTTCATTATGACTGATTCATATCTTATTTAATAATCACTTAAGTTTATAATCTTCTTGGTGTCTTGGAATGTAGGATTTAGAAACAATTTATCTCACTTCTTTAAACTTTTTGCTTTGATTTCGTCATATTAGCATGTTATGCTAATTCTCCTATCTTGTGACCTTTACATCACATTGAGTTGGGTATATTCATCTTTTTCATTTTATCTCATTTGAACCAGAATATATATTTACAAGATATTGATATAATAATATTTTTTTAATTATTACAATTTTTTTATGATTTCTCAAAACTCTAAACGAGAACTTATCATCATTTAATAATCATGATTAGACTTGCCTAGGCAAGCACTATGTAACAGAATATTCATTTGTTATATTTTTAAATATTTTCTAAGAGTTTGACATGCTTTAAGAAACAATTGATTGATATGTAATTTGATCATTGACGATGTTCGTTTAGCCTTCTCAGCATCATTAGATGCAACGTTCTTGCATATGTTTTTCTCAGTTATTCAAATAGTTTGCCTTGGTATTGTTATATTTTTTTTAACTCTAAACTTTCTCTTGTGTTAGCTTTATATCTCTTTGATTTGGATGCATTACATTGTGTAAATTTAAATCATTTTATCTTTAACATATGTCTACGTAATTTTAAAATAATAATATATAATTATTGACTTTATTTGCTTTGGTGACAAACATTATTAGACTTATTCTAATGTGCTCTATCAAATTAATAATTAATTATATATATGTCTTAGTTTTTTTAATAGTTTTATTATTTTTTGTGAGACATTTTTATTTGTCCCAACATTCATGATTGAGAATATTACACTGGACTCCTTATCTTAGAATTTAACTTTCATGCATAACTTACCTAGTTTAATTGATTTTTTTGCATTTTATTTGGTTATGTTGTTATCAAACTGTAATTCTCTTCTTGTGTACTTTCACATTGCGTTGATTTTGCTACATTGTACTTTTAAAAATTATCTTATTTTAGTTTTAAAATATATTTAATTATTTAAAAATTAACAATTTATTATTATTTATGCTTGTTTATTTTAAGTAACCTAATATAATTATTAAAAAGAGATAAATTGAAACCATATATTATGGAAAAATCAAAGCAATACAAAGGTCACTTGATAGTAAATTTGTAGTTGCATAGTAGTATAACTAAATCAAAATGAATAGTTTGAAAGAATAGAATAACTTCTATCGCAATCTCGCATTCCCTAATAACAAGGTGATGGTGTCTAATATCATGAATTGTAAGGTCAATTACAAATCAAAACATCTCATTAAGCATTACTGAACTAATAAAAATAAAACATTTAAAAATATGAATACAAATATTTAGTTTGATAAAACTTGTTTATATGAGTCCTGTGAGATCTGTTTTCTTTATATCAGACCTCGTTTCAAATTACTATGAATTTAAAAATTATTTAAACATAAACAATAATAAATTATTTTCCTAATATTGAACAAATACATATTAAAATGGAAATGAGGTAAACTGAAGTAATGTAATTTTAAAAAAGGAATGCAATGTAATGGTTATGTGAGAAGGAAATTAGAGTGTAATTGTAATTAACAAATAAAAGCTAAATGTTTGAATGAAAGAGATAAATTTTATGGAAAAGCTATATTTTAACGTCCTTATGAGATAGAATTAACATCCTCAATTATCAAATTTAATAAAAATAAAAATACTTTATAAAATTTGAAAAAACTCACAATAATAAAATATTTAAAAATATAAAACTATCTATTAAGCAAGGTAGAGCTTATTGAGATGATTCTAATGACATTTATTTTGTATTGATTAGACCTCATTAAAAATATACATGAATTAAAAAAATAAATATTCATAAGTAGTACTAAATAATATTTGTAAATATATATTGTAGTTTAAAACATAAAATTTAAAGTAATATGAATAAGATAATAAAAATAATATAAATTATACACTAGATGAGATCTAGTAATATAACCAAATAAAAAACTTTTGAGGAGATGAGGTCAGTTATAATAGAAATCTACACTCTAAGATACTAAAGAGATTGAGCAAGATAATCGTTATCATCGTATCTTATTAAAATAAAAATGTCTTATAAAGTGTGCAAACTAATACTAAAAAATTAAAATATTTAAAAATATCAAAAGTATAGTTCATTTGATAGAGTTAGTTGAGACAAGTCAAAAAACTTTTATTTTATCTCGATCATATCTTATCTAGAATTATTATGAATTATCAAAGTAAATAAGCATAAAGAATAACATATTATTTAGTACTAAATAGTTTTATGTTAAAGAAAAAGTGATATAAATTGAAGAAAAGTAATCTAAGTCAAAGTGATGTAAAGGTCATACAAGTAGAGATTTACAGTTACATAACAGCACGAACAATGCAAAAAATTTTGAAATAATGATTTAAATTATCTAGGAAAGTTACACACCAAGACATTAACATGACCAAGAGCAACATCATCAGTTTTAAATTTTTGTATGAACTAAAGTTTCTCATAAAACATGCAACATTTCTATAAAAGAAAATATTCAAAAATTATCAAAATAAGTATTTAATTAGATAAAGTTCATAAAAATGAGTTCAATGACATTTTTTAATTCTATCAGATTTTATTTACTTTTTTTATAAATTACCAAAATAAATAAACATAAATAGTAATAAATTATTATTTAAATATTAAGTAAATATATAAGAAAGCTAAAATGAGATAAATTAAAGTAATAAAATATAACCAAACTAAGGTAATGTGCTAGACAAAATGAGATAAGAATTAGAGTTTAATAGTAAAATAACTAAAATAAAATGAAACATTTGTATAAATTATATGAATTATCTTAGAAGGTTGCACTCCCATATGCTAATGAGATTGAGTTTGAAATCATTGATTATTAAATATTTTGTTAATCAAAATGCCATGCAAAGATGGAAAAAATCCTAAAACTTATTTTAAAAGTTTAAAAACAAATTGTTAATTAGGTAGAGGTCATTAAGATGACTCCATCAATGATTATTTAATCTTAATCAGACCTCATTTGAAATTTCTGTGAATTACAATAGAAAATAGGATAGGTAAGAATAAAAAAATATTTGAATATTAAATAAGCATATATTAAAGTAGAAATCACATAATTTAAAACCATATAGTATTACCAAATGAAAGATATGTAAAGGTGATACGAGAAGAGATTGAGAGTTACTTATTAATATAATCAAATCAAATCAAGAAATTAGAAAAATTAACATTAATTATATAAAAAATATGTATTTGAAGGCACTAACAAATATGAAAAGTACCAAAATGTCTTATAAAGCTTGCAAAAACGTAAGAAATGAAATACTTCAAAATTTTAAAATGAAAATTTTATTCAACAAACATCATTCCATTAAGCATATTAAATAAACATATGTAAATAAGCATACACAAGAATAAACTATTATTTTGATATTATGTAAACATATAATATAACTAAAAATAGGATAAATTGAAGCAATATATACATCCAAAAAAAGTGATGTGAAAGTGACAAGAGATGATAATCAGATTAACATAGCAATCTAATCAAATTAAAGTAAAAAACTTGAAAGAATGAGATAATTTGTATGGGAAACTTGCATTCCAAATTACTAAAATCAAGTGCAACATGCTCATTAATCAAATCTATTGCTAAAAAATGTGTCACAAAAGCACATGAAAAAAAAGTTTCAAAATTAAATAACATGTTGAAATAGAAATTGCTCATCAAGATGAGAGCAATGACTTTTGTTTCCTTTTTATAGAACCTTATTTCAAATTAATACAAATTAAAAAAGGCAATAAGTAAAAATAAATATTAATAAATTATTTTAATATTAAATAAATAAATAATATAGACGAAACAGAGATAACCTAAAGTAGTATACTACCATAAAGTGAAAGAAATCTAGCCATCATACGATAAGAGACTTACAGTTACACGATAAAATTGGCCAATTAAAACGAAGCTTTTGAAGAAATAAGATAAGTTTTGTAGGAAAGTTGTATTGCAAGATACTAAAGAGATTGAATGTAACAATCTTGAAAATCAAATAAGATACTAATTGAAATATCTAATAAACTATGAAAACATTCTAGAAAAATTCCCTAAAATTATAAAATAGACTATTTAATAAATAAATTTAATAAGCATAAAAAAAAATTAAATATTAATTTAATAATAAGTAAACATATAGTAAAGCAAAAATGAGGAAAATTAAAGCAATGGAATATAATAAAGTCAAAATGATGTGAAGGTCACCCGTGGGAAGATTTGGAGTAACATTGTAATACGAACAAATCAAAGCTAAAATTTTGAAAAAACTCAGATAAATGATATGTTGATGTTACATTTTATGATAGTCAAGGGAATGAGCATAACATTCATAATCACAAAGTCATGTTTTTAATGAAATATTTCATGAAACATGGTTAAAGCTTAGAAAATAAAATGTTTTAATAAGAAAATAAAACCACGTTTGGTTTTACTATGCTTTACAAAAATAAAAAAATTTAAATAGTAATAAAATAATACTTTAATATAAAGTAACAATGTATTAAAGCAAAAATTAAGTAAATGAAGCATTGTACTGTAACCAAAACAAAGCAATGTAAAGATCACTTGAGAGTATAATTAAAGTTTTATGGCACTATAAAACCAAATCAAAGCTAAGAATATGAAAAATGCAGATAACTTGTATGATAACATTGTGTTCCAAGATACTAATAAGATTGAGTGTGATAGCCTCGATGTTCAAATCTTGTGCTAATAATAATGCATAAAATAGCATGTCAAAACCATAAAATTATGCTTATATCATACATAGAAAATTTTCAAAAAAAATAACTTTGGTCTAATTATTTTACCTCTCAAGATATTTTCATATGATTTGTGATCAAACCCTATGACGAGTTCTGTGATTTGCTCACATACATTATTCATAACAAATCATAGTCTTATGATATGTGAATGATATTCATATGAAGTAAATCTACTCACTTAATGACTAAGTTCAAAATGAGCATTTCTTTATAAATGGTGTCACATTTGTAGAAATGTGAAATTGTATTTGTGTAATGAAAATCAACTCTATCATAGATAAAGAAATTAACTATCCGACATATTGATGAATATGTCACATCCATTCTATGTTCATACATATTATATGAAGACTCTGACCTCCATACCTCCCTATGAGCAAACTTACATGCCTCTATCTAATTACATGCCAATCCCATCAAAGGAATACATAGGACCATTATGATTGGCAATATAATGTTTCGTGAAGCTTAATAATTAAAAACCTAAATATTCAATTCTTAAAGAAAGCATATGAAAAAAGATACAAAAATAGCATTGTATTTGTACAAATATTATAACAATGCATATTACAAAATTTTCTATGACAACATCATTATCCAATCCTATGTGATATTAACTACATTTTACATGCATTTAAGCATAAAAGTATGACTAACACAATTGATAAATTTTTAATTACTTCATTCAATTTTTAATTCCAAAAGGATTGTGCAATAATTACTAATGCACTTTTTTATGTTTTCAATGCTTTATAATAAAATATGCAAACTAACCTAGGTGAGAAAAATTCCATATCCCTAGAATCAACTTGAGTGAAAATGGTTTTGAATTAATTTATTTGCTAACCCTAATAATGATAATCACCAATGGAAGCCATTAATTAATAATAAATGCTTGCTCTCCTATAAACATGTAATTGTTAGATCATGATTATAGTTATTATGGAATGGAAGATGAATCTAAGGATTGGAAATGGAAGAAGATTGCAGGCCATGGAACAACAATTGCTCAACCTTTGAATCATTGTGTTGGGAAGAATGCAATATATCACATGGTTAACACATTAAAATCAACACTCAAGAAAATTAATTTAATCTTTTATGGAAGAAATTCAACATTTTAAACAAATAAACATTTGGGAATAGCTTTGAGGCCATCAAATGAACTATGTACCAAAGCATCAAGGAGCTCTCTTTCAATAAAATAAAAATTTGGGGTAGTGGAAGGAGGTGCATCTTCTTAAAAAGACTTTATTAAAAACGTTAGATAGAGTAGAATCTCATCACAGAACAAAGCTGAGCTAGCACTGCTAATGGAAGACAAATGTAATACATAGCGTTTATATTTAGTATAAAATAAACATATGGATAAAGTATAGATTCAAAGTAATAGAATCTTATGAGGCACATGAATCAAAGAAGAGGATAAACATGGTGGAACTAAAAAAGATGAACACTCTTTTTTTAGACAACTATAATTCTAACTTTTTCACACATTTTTGGGTTCTTTATCTCAAGTGATGTGTTCATTAGGGCAAAAGGTTTTGTAAATAGTCCATTAATTTTCCTAGGGATCTACAAAGTAATTCACTAATTTTAAACTAATATTCCTATGTAACTTCATCAAAAAGAACCTCACTAAAATCATAGTACAAGGACTATAACCATTTCTGAATAAGATTATTTTTGAGAAAAAATGGCTTTATAGAAGGCGGAGATATTTTTGAGAACAGGCTACTAGCATAAGAATTAATGTATTCTATCAACAAATGAACAAAAAGTGCCAATTATCTTGCCAAGGTAGACTTTCTAGGATGCATTTGATAGCATCTTCTTGGAATTTCTTTGCATGATATTCTCCAAATTCAATTTCCTTGAAAAGCACATTAGCACACTTACTAATTACCGATGTTGTACATGTAATTCAAGAATGATTGATTGATCAACCAATGGTCTTGTTTCACCAACAAGCCACATCAAATTAGATAACCTTTTATCACCTCAGCTTTTTATCTTATACATGGAGGTTCATACTGGAAGCATAAATAATTTTATTACTAAAAAGGAATGGTGTTATATGGTCACCTTAAAGGTTGTCAAACAATAACCCAGCTAACATATGCAAATGACATAATCATTATTAGTAGGGTTTATTTAAAAACTCTTGGCAATCAGTAAAGTTTTTTCTTTGGAACTCATAATTAATCAACATTAAAGTAATGCAATTTGTATCAACAAAACAAGTATATACTAAGTAAAGCAAATCTACATAAGGGAATGATTTAAAAAAACTACCTATGACATGTTTAGTTTTTTAATTATTGATGCAACACAAGAAAGGTAAACATTACCAAAATCTGGTAAATAAGAAATAAAGCTAAATGGTAGAACAATAAAAGTTAATGCTAGCTCATTTTCTTAAGAATGTTCTTGCATTATTTCCACTATTTACTTTGATGGAAAGATTTATCTTTTTGGAATCTCATGTGTGATTCAACTTGTACTTGACAAAAGCTAATATACCATGGATGTTGGAAAATTGCATTTGTCAATTCAATAAGAAAACAATCTTGTTTAACAAGCATTACTGTTTTTTGGAAGAGTTGAATTCAACAATCATATGGGTTGGATATTTAATTCCATATAAACCTGTAATCAACATTTATAAATTACAAGTTCCAGACATCTGTAGATCACAAAAAGGTACAAAATTTAAAATGATAAATACTTTTCTTTATTTGATGTGTGTAAGCAAAACCATAAAATTTTTTTGCATATTTTCTATGGTATGTTAAAATTTTTTTGTAGTTCTTGAAAGATAAGTTGAAGACTAGTTCACCTTAATAAACTAGACTACAAATTGGACAATAGTGATTTAGCTTGTTGGACAAATACTTCCAAAAACTGAAGCATAATAAATGAAAAAGGAAAATTTCAAATTCATCAGGTAATATATGAACAACCTACGATGAAAACGATAAAGGACAATTAATACTTTTCATGTTAGTGCAAAATCACACTAATATGATTTCAGAGGTTGCCCGATAGGACAAGAATGTAACAAAGCAAATGACTTCAAAATATAGAGTTTTTATAATGCATTTCTATTACAAATTGTATAACAGTGAATGCTAAATTTGTCAATAACATCAGCAGTTGTTCAAGAATGTATTGACTAGAATGAAGGAAAACATAAATTGTCATATTGTAGACAAAAGTGATTTCAAAGAAATATTCCATCATATGAACATGAGCTATTGATAAAAATAATGTTCATCAAGCCACACAATCATACTATAACAACTTAACAACTAAGCCAAATGAGCATTTTTTTTAATCATATATGTGTGGGCAACATATTTCTTTATTTATACTAAACAAATTCAATCACTGAACACATCAAATTAATATGACCTATAAGTTCTATATCGATTCGAAAGAACACCTTCGATGTTTTCGATATTCACATTAGACAAAGATCATGGTATCTAGAAGCAACATAACATAGCATTCCATTTCATGTTGACAAATATGATTTTAGCAAATAAGATAACATAATCATTTCACAATGGTTATAAGGAAGAAGATGTTAGAAATCTATGTTATATTTATCATTACCAAGCAATCTTACTTGGAACTAGACTATGGGGAATTCCAAATTAGTTTGTTTGATGAATGAAGGATCCACTTTTGGTAAAAGTAGTGCTCTCATCTTACAATAAACTAGTTGTAATATCATTAAATTCATTATTTAGAGTAGGGCTAATCAATTAAATAATTAATTAATGTTTAAAGCATGGCTTATTTCTTATAACCTAATGAATAGAAAATACAATGTCTCATACTTATATGTCAGCATGTTGGCTTAAAGTATCAAAAAATTTTTAGTGTTGTCATGGCTAAAGATTAAAACCACTAACATTAACTTGGTTGTCCACATTATTGGTTTTATGTGATCATAAAATTTTGTAAGCCCAAGAGTATGAATCTTAGTGTCATTACAGTAATCTTTAAAGAACTTCATGGTCAATAATATTTATAAAGAATATAATCATAATACTTATATTGTTTGTGTATGAAAGATAATATTGATGGTATCTCTTCATGTACGAGAATGTTCATTCAACCAACTTATACTATTCATGGCTAAAACACTAAGAAAAAAATTATTTGATTGGTGTCATAAAATTATGATAGTTCTATCACATGACTTTGATCATCATTTAACAAGAATGAATTTTAAAATTTTCACATCATAATAGAAAGTTTATATATATATATATATGTATGTATATATATATATATATAACACATGTATATGATGTTCTTATTTATAACAAACACCATGCTTCATGAAAATACAATAAGTTTATTCTATGTTTATGATTTTCTTTTTATGTTAATTCTAAGTAATTAACACATAATTCTGTACATACTTATATGGCTACATTATAATGCTTTTTCCTCAGAGCCCTACTCTTGTTTTAAATATAGAGCATATTGGTGTGATCTTCCATCACAAATGTATGACTTCTATATATGTAAACGAGAACAACATTGAACTAGTATGATTATTCAAATACTTCAATACATTAGGTATGTATACCTAACCACTATCATAAACCTTGCAATGATAATCATATCCTCCAAATATATTGACATGGTGGTCATCATTTGTTTCTTGGCTACACTAATCTTTTGCTTATAATACAATTACTTTTTTAAATTAAAATATATAATTAAATTTATGATTTCTATACTACAAATGTCCTATACTCTCTCTCAATGAGCACACCTTTTGATAACATAATATGCACAAAAATTTTAAAATTTGATGGGTATAAGAAACAAATTTTTTTTTTTTAATTTCTATAATTTTTAGATTTTGTTTGGAGATAAAAGTATATTGCAGTATTTGTTAATAAAGCTTTTGATTTATTCACTTTATAAATATTTATTATATTTTGAATATTTTTTTATGTTCATGTCAAATCTTTTTTTTTTATTTTTTACATTTTCTTTTTAATTTTTATTCTAATATTTTTATTTACTTGTTCTTTGAGATGACAATTTTCTAAAAATAAGTTAGTTCTACAACGATAATAATAAAAAGTCAATGAATATATAACTCACATTATGACAAAAAAAACTTGCATCAATAACAGATGGTAGTAGATCCAGCAAATTTATAAGTTCATACTATACTGTATAATGCTTCATTAATTTTTCATTCCATATTGCATAAGTGAACGTCTAATGTGAATGTGAAGCAATTATCTGATTTGTGCTACCAACAAGGTTTCTACAAGTCTTCTAGCCATGCATTAGTAGACAAATTTTAGTTCATAAAGTGTAGGGGCTATTTTTTTTGGTTTGCATAGAATCCATCATCCATGCCATCCATATCACCCATCAAATTAAATTTTATAAAACAAATGACCAATCATTTATTCTTTCTACCCTACTTACAAATTGTGGAACATGAAAAGATTGACAATGTTCCAAAATCAAAAGAATTTTTAGTAGTGCACCAAGCTAGAATGAAGTGATACTCAATTGTGTAACTATTTTTGGTTTACCCCAACATCTATTACAATCAATTCCATACTCTACCAGCAATTCAGCAATACATGAAGATTTGATGAAATGTTACATATGATTAGAGAATAAGCATTTTGATGGAAGTGTAAAGACAAACAACATTAGTGGTAATAGGAATGTCAAGTTTGATTTGACATGCTGTAAGTAGTTTTAATATATTAACTAAGATCCACTTGTTCAAAAAAGGATTAGTATTTTAATCAATTAGGTTTAATTACATTGCATAGCATAAACCTTGTTTTTTTTAAAACTATTTTGTAGTTTTGAGATAGCATGCATAATGCATGTTGCCCAAGACGATAGTTCATCTTCTTTTAGGAAAGCATGTACATTCAACATTGTACACACTATAAATGATGTACTATCCCATGATGTAGCTTACCAATTTTTAACTTTCATATGAAACAATATGTCATCAATTTTTTATATAATGCATGCCCTATGATAAAGCAAAAATTAAGGTAATTATAGTGTCATAACATAGAGGTGATTTTATTTAAAGCTATGACATAATACACTATTGAATCGCAAGTAACAGCTTCTTTAATCTTATACTTAGGGCTGAATTTCCCAACGAAATTAGGATTGAATGGCTCAAATTTTTTCATGAGATTTGTTTTATGGCTTCAAGATGGGCATGTAATGCAAGAAAAAACCATTAAAATGAAACTAGATGGCTTCCAAGACAAGTGAGCTCTCATGTTTCTTTATGGGGAGATGTGAGGAGCTTGAATTAGCCAATGAAGATGGATAAAGGAGGATTAGGTCATGAATACATAAAAGAGAAAGATTTTTATTTGGTTGACGTAGAGTAGAAAATTAACAATGGTCTAGTGAGAATTATAAGACTAATCAAGGGAATTTAGGTTTATAAATTTGATTAAGGGGAATTTTAAATTCAATGTGATAAATTTAAAATTTGAATATTCTAAATTTGACAATTGGTTATCGAAGATTTAAAATTTAAATAGCTTTGGATTGGAATTTTAATTTAAGTCAGAAATGGTAATCCAGGAAACCTTAATAAGTTTGAAGGTAACTTAGGACTTGAAAGAACCATTTATATAATTAAGAATAGAATAAGAATTAGGTAAATAGTATCCTTGTGGATTAAGGTTTGATATGATGGAAACCTTAGCATAATAATTATGGTTTAATTAAGAGTATGATGAGATTTTTAGAATACATAGAATAAAGATATTTTATTGTGTTCCTTAGTTCCAGCTTGTTGTGGTGTTTCACCTACACAAGGGACTAATGATCCCTTAGATTTTGATTAAATTAAATTTTGTTTTGTTTAATGGGTGAGATTATGACTTGAAATGAATTAGGCTCTTAAGGCAAGTATTGAGATCTCTATGATGGTCTAGGAGGTGCATACAGCTCAGGAGAGTCCTTTGAAAGGGATGACATTGTTGCATATTATAGATCATGAAGACAGACCACTTAGAGGCATATTAGATCTATTTGGACTTGAACCCAAGGATGGATAGTAGGCATTATGTGTATCAACCCAAGTAATGTTGTGGGTAACAAGTTAAGTATCCAACCTAGCGATCACTTTTGTAGGAATGAAACTGAAAAACATTGATGGTGATCTGCATAAGTGTTGGAGCATGTGTTGTAATTCAATACAAGGTGAAGAACCTTACAAGCCCTAGACATGTCCTAAATCCTCTTGAAAGAGGGTTTCCTTTGGGAATGCAAACATAGATGCTGAATGGCTGTTAATTGCTCATGGAATTAGGACTCACTTCCCAGCTTATAAGTCTCTATTATCATTGTTTTCTCAATGATCAATTACAGTTATCCATTCGTTATTACACGTTTTAGTTTGTTTTTAATTAGGCTCATATGTTATTTTCATGTACACATATTTAAGCACTTTGCATGTTAATTATCAACTTTTTATATATTTTCAACTTTAAATTCTGATGAGATCATCCTTGTAGTGGTGTTATCGTTACTTTAGAGCAAAAGTTTGTAGAAAACGTCTTAAGAAATGCTTAAAATTTACCTTTATACTGTTTCCACAACCTCTTCAATCAACCACCATAGCTATCACTATCAATAGCCATTGCTACCATCCACACTCTTGTGCATGACCCATTCCACCACAATCACATATTGAACATCCATAGCATAAAAATAAAGATTTTTTATTTTATTATTAAATAAACATTTATTAAAATTGAACTTAAATAAATTGAAACAATGTAACATAAAGAAATAACAAAAATATAATGGTCACACAAGAGGAAATTCATAGTTACATTGCAATATATCCAAACCAAAATAAGTTATAGAATTGAGATAAACTGTGTGGGAAAGTTGCATTGGGAGATCCAAAGTACATTGAGTGTAGCATCTTCTATCATCAATTTTTTATGAATGAAAAAGGATTGTGATAAGTGTCTAATCCAAGGAAAATAAAATAATTATGAATTTAGAAATAAAAATTTAACTGGGAAGCACATGTTGGGATGAGTCCAATGACGTTCATTTAATGTCAACTAGACATCATTCAAAATTTCATCTAATTTTAATAGCAAAATAAGAACAAATAATGATAAATAATTACATTAATAGTAAGAAAATATATAATAAACAAAAAAAAAGTTGAATTAAAATAACGTACTACAACAAAATAAAAATATTGGAAAGTTCAAATGAGGAAAATAATAGTTTTATTGGAATATATCCAAAATAAAGAAAAAAATTTAAAAAAGTCACAAATTATATGGACAAGTAACATTCCAAGATATTAATATGATCAAGTGTAACATCCACCATCATCATATAAGGTAAGATTCAAAATATCTTGTAGATCTTCTTGAAGTCTTACAAAATTAAAAGTTTTAAAAACAAAAATTAGATTTGAAAATGTGTAGAGCTCATTAAGATGGCTCCAATGATATTTGTTTTGTCTCGATTGGATCTAGTTGGGAATTACTATGATTCACAAAAATAAATAAGTATAAATAAAAAAAGTAATTATCTTAATATAGGTAAATATATAATAAAGTAAAAAGTGATAAATAGAAGAATCATAATATAACATAATCAAAACGACTTAATAGCTGCACAAGATAAGAATTATTATTCTTAAGTAACCAAATCAAAGTGAAATATTTGGATAAATAAGATAAATTGTTCATGAAGTTGTGCTTCGAGATACTAAATATATTGATTGTAATATTCTTGATTATTAAATAGTATATGAATTAAAGAATTTTTATTAACAATGCCAAATCAAAAGAAAAGAAAATATTTGAAAATATAAAAAAGAATATTTACTTATTGTACATTAAGTTGAGCAAATGATGTTTGTTTCAAGCAAATTAGACATCATTTGGAGTTACTACCAATTAACATGCTAAATAAACATAAATAATAGTAATAAAATAAATTTTTAAAATACTAATAAAAAATATATTAAGACTAAATTGATATAAATTGAAGAAATATAATATAATCAAACCAAAGTAATATATAGGTCACAAGAGAGGACAATTAGTTTTTTATAGCGATATATCAAAATCAAACCATAAAAAATGAGATAAATTATACTAGAAAGTTACATTCCATGTTTTCAAGAAAATTATGTGTAATATTTATGAATTAAAATGTCTCATAAAGCATACAAAAATTATAGAAACAAATATATAAAAATAAGTAGGTGAATATTTAATTTAATAAAGATCGCTTAAAAGACTTCGTCGATGAATGTTTCATTTATTGGGGGCCACATTTAGAGTTACATCAAATTACTAAACTAAATTAGCATAAATTTAGATAAATTATTATGCTAAAAAAATTAAATATATAATAAACCTAAAATTGTTAAAATTGAAGTAATATGATACAACCAATTCAAAGCATGTAATGGTCAAAATGAGATGTGAATTAGAGTTTCACAATTATATAGTCAAATAAAAGAAAAATATTTGAGAAAATGAGTTATGAATCAAAATACTAAGAAGAATTAGTAAAATATCCTCAATGTTTCAATCACATATGTATCAAAATATCTCATAAATTATATAAAGATTAAAGAAAATGAATATTTAATTGGATATAGCTCATTAAGAAAAGTTCAATGATATTTTTTCCATCTCGATAATACCTTATTTGGAACTAATACAAATTATCAAACAAAATATATATAAATAATAATAAATTTTAATTTTAATATTAAGTAAAAATATTTCAAAGTTGAAATGAGATAAATTGAAACAAAATAATAGAACAAAATTAATGCAATATAATGGTTACATAAGAATAGATTTAGAATTAAAAAGTAACATAATAAAATAAAAGTGAACAAATTAAAGTAATTATATAAATTGTGAGAAAGTTAGTACTTTATGACACCAAAGAGACAGTGTGTAACATCATTATTAAATTTTGTATAAATCAAAATGTCTTATAAAATATGCTAACATCAAAGAAAATAAAATATTTAGAAACATTAAAATGAATCTTTAAATGGGTAGATCATTTTGAGATGAGTCTAATAATGTTTGTTTCTTCAACATTAAACTATGTTTCAAATTACTATAAATAACAAAAGTAATTTTAAAGAATATGGAATTATTCTTTTAAAATTAAGAAAGCATATAATAAATTTTAGAGGAGATTAATTGAAGTGATGTAATATAATCAAATACAAATGATGTAAATTTCACCTTAGATGATAATTGCATATTAATATTAATATAACCAAATGAAAGTAAAACATTTGAAAATATGACATAAATTTTGAAAGAATGTTGTATTATCAGATAAAAAAGAGTTCTATAATGGCATCTTTAATTATCAAATAAGGTATGAATCAAAAAGACTCTCAAAACTTCCAAAGCCATTAAAAATAAAATATTTTAAAATGTAAAAAGAAATATTTAACTTTATAAAGCACTTCTAGATGAGTCAAACGAAGTTTCTTTTCCCTTAATCAAACCTTATTTGGAAATAATGAATTTTGAAATTAAAAATGAATAAATAATAATAAATTTATTTTTTAACATTAAGAAAACATACATTAAATATTAAATGAGATAAATCGAAGTAATGTATTAGAATAAAGTCAAAGTTTTTTAAAAGTCAAATGTGTGGTCAATTAGGAATACATAGTCATATAATCTGATAGAAGTGAAAAATGTCAAAAAATGAGATAAATTATACAAAAGATTTGCAATCTAAGACACTCAGGAGAAGAAACATTTCAACCGCAACATCAAAAAAGATAAAAATTGAAATGTCATATAAAATGTGTCAAGGCTAAAGATAATAAAAAATTCATAATTATAGAAAAGAAAATATTTAATTGAATAAAGCTTTTTGAGATAGTTATAACAATTTTTATTTTGCCCTTAACAATAGCTCCTTCATCGTTACTGTGATTTAATAAAGTAAATAAAAAAAAACAACAATACATTATGGCTTCTATTATGTAGAAATGAAATATCTTGTAAAGTATGACAGGGCAATAACAAAAATATTAAGAATGATAAAAGTAAATAAGTAATTATAGTGCACATCTAGTCAAGTCTAAAGATATAGTTGTCATCTTAATGGAACCAAATTTGGAATTATTATGATTTAATCAAATAAATAAGAAGAAATTAAAAAATTACATATATGTATTAATGCTAAATTACGATAATTGGAAACAATGTTACTTTGCAAAATCGAAGTACTATAAGTATAATACGAGAGGATATTGAGTTACTTAGTAATACATTCAAACGAAAGAAAAATTTTAATGAAATGCGATAAATTATGTAGGAAGCAACATTCTAAGGTACTAGGTAGACATAGTGCAATATGCTCATCTGTAAAATTTAGAATAAATCAAAATGTCTAAAAAATGTGTTAAAATAAGTGAAAATAAAATATTTATGAAATACATAAGCTAATTTTTAGTTCCATGGTGCTCATTAAGATGAGTTGAAAGTCATTTCTTTATGAACATTGTTTGGAATTATTTTGAATTACCAAAGTAAATTATTATAACTGATACTAAAACCTATTTTAATATGATGTAAAAAAAATATTAAAGCTAAAATGAATATATATTAAAGTTGTAATGCAATAAATTTAAGCAATATTAAATAACCAAATTAAAGCAATTAAATGCCACACTAGAGGAGATTTAGAGTGGCATAGTAATATAATCAAATATACAAATTATCTTAATAAAACTTATTTTATTGGTGAGTGGAATTCTAAGTTATTAGGAATATCAAATTTAACATTCTCAAACAAAAAATAGTGTACACATTATAATATGACATTCAAGATGTAAAAATATTAAAAAATAAAATAACAAAAAATATAAAAATGAACATCAGATTTTATAGACCTCATCATGATAAGTTCAAGATGTTTTCTTTTCATAATTTGTCCATGTTTGGAATTACTATGAATTAGAATGGTAAATGTGCATAAAAATAAGAGGTTAGCAATAGCAAATGTATATTAATATTTAAATTGGATGAACTAAACCAAAAATAATATAACAAAATACAAGCAATGTAAGGCATACAAGAGATGAGATTTATATTTACAATGTAATTTATCCAAACATGGATGAAAATTTAAAAGAAATAAAGTAAAATTTTGAGGAGAATTACATTTTAAGGTGCTATGCAGATCAAATGTATTATTCATAATCATCAAATGAGGTGAAATAGAAATATCTTATAATGCATACAAAATAAATAGACAATAACAAAAAAAAATTAAAATATAGAAAACAATATTAAATTGAATATAGCTCATCAATTCTAGTAAAAAAACGTTATTTTATCTAAATAAACCCTTATTTGGAATTACTTTGAATTAAAAAGGTAAATATGCATAAAAAATAATGAACTTATTTAAACAGATGTAATGAATAAATGTGATATTTAAAGAGATGTAATATAATAAAATAAAGGTGATGTAAAGGTCTCATAAGAGGAGAACTAGAATTTCATATTAATATAACCAATTAAAAAAGAAAATTTTAAGAAATAAGATTATTTGAAATTAAATGTTCCACTCAATGATTTATGAAAATCAAGTGTGATATCTTCAATCATTGCATTAGGTATGGAAAATAAATGAGAAACTAGAAAATTTAAATTTTGGAAATAAATTTTCAATTAAATAGGGCATGTTGAGATTAGCCCAATGGTGTTTGTTTTCTCTTGAGTGAACCAAGTTTGGAATTACTATACATTATCATATGAAGTAAGCATAAATAACTATAAATTATAATTTCTATGTAAAGTTAATATAAATTAAATATGATGATTGATAAATGGAAGTTTCTTTTTTCATGAATTTAAGGTGATGTAAATATCAAATGAATGGATATTTTCTGTTACAAAGAAATATAACCAAATGAAAATGAGAATATTTAAAAAAAAAGATAAATTATATAAGGAAACTACATTCCATGACACTAAAGGTTTGCATGTTACACCACCGTTTGACTAGTCTATAATGAATTTAAATGGATAATAAACCCTACTAAAACATTAGAAAAAAATTATTAAAAAAATTTAAAAAGAATATTTAGTTAGATAGAGCACATCAAGATGATCAGATTATACTTTTTTGTGTAAATCAGACAACATTTAGAATTACCAGGAAATTTCAAATTACAAAATATAAAAATAAAAAAATAATTATATAAATGATAAGTAAATAAGACAATATCTTAAATTGAAAGCTATATTCTACACTAAGGAGTTGGACCGTAACAACTTCAATCACAAAGACCTGTACAAAATTAAACATCTAAAAAAGAAAGAAAAAAATATAGGAAATAAAATATTTAAGAAACATGCAAATAAATATTTAATTGGATGAAGCTTTTCAGTATTTGTGGAATGATGCTTGTCCAGTCTCTATTGTAACACGATTAGACTAATTTCAAATTATTGAAATAAATAAGCATAAAATTATTTAATCATAGTAATGTTATTAATTAAATAAATTATAAAGCTAACAATGAAGAAAATTAAAGTAATGTAGTATAAATAAATCAAAGTGATCTGATTTTCATACTAGATGTGGCTTAGCATAACATTGTGACAAAACAAAATAAAAAATAGAAAAAATAAGACAAATTATAAAGGAAAATCACATTCTTTTTTATTGAGGATCAAGTGTAGCATCCTAAATCATCAAAATATCTCACTAGGTATGCCAAGGCCCTAAAAAATATAAAAAAAAATCAAAATAACTATTTAGTTTGATTAACTTTTTAAGGTCTTGTTGAATCATGTTTGTTTCATTTTGATCAGGAATCATTTGAAAATACTATGAATTACTAATTCAAATAAGCATAAATAATAATAAATTATTATTTCAATATTTCTTAAAAATATATTGAAGTTAAATTAAGATTAATTGAAGTAATATTATATAATAAAATCTAAGCAATGTAAAATTCATATGATTTAATAATTAGACTTTAATAGTAATATAAAAAAATAAAACATAAATGTTTGAATAAATTACACCAATTATACTCGAAAGTTGTATTCTTGAATACCAAAGAGATTGAGTGTTTGACACTTTATCATTAAGTTATTTAAGAATCAAAATATCTCCCTATACATGTGAATAAAATAGAAGATAAAATGTTTAAAAATTTCAAACAAAATTTTTAATTTGATAGAGTTCATGCATATTAGCTCAATAATATTTGTTTAATCTTGATTGAACCTCTTTTGGAATAATTACAAATTACCAAATTTAATAGGCCTAAATAATAAGAAAGTATTAATTTAATATTAGTTAAAAGTATGTTAAAGAAGAAATAAGATAAATTAAAAGTTTTTAATATAATGAAATAAAAGCAATGTATAAGTCACACGAGAAAGTTGAACTCCAAGATTCTATGCAGATCAAGTCTATCATTCTTAATCATATAGTGAGGTGCAAAATAACATTTATCATAAAGAATAAAAAATTAAATGATGTTTGTTTAATCTAAATCAAACAACATTTGTAATTAATATAATTTCATATGTAAAAAAAGTTCCAAATAATAATTTATTTTTTGTTTTAACAGAAATGAAATGTAAATTAAATCTAAAATGAGTTATGGTGAAGTAATATATTATAATAAAATTAAAGTTATCCAAAGGATACATAGAATGAGAATTATAGTTTAATATTAATATAAGCAAATCAAAGCGAAAAATTTAATGAAATAAGATAAATTATGTACAAAACTTGTGTTCCAATATGCTAATGGTACCATGGATAGCTTCCATGATCATCAAATTAGATAAAAATTAAAATATCATGCAATGTTTACCAAAGCAATAGAAAAACAACACATTAAAATTTCAAATTAGATATATCATTCAATAGAGCTTATTGAGATAAGTCCGATGACTTTTGTTTTGTCTGCATTGGATATCTTTTTTAATTACCACAAAATATAACAATAAATAGGAAAAATTAAAGGCATCATTTTTTTAGTATTAAGTAAAGAAACATTAAAATTGAAATATGATAAATTGAAACAATGTAATATATAAAAATATAAGTACAAGAAAGGTAACACATTAAGAGATTTAGAGTTTAATAATAATATAACTAAATAAAAAATTTAAAAATTTTTGGTTAAATTAGACATGAAAGTTGTAGTCTAATACATTTAGGCTATTAAACGTAACTTTCTCGTTAATCAAATCAAATTCAAATAGAAATATCTTAAAAATCATGAAAATACATTGGAATACAAAATTTTTTAAACATAAAAATGAATATTCTTTTGATAGTGGTTATTAAGAGAAGTCCAATAATTTTTATTTTATCTTCATTATACCATGTTTAGAATTACAATGAATTTTCCAACAAAAGTATGCTTAAATAATAAAAAATTATTACTTTAATATTAAGTAAACATACATTAAGAATAAATTAATATAAATTGAATCTACATATTATAGCCAAATCAAAGGTTGTAATGGTTATATGAGATGATTTTTTGAGTTACAGAGTAATACAAAACATGAAAAGCAAAAACACAAAGAAATTGAATCAATTATACAATGAGGTTCTTTCCAAGATACAAAAAAGATGTTGAGTAATGTCATCAATTATAAAAAGAGGCATAAATAAAAATATATCATAAAGCCCTCAAAAAAATGGAAAAAAAACTTGTAAAAATTTTAAATTTAATTTTTAATTGCATAGAGGTCATCACGAGGAGTCAAACGACTTTTATTTCTTTTCAATCATATCGCATTTAGAATTACTACCAATTACTACAAAAAATAAACATAAATAATAATAAATTTTTTTTAAATATTAAATTAATTTATATTGAAGCATTAATGATATAAGTGAAAGTAATGTGATATAATAAAAATGAAATTAATATTAGGGTCTCACTAGAGGAGATTTATAGCTACATAAGAGTATAACCAAATTATTACAAAATATTTAAAAAAATGCGCTAAATGTTATAAAAAAAAGTCATTCCATGATACTAAAGAGATCGAGTATAACATGTGCTATTATAAAGCCATATACAATTCCAAATGTCTCATAAAGTGTGCCAAAAACACTAAACACTAAAATATCTAAAAATATATAAATGAAGATATAATTTAACATAGGTTGATAGGTCATGTTTGATAATATTCATTTAATGTCGACTGTACTTTTTTCATAATTACTAAAATAAGCCAAATAAATAAAATGATATTAATAAATTTAATTTTTAAATTTTAAGAAAATATATGCTAAAGCATAAGGTAAATTAATTGAAACAATTTAATGCAACCAAATGATGGAATTTTAGGGATCACTTGAGAGGAGAATTAGATCATCTTTGTAATATATCCAAATTAAAGCAAACAATTTGAGAAAATGAAATAAATGATATCAGAAAACTACATTTAAAGATTCCTAAGAGATTGAGGACAACATCCTCAATCACCAAAGTTAAATTAGAATGTGTTTCAAAAATTTCCAAAAGCATAAAAAATACTTAAAATGGTAAAAGTAATATTTAAACACATAGATCTCTTTGGGATGATTTTATAAAAGCTTTTTCGACTCGACCAGAACATATTTTTCATTTTTATGAATTAGAAAATTTTGTAAGTAAAAATAATAATAAATTATCATTTTAATAAAAATTAAACATTTACTTAAGCTAATACAATACAAATTAAAATTGTTAAATATAACAAAAAAACATATGTAAAGTTGACATAACAAAAGGATTTGAGCTTCAAAATATAATAAACAATTCAAAGTAAAACATTTTTTGTCGAAACTATAGACATAGTTGACAATCAAATCATGTAAACATAAAAATAACTCTTAAAACACGCAAAAAATCCTTGAAAAAAATATTTAAAAATAAAAATAAATATTTAATTTGATAGAGATAGTCAAGAGGAGTCCAATGATGCTTATTTTGTATCCATTAAACATTGTTTCAAATTTCTACAAATTAAAAATAAATAATAATATATTATTACTATAATTTTATGTAATTTTACTATAACGAACTAAAGATATAAGTTAAAGTAATGTATTATAACCAAATAAAATTAATGTAATGGTTACACGAGAGGAGACTTAGTGTATCATACTAATAAAAAAATGAAAGGAAAAAATTTAAAGCAATGAGATAAATCATAAGAGAAACTTTCTTTCCAAGAAACTATTAAGACTAAGCCTAACACCTCTAATCATCAAATAATATACAAATCAAAATGACTAGAAAGATCACCAAAATAAAATAATAAAATATTATGTTGTTTAATTTAAAGGTCACATGATTTTAAAAATCAGACCTCAATTTCAATTACTAGAATTATTTATATTATAAAATTTAATAAGGTAAAATGATAATGTATTATAATTTTAGAAATAATTCAATATATATTAAGAGTAAAATAAAATAAATCTAAATAATATAATACAACAAAAATACAAAGATGATAAAAATTTGTAGAAATGAGAATTAAAGCATCAATGTAAAAAAATAAATCAAACAAAAAATTTATATAAATAAGAAACATTATACAAGAAAACTGCATTCCATGATTTTAGGAAGATGTGTGTAACATTGTCGATCGCCAAATCAAGTGCTAATAGAAATGACAAAAAATATTTCAAAAGTAAAGAAAAAATATATTTAAAATATTAAAATACATATTTTATCACATAGAGCTCATCGAGATGTGTTCGATGATGTTTGTTGTCTCTATTAGACATTGTTTGAAATTTGTACAAGTTAAAAAATAAATGAAAAAATATAATAATAAATTATTATTTCAATATTAAGTAAACATATTATAAAATAAAGATGAGATAAAATGAAGCAAGGTAATATAACTAAAAAAAATTAATGTAAAGGTCACATGAAAGAGAAATTGGAGTGTCATAGTAATATATTTAAATAAAAAACTTTAAAGACATAAATTAGAAGAGAAAGTTCCATTTTAGGAAACTTATGAGATTGAGTGTAACATCCTTAATCTTCAAAAAAACATATGAATCTAAATTTCAATAAAGCATACAAACTGAAAAAACAAAAAAATATAAAAATAAATATTTAATTAGATAAAAGTCATTGAGAAGAGTCCAATGACATTTATTTCATTTCAAATAGTCTTTTTTTAGGGTTATTGTGTACTCCAAAACTAAATTAGGATAAATATTAATCAATTGTTATTCTAATGTTATATAAATATATGATCATGTTTAAATGACATAACCTGAAGTAAAGTATTATAACTAAATAAATGTAACATAAATTCCATATGTGATAGAAGTTTTGCAATAAAATGACAAATAGAAATAAAAACATTTAATGAAACATGATGAAGCTTGTGTGAAATTTGCAGTTCTAGTTACTAAAAAGATATGGTCTAACATTTTCAGAAGGCAAATTTGTTATTGTTCAAAATGTGTTGTAATAAGTACCAAAATTCTAAAGAATAAAATTTTTGAAATATTAAAAAGAATTATTTAATTTTTTAGGGCTCAACAAGATGGGTCCAGGATCATTTATTTTTAAATTACAATGAAATAAAGAATTAATTAAGCATAAATAATAATAAATTAATATTTGAAAATTAAGTAAATATGTTTTAAAACATGAGAAATTGAAACATTGTAAAATAAGAAAATTAAAGGGATTTTTATTTCACATGAGACGACATTACAGTTCTATAATTAACAAAATTGAAGAGGAAAAATTTTAAAAAGTGAAATAAATTATGACTAAAATTTGCATTACAAGATACTATAGAGAATGTGTGTCATCCTCCATTACAAAATAAGGAACAGATCAAATTATCCCATAAAAAATGATAAAAATAAAGAAAAAATAAAGTAAATCATAAAAAGAATATTTAAATAGATTGAGCTCATTGAGATTGTTCAATGATCTTTATTTTAACAAAATTTATTTTTTTCCAATTACTACAAAATATAAATAATTAATAAAAACAAAATAATAAATTTATTTTCTAATATTACATAAATAACTCATAAAGCTTAACTGACATAACTAAAAGCTATTTAGAATAAAAAAAATTAGAGTGAAATATTTGAAGAAATTAGATAAATTATGTAGTAAAAGTTTAATTCTAAGATAATAAGGAGATTGAATGTAACATCTATGGTTATCATTCATGTATAAATAGAAATATCTTGAAAAGCACTCCAATATTAGAAAGAGGACATTAAGTGTACTATCATCTTAAATGAAAGTTGTTTGAAAATATAAAAAATTACAAAATTAAATAAAAAAGAATAATAATTATTTATTATTATATCATTAAATATATATTAAACATGAAATAGTTTCAATTAAAGCAACATAACATAACAAAAATAAAGCTTTAATAATGTCACAACATAGGAGAATTAGAGGAACAAAACTATATAATGAAACAAAAGTGAAACATTTTCAGAAATGAGATAAGCCATATGGGAAAGTCAAATTCTAAATTTATAATGGATCAACTGTGGCTTTCTTGATCATCAAATATGGCACAAATAATAATATTTTACAAAGCATGCAAAAAATCTATAACATAAAAAATTTAATATACATAAAAATATTTAAATGAATAATTATTATAGTATAACTGGTAAAAGGAATCCATTGTTATATGTTTGATCTCGATTAGACCTCTTTTGAAAATACCACAAATCACCAAAATTAATAATAAAAAATATTAATAAATTAATTTTGATATTAAGAAAATATATGTAATAAAGCTCAGATATATTAAATTGAAATTATATATTACAACCAAATTAGTGTAAGCCAAATACATTTGAGATGAGATTTAGAGATACCTACTATTTTAAACACCAAAGGAAAAAAATTAGAAGAAATAAGATAAATTATATGGGAAAGTTATGTTTCTATCATGCATAGGAGATCAAGCGTAGCATTATAAATTAAAAACTTAGAGATTTATTAAATTTCATCATAGTCATTCCAAAAACTCTAAAAAAATTAAATATTTCAAAAATATAAAAGTAAATATTTAATTAGATAGATCTCATTTAAGTGGGTGTAACAATAATTATTTTGTCTCAATCAGACCCTATATAGAAATACTATGAATTACAAAACCAACAAACGTAAGTAAAATTGAATTATTACTTTAATATTAAGTGAATAGGTAATAAAGTTGAAATGAGATAAATAGAAGCAATGTAATGCAACCAAACCAATGTGATGTTATGGTCACATATGATGAGATATAGAGTTTTGAAACATAATAACCAAAGCAAAAAAAACTTTAAAAAATGAGATTAGTTATAATAGAATGCTACACTCTAACATACTAAGAAAATCATCTATAACATTCTCAATTATAAAATCATGAACATTTATAAAGAAGTAAAATATCTCGTAAAGCACACAAAAACTGGATAGAGCTCATTAGGATAATTTGATCAACATTTGTTTCACAAGAAGTGAAACTTATTTAATGTTATTAATTAATAACTAATTAAATAAGAAAACGTAATAACAAAATATTACTTCAAAATTATGTAAAAGAATATTAAATCTAAAATCTGATAAATTAAAGAAATTTAAATAACCGATTCAAAGCGATGCAAACATTTCATGAGAGCAGCACTGGTGGTAAATAATGCAATAACCAACACAAAAAATTAAGAAAAATGAGTTAAATTACACTAAAAAAGCAGACGAAGATACTAAAGAGTCAATCCTAACACCATCAAATAACAAATTACTTGTGAGATAAAATTTCTCATAAAATGTATAAAAATGAATGTTTATATGATTTGAGCTAATTGAGATAAGTTTAATTACTTTTTTGTATCTCCATCAAAGTATTTTTTGAATTTCTATAAATTACCATAGTGAATAAGCACAAAATTTTTTTTTACTTAAATAATAAGTAAATATATATTAAAGCTATAATAAGAATATTTGAAGCAATATATTTTAAATAAATAAATGTGTTGTAAAGGCCACACAAGTAAAGATGTAGAGTAGCATTGCTATATAAAAAGCTCAAAGCACTAAATTTGAAAAAATAAGATAAATTACCCCAAAATATTTTATTCTAAGAAATTAAGGAGATTCAATGTAACATAGAGTAATTTAAAAAAATATAAAAACAATATTCCTCATAATGTGATGAAACCATGCAAAAAATATTTTAAAATAAAGGAACTAATATATAATTGGAAAGAGCCCTAGGAGATGAGTCGAACAATATTTATTTTTTCTCGATTTGGCATTATTTTGAATTACAACATTGTATAAAATTACAAAGTGTTAAAAATAATAAATTATTTTTAATATCTGGAAAAAATATAAAAAACTTAAAATATCATAAATAGATGTCAACTTACTTAACTAAATAAAAATGAACTTTTGAAAACATCAGAAAAATTATGTAAGAAAGTTGTATTCCATGATACTAAGGGTATCAAGTGTCACTTCCTCAATTACAATATCATGTATGAATCACATTACCTTGCAAAATATGCCAATTATGAATAGAGCCCACTGGGATGAGTGTAACATTGCTAGTTTTGTTTTAAATGGACCTTGCTTGAAATAAATATGATTACAAAAGCAAATAAGCAAAAAAATAAAAAACTATTATTTTAAAATTGAGTAAATATATTTTTAAAGCTAAGTGATAACTTGAAAAAAAAAATACAACAAGAAATTGTGACATGAATGTCACATGATAAGAGATTTAGATGAACATAGCAAACCAACAAAACAAAGTCAAAATTTTGAAGAAATGAGATATACTATATTCTATTATCACATTGCAAGATATTAAAAAGAACATGTGTACATTCTTAATCATTGAATATGATAAAAAATAAAACATGTTTTTAAAGCATGCTAAAACCCAAGGAAATAAAATATTTAAAAACATTAAATTGTATCCTTAATTGGATGAAGTTTTCAAGACAAGTCCCAAAAAATTGTTTCCAACACGATCACAATTCATCTGAAATTATACAACCTAGAAATGTGAATATGAAAAAAAGATAAGAAACATGTTTTTTAATATTATGTAAATATATGTTGTGATGGAGTGTGTTAAATAAAGGAATTGTGATAAAACAATCTCAAAGTGATGTAGTGGAATAAGACATGAGATTTAAAGTAATATAGCAATATAACCAAAGAAAGGGTAAAATAAGATGAAATTAATAAGCTATAAAGGAATGTTAAATTTCAAAGATATAATGATCTTTGAGAGAAACATTCTCAATTGACAGCTTAGTTACATATCAAAATATATCAAATTCTATTGCAAAACAATGGAAAATAAAATATTTAAAAACAACAATAATCAATTTTTCATTGCTTAGAACTGACATAGAAAAATCCAACGAGGTTTATTTCATCTCAATTGGTCCTTTTTTTTAATTTTTATGAATTACTGAAGTAAATATGGATAAATAATAATTGGTAAACATATATGAAAGAAAAAATGAGATAAATTTAGGCAATGTAATGTAACAAACTAAAGATGATACATAGGTTAAAAGATTGGTGAATTAGAGTTTTATTATTATATAACCAAATAAAAGAGAAAATATTTAAAAAGTGTGACAAATTATTTTGTATATTGTCATTCTAAGATACTAAAGATATCATGTATTACATCCTCAATCATAAAATATTGTGCTATCAAAACTAAATAAAAAAGTCTAAAATAATATTAGAAAATAAAATGTTTAAAATTATAAGAAATATATTTTATGGAGGTCATTGTAGAAAGATAAATATGTAGTTCAAAAAATTTTTGGAATTATGATGAGTTAATTAATAAAATAAGAATAAAAAATTAAATTACTATTTTAAATTTTGAATAATTACTTATTAAGCCAAAATTAAGATAAATTAATGTACAATAATACACCCAAAACAAAGAAATATAAAGGTACAAAAAAATGAAGCTAAAGTTATGCAGTAAATCATTGAAAAAGTCTTAAGAAATGTCATAAATTATATAACAAATTTGCACATAGAGATTTTAAGGAGATCAAGAGTAATGCCCTTAATCATCAAATCTAGAATGAAAATAAATATCTTATGTAACATTCCAAAACCATATAAAATAAAAATATTCAAAAATAAAGAAATGTGTGCATTGTTACATAAAGCACATTTGGACAACTCTAATAATCTTTTGTTATATAAATTTGACTTAGTATGGAAGTGTAGTGAATTACTATAGTTAATAAGAAAACATTTTAATAAATTATTATTTTAATATCAAGTAAAAATATGTTTAAACTTAAATGAGATAAATTAAGGCAATGATGTGTAACAAAATAAAAGTGATATAAAAATCACTTAATAGTTGATTTAGAATTGCAAAGTAATATAACAAAAAGAGAACAAGACAATTAGAGAAATTGTAGTATACAGTTGCATTCTAAGTTGCTAAAGAGATTGAGTGTAACTTCGATGACCATCAAATTATGTATAAATTGAATGTCATGTAGGGTGAGCCAGAGATATAAAAGTAAAAATAGTTGAAAATATAAAAATAAACACTTAATGCAATAGAGCTCTTTGAGCCTAGTCCAATGACATTTATTTGTCTTGATTAGACAAATTTAGAATTACTATGAAATACCAAAATTAATTAGAATGAATAATAATTATTTATTATTTTAATATTCAGTAAATATATAATAAAGATAAAATAAGTTAAACTGAAGCACTTAAATATAATCAAATCAAATTGATATAATGGCCACACGAGAGGAGATTTAAAGTTACATGGTATTGTGGAAAAATGAAAAAAAAATATTTTAGGAAATCAGATAAATTTTATGTGAAAGTTATATTCCAAGTTGCTACCTATATCAACTATAACAATCATGATCATCAAATTTGGTATAAATCAAAATGTTTGGTAAAGTATTAAAATACCATAAAAAAAATAATTAAAAATACGTAAATTAATATTTTCTTAAAATAAAAAGTTAATAAATTTCAACATCAATTATCTCATCCCAATAAGACCTCGATCCAGTTTGCAAAAAAATTACCAAAGAAAAGAATCATAAATAGTAATAAATCACCATTTTAATATTAAATTTTTTTTTTAAAGATTAAATGAGATAAATTGAAGTAATATAATGTTATCAAATCAAAGCCACATCAAAAGAGATTTTGAGTTACATAAAAATATTAGGTTCACTTGAGAGAAAAACTAGAGTTTCATATTCCTATAAGACAAACTAAACAAAACTTTTGGACAAATTTCATGAATTATGTGAGAAATTTTATTGCAAGATTTAAAGAGATCAAGTTGGACAATATTGATCGACAAATCATATACAAATAAAAATTTCTCAATATGGATTTAAAAAATCCTTGAAAATAAAATATTTAAAAATATTTAAATGAATAGTTAATGTGATAGAGCTCGTAAACATGTGCTCTATAATGTTTGTTTCGTATCCATAAGCCTTGTTATACATTATTATCAATTACCAATGCTAATAACAAGAAAAACTGAAAAATATTATTTAAATAATATATGAATATATATCAATACTAAAAACAATAAAATACAGAATTGTTTTTAGAAAACTGTAAGGCATTTAGTGAGTAAATCATAGAGAAATGCTTAATGAAATGAGATAAACTCTATATGAAACTTTCCTTCCAAGGTCCTGGGGAGATTGGTTGTAAAATCTTCAACTGTCAAATAATTTGAAATTGAAATATCTATAAAATCATGGCAAAGCCAAACAATACATAATTTTAAAAATACAAGAATAATTATTTAATTTGATATAGTTTGATAAGACAAGTCTAAAGATGTTTGTTTCATTTCGACTAGACCTTGCCTAAAATTATTATGAATTACCACGGTAAATAATATTAAATAATTACAAATAATTATTTTAATACTAAGTAAAAACATATTAATGTCAAAATAAGATAAATCAAAGCAATGTAATATTAACCAATAAAAGAAAGTATGGCATTCATAAGATTAAATTTGGAGATACATAGTTATAATATATGAATGTGGCATCATCGATTCTCAAATAATACACAAATGAAATTGTCTCTTTAAAAATACCAAAACATTAGATTTTAAAATATTACTTTTCTTTTGATCAACATTTATAAGAAGTTAATATGAATTACAAAACTAAATAAGTACAATTAATAATAGATTACTACTTTAATGTTAGATATGCAAATAATGAAATAGAAATAAGATAAATAAAAGTAGTAAAATATAACAAAATCATAGACATATAACACTCACATGAGATGATAATAAGCATTACATACCAACAAGCTAAATCAATGTAAAAATGTTGAAGAAATACGAAAACTTTTATGTGAAAGTTGCTTTCAATGATACTAAGGAGGTGGAGTGTTTCTCCCTCGATCATAAAATCTATTACTAATCAAAATGTTTATTAAAACATATACAATCTTTCGAATTAATATTATTTTAAAATATAAAAAGGAACACAAGATTGGATAAAATTCATTGAGATGAGTCTAACAATGTTTCTTTTGTCTTTGTTAGATCTTTTTTAGAATTACTAATTTTAATAACATATAAGCATAAATAATAATAAATTTATATTTTAATTTTTGAAAAATATATATAAAAAATGAGAATAAAAAAGTTGAAGCAATGAAATATAACAAAATTAAAACAACATAATGGTCACATAAGAGCAAAATTGGAATTTCATAAAAATATTAGAAAATTATAGCAAAAACTTCCATCAATTGAGATAAATTGTATGATTAAGTTACATCTTAAGAGGCTTTAGAGAGTGTGAACTCCTTAATTGTAAATTCAGGCATTAAACGAAACATCTTGTAATGTGTACCATAACCATAGCTTAATAAAAGGTATGAAAATATATAAAAAAATATTTAGTTGTGCGGAGGTTGTTAAGGCAAGTATAATGAAAATTGTTTCATCTAGGTATAGACTCATTCAAAATTAATAAAAATACTAACAAAAATTAAAAAATAAATAACAAATTATTATTTAGTCATTAAATGAATATATATATTTATGTGAATAAATGATAAATCAAAGCAATGTAGTATTAGTAAATTAAAATGTAGTGATCACATAAAAAAGCATTATATTTTTGTTGTAGTTGAATAAAGTTCAAATAAAAAATTTAAAAAATGGAGATAAGTTTTATAAAAAATAACACCACAAGGTAATATGGAAATCGAGTTCACCTCCTTCATTATGAATTAAAGAAAGAATTAAAACATCTTTTAAAACATGTAAATATCAAAAAAAAAAAATATTTAAATGTAAAAAAATGAATATTTAATTTTCTTCTCGTCATTTAGGTGATGGTAATGACATTTTTTGCATCTCTATTAAAAAACATTCTAAATTATGATAAATTAATAATAAAATAATGATAAATAACATTTAATATTTTTTATGTTAAGTAAATACATGTTAAAGATAAATAAGATAAATTAAATCATTTAAGTTAAAAAAGTTGATCTAAGGGAAATAAGAGATGAGATTTAGAGTCGCATAGTAAAATAATAAAATAAAAGAAAATATTTAAAAAGATAAGATAAGCTATATGAGAATGTTATACACCATGATACTGAGAAGTATAATGTAAAATCCCTTTTTGTTAAATCTTGCATGATTCAAATTATCTCATAAAATATGTTGAAACTGCAGAATAGAAAATATTTAAGAAGATATAAATAAATGTTTATTAGTAAATAACTTATTAAGAAAAGTGTAATAATACTTTTTCATCTCGATTTAAGCTGGTTCAGAATTACTAAAAATTTCTAAATAAAAAAAGAACAAGAATAGTAAACTAATATAACCAAATCAAAGCAAAAACTTTAAAATGATGTAAATTCTACAAGAAAGTAACATTCCAAGATACTAAAGAGATTAAGAGTAACATCCTTTAACATGAAATAAAGTAAGAATAAAAAATATCAATAAAATGTGCAAATATTAGAGTTAGATTAAAAATTTTAAAATATAAAAAATATTTTATTACATAGAGCTCATTGAGATGAGTCAAATGACATTTGTTTCATCTCAACATAACATCATTTTGAATTATTATGAATTACAAAAGAAACGTATATACAAAATAAATTATTATTTTAATTTTAATTTATGATAAATTAAGCTGAAATGAGATAAATTATAGTAATGCAGTATAACAAATCGAGGCAATAAAAGGGTGATTTGAGAATTAAAATAGTAACATGATCAAATTAAAGTAAAAACTTTGAAGAAATGAGAATAATTGCATGGTGGAGTTGTATTCCATGATACCAAAGAGATTTAGTATAACAAGTTCGATCAAAATATTTAAGCAAAAGTCCAAAACTCTCATAAAATAACTAATAACAATCACAAATAAAAAAATTTAAAAATAATAAAATGAATTTTAAATAAGATTGAGCTTGTCAAAAAGAGTCAAATGATATTTATTTTTTTTCGATCACACCACATTTGGAATTATATCAAAATACAACTTTATGAGCATAAATAATAATAATTGTTATTTTAATTTTAAATTAATATAAATTAAATTAGGAACTAGATGAATTAAAGAAGTATAACATCACCAAATCAAATAAATGTAAAACCAAAAAGAGTAGACATTTATAGTTGCATAGTGAAAAGCCCAAATCAAAGAAAAAAATTTAAAAAATTGAAATAAATTGTTAAGTTAACCTCCGATGTATTGGAAATTGAGTGGAAGATCCTCAATCATTAAATTATGTACAAAATAAGATAATTCATAAAGCACATTAAAATCATAAAAAATATAATATTTGAAAGTATAAAAATAAAAATTTATTTAGATAATGCTAGTTAAAGTGACATCAATGTTTTTTTCCTTAAAATTGGACTCCAATTGTTTTTGTGACGTTCCAAAATATATAGGAATAAATGATAATAATTATTATTTTAATATTATATATATGTACATTAAATCTAAAATGAGATAAATTATAGAAATATAGTTTAATGAAATCAAATTGATAAAATAGTCACATGAAGAAAGATTTTGGTTTACTTAAAAATATAACAAAATAACTGTGAAAATATTTAAGTAATGATATAAATTGTACAACCATGTTGCATTCCAAGATGGTAAGATGTTTGAGTGTAAGGTTCTTGATTGTCAAATTTGTTTTGAAAAGTAATGTCTTGACAAAAATGCAAAAAAAAAACTAAATATAAAAAACAAACGTTAAATTAGACATAGGTCATAAAGCATATCATAGTAATGCTCTACTTCGAGATAGATAATAATTAATAAATAGAAGCAAGAACCAAAATAAAAAATAAAAAGTTTGTTAAAATAAAAATTACATCACTTGGAATAAGTGTGAATCAAATTAAAAAATAAACTCAAGTAAAAATAAATTATTATTTTAATGTTATGTAAATAAGTAATAATGTTGAATTGAAATAAACAAAAGTAAAAAATTCAAACAAATCAAAATGATGTAATGCTCAACTTAGACATGAATGGAGTTTCTTAGTAATATAACAAAATCATAATAAAAGCTTTCAAGAAATAATATTAATTATGACATAATTCTGCACTTCAAGAACTAAACTATAACATCCTCAATCATAAAATCATGAACGTATCAAAATATCATGTAAAGTGCACAAGAATTTCATAGAGCACATTATGTCGAGTCGAAAGACATTTGTTTCATCTCAAATGAACCTTATTTAAAATTTCTATTTATAAAAATTAAATAAGAAAAATTAATAACAACATTTTACTTTTTTATTATGTAAAACAATATTAGTGCTAAATAATGATAAATTAAAAAACCTTAATCAAACAAAATCATTTGGTGTAAACATTACACAACTACTAAAAAGTACTGTAAGGAAACAAATTGATAAAGTAAAAAAATGTGATAAATTATACAAGGAAGTTACATTCCAAGATACTAGAGAGATCAAGCAAAACGTCATCATATGATGTGTGAATTAAAATTTCTCATGAAATTTTAAAAATGAATATTTATTTTCTTAGCTAATTTAGGTAAGTCTAATGTAACTTTTTTTATCTCCATCATAGCATCTTAGGAATTATAGAAATGGAAATGTAAAGTAACATATTATTACTGAATTATTGAAATGTAAAGGTCATGAAAATGTGGATGTAGATTTAACCTAGTAATATATACAAATCAAAGTAAAAAAATGAAAAAACATTAGATAAATTGTTCCAAAATATTGTATTTCAAGATATTTAAGAGATTGAATCGAACATATTCTATCATTAAATAAAAAAAATAAAAATATAATTTGATAAAGCTCGTGGAGATGAGTATAACAACATTTATTTTTGTCTCGATGAGACATCATTTGGACTTAAAATGATTTACAAAATTAAAAAAGATAAAAAAAAATAAATTATAGTCTAATTTTTTTTTCAATATATAATAAACCTAAAATATCATAAATAAAAGTTATGTAATATAGCTAAATAAAATTGATCAAATTCAAAAACTAAGACAAATTATGTAGAAATGTTTAATTGCAAAATACTAAAGAGATCTACTGTCATTGGCTCGATCATCATATCTTGTAAAGCATTCCAAAACCCTTGAAAATAAAATATTTTGAAATTTTAAATGTTTTTTTAAATGGATATAAGTTCTCAAAATAAGTGCAAAAACATTGATGGCATCTCAATTTGACCTTGTTTGAAATTATCACAAATTACGATTGTATAAGCCAAAATAATAACAAACTATTTTTTTAATACGAAGTAAACATATGTGAAAGATTTAATGTGCTAAATAGAGGCAATGTATTATAACAAAAATCATTGCAATAACATAAAACATGATGAGATTTAGAGTAACATAGCAATATAACCAAAGAAGGTGACAAATCAAATGAAATGAGATAAACTCTAAAAGAATGTTGCTTTTCTAAGATATAAAGATGTTTTTGACTAACATCCTAAATTGATAACTAAATTTCATATTAAAATATCTCATATTATATTCTATTACAAAAGAAAAAAAATTGTTCCAAAAATATATAAAATAAATATTTTATTATGTAGAGCTCAATGATATTTATTTCAACTCAACTAGACTTTTCCTAAATTTTTATGACAAGGTGAATGTTTATTAAAGCATATGTGAGGCAAATTGAAGAAGTGTAACATGACAAAATATGAATGATAAAAGGGTTATAAGATGGAAGAATTATAGTTTCATAATCATATAACCATATCAAAGTGAAACTTTTGAAGTGGGGAAACAAATTTTACAAGAAGCTTGTATTCAATGGTACTAAGGAGATTGATTGTGGCATCCTCATATCATCAAATAATATGTAATTTAAAAATACTAGTAAAGTGTAACAAAATATTTGAAAATAAAATATTTCAAAATATAGAAAATTATATTTTAATTTTATAGAGGTAAGTCAAATGATGTTTGTCTTGTCTAGTTTCAAACTTGTTTGGAATTATTATTACTTATCATAAGTAAATAAGCATAAGTATTAATAAATTATTTTTTCTAATTTTTAATACCAAATCAAAGTAATATAAAGGTTAAAAAAGAGTAAAGTTAGAGTTACATAATAATATAACAAAATTACTTAAAGAGATTTTAAGAAATGCAATAAATTGTATTCAAAATTTAGATTGAAAAATAGAAAGTGATCAAAAGTATCCTAATCGATCATCAAATATAACAAGAAAAAAATATCTAGTATAGAATGCTAAAACAATAAAATATTAAACATTTAAAAGAAAAAAATCAATACATTATTAGATAGAGTTTGTTAGGACAACCCCAACAATGTCCTTTATAATGATCTGACTTAGTTTGGAAATACTATGACTTCCTATCTTTAATAAGGACAAATATTAATAAATTATTACTTTTATAAAAATTAAATATATATTACAATTGAAAAGTGAATAATTAATTGTAAAATAAAGGAAAATAAAAAAATTTAAAGGTCACATGAGAGATGATTTAGAATAACATAAAAATATTACCAGTCGAAAGTAAAAATTTGAAAAAATTAGATAAATTGTACTTTAATGAAGCTTTCCAAGTTGCTAAAGAAATTAAGCATGACATCGCTTACTATAAAATTACCTATAAATTGAATGTCTTGTAAATAAGCTACAGCCATAAAAATTAAAATATTTGAAAATATAGAAATGAATTCCTAATTTAATAAAGCTTCTTAACACTAGTCTAATGATATTTATTTCATCTCGATCAAACCTATTTGGCAATTGCTATGAATTGCCAAAGTTCATAAGTTTAAATAATAATAAATTATTATTTTAATATTAAGTGAATATATAATAAATCTAAAATAACGTAAATTAAAACAAAGAAATGTAACAAATTGTAATTGATATAACTAAGTCATACGAGAGAAGATTTCAAGTAACATTTCATTGTAGCCAAAAAAGATTAAAGCAAAGTGATTAATTTTATAAGAAAGTTATAATACAAGTTACTAAAGAGATCAAGTGTGATATTCATGATCAATTAATTAGGTATAAAATATCTAGTGAAGCATTCAAAGACCATAGAAAATAAAATATTAAAAAAATATAAGAATGAACATTTCCTTAGAAACGGCATGTCAAGATAATTCCGACATTAATTATCTTATCTCAACATAACATAATTTTTTATTTTCTAAAATGTATCTTAAAAATATGAATAAATTATAATAATTTATTATTTTAATATTAAAAAATATACTAAAGCCAAAATAAGATAAATTAAACAAAAATATAATGTTATCAAATAAAAGCCATGTAAAGAACATATTAGAGGAGATTTTGAGTTAGTACCAAGACCAAATCAAAGAAATCGAAAGATCACATAAGAGAGAAATTCTAGTTTCATATTGCTCTATCCTAAGCAAAACAAATCATTTGAAGAAAATTACCTAAACTATATGAGAAAAACTTGATTCTCAAATCATATATAGCTCAACATTTTTCAATAAAGGTATTAAAACTTCTTGAAAATAACATATTTAAAAGTAGTAAAATGAATATTTAATGCTATTTAGGTTGTCAAGATGTGCCTTGCAATATTTTTTTCATTTATTTAGGATCTCATTTTACATTACTATGAATTACCATAGTTAATTGTCATAAAAAATAAATTATTATTTAAGTATTACTTATATATATATAAAATAAATTTAAAAAATGTTAATAGAAAATTGAAAGACATTTATATAACACTTGATGAGATATTTTGAGTTGCATAGTGATATAGCATTGTCATAGAAAAACTTTCAAAAAAATGAGATAAGTTGTCTATGAAATCTTCTTTTCAAGTAGTAAGGACAATGGCTGTAAAATCCTTAATCATCAAATCAATTTCAACTTAAAATATCTATAGAAGCATGGCAAAACTCAAGATTATAGAATCTTTAAAAATTTAAAAGTAATTGTTTTGTTGGATATAGTTTGATGAAATAAGTCTTATAATATCTGATTCAACATGATAGGACCACACTTCAAATTATTATGAATTACAATGCTAAAAAAGAGTAAATAGTTATCAAAAAAAATTTTATATTTTTTTAATATATACAAATATGAAAATGTTATAAAATAGACCAATTTATTATTACCATATCAAAAAGATGATAGACTAAAATAAGATGGAATTTAGAGTTACAAAGTTCTATAAGAAAATCAAAGTAAAAAATTTTATTAAATGGCAAACTATTTGGGAAAGATGTGTTCCATGAAGGTAAAGGTGTCGAGAGTAATGACATCTATTGTCAAAACATATACAAAAGAAAATGGCTCCTAAAACATAGCAAAACCCTAGATTTTAAAACATTTAAAATAATAAAAATGAACATTTTATTCAATAGAGCCCATCAACATGACTCTATGATGACTATTTTATTTTGATTGGATGTAGTTTGATTAAATGTTAATTGCGATAATAAATAGATATAAATAGAAATATTAAATTTTTAATTTTAAGTAAACATAAATTAAATTTGAAATTAAATAAATTGTTATAATTTTATTTCACCAAATAAAATCAATGATATGGAAACATGTGAAGAAAATTAGAGTTTTATAGTAATATAACCAAATCAAAGTGGGGAATTTGAACAAAAATAGATTAGTTATAATAAAAACTTGCAATTAAAAATACTAAAGAGATCGAGTATAACATCATTGGTCATCAAGTTAGGTATGAGCCGAAATTTCTCTAAAGCATATCAAAACACTAAAAAATAAATCATTTAAAAGAATAAAAATTAAAGTAACTAATAGAATAAAACATAACTGCATATTAACATTGAAATGAGGTAAGTTTAAGTAATGCAATAACACCTAATTAAAGAAAATTAAATGCCACAAGTGAAAGCAATTAGATTTTTTACGTAATAATAAAAATTAAAAAAATAGATAAATTTTACAAAATTTTAAAAATTTTTATGTTATGTAAATTAATGTTAACATAAAATTACATAAATTAAAGTAATGTAATGCTACCAAAAAAAACTTATGTAAAGGTTAAAAGAGTGTAGATTTGGAGTTACATGGTAATTGAACTAAGCTGGTTGAGGTGAGCTTAATGACATTTGCCTTCCATTGATTGAACCTCTAAAGGAGTTATTATGAATTACAATAGTAATAAGGATAGATAACAATAAATTTCTATTTTAAGATTAAATAAATATATATTAAAGCTGATAAAAGATAAATTGAAGTAACAAAAAATAATAAAATCATAGACATGTAATAGCAACATGAAAGGAGAGTTAGACTTACATAATAATGTAGCTAAATCAAAGTCAAACATTTGACAAAATAAGAAAAAATTTATTTGGAAGTTTCTTTCAAAGATACTAAGGATATAAAGTGTAACATAATTAATAAATCAAATCTTGTATTAATTAACAAGTATTTTAAAACATGTCAAATCTCTAAAATATTTCGTAAATAAATATTAAATCTAAATTGAGATATATTAAAGCAATGTAAAATAAATAAGACAAACACATGTAAACTTACATGAATGGTGATTTCTATGTGCATAGTAACATAGTAAAATCATAGCAAAAAGTTTTAAAAATAATATAAACTGTATGGGATGACTATATTCAAAGATACAAAGGAGATTATTTAATATCTAAAAAAATCAAATTAGATAGAAAGTAAAATATCTATTAAACCATGTTAAAACCTTATAAAACAAAATATTTAGAGTTATAGAAATTAATTTTTATTGGGATAGAGGTTATCAAGATGAGCCCAACAATATTTATTTCTTCAAGATATTCTTCGTTTAAAATTACTACAAACTACAAAGCTAAATAAGCATAAATAATTAAACATTATTTTTTTAATATCAATTTAATATATATTAAATCTAAAATAAGACAAATTTAAAACAACTAATTTAATGAATTATAAGACAAGATTGCTCACAAAGGAGGAGGTTTAGAGCTACATAACAATATCCGAAAATTAAAATAAAATATTTTTAAAAATCACATCAATTACACAAGAAAGTTGCATTACAAGATAAAAAGATGATAAAGTGTAACGTCCTAAGCTATGAGATATGGTATGAATTGAAACGACTCATAAAGCATGCAACAACACTATCAAATAAAATATTTTAGAACAAAAAAATTATTATAAAATTAGGCATAGCCCATAAATGAGGGGTCAAATGATACTTGTTTTTTTCTAATAGATCATTCAATTACTAAAAATTACAAAAAAAAGCATAAATAAAATAATTTTATTATTTGAGAAATAGGTCAATATTTCATAAAGCTTAACATGAGATTAATTAAAGAATTATAATATAACAAAATCAAAGTGATTTAAAGGTCACATAAGTGGAGGCTTAGAGTTTCAATGTATTATAATAAAATTGAAGCTAACAATTTAAAAAAATTAGATAACTTGTATAGAAAGTTGCATTTAAAGATACTAACGAGAGTGATTGTAACATCATCAATGGAAAAAAGTGCAACTTGAGCTTGTAGATATGAGTTCAATAACATTTATTTCATCTTGATTAGACATCATTTCGATCTGTAGTCGATTAAAAAATAAATAAGCATAAATAATGATAAATTAGTTTTATAGTATTTGGTAAATATATAACAAAATAAAAATTTGATTAAATGAAGTATTATAATATAAGTCAAAGTTAAGTAAATGTCACAAGAGTGAAGATTTAATGCTTCATACCAACAAAAAAATCAAAGCCAAAACTTTGAAGGAATGAACAACTTCTATGATATAATTTCATTTGAAGAAATTACAAAGATCGAGTATTCCATCCTTGATCATCAAATAAGGTGCCAACTATAGTATCTCATTAACAAAGACAAAATTATAAGAAAAATTGAAAATATAAAAAAAGAGTACTTATTTAGAGCAAGATTATCAAGATGAGTCCAACAACATCTATTTCATCTCGATTATGGCATGTTTAAAATTGCCATGAATTTCCAAAGTAAATAATCATGAATAAAAATAAAGTATTATTTTAATATTAAGAAAATATATATTAAAACTACGATAAGATAAATTAAAATAGTGTAGTACAACTAAATCGAAGAAATAAAGTTTATGTTGTCTTGATCAAGCCTCATTTGGAATTATCATAACTAAAAACTTTTATAAGAATAAATTATAATTATAAGAGGATATTATTTTGATATTACATAAATTTATATTAAAGTTAAAAATAAGAAAAATTGAAGCTATATAATCAATGCATTGTTAAGTATTACATGAAGGGTATTTAGAGCTAACAGTAATATAGCAAAATTTAAGTGAAAGACTTAAAGAAATGAAATAAATTATAGGATAAAGTTATATTGCATGATACTAATGAAATTAAGTGCCTCATGCATGATAATCAAATCATGTATGAAACAAAAAATATTTTAAACTATAGTGAACTCAAAAAAAATATTTAAAATAATAAAATAAAAATTTAGTTAGATAGCACTCCTCTCAGTGAGTCCAATGATTTTTGCTTTTATAAAGAGTACATAGTGTTCATAGAAGAGCCCTTGATCATCAAATCATTTATGAATCAAAATATTTTATAAAGTGTAGAAAATAATAGAAAAAAATTACAACTATAAAAAATAAATTTTCAACAATATTAAGCTCATACGATCCATCATAGCGACATGAGTTTCATTACTATAAGACCATATTCTAAACACTATAAATTTCTAAATTGAGACAATCATAAATAATAATGAGTTATTATTTTAATATTAAGTAGTTATATATTAAACTTGGAGTGAAATAAATCAAAGCAATCTATCCAAATCAAATATTTTCAACATAAAAGGTGCCATGATAATACATTTAGAGTTACACAATAGTATAACCAAATAAAAATGAAAAATTTTGAAAAGTAGGTTAAATTACACATTAAATTTGCATTCCAAGAAACTGAAGAGATCAAGTTTAATGTCCTCGATCATCAAATCTAATTAAAATAAAAATATCTTATAAAGCATAAAAAAATTTAAAAAATTAATATTTTTATAGAGCTCATCGAGATGATTCCAGTGATGTTCATTTTATCCCAACTAGACGTCATAGAGAATGATTACAAAATGCAAAAATAAGTTAGCATTAATAATAACCAATTATAATGCTAATATTAACCAGACATATGTCAAAGAAAAATAATAAAAATTAAAGCAATGTGATACATCCAAATCAATGTGATATACAACTTATACCTTTATAGATTTAGCGTTACAAAGTAATATAAGCAAATTATTAGAAAATATTTGAAGAAATAAGATAAATCGTAACAAATTCAGAGGTATTGAAGAGATCAAGGTTTTCAAGATGAGTGTAATGATGTTTGGTACATCTTGAATAGATTATATTTAGAGTTTCTCTACAATATGAAAGAAAAAAAAACATGAATAATAAACAATTATTTTATTAATATATATATATTACAGCTAAAATGAGATAAATTGAGGCAAAGGAATATAACAAAATAAAAGACATGTAAAGGTCATATAACAAAAAAGTTGTTGTTACATAATAATATAACCTAATCAAGGTGAAAAATTGAGAAAATAAGAAAACTTATGTTGGAAAGATGCATTAAGTAATTTGAAGGACACTGTGCTTAGCACCCTCAATCATAAAATAAGTGTAGAATCAAAATGACACATAAGGTGTGACAAAATTGAAGAAATTAAAGTGCTAAACAAATATATAAAATTTTATATTTAATTTCTTTGTGCTCTTCTAATTTTATGCAAAAATATAATAAATCTAAACAAGCTTATATAGAAGTAATACAACAATAGAAAATAAAAATAATTCAAAGGTAATAAGAAAAGTGATTTAGGGTTGCATGGTAAGATAACTAAATCAAAGAAAAACATTAGAAATTTTTTTTAAATTGTAAGATAAATTTACATTGCAAGATACTAAAAACTTTGAGTGTAAAATTATTGCTCATCAAATTAAGTATAAATCAAAATGTATAACGAAAAATGCAAAACCCTTAGATAATAAAATATTTAAAAATATAAAATAAATGTCTAACAGGATAGAACTCATTATCATGAGTCCAATGGCAATTTTTTTATCTCAATCATATAGCACTTAGAAACATTAACAAATTATAAAATTGAATAAGTATGACTAACAATAAAATATAATTTTAATATTAGTTTAAACAAGACAAAATGTAACAAAGTAATATAACCAATCAGTGCATTGTAAAGCTCATATCAATGTAGATTTAGTATGAGATAGTAGTATACCAAATTTACCAAAAACTTATATGAATCTTGGTAAATTATAAAAAAAGTTGTACTCCAAAATACTAAGGATGTCAATATAATTTTGTTAATTATAAAATTATGCAGGAATGAAACTTTCTCATAAAACATTACAAAAGCATTAAAAATGGATTTAGAAATACAAACAATTATTATTTAATTTGATGCAGCTATCATCATTAGCCATTAGACTTTTGTTTCATCTTCGTCCAACTTCCTTTGGAATAACTACAAATTACGAAATTAAATAATAAAATATTTAAAAAATTAAATTTTAATATTAATTGTATAGTTATTAAAACATAACTAACATAAATTAAAGTAATGAAATATAACTAAATTAAAGCAATGTAAACGTCACATGAGTAGAGAACTTGTGTTTCATAGTTATAAACCAAGACAAAAAAAATTGAAGAGATTAGTTAAATTGTAAAGGAATATTGTACTACAAGATACTAAAGAGATTATGTTTAACATCCTTTACCATACATCTTGTATGAATCAACATATCTCATAAAATACACAAAAAAAATGATATATATATATATATATATATAATAAAAATGAATAATAACTAGATAGGGCTCACAGTGATTAGCTAAACATTACTTATCTTATCTTCATCAAAATTTGTTTAGCAATGTTGTGAATTTCAAAAATAAAAAAATAAATAATAGATTAATTATTTTTAATTTTAATTAAATTTATATTATATTTGAAATGATATAAAATGATGCAATGTAATACAATAATATCAAAGTGATGTAAATCTAAAGTGAGACTCAAATATGAGTTTCATACTAGTATCACCAAGAAAAAAACAAATGATTTGAAGAAATAAAATAAAATGTTCAATAATACTATATTCTAAAATACTAAGAAGATTGGGTGTAACCGCATTGATTGTCAAGTTAGGTATGAATTAAAACATCTATCTAAGAATGATAAAGCCATAAAAAATATTTAAAAATATAAAGTAAATAATTTAATGTCTAGACATTTATGAGATAGTTCTAATGATACTTATTTCATCTCTAACGAAACTCGTTTAGTATTACCAGAATTTGTGAACTATTGTTCTAATGTGAAGAAAACATAAAATTGTTTTGATTTGGTTATATTATTCCATTTTGATTTACCATATTTTAACTTTTTTTTAATAATTATTAGATATTAAAATAATAACGTTTTGTTATTTATGCTTATTTATTTTTATTTTTTGTCATAATTCCAAATGACACTTGATTAGGAAAAATCAACTGTGATAAGAATTATCTAAATTATATCAATCCAATTAAATATTTATTTTGATTTTCTAAAATTATTTTGTTTTACATATTTTACAAAATTGTTTTGTTGGTACATGAATTGATGATTGCGAATATTACATTTGATCTCCTTAGCGTATTGGATTTCCACATAACTTTATAGTTTACCTTATTTCTAAACCTCTTATCATGTGACCTTTAATTATTACTTATTTCATTATATTACATTATTTTAATTTATTTAATTTCAGATTGAAAACTAATTTATTTAGCATTAAAATGATAATTTATTTTTATTAATGCTTATTTCAGTTCATATTTTATAGTAATTCAAAATGGGATCTGATTGAGACCAGACAAAGGCCTTTATATTCACATTAATTCTATCAAATTAAATATACATATACGTAATTAAAACATAAGCATATACTTATTTTTCATATGCTTATATTTAATAATTATAAAGTCACCTCGATGATCTCAATCTAATTATTTATTTATTTTAACATTTTTTTGAAAAATAATTTATTTTTAAACTTTTAAAATGCTTTGCAAGATATTTTGAGTCATATTTTTTTAACCATCAAGGATGTCAGACTCAACCACCTAAACATGTTAAAGTATAGCTTTCCTACATAATATATTTCATTTATTCAAAATTTTCAATTCATTTAAGTTTTATTTCTATTAAACCCTAAAATAATATTTTACTTATCATAAATTACTTCAGCTTATTTAAACTTAACTTGAACATATGTTTTTTTAATATTAAAATAATAATTTATTATGATGTATTTTTTGTTACTTTAGTAATTTAACATTTATTTTCTTAATATTAAAAATGACATTGGACATGTCTCTGTAAACTCTGTCTATTTAAATCCTTTTTTCTTTTTTAAATATTTTATCTCATTTCTTTAAATGTTTCTCTTTGGTTTTATAATGTTATTATGGAACTCTAATTCCTTTTTTTATCAGTTTTATATTACTATGATTTTATTATTTTACATTTCTTTAATTTATCTTAATTAAGAATTTATATATATATATTTACTTATGTTTATTTACTTTGATAATTTATAATATTTCCAAATAATATTCTATGGACATGAAATAAACATTGTTGGACTTTCCTGGGCAAGCTCAACACAACTGAATATTTCTTTAATGTTCCTAAACATCTCGTTTTCTTTAAAATTTTTAATTGTTTTTTTTTTGACAATTTTGTCATATTTTATACTACATTTCAATTTATACCTAATAAGATGAACGATTACATTCCACCAATCTCCCAAACTTTATGGAATACAATTTGTGTTTATTGGGATGTAGAACTATGGAACTACGAATTAGCTATTGTGTTTCCATCACGTCATATTGATTTGGTCGTATTACTTTTTAATTTATCAGGTTTTATTTTAAATTATTTTTTCTTAAAATTAAAATTAATTTTTTATTTTTATTTGTGTTTATCTATTTTGAGAATATCTAGTAATGTATTTTGAAAAAACATTATAAGACGTTTCAATTCATCACTTACTTATTGATCAAGCAATGTTACAATAGAATGATTTTTTTTTTTACAAAATTTATTATATTTATTTCAAGTTTTTACTTTAGTTACCTATCTTATTATGTAGTCCTAAAGTCCCTTTTATCACTTATAAATGAAAATTAATTCATAATTTTTAATTTTTTAAATTTATGTTCTTTCAATTTTTATTATATTTAGTTAATATTAAAATAATAATTTATTATTATTTATGCTTATTTTTTTTATTATTTATAGAAATTTCAAATGAACAATAAAAAAAAATAAGATCTATCCAATTAATTATTAAATCAAAGTATATCCAAGTATAAGTATATATATATATATGAATATTTAATTATTAAAAATAATTATATCCAAATAAGGTTTGATATAGACAAACGTGTTGCACTACAGTTGTGAAGGTGAGCTATATCTAATTAAATATTTGTTTGATTTCAAATTTTAGTTTTTTATTTTCTATGTTATTACTTGCTTTAAATTTAAATTCACACATAGTTTTTTTATTGAGGATGTTGCACTCAATCTCCTTAGTACATGGAAAGCAATGTTTTCGTAAAATTTAACATATTTTGTAAAATTTCATTCTTTCAATTAATTATATTTATGTGTCGTCCTGAGTGTTCTCTTGTGTAACCATTATATTACTTTGATTTTGTTATATAACAATAAAGAAAATTTTATCCTTTCCAATTTCTTATATATTTACTTGATATTAAAAAAAGTAAGTTTTCTTGTTTATGTTGACTTTCTTCTGTAATTTGTAGTGATTCGAAGTGTTGTTCAATCAAGATAAAAATGTTATCATTAGAATCATCTAAAATATCTCTTTCTAATTAAATATTTATTTTAATATTTTTATGCATTTTAGTTACCATGGTTTTATATGTTTTACGAGATATTTTTATTCGTACTTGATTTGAAGGTCGAGAATGTTATGCTCCATCTCCTTAGCATCATGGAATACAACTTTTTGTACAATAGGTTTGATTTCCTCTCGTTTGTTCTTTACATTGTTTTGATTCTACCTAAATTTTTCTAATTTCAAGAACATTATATATTTACATAATTTTCAAAAAAAAAATTTATCAATTTTTAGTGTTATTTACTCTTGATGTTCTCAATAATTCTAAAAAAGAAACAAAGATCATGCAAATGTCACTGGACTTGTCACGATTAACACAAGCAATAAACAATTTATTTTCTTTACTTTTAAATATTTTCTCTAATATTTTTTATTTGGTTATGAGTATTTCGATTCGAACCTATTTTGATGATTGATGCTGTTGAATCAAACATTCAAAGAATGTTGTAATGCAATTTTTCCACATAGTTTATGTTATCTTGTCATAGTTATTGTTTTGATGTAGTTATATTGTTTTGTGAATCTAATTATCCTCTTTTATGGCAATTACAGTTCTTTGAATTGCTTATATTATAGTGCTTTATTTCCAACTTTAATATGTATATATTTACTTATAATACCAGAAATAATTAGTTGTTATTTATTAGCATTTATTTCAATAATTCACGATGATTACAAACATGATTTGACCGAGAAGAAACAGATGTCATACAATTAATCTCTGTTTGTTCTATGCACTTAAATATTTATTTTTTAAATTTTAAAATATTTTATTTTCAAGGGATTTTGCTTGAAAATTTATTTTGTACTTTATTTATCAATCGAGGAGGGTATACTCGATTTTCTAATTGTCTTGCAATAAAACTTTCTTACAAACTATATCTTATTTCTTCAAAATTTTTTGCTTTGATTTAGCTCTACTATTTTGAAACCCTCATTCTACGTCATTGTGTACTTTACAAGTTTGTTTTTTAGTTATATTACATATATTCAATACATATATTTTTATCTTTGACATATATCTACTTAAAATTAAAAGAATATTTTTTAATAATATATTTTTGTTAAATTTAGTAACTTACAGTTATTCTCGATGGTGTTTAATTGTGTAAAAATAAATATTATTTGGCTCATCTTGACGAGCTCTATCTAAATACATATTCATATTTGAATTTTTAAATATTTTATTTTCCATACTTTTGTTACACTTTACGAGTCATATTGATTTATACCTAAATAAAAAACCAAGGCAATCATAATCAACCATCTTAGTATCTTGGAATGAAAATTTTCATATTTCTTAAAATTTTTAACTTTGAATTGGTTATAATACTGCAAAAATTAAAATATTTTCTGATGTGAAATTTACTTTACTTTTATTTAGTTATATTTTATTACATCAATTTAGTTTTGAACTTTATTCACATAAAATGTAAATAAACAATTTTATCGTTTGTTGTCCTTATTATCTTTGAATACAACTTTCTTAAAAAACATGTCATTTCTTTTAATTCTTTATTTGATTTGGTTATATTACTATTAACTTGAAATTTTATATAGTTTAACCTTCACATTGCGAATGTTTGATTGTACATCTTTGCTTCAATTTAGCTCTTTTTATGAATAATACTTTTTTCTTAGTATTAAAATAATAATTTTTGTTATTTAATTTTCATAAGTCATATTAATTCCAAACAAGGCCTTATCAAGATGAAAGTAATACTGTTGAACAAAGGTCGATGAACTCTTTCTTAACAAAAATTTATTTGACTTATTTTCTAATATTTTAAGGCACTTTATAAAGCATTTAACATTGTGAGATGAAGCTTTCGTATTTAGCTTATTTCCTATCTTTGAATGTTTTGTTTCAATTCAGACATATTTCTATGAAACAGTGGTTCTCCTCCCGTTTAGCACTAACATCACTTTGATTTGGTTATACTATATTACAATAACTTAGCTTATTTTTAATTTGATTGCATAGGCACTAAATTAAAAAATAATAATTTTTTACTATTTATGTATATTTAGTTTATTATTTAAAAGTAATTCAAAATATTGTTTAATCAAGATGAAATAAAGTTTATTAGACACCTCTTGATGATATTTATCCCATTAAATTCTCATTTTCATAATTTTCAATATCTTACTTTATAAGGTTTTCACTCTCTATGACACATTTAGATTTAAAACTTATTTGATGAATAAGCTTGTTACAATTTTTTTAATTAATATCATTCGGTAAAGTGCTCCTAAGAAATGTATCTCATTTTCTCTAAATTTCTATTGTCACTTGATTATATTACTATTTAATTTAAATCTTCCATCATATTTCCATCACATCACATATCTTCACTTACATTACTTTGCTTAAATTTAACTCATTTTGGAAATAAAAAAAATATTTTCTTAATATTTAAAAAATAATTTATTACTATTTATTCTCATTTAATTTTTTTGTTTCAAAGTAATTATAAATCTTGTCTAATGAAGATGAAAAAATTATTTGTTGGGCTCGCCTTGATGAACTTTTTCCTATTAAGTGTTGATTTTTGCATTTTTTTAAATACTTTATTTTCTAGGGTTTTCAGATGCTTTAGAAAATACTATCATTCATAATTGATTTTTTCCTTCAGGTTGTTACATCTGATATTCTTAATATCTTGTAATGCAACTTTCTTGATATTGCTATAAAACAATAATTATACTGTAATGTGTCTTTTACACAACATATATATTTTTATATTTTATTTCGATGAATAAAACCTCATTAGAATCATTTTTATGAACTCTACCAATTGAGTTCTCTTTTTTACTTTTTTACATATCACATTTTCTAGTTTTTTATGACACTTTTGAGACATTTTGAATCATACCAATCCTGATAATAAAGGTTGTTTCACTTGATCCCCATAACATATTTGTATTGAATTTTTTCTATGAAATTAGTCCCACTTTCTTAATTTGATTACTATTATTTTTTTATATCATTATGTAACATCAGTTGCTCTCTCGTGTGGCATTCACATGTCTATCAACTAGTTATGCCACAATACTTGAGTTAAACTTAATTAGCAGTAATAAAAATTTGTTTGATTTCATTGTAATAATTGCATTTATTTTTTATTTTGGTAATTCGTAGTAGTTATAATAAGGTCTTATTGACATGGAACAAATATAGTTGATCTTGCCTCAATGTGTTTTATCTACCTAAGTATTTATATCTTTTTAGCTTTTAAATGTGTTTTTAATTAACATTTATCATTCTTTACGAGATAATTTTTTGTTGTATGTGAGTTAATTATCAAGGATGCTACACCTCATCTACTTAATAAATTGGAAAACAACTTTCCTTTATAATTTACCTTATTCACTCAAATTTTTGATATATTTCATTAAATATGCAATTCCCTTCTTATGTGACCTTTGCATTAGTTTGATTTTTATATTATATTACTTCAATTGATCTCATTTTATGTTTAATATGTATTTAAATAATATTAGTATTTTTAATATTACTAATTTTGTTCATGTAATTCATAGTAGTTCCAAAACTGGTTGCATCAATGAGAAAGAAATGTCATTAGTCTATTTTCTAGAACTAGTACCTAAATAAAAATTTCTTCTTATATTTTAAAATATTTTATTTGCATAGTTTTATCAAATTTTATAAGACATTTTTGTTCATACCTCATTTGATCATTGAAGGTATTACACTTTAATACATTAGTTCCACGGAACATAGCTTTCTATAACAATTTATCTAATTCCTTAAATTTCTTACTTTGATTTGTTTATATTACTATCAAATTCAAATTCTACACTTTTCTGACTTTTATGCTACTTTGATTTGCATATACTATAATACTTCAAATAATCTCAATTGAAATATAATATATATTTTCATAGTTTTTCAATGAAAGTATATTATTTTAGGGAATTATTTTAATAATTATTAATAAATCAAAATAGGGTCAGTCCAAGATAAGAAAATGTCCTTGGACTCATTTAGATGAGCTACATTCTATTAAAAATTCATTCTTATAATATTATTTTTTTTAATTATTTTGGCACATTTCATGACATATTTCAATTCAAACTTGATTTGACTATCAAGAATATTTCAATCAATCTGCTTCGTATCATGGAGTCTACTTTTCCCACTCAATTTATTTTATTTCCTTAAATTGTTTCTTTGATTTGGCTATATTTTTATAAAACTCTAATTCTATGCTTTCTGACAAAATGAATGAATTTGAATTTTCTTGATGAGCTCTACCTAACTAAATATTTTTTTATATTTTAAAATTTTTTTTTAGGGTTTTGATAACTTTACAAGGCATTTTGCTTTGTATCTAATTTAATGATAGAGAACAATAAACTTAATTTTGTTATATTTTCATGAAACTTAAAGTTTGTTACCATGTGAGCCTTGCATCATTTTTGTTTGTTGCTTTTCACTAGAGCAATTTATCATGCTTATGCTTTTTTAACTTTGTAATTTGTAGTAATTCAAAATATTGTTCAATTATGACAAAAGAATTATAATTTTCATATTACCTCACATAACAATTGCCTATCTTATACATACGATCTCTTTTGTTCCACATAATGTAACTTTCTCACGCAATGTTTCTCCTCAAACATAACTATTACCTTACCTTAATTTTGATATTTTTATTTGCTTTACATTTTGTTATTTAGGATTCAATTCATTTTAATTTTAAAATTAAAATAAATAATTATTATTCTCTATGCTTATTTTTTTTGGTAATTCATGGTAATTCTGAATTGGTTTTGATTATGATGAGACAAACATTGTCGGACTCATCATGATGAGCTCTTTACATTAAGTATTTTAATTTTTATGGTCTTGGCATGTCCTTTGAGATATTTTGATTGACATTTGATTTAATGATCGAGAATGTTAAACATGATCTCCATAGTATCTCATAATGTAACATTAGTTAACTATTTATCTCATTGCTTTAATTTCTTTTATTTAATTTTGTTATATTATTATGAAACTATAATTAACCTATGGTATGACCATTATATCTATTAGATTTGATTATTTAAAATAACTTCAATTTATCTTGTCTAAGAGTTATTCTATCTTTATTAAATATAAATTGAATAATTTATAAATATTTATATTTATTTAATTTTTTTATTTTATAGTATTTCTAAACTTGGTTCTATATTAGACAAAACAAGCAACATTGGACTCATCTTGACATGCTACAACTAATTGTTTTTTTCATTTTCATAGTTTTAAATATTTTATTTCAAATGATTTTGACACTCTTGCATGGAGTTTTCAATCATGCTAGATTTTATAAACAAGATTCTCATACTTAATCTCAACAAAATCTTGTAATGTAATATTCTTATGCAATTTATCTTAATTCTTCAAACTTCTTCATCTGATTTGGCCAATTATTATGTACCCAAATTCCATTATCAATCATTCCTTAAATGTCATTTATTTGATTGATTACTTTCTTTCCAATCAACTAAATTAAGCCTTAAAAATAATAATGTATTATTATTTATTCTTATTTGCTTTAGTATTTCATATTATTATAAAACGAGGTCTGATTGAAATGAAAGAAATATTGTGGGACTCATATTATCAAGAATTATAGAATTACATTATGTAAATCTTTCCTAAACTATACAAGTTATTTTAATACGAACATTAATTGATAATCGACGTTGTAGCTTTCCATTTTTTTTTGTATTATCAAAAGGTATTTTACCAAAATAATTTGTCTCTCTTTTTCCAATGTTTATCTTTGATTTTGTCAAATTTTCAATTTAACTCCTTCCATTTTTAATATTATCAATTTAATAGTACAATAACATTTTATTATTATTTATGTTCATTTACTTTTAAAATTTACAGTAGTTACAAATATCGTCTGATGTATGCGATACAAATGTCATTGAACTTATATTGATAAGGTTTACCAAGTAAACAAAGGTTTTTATATTGTTAAATTTTTTTGTGTTTTGGAATGTTTTGTGAAACATTATATTTCTTACATTATTTGAATACCAAGAATCTCACCCTTTATCTCCTTAGTAAATTTGGATGGAACTTTCTCATTGCAATTATCTAATTTATTCAAATTTTATTATTTCATTTCGTTACATTACTATACAATTATAATTCTCCTCTTATGCGGTATTTACGTAGCCTTGATTTATTTATATTACAATCCTTCAAATTATCTTATTTTTTAAATTTATATTTAACTAATATAGTTACTATTATTATTTATTATTAATTATTTTGGTAAAACTAATAATTCCAAACTTGACATGATCAAGACAAAAAACACAACATTAGACATGTGTCAATGATCTGTAACCCTATAAATGTATAAATTTATATTATTAATTATTTTTATTTTCTATGTTTTATTGACACATTGGAAAATTTTTGATCAACGATGTTGTAGTTGCTCACTTTTGTGTCTTTTGTGTCTTTAAATGTGACTTTCTTACTACTTTGATTTTGTTGAATTTCATTACTTTTGTTTAACTCCTTTGAACTTTAATATACATTGACTTTAATATTAAAATTAGTATTTATTATTATTTATGTCTATTTTCTTTGGTAATTCATAGCAATTTCAAATGTGGTCTCATTCAGAAAACAGATGCCACTAAACTAGGCTTGATAAGCTATATACTATTAAATACTAATTTTTATAATTTTTTTGAATATTTTATTTCTTAAGATTTTGTATTTTTATGAGATAATTCTATTTGTATGGTATTTGATGATAAAAAATTTTAGAAAGGATCACCTTAGTATCTAGGAATTCAACTTTCTCATGCTACTTACCTTGTTTCCTAAATGTTGTTTTATTTTGTTATAACAAAACCCCAAATTTACATCCAAGTTGATGTTTATATAACTTTCATTTTGTTATATTAAATTTATTCACTTTATTTCTCTTTAATTTTAATTTATATTAATTAATATTGAAATAATAATTTATTACTAATTGCTTTAGTTTGTTTGGCAATTCACAATCTATTCAAATAACGCATCATTGAGATAAATAAAAATTGCTCTACTTGTATTAATCAGCTTTGCATAATCAATATTTTTTATATTTCAAATATTTAACTCAAGACTTTTGTACTACTTTATGAGGCATTTCTATTCATAAATGATTTTCTGACTAATACCATAAGACTGATCATCTTATAGTTTAGCTTTACCATATAATTTATTTAATTTCATAATTCTGTCACTTTGATTTGATTTCATAAGGACTCAATATCTTCAGTTGTGCAACCTTTACATCACTTTCTTTTCCTTGAATTACATTTCTTCAATTTATGTTTATTCAAATTTACTATATATATATTTAACATTAAAGTAGTAATTTACTGATTCTTTTTTTTTCTCATTGGTAATTTGTAGAATTTTTAGGGTTATTTGATGGAGACAAAATAAATGATGTTCAACTAATCGCAACACACTATATACAATTAAATATTAATTTTATTTTTTAATTTTATTTTTTAATTTTATTATTTTATATGGCTATGTCACATTTTATGAGATATTTTTACTTGTATATGATTTGATGACCATTGTCTATCCTTGCTAGCATCTTATTGGCCTGAGGAGATTTTAAGCTTATAAGCTCCTCTTAATCAATGATTAGTTACCGTAAATAGGTTTCACCTTAGTGTAAATGGTACACAAACATTGATATTTATTTCAATGAAGTGCTATACACCAATAACAAAACCCCTTACAAAAAAAATATCAACATTTGAGCTTCCATAGGAGATAGGACAACTATTAGGCAATTAAACATATCAACCATATTATTATTAATAACTATTAATAAAATAGAAAAATTATTAAAATCAAACATTAAATGAAGTTATAGTGAAAGTAATGATTACCTTTTGAATATTCACTCGAAAAAAAACAAAATTAAAGAAACTAGAGTAAATTTGTGAATTGGCAAGTATATCTGACTCAATAAATAACAAGTAAAGAAAAAAATGCTGCAAAACATAACGTTCTAAATAAATTGCTAATATTATAACAACCCAAGCATATATTCTAAGCCAGGCAAGCTATAATGAATTATTTTATATTTTAAGAATTTGGCATACTTTGGAAGCCATTTTGATTTAAACCAAATTTGATGTTCATGATCATTACATCTGATCTTTTTTGCATCCTTCAATGTAATATTTCCATGTATTTTTTCTTTAATTTGGCTATATTAATATATAACCCTAAATCTTAACTATTGTGACCTTTAAATCATTGACATAAATTGAATGTCGTTATAGTCATCTTAATGTGATCAACCAAATTAAATTTTCATTTTTAAAAATTTAATTATTTTATTTTCTATTGTTTTGGAATACTTTAGTAGTATCTTCAATTTATACCTAATTGGCCCTTAAGGATCTTACCTTTGTCCTCCTTTTTACTTTAACTTGTAGTTTTCCAATACAATTTATAACTTTTCTTCAAATTGCAACATAATTTCAAATAAAGTTTATTTAAACACTAACTCTCCTCTTTTGTGAACTTCACATCTCTTTGTTTTTGTTATCTTATAATTCTTCAATTTCTTTAATTTAAAGTTTAATATATGTTTATATATATATATATATATTAACTTAATATTAAAATTATGCTTTTTTATTTTTTATAGAAATTTACAAGTGTAATTCGTAGTAATTCTAAATAAGCTCCAATGGAGGAAACAAACCTCAAGGGAATTGACTGGAAGAGCTCTACCTAACTAAATTTAATTTTTACATTTTAAATGCATTATTTTCTTTTGTTTTGGCATCTTTTACGAGGCATTTTAATTCATGTCTAATTTGACAATCAAGTTTACACTCTATCTATTTAGTACCTTGGAATGTAATTTTTCCACATTATTCAACTTATCTCTTCAAATTATTTTCCTTTTGGTATTGTTATATTACTTTGTAATTCTAAAACTTTTCTTACTTGTTACATCACTTTTACTTAGTTATATTATAAATCTTCAACTTAACTTAATTTAACTTTTATAAATATCATTTGAATACAAAAAATCATATTTTATTACTATTTATATTTATTTAATTTCATAATTCATAGGTATTTCAAATAAAGTTTGATATAGAAGAAGCAAATCTCGTTAGACTGTTCTCAGCGGGCACTAACGACTAAATAATTATTTTCATCACATTTTTTATTATTTTATTTTTTATATTTTTGAATACTTTAGAGGACAAAAACTTTCTTGTAATATATCTTATTTTCCAACATTTATGCTTTTATTTGGCTACATTATAATCTTATTCTAAATCTCCTCTTATGTGACCTTTAAATCATTTTGATTTGGGTATGTTATTTTTAGAAAATTTTTCTTAATTTAACTTTAATATACATATATATACTTCATAATAAAATGATAATTTCTCCTTATTTACACTTATTTTATTTATTAACTTATAGTAATTCCAAATGTGGGTAGATCATAGCAAGAAAGATGTTATTAGAGTAGCCTTCATGAGCTACATCTAACTAAATATTCTTTTTTATCTTGTTAACTATTTTATTTATTGAGTTTTAATATTTTTTTTGAGATATTTTTATTCATACCTTATTTTGCAATGATAGTGCTACACTGGTACTCCTTATTACCTTGGAATGTAGGTTTGTCATATTGTTTATTTCATTTCTTTAAATTATTTGCATTTGTTTGGTTTCATTTTTATGATTCCATAATAATCCTCCCATATGAGATTTAAAACACTTTGATTTGATTATATTAAAATGCTTCAATTTATTCATTTTAACTTTAATAAATATTTAATTATTATTGAAATCATAATTTGCTATTATTTAGGTTTAATTCTATGTTAATCCATACTAATTGAAAACAAGGTCCCATGTAGGCAAAAAAATGATATTGGACTAATCTTGATGAGCTCTTTCAAACTTTTTATTCAATTGATGATCTAGGATGTTATATTCATTATCCTTAGAATTCTAGAACATTACTTTCTTATAATTGACCTCATTTCTTCAAATTTGTTTCTTTGATTTTTTATATATTAGTATATTACTCAAACACTTTGCTCATGTGATCTTTATGTCCAATTGATTTAGTCTTATTATATAGCTTGAACATATCGTATTTTTTCTTCAACATATATTTACATAAAATTATAATAATAATATAATATTTTTTTTTTCTTTAGTATGTAGATAAAGTCTAAACTGTGTCTGACGAGACATAACAAAAGTTGTTAAACTCACGTTGACCACTTTTATCCAATTAACTATTCGTCTTTATATTTTTAAATATTTTATTTTGAAGACTTTTGTATGGTTTATGAGAATGTTTTATTTGAAAATGATTTGATGAATGATGATATTAGAGTTGATAATCTTAGTATGTTGTGATAAATTTTTTTCATATAAGATATCTCAATTTTTAAAATGTTTTTAATTAAACTTGTTGGTGGTTATGAAATTCTAAAGCTTTTCTCATCAGGCCTATACATTGTTCTCATTTAGATTTATTATTTTTTTTTAATTTATGTAATTTTATCATTATTTTATATTTAATAAAAATTTTAAAAAATAATTTACAATTGGTTAAGCTTACTTCGACTCGAAATTTGCAACTAAACGAACTTTTCTAAACTTGTCTTAATGACCTCTATCTCATTAATTTTTTTTATTTTAAATACTTAATTCTTTTGGGTTTTGACATTCTTTGCATCATATAGATTTGTACTTGAATTACAATTATTTTGTTGCAATTTTGCATGAGCTCATGTATATTCATACCTAATTTTCTTGAATGAGGTCATTGTACAAAATCTCTTCAGCGTCTTAGAATACTTTTCTATAATACATTTTATCGCTTTTCTTTAACTTTTTCATTTCAATTTGATTATATGACAATGAAACTCTAGTTCAACGCTTTTGTGACTTTAATATTACTTATATTTAGTTATGTTCTATTGGTAATGTTTAACTTATTTTGGCTTTATAACATGTTTAATTTACATTTAAAAAAATCTATTTTTTAAAAATTAATTTCAATTTAATTTCTTTTTAAAGAGACTATCTAATAAAATATATAGTTTTATATTTTTAAATTTTTTATTTTGTTATATTTTGGAATACTTTGTGCAATTTCTTTTTGCACCTAACTTGATGATCCAAGAAGTTACACTCAAACTCTTTAGCATCTTTGAAGGCAACCTCCCCACACTCTTTATTTCATTTATTTTTTCAAGTTTTTCGTTTTGGTTTGATTATATTCCTTTGAAGCACAAATTCTTTTCTTATGCAAACATCATGTCATATTTAATTAATTATAATACATTTCTTTAATTTATCTACAGCTTTATTATTTATTTAATTAATATTAAATCAATAATTTCACTTTATTTATGCTTAATTACTTTGGTGATTTGTAGTAATTCAAATTTTTCTTAGCAATTTAAACACTTTGCTTGGATTTTCTATTTTACATCATAACAACAAATCTCCTCTTCTGTAACAATTATATTGCCTCAATTTGGTTATATTATATTTTTTTAGTTTATCTAATTTTTTTCTTTAACATATATTTTTCTCAATAGTAAAATAATATTTTTCTATTATTTATGATTATTTTCTTGGGCAATTTGATTTCATTCCAAACAAGGTCAGATCAAGTTTAATAGGACATTCTTGGACACGTCTCCATGAGTTCCATATAATTAATGACATGAATTTATATTCTTAAATGTTTTATTTTATTGTGTTTTGTCTTATTTATGAGACGTTACTATTCATACTTGATTTGACGATTGAGCATGTTATACATAATCTCCTAATGTCTTTGAATACAACTTCCTCTTATATGACCTTCATATTACTTCCATTCTTCTTATTCATTTCTATGCAAATTATGTCTAATCAAGATGAAACAAATATTGTTTATATTTTAATGGGCTCAATTAAATTTAATATATATTTTTATATTTCAATTTTTTTTATTTTACAGAATTTTCCCATGAATTATAAGATATTTTGATTTGTCTGTAGTTTGTGATCAAGGATGTCACACTTGCTCTCTTTAGTATGCTAGAATAAAACTTTCTTTCATAGTTTGTTTAATTTCCTCAAATTCTTGTCTTTAATTCAGTCATATTAATACTATACTCTAATTCTCCTCTCTTTTGACTCTTACATCAATTTCACTTGATTATGGTTAATTGGTACAATTTATCTCATTTCATCTTTACTACACATTTTCTTAATTTTAAGGTAATAATTTATTATTGTTAATTCTCAATTACTTAGTAATTCACAAAAGTTCTAAATAAGATTTTATGAACTAAAAACATGATGGTTTTGGACCCTTCTCAATCATATTTGTCCAATTAAAAATTTATTTTTATATTTTTAAATGTTTTATTTTGTGGGGGTTTGGTACAATTTTTAAGTCTTTTTCATGAAAACCTGATCTCATAATCTCATATGCTATAGTTGATCTCCTTTATACTTTTAAATGTAGTGATCACATATAATTTAAAATGCTTTTTTAAATTGTTTGCTATTATTTGGATACATTTTTTTAAAACTCGAATTCTCCTTTTATTAACAATCATATCATTTTCATTTGGTAATAATGCCTTGGTTAAAGTTATCTAAATTCTTTTTTAAATAATTCTTTTTAATATAAAGTAATATTGTATTATAATTTTCATTTATTTACTTTAATAATTTACACTAATTCTTGTCTAGCATTGATCAAGATGAAAGAAATATCGTTGGTCTAATCTCGACTAGCACTATATAATTAAATATTTATTTTTTTCTTTTACCTTTTTTTGGAGTTTGGCAAGAATGATGTGTCATTTTTATTTGTACCATTTTTGAGATTAAGTCTACTTTGCATCTTTGAATGTTGCTTTCAAGCATATCTTATCTCATTTCCATTAACATTTTCCATTTATTTGGCTATATTACTATAAAACTCTAATCATCATCACCATTGAACTTTACATCTTTTTGATTCGTTTATATTATTTTGCTTCAATTTATCTTTTTTGACTTTTATTATATATTTTCTAAATAATAATTTGTTGTTATTTATATTTATTCAAATTTATAATTCCTTGTAATTCCAAACAAGGCTTGACCAAGATGAAATAAATTACATTCAACTATTTTTTATGAGATTTATCAAATTGAATAATCAATTTTTAATTTTTTTCAATATTTTTTTATTTGTTTACATGCTTTATAAGACATTTTGATTTAAACATGATTTGCTCATCGAGGATGTTATGATCAATCTTTTTGGTGTTATGGATTCTGTTTTTTTTAAGAATTTATCTTTTTTCTTTAAATTTTTTACTATGATATGGTCTTATGTTTTACTATTGTATGGTCTTATTGCTAAGTAACTCTGAATCTCTTGACATGTAACCATTACAGGTTTTTTATTTAGATATATTATATTTAATTATTTTATCTTAGGTCAATTTTAATTTATATTTATGCAAAATAAAAATAATACATTGCTATTTTTTTTATCTATTTAGTTTTATATTTCATTATAACTCCAAACAAGGTTTCATAAATATTATTGGATCAATATTAATGAGTTCTATCCAAAGAAGTGTTAACATTTTTGCATTTTTAAATATTTTATTTTCTTTCATTTTTGTAGTTTTTAAGAGATATTTTAATTATTGCCACATTTAATGATTGAGGGATTGCTCTCAATCTCCACATTACCAAGTAATCAATTTTTTTCATACTATTTGTCATTTGTCAAAACATGTTTCTTTGATTTTGTGGTATTGTAGTATAACTCTAAATTTTCTCTGTTGTGACCTTTAAAATTTTTTTTGTTTGGTTTTGTTATGTTACATAAATTTAGCACATTTTTGTTTTATTACATGTTTACTTAATATTAAAATAATAACTTGCTATTTTAAGTGCTTACTTAATTTTCTAATACTCAATAATTCCAAACAAGTTCCAATCGAGATGAAACAAATGTCATTATATAATTCTTGAAAAGATCTATCCATTAAAATGTTTAATTTTCTAATTTTTAAAAATGTTATTTTTTAAGAGTACGTCTTTTCTAAACAATTGTCCCATTTCTTTCAACTTTTTTTATGATATCTTTTTATTACTATGTAACTTTAAGTCTCACTTCAAATTTTATATATATTTAATTAATATTAAAAAATACTTTATTATTATTTTTTTATTTAGTTTGATTGCTCAATAATTTTGAATAAGGATCTATTGAGTCCAAACAAAAATCTTTTGTCTCTTCTTACCTAACTTTATCCAACCATGTATTATCTTAAAATATTTCATTTTCTTTTGTTTTGGTAGTTTCAATGCATATTCATGTTTTATCTAATGAAATAATTGAGGATGTCACACTTGATGCCCTTGTCATTATTGAATTTAATAGTTTTCATATTTCTTGAAATTTTTTGCTTGGTTTTTGTTATATTACTATATAACTGCAATAATCTCTTAGCTTATTTCAACTTCATTATTTTGATTTTTTAAAAAATTAAGTAGGATTTTATTATTTTATATGATTGTTTAGTTTTGTAATTCATAGTAATTTCAAATTAAGTTTGATTGAGATGAAAAAAATATCATTAGACACATCTTGATGAGCTTTATCTAATTAATATATACATATTATATTATTTTAAATATATAAATTTTCAAAGTCATCACGCCAGCGATGGATGAAACTACAATATCTATGCAAGTTTTACAGGATAGTTTAATTCATACTTTATTTGATAATTAAGAATGTTACATTTGAGCTTCTTAGTGTTGGAATAAAATTTTCCTATATATTTTATCTCAATACTTTAATTTCTTTTTTCTTCTCGTATTGCTGTGAAACTCCAATTCTCCTCTCATTTCACTTTTAAATTACATTGATTTGTTTTTGTTATATTGCTATAATTTATCGCTAATAAATTTAACATATATTCCCATAGTATCAAAAAAATAATTCATTAATAATTATTGTTAACTAATTCAATAATTTCTAGTAATTAAAAATATCATTTGATCTTGTTGAAATAATAGTAATTAGACTCATCACATATTGGTCTAACAAATAAAACATTTATTTTTATATTAAAATATTTTATTCTCGAGTTTTTTGAAATGAATTACGAGTTATTAAATTAATACTTTATTTAATGATTGAGAATGTTACACTCTGTCTTCTAATTCTCTTTGAATGCAATATTCCCAAAGTATTTATCTCATCGACTCAAATTTTTTTGTTGAATTGGTTGTATTACTAAAAATTTTTATTTTCCTCACATATGACCTTTATATCACTATGATTTTGTTATATTTTATTACTACAATATATGTTATTCTTGCTTTGGTATTCATTTACTTTAATGAAAAAAAAGATCAATTTTTGTTTAATAACATTTCTAATTGGTAGCTTTTCCACATGTGGTCTTGCCGAAGACAAACATATCTTATCCAACATGCCTTGAAGTGTTAATTTTTATATTTTTTAAATATTTTAGTTTCTATGGTTTTGATATGTCTTATGAGATATTTTTTATTTAACTAGATTCAATGATTGAAGATGTTACAATCGATCTCCATGATATTTAAGAATGTAACATTTGTGTATAATTTGTCTCATCACTTGAAATCATTTTTATTGTTTGGTGATATTACAGAGAAATTTAGAATTTCATATTTTTTGATATTTACACTGCATCAAATTCATTATGTCATATTCCATAAATTTACAACTTATTATTGTTTAAGGTCATTTATTTCTATAATCTATAATAATTAATAATGTGGTATAATGTAGTTGATATAAATATTATTTGGATCGACTCAATAAGCCCTATTTAATTAATTTATTTTTTAAAAAAACTTTATTTTCTAAAATCCATGCATGTTTTATATTATATTTCAATTAATAACCTCATTTATAGTTGAAGTTGTTAGACTTGATTGCCTTAGTGTCATGAATGCCACTTTATTGTACTGTTTATCTTATTTCTTTAATTTTTTTTACTTTCATTATCTTATATCGCTATAAAACTCTAAATGTCATATCGTTTGACTTTTAGATCAAGTTTATTTGGTTATTTTTACTTCCATTATCTTATTTTCAATTAACACGATATTTAATGATCTTGTATGTTACACTCGAAGTATTTTGTATCTCGTAATGCAACTATTTCATACTTTCTATCACACCAATTTAAATTTTTTCCTTCATTTGGTTCACACTAAGAAACTATAATTCTTCTTTTTGTGACATTTACATTGCTATCATTGAGTTATATTATATTTCTTTAATTTATCTCATTTTAGCTTTAATGTTTATTTGTTTACTATTAATGTCAATTCAATTTGGTAAATTATAGAAATTTCAAATAAGATTTGATTAAGATGGAACAAATGTTATTAGACTTTTATTAAAAAGTTATATTGAATTACATATTGAATTTTGAAACATTAAATATTTTTATAGCTCTAAATGAATAATATGACATTTCTATTTGAATCTAATTTAATGATTTATGTCATTATTTATGATATACTTCATACTATAGAATGGTGCACTCTGTTGAAATTTTTCCATTTAATCATGTTTTCTCTTTGATTTAGTCATATTAATATGGTACTCTAATTCTTTACATGTGTGAGGTTTACATGACTTTTATTTCTTTATATTATATTGTAGAAATTTATCTCATTTTATTTTTATTATAAACTAAGTTAATTGTTAAATAAACTTTTATTAATTTCTTATGCATCTTTAATTTGGTAGTTCTCCATAATTCAAAATGTGCTTCGTTTTTGACAAAAAGAACATTTTTAGAGCTTTACATGACTGTTTATCTTGTAAATATCATTTTTCAATTATTAAGATTTTTTTAAATATTTTAGCAATCTTTATCAGTGTTTCCAATTCGTACTTCATTTTATGAAGAAGGATGATCGAGTCGATCACCTTAATACATTGGACATCATCATTCCTAAAACATTTAACTCATTTATTTAAATTCTATCTCCTTCTTCTTCTTTGGATATATTACTCTATGATTCTAAATTCTCTCTTTTCTGACCATCATAAGTTTTTAATTTAGTTGTCCTACGTGGCATCTATTTATTACATTTCAACATAAACATATGTTTAGTTCATCTTAAAATAATAGATTTTATTTATTTTTATTTTAAATTCAATAAACTACACTAATTCCATATGAAGTTAAGTTCAGATGAATTAAATAATTCTAAACTGAACTTGACCACCCCTATCTAATTAAATATTTACTTTTATAATTTTTAAATATTTTTTTTAGAATGTCTAAATAATTTTATTCAATATTTTTTAATTTTTATTTAATTTGATAATCAAGAATATTACACATAATACCATTATTATCTAGGAAAAAATTTTTACATACATTTTACCTCATTTAATGAATTGTCTCCATTTGACTTTATTTTGTTATGATGAAGCTCTAAATCTTCTCTCACATGAACTATATATTATTTTGATATGGTTTTTTGTATTTATTTAATTTATCTCCTTTTAACTTTATTATATATGTACTTAATAACAAATAAATATTTTTTTATTATTTAATCTTTTTTAATTTTAATATTTCTAGTAATTCTTAATAAGGCCCATTTAAGATGAGCCACATGCCATTGAAGTTGTCTCAATGAGCTTCATAAAGTTAAAAATTTATTTTATATTTATTGTTTCAAAATATTTTTGTTTCTAACATCATGGCACATTTTTTGAGATTGTTCAAATCGTATCAAACTTTACATTTGAGAATGGTACACTTGATCTTTTTACTCTCATCAAATGCTTTTTTCTTATATATTTTTTCTCAATTCATTAAATATTTTGTTTTTATTTTTTTATATTACTGTGAAAGTCTAAATCTGCTATCAACTTGAATATAAAAAACATTCGATCTTATTTACTATTGTAAATAAGAATAATTCTAAACAAGGTCTTTTGGAGACAAAAAAATGTCACAAAAATCATCTCAATGTCCTGTATCAAATTGTAATTTCTTTTTTGTAATTTTAGATATTTTTTCTTCTACAGTTTTTGCATGCTTTAGAAAAAGCTTCAATTTGTACCTAATTTAATAATCGTTGGTATTACACTCAATCTCTTTAGTATCAGAGAATCTAACTTTATCATCAAATTTACCTTATTTTATAAAATGTTTGCTTTGATTTTCTTATTTTACTTTGTAGTTCCAAATATCCTTGGATTTTACGTTTACATCACATTCGTTCGGTTATGTTATAATACTTAGATTTACGTTATTTGAACTTTAATACATATTTTGTTAATCTTAAAATAACAATTGTTTTGTTGTTTTTGCTTATTTATTTTGTAAATTTGTAGTAATTCCAAATTATGTTAAATCGAGATTTACTGAACGTCGTTAGACTGGCTTGATGAGCTCTATCAAATTATGCATTTTTTTTATTTTAAATGGGTTTAGCATGGTTTATAAGATATTTTTATTCATATCATATTTGAGAATCAAGAATGTCACACTCAATTCACTTAGTATCTTTGAATATAGCTTTCAAGAAAAATTTATCTTATTTTTTAAAATTTTTTGCCTTTGTTTAATTATATTACTATGAACCACTAATTCTCTATTGTGTCCTTTATATAACTTTAAAATTTCTTATTACATTAAGTTATATTAAAAAAATTTAGCTTTATTATATATTTACTTAATAATTAAAATGTGGTATTTTTTTTTAAGTATATTTACTTTGTTAATTAATTTTTATTTGAAACAAGGTTAGATTGACATGAAATGAACTTCATTATAAATGGGTCTCAGTGAGCTTTGTAAAATTAAATATTTATTCTTTATATTCTAAATTATTTTTTTTTCTATGGTTTTGGTTTATCTTACAAAATATTTTTGATTCATACCAAATTGGATGATAAAAGATGTTTTACTCGATCCTTACAATATATTGGAATACAAGTTTCAAAATAATTTGTGTCCTACAATATTTTTTACTTTTATTTTTTCATATTGTTATAAATCTCTAATTCTACTCTCATGTGACCATTATTTCTCTTTTGTTTTTTTATGTTACATTTTTGTAATTTTTTTAATACAGTTGTATTATATATGTTCTAAAAAAGTTATTATTATTATTATTATCTTTTTTAATGACAAGAAACATGAAATCAAGTTCAATCAGGATGACACAAACATTGTTAGACTCTTTTCAATGTGCTCTATTCGATTAAGTATTAATTTTTTTATTTTAAAATTTTTTTATCTAATTTTTTATGTTGTCTTGCAAGATATTTTTAAATTTACTAGATTTAACGATTGAGGATGGTATGCTCAATCTCCACAATATCTAAGAATGCTACATTTTCAAAAAATTTATCTTGTCTCTAAAACGTTTTTCTTTTATTTGTTAATTTTACCTTGAAACATAGAATCTTATAATTTGTGACCGAAATCCATGACTTTTAATTTTTTTTGTTATAGTCCATAAATTTATCTCATTTTTGTTTTATTATATTGTAACATAAGATTAAAATAATAATTTACAGTTATTTATCGTTATTTTTTAAAAATGTTTAATAATTCAAAAAGAGTTATGATGAAGATGAAATGAACCTTGTTAGACTCAATTATATAAGCTCTATCTCATTAAATATATATATCTTTTAGATATTTATTTTCTATAATCTTAACTTGATTTTTAAGACACTTCAATTAATGCCAAATTTAAAAGTCCAAGAAGTTATGCTAGATTTCTTTAATAACCTGAATGGAACTTTTTTGAGCCATTTCTTATATTTTTTTATCTTTTACATTTCAATTATTTTTCTATAAAAATATAAATCTCTTATCATTTTACTTTTATTTCGTTATAATACATTGCTTGAATTTATTGTATTTAAACTTCGATATATTTTTACTTAATATATTAAAATACAATTTATTATTTTTTTTCCTTGTTTGTAGTAATAATTCATAGCAATACTAATTGTTTTCTAAATTAGACAAACTAAGCATCCTTGGACACATCACAACAAACTTTATCAATTTAAATATTATTCTCATATTTTTAAATGTTTCATTTACCAATGTTTTGGTATTTGTTAGGAGACTTTTTGAGTCGCATAAGATTTACTGGTCTTGTATGTTAAACTCAATGTACTTTATATCTCAAAATGAGACTATCCTATACTTTCTCTCTCACTTATTCAAATATTTCGCCTTCATTTTGTTTCATTATTTTGAAACTATTATTCTCCTCTCATGTCACCTTTACATTGCTTTCATTTAGTTATATCATTCCATCAATTTATCTAAGTTTAGCTTTAATGTCTATTTATTATCATTAATAATTTTTAATTTGGCATCTTATTGTTACTACAAATGAGTTCTGATGAAGATAAAACAAATGTCATTAGACTCATCTAAAAAAAATTTACCAAATCAAATATTGAATTTAATATTTTTAAATAATATTTCAATAGCTTAGCATTAATGATATGAGATTTCTATTTGAACCTTATTTAGTAATTGAGGATGCTATACATGATGTACTTCTTATTATGGAATGCTATTTTATAATACAATTTTTCAATTTAATCATAGCTTTATGAAACTCTAATTTTTTGCAGTAAAATATATTGTTACAATATATCTTAGTTTAGTTTTATTATATACTTAATATGAAAATAAGGTTTTTTAAATTATTGATACTTCTTTAATTTGGTAGTTCTTAATAATTCCACACATGATCTGGTCAAGAAAAAAATATCTTTGGATTAATCTTAAAAGTTGTATCTAATTAAATATTATTGTTTAATTTTTAATATTTTTTTAAAAAAATTTAGCGAGCTTTACAAGTGATTTTGATTCATACTAGATTTATAAATGGGGATACATAGTCGATCACCTTAGTATGTTGCAGTCCAACATTCCTAAACACCTTAACAAAATATTCTCTATTGTGATCCATGTAACTGTTTATTTTGGCTAACTTTTAATGGAATCAATCTATCTCATTTCATCTTCAACATATATTTACATAATATTAAAGAAATAATTTTTTTATTATTTATTTATTTGATTAAATAAATTGCAATAATTTTGAATGAGGACAAGTTGATATGAAATAAATGTTTTTAAACTTGTTTTCACCACCTCTTTCCAATAATTTATTAATTTTTATATTTTTAAATGATAAATAATTTAAGATTTTTAAATTTTCTATATGACATTTTTCTACCAGATTTTATGATCAAGGATGCTATCCTTGATCGACTTAGCTTCATAGAATGTAAACTTTTTATATAATTTCTCTCATTTCTTTAAAATTTTTTTATTGATTTGTTTATCTTATTATGTAACTTTAAGTCTCCTCACATGTTAGTTTTACTTCCCTTTGATTTGATTTTGTTGCATGGTTGTAATTTGACTTATTTTAACTTTAATATACATGGAATCAATAGTAAAATAAAAGTTTCTATTGTTTATGATTATTTACTTTGATAATTCACAGTAATTCGAAATGATGTTAATTAAGAAAATTGAACATCATTTGATTCGTCTTAATAAGCTCTATCAAATTTAGTACACTTTTTTAATATTTCAAAATATTTTTTTAATAAGATTTTGGCATGATTTTTGATATTTTTCTATTCATACATTACTTCAAAAATGAAGTAGCATTACTCGATTTTAACTTTATCTAATTATGTAGTTTTTTGGTAGAATTTCTCTAATTTATTCAAATGTTTCTACTTTTTTGATACTTTGCTAAGAAACCCCAACTCTTCTTTAATGTGGCTATTACATCATATTAATCTTTTTATATTATGTTACCACTGATTATCTCCATTCAACATTAATAAATGTTTACATAATATTAAAATAATGATTTATTATTGTTTTGGATTATTTACTTTAGTAATTTGTAATAATTACAAATGATGTCTGATTGAGATTAAATAATACTGTTGGACATATCTTTATGAGCTATATCAAATGAAGTATTAATTTTTTTATTTTTTTTAAGTTTATTTCTTAGATTTTAATGAGTTTTTATGAGATGGTTCAATTTTAACCTAATTTGATGTTAAATGATGTTACACTTAATCTACATAGTATGTAGGAAAGTAACTTTTTGGTACAATTAATAATTTCTAAAAATGTTTTGCATTGATCTTGTTTCATTAACATTCAACTCCAAATCTTTACCAATATGACTTTTACATCATTTTCAATTGGTTATATTATATTTCTTTAGTTTATTGTAATTTAGCTTTAGTACATATTTCGATAACATTAAAATAATAATTTACAATTTTTTATTTTTAATTTTTTGTTAAAATACAATAATTTCAAATGAGGTCTAACCGAGGTGAAATAAGGATCGATGGACTTGTCTCGATGAGATCTATCTAATAAAAATATTATATTTTTTTAAGTTTTTTTTATCAAATATCCTTATATATTTTTGTGATATATTTATTCATACCAAATTTGATAATGAAATAAGTTAAGGTTAATCTTGTTAGCATTATGCAGTAGAACTTTCTAGTATAATTTATTTTATTTCATTCAATTTTTTACTTCATTTTGGTGATATTGATATGAAATTCTAAATTTTCTATAATTTGACTATTTAAGTTACTTTTATTCGGTTATGTTAACTTTTTTCATTTTCTCTCATTTCCACTTTATTTTATATATACTTAATACTAAAATAATAATTTATTATTATTTATGTTTATTTAGTATGGTAATTAAAAAAGATTCCAAATGCGGTTTAATAAAAGAGAACAAATGTCTTTAGATGCATGTCAATGAGTTGTATCCATTTTCATGCGCATCTTCTAATTTTTAATCATTTTATTTAGTAGTGGTTTGCCATGCTTTATGTGGTATTTTGAATCATACTTGATTTGCTAATTCAGTATGTTACACACAATCTCATTTAAATCTTGGTATGTGGATATCTAATATATTCTATCTATTTTATACATGTTTCTACTTTTATTTTCTCTAATTACTACAAAACTATAAATATCTTTTTCTCATTTTGGTCTTAATATATATTTACTTAATTAAAGGGCAATTATTTACTATTTTTTAACATTATTGACTACAATAAAAATCAATAATTTTGAGCAAGGTTTGATAATAATGAAGCAAACATTGCCAAACTTGTCACGACAAGCTCCCTATAATTAAATGTTACTATGAATATTTTTAATTCAATTAATTTCAATTTATTTATTATATTTTATGAGATAATTTAATTCATATATATTTTCATGATCGAGGATTTTACATTTGATCTCTATAATATCTTGGAATGCCGTTTTTTCATAGTCTTTTTTATTTCTTCACATGTTTCTCCATGATTTGACCATATTACTATGTTACTTTAAATCTCTAGTCATGTGACACTTACATTGCTTGGATTTGAACATATTATATTACTTTATTTAACTTATTTCATCATTAATATATATTTACTTTATAAAAATTATTTTATTATAATTTATGATTAATTAGATTGGTAATTACTGGTAGATCCAAATAAGTTATAATTGAGATAAAAAAAAGTCATTCGAGTCATCTCTAAGTCCTTTATATTGATAAATAATATATTTAAATTTTTTTAAATATTATTATTTTTTAAGGTCATGGTATACTTTTTGGACATTAAGAATTTTTCATGATTTGACCATTGAAAATGTTACACTTTATATCCTTAAAATAATTCAATCCAACTTCACTTATATAATTTATGTTATTTTATTTTAATTGTTTTCTTTATTTGATATATTACTATTTAACATTAACTCTCCTCTCATGTGACTTTTATATAGCATTCATTTGGTTGAGATAAAAAATTTCAAATATGCTTGTTTTAAACTGAATAAATATTTACTTATCAATAAATTCAAAATTCATTATTGTATATCCTTTTTCACTTATGTAATGGACCAAAATTCCAAATTAGGTCTAATCAAGATAAAAAAAATATTTTTTACTATCTTCAATGAGCTTTACACAATAAAAACCAACTTTTAATATTTTTAATTATTTTTCGAAGTTCATTTTTTTATTTACACATAATTTTAAAATCAAGTATTTTTCTTTTTGTCTACATAGAATCATACAATGTAGCATTGTCATAATGTTTATTAGATTTCTTCAAATGTTTTGTATAGTTTTGGCATATTACTTTAAATTCTTAATTCTATTTTCACATGACCTCTAAATCAGTCTAATTTGGTTATGATATAATTATTTATTTTATTCAATTTAGTTTTAATATATAATTGGTTATTATTTAAATAATTATTTAAGTATATTTACTCTAATAATTAATTGTAATTGTAACTAAGTTTTGATTGAGACAAAATAAATGTCATTATTAAAATTATCCTAATATTCTATATCTTATAAAATATTAATTTTTATAATTCTAAATATTTTGTTTTCCTGAATTTTAAAATACTTTTAGTGAAATTTTGATTCAAACGTGGTTCGATAATCAAGGATGTTATATTGGATCTCATTGGTGTCATGCATTTTTCTTCTATAATTTTTCATATTACTTCAAATTTTCTTTCTGATTTCTTTATATTGCTATGAAACTAAAAGACATTTATCATTAGACATTTACATCACTTTGTTTAGGTTGTATTAAGTTCCTTTATTTCATCTTATTTTAGAATTAATACATATTCTTTTATTACTAAAATAATAATTATTTATTTTTATTTTAATTAATTTACTAATTCAATGTAGATCCAAATGACGCTTGGTCAAAATGAAACAAATCTCTTTTAACTATTCTTGACGAGGTTTCTCAAATTAAATATATATTTCATTTATTTTTTAAAATATTTTGTTTTTTAGGGTTTTGGAATGTTTCTTAAGACATTTCAATTTTTGCACGATCTGTTAATAAAGAATGATGAACTTGATCTCCTTAGTTTCTTAAAATGCAAGTTCCCCACAAATGTTTCTTGCTTTGTTCAAGATTTTCTCATTCATTACGTACACTATTGTGAAATTATAATACTTCTCTAACCTGACATTTGCATCGATTTGATTTGGCTAAATTACTTTGCTCTAATTTATCATAATTTATTATTTTTAATGATTATATAGTTCTGTAATTCATAGTACTACAGAATGTGGTTTGATCAAGATAAAATATATGCCTTTTGACACATCTTAAAACCCTTTACTTAGCTAAATATGAATTTTTATTATTTAAAGATTTATTTATAAAGAATTTTTGCATGCTTCATAAGGCATTTTTATTTATACCTTATTCAATTGTGAAAGATATTATACTACATTTCTTAACTATCATGGAATACATCATTCACATTCAATATATCTCTTTTCTTTAATGTTTTCATTTTGTTTTGGTGTTATAACAATCAAGCAAAAGTTCTCCTCTTTTGTGTCTTTTATATTGCTTTTATTTTGTTATTTCTCTTTGTTTTAGCTCATCTCATTTTGGGATTATCATACTTAATTTTAAAATAATTTTTTTGCTATTTATTTTTGTAATTTATAGTTATTACAAATGAGGTATCATCAAGATGAAACAAAAATTCCTACACTCATCTTCATTAGCTCTTTTGAATTTGTTGTTCCTTCTTAACAATCTTAAGTCTCCCTTATAACTTATCTAAGTTTTTCAAAGTTTCTTCTTTGATTTCATTGTGTTGCTCTATAATGCTAAATCTCTTATCGTGTGATCTTTACATAACCTTGATTTCAATATATTACGTCTTAAATTTATCTTTTCTTAACTTTAATAAATATTTACATATTATTAAAATAATAATTTATTATTATTTATTATTGCATAATCAATAATTCTTTCCAATTATGAGCAAGATTAGATTAGATAAAATAAACATCATTAAACTAATCTTGCTGAGAAATATCTAATTAAAAATTTATTTTTATATTTTTAAATATTTTGTCTTCTGATTTTCTTATGTTTTAGGATACTATTTAACTCATACTTGATTTTTAAAAGAACGAAATTATAGTCAGTCTCCTTAATACTTTCAAATACAATTTTGATATGCAATTTGTTTAATCTCCTTAAATGTTTTTTCTCATATTGCATTGTATTACAATCAAACTCTAATTCTTCACTCTTGTGCATTTACATTGCTTTAATTCTATTATATTACATTGTTTAATTTATCCTTAATTTTAATAAATATTTGAGTAATTTTTAAAAACTAGTTTATGATTATTTTTTCTTATTTGTCATGGTAATTATTTTTTACTCCAAAAGAGGTCTAACCAAGGTGTAACAAACAATGTTTCTACTTATCTTGAGATGCTTTATCCATTTAAATATTTTTTGTTTGCTAAATATTTTATACTTTGAAGTTTTATAATATTTTATGAGATATTTTTCATACTTATTTTTGAAATTATGAACATCAAAGTCCATCTCTTTAGTAAAAGTGAATGCCATATTCTTGTATAATTTAACTTTTTATTTGAAATGTTTTGCTCTAATTTTGTTACCTTTTTATGTCACTCTAAAGCTTCTTTCATGTAATCTTTATTCATGTTTGATTTTGTTATGTGACATTTCTACCATTTAACCAATTTAAACTTTAATATATATTTTATTTGATATTAAAATAATAATTTTATTTATTATAATAATGTTTGATAAGATGTAATAAATGTCAATGCACTCATCATAAAAAGCTCAATAGAATTAAAAATTCCTTTTTATAATTTTAAATATTTTTTATAAGAGTTTAATAGGCTTTTTGAAACATTTCGACTTGTACCTAATTTGTCGATCAAGGAAGTTTTACTTGGCCTTTTCAGTAGCTTTGTATGCAACTTTTTATCCAATTTTTCAAATGTTTTGTCAAATTTGGTTATATTATGATGAAATCATGATTCTTCTAGCATGACCTTAATATTTCTTTGATTTGGTTAAATTATTTTTATTTAAGTAACATTATTTAAAGTTTAATGCTTAATTACTTAATGTTAAAATAATAATTTTTTTCTATTTTTATTTATTTAACTTTGTTATTTGTAGTAATTCTAATGATATCATATAGAGAAAAAAATATCATTTGATGCACCTCCATGTGCTCTATTTTTATGACTAACTTTTATCTATACATTATTTGACTACCGAGGATGTCGCTTTCAATCTTCTCTATATCTTAAAACACAACTTTGTGGTTCAAATTATCTTGTTTTCTAAATTCTTTTCTTTGATTTTGTTATATAACTATGGAACTCTAAATTTACTATTATGTGATGTTTATAATGGCTTGATTTTGTTATATTGTATTACTTTAATTTATTTCATTTCTACTTCAACATATATTTGGCTAATATTAAATAGTAATTTATGATTATGATGGCTTATTTATGACTATAATTTACATTTATAAAAGTAAATAAGCAATGAAATTATCATTTTCAAAAATATAAATATTTTATTTTCTAAATATTTAGCTTGCTTTATGAAACATTTTGATTCATACTTGATTTGGGATAGATAATGTTACACTTGACATCTTAATACTTTGGAATGCAATTTTCTTCTACAACATATATCATTCCTTTCATTTTTTTTGTCTTGGACTTCGACATGTTACAATGAAATTCTAAATCTCTTTTTATGTGACACCCAAATTGTTTTGATTTGGTTATGTTATTTTACTTTAATTTTACTCATTTTTGTTTGTGATATATTTATTTAATACTAAAGTAATAATTTATTATTCTTTTATTCTTAGTTTTTTAATTCATTGTAACTATAAACATTGTCTGATTGAGACAAAAAAAATCATTGGAATCCTATTGAAAACCCTATGAAATTAAATATTTTTTTCACCTTTTTAAAATTTTTTTCCTTTTCTTTGTACACTTTAAGTGACCTTTCAATTGGTATCTAACTCAATTAAAAATATTATACTCGATATTCATTGCATCTTCGAAGGCAACTTTCACATATAATTTATCTCAATTCCTTAAAACCTTTTGCTTTGATTTTTACATATTTTAATGTAACTCTAAATCTCTTTTGATCTGATGTTTACATTGCCTTGATTTGTTTATACTACATCTTCTTAATAGATCTAATTTATACTTTAACATATATTTTTTATACTAAAATTATAAGATATAATTACTTATACTTATTTAACTAAGTAATTCGAAGTTTCCTTAAAGGGGGTTTGATAAAGAAATTTGTCACATCATTTGACTTATCTTGACAAACTCTATCAAATGAAATTTTCAATTTTATATTTTTAAATATTTTTATGTTTTAGGATTTTAGTAAACATTATTAATATTTTCTAGTTATATATGATTTGATAACAAAGAATATTATAGTTGATCTCTTCACTATCTTGTAGAGCAATTTCTATAAAACTTATTCCATTTCTCCAAGATTTTGTTAAAATTTTCATTTATACAATGATAAACTAAATCCCTTCTCATTGGAGCATCAAATCGCTTTTGTTTTGTTAAATATATTGCTTCAGCTTATCTCATTTAGGCTTTGATATATGTTTATTATTCTTTGAAATAACAATTTATTGATTCTTTCTTAAGTTGAACATTTTCCATAATTTAAAACAAGGTCTGATAAAGACGAAACACAAATCGTTGTACTCTTCCAAATGAGCTCTAACGAATTATATTCATTTTTATAATTATAAATGATTTTTCAGTTTGTATTTGTAATGTCTAAAAAACTAATTTTATTTGTATCTAATTTGATTATCAAAGATGTTACACTTTATTGCCTTATTATATCAGAATTCAATTTTCTAAAAAAATTTTCATCAAATTTTCACTTTTATTTATTTATGCTACAATGTAACTCTACACCTACTCTCATCTCACCTTTACATGTTATTTATTTTTTATATTAAAGTATTTTAATTAATATTATTGAAGCTTTATTAGTTAATTATTTAATATTAGAATAGTTTAATTAAGCTTATCTTCAAATTAATCTTTCTCATGCAATTTATCTCAATTTTTATTTTGTTGTATCACTATAATACTCTAAATCTACTCTAATGGCACCTTTACATCGCTTTAGTTCTGTTGTATTACATTTTTTCAATTTAACTTATTTCATCTTTAGAATTTTTATACATAATATTAAAATAATTATTTTTTATTATTTATGTTCAATTGCATTTTCAATTCATAGTAATTCAAAAAAATATCCATGGAGTTGAGAGAAATATCATCATAACTTTCTTAAGGAGCACATCTCAATTAAAAATTCATCTTTTTTATTTTTTAAGTATTTTATTTTCTAATTTGTTGGTATGCTTTGCATGACACTTTTATTCCTAACTAATTTGATGATTGAGAATATCATAACCAATCTTCTTAGGATCTTTAAATGAAATATTCATGTAATATCCATCAAATTTCTACAACTTTTTTTTTATTTTGTTATATTATTTCCCTTTAAATCTGTTTTTGTGTTTCCTTACATCGCTTTGATTAATTATGTAACATTACTTCAATTTATTTCATTTAGCTTTAATATATATTCGGTTGTTATTAAAATAAAAATTTATTATTCTTTATGCTTATTTATTTTGGTAGTTCATATTGATTCAAAGCACATTCCAATCAACACAAAACAAATGGACTTGTACTCATCTCATTGTGCTCTTTCCAATGGATATTTATTTAGCAATTTTAAATATTAGTTATAAGTTTTTTCTCATGTTTTTTAAGGTATTCTAATTAGTACTTAATTTGATGATTGAGAATATTACACTCGATCTCCATAACAACTCGGAATGTGAATTTCATAAAAACTTTATCTCATTTCTTCGAATTTTTCTCATTCATTTAATTTTATTACAATATAAATCTAAATCTTCTCTTGTGCGAGATTTACATGTTTTCAATTTGGTTATGTTATATTATTTTTCTTCTTCTTTTAACTTGAATATTTTTTAAATAAATTTTAAGATAATAATTTATTATTTATTTTGCTTATTTACTTTTGTAATTCAAAGAAATTCACAACATCATTTGATTGACATGAAACAAATATTGTTAGACCCATCTTGATAAGCTCTCTCCTGTTAAGTATGACAATATGCATGTTTTTCTTATTTAAGATTTATCATATTTTTTTTAATTTTGAAATTATTGTTTATATAAACTTCATTTGAAATTTTTATAGTAATTCCAAATAAAGCCTATTTAATATAAACAAATATAGCATGACTTGTCTTAATAAGAGTCTATCCAATTATATATATATATCTATGAATATATATATATATTCCATTCTATTTTAAAGGTAAAATTTTGGATCATTACACACTATTTAAGAGGCATTTATGTTTTATCTTTATTTGACGATTACAGATGTTACACTCGATATCTTTATTATGTTGGAATCTAACTTTCCACAAAATATATGTAATTTCATTGAAGTTTTTTCTTTGATTTGGTTGTATTATAATGTAATCCTAAATCTCTTGTAATCTGACATTTACATTGCTTTGATTTGGCCATATTACATTTCCTTAATTTATCATATTTCAACTTTAATATACATTTGTTAAAATTAAAATGATATTTTAATAGTTTTTTTTCTCACTTGATTTGGTAACTCTTCGAAATTTTGAACAACATAAAGACAAAATCATAATGGTTGGAATTATCTTAAAGAGGTTAATCAAATCAAATGGTTATTTTATATTTTCAAATTTTTTATTTTTTTAGGTTTTTACCATGCTTTATGTGGTATTTAAATTCATAACTTATTTGATGATAGAGGATATTGCACTAAATCTCCATAGCAACTTTGAATGAAACTTTTTGATACAAGTTCTTATTTCTTCAATTATTTTCTTTGATTTAATGATGTTACTCTTAATCTATAATTCTCTCTTTGTTTGGCCTTGCATCACTTTGATTTGGTTATTACTTCTATTTATATCATTTCAAGATTATTGTATTCTTACTTAACATTAAATTTAAAAATTATTATTATTTATGTTTATTTACTTTTATAATTTGTAGTAATTTGAGACCATGTTCTTTCTAAAAAAATGTTGTTGGTCATTCCTTTATGAGCTCCATCCAATTAAACATTATCTTTTATGTTGTTAAATATTTTATTTTCTTAGATTTTAGCACACTTCACGAGTCATTTTGATTTGTCTCTAATTTGACAATTGATGATTGTTGGTCAATCTTCTTAGTATCATCTAATGTAACTTGACTATAAAATTTATGACATTTTTAAAATTTATTCGAATTGATATTGTTATGTTATTATGTAATTCCTCATCTCTACTGTGATACTATTATGTCACTTTGACTTTCTTATATTATATTATTTTAATTTATCTTATTTTAAGTTTAATATATATATATTTAAGAATAGTAATTTATTACAACTTACACTTATTTATTTTAGTAAATAATTATAATTCTAAATTAGCTCTTATTACATCAACATAGTTTGACTCCTCTAAAGGACCTCTATTAGTTAAATATTTACTTTTATATTTCTAAATATTTTATTTTCTATTATCCTAGCACACTTATGAGATATTCATTCATAACTGATTTAATCAGCATGGATGTTATGTAAGATCTCTTAAGCATCATGCAAATTAGCTTAACCTCATAATTTAGCTAATTTTTTTAAATTTCTTGCTTTGATCTGGTTGTATTATCATGAAACTCTAATTGTCCTCTCATTTGAACGTTGCATCACCTTAATATACTTATATTATATTACTTCAATTTATATCGCTTGAGCTCTAATATATATTTACAAAATAGTAAAAAATAATTTATACTTATTTATACATTTTTCTTTTGGTAATTCTTAAAAATTTTGAATGAGAATTCATTGAGACGAAGAACATCATTATACTCAACCCAACGAGCTTTATCAAATCGAATATTTTTTATATATTTTTAAATACTATTATTTGGAATTTTTTCTATGCATTATGAGCCAGTTTGATTCGTAACTATTTTGACGGACGATGACGTTACGCTTTAGCTTTTTAGTATCCTGTAATGAAAATTCCCACTCAATTTCTCTCAATTCTTCAAATTTTTTTCTTTAATTTTGTTATATTACATGTAACTTTAGATATTTTGTCATGTGAGCATTTACATCGTTATGATTTTATTGTATTCCATTGTCTCAATTTATAACATCTCAACTTTATTATTAATTTATTTAATATTAACTAAATAATTTATTATTTCTTTTTTATTAGATTTTCTAATTCACATTAATTTTAACCAAGGTCTAATAGTGAAGAAAAAAAAGTCGTTGGACACAACTCGACAAGCTCTATTAATTAAATATTCAATATTACATTTTAAAATATTTTATCTTTTATGATTTTTGTGTAACTTATGAGATAGTTTTATTTTTGCCAAATTTGACAACCAAAAATAACATAAACATTGTCCTTATTATCTTTGAATGTGTTTTGCTTATACAATTTCTCTTAATTCTTCAACATTTTAGCTTTAAGATGGTTATTTTACTATGTTTCTTTTAATCTTCCCAAGTATGAGTTTTATGTTATGTTCCATTTGTATTGTTTACCACTAAAATGTATATTCCATTCAATTGAGAACATCTTATATTCTTAATGTTAGGTAAATCTAAAGAAAATAAGTTTAAAATATGCTCTTATATTTTAATAGATTATGGTCACATAGTATGATGACTAATATTGCAGCTGTGTTGTCTAGCATTTGTCTTACATTACCAACAAAACGTAAAACTATTTAGGCATCATATACATATAATGATCTCATCATATAGATGCCATAATCATCAATAATAAAAAATATAAGTTGTGAAGTATTTTTCACAAGTTATCTATCTCATTCCTTTTGTATCTTTGCTTAAGCGAATTGAGTTCTTCTATGTATAACATTCATGTCACCTCTTTCTATATACATAACTTTCATTCCATATCAAAGTCAAATTCATGATTAAACTATAATTGGGATGAACATCTACTATAGCTATTGTCATGCTGATATTACTATTTCATTAACAAAGAATGAAAAACCATTATATGGTTTTTAAGTTGTATCATCCATGTACAAGTAGACATTTTGTTCTATATGTTTGCATAATATTTATAACATGTTGTACAAAGTAGTATGTTCTTTTTGTAAGATTCATTTCTCTTCTAAGATAGTTTAACAGACTTAGGATAAAAAAGTGATGATGTCATAAAAATATTATGGTTTAATCATAAGGTTATGATCTTTCAATTATGTTAAAATGTGATAACTAGAATGTTTCCATACTATTAGGAGCTCATATTGTGAAAACAACTCTTAGGTGTATGGCATATTATAGAAAGGTTAATCATTTTTTGTGATTCACTATTTACACTCAAATGATCATCTTAACTTAATGTAACAAATGTATCTTACTAGTACAACATAATAGATCTGCCAATACGAAGACCTAAAAAATAAAAAAATTTCTTAAAGTTCTATGTTGTGTAGTATGTCTACTTCTTTCATTGTCACATGATAAACTTATATAAGTAAGATTTAAATGTCTGATAACTTGCCTAATAGATGATCAGCTCCTTTTACTTATCACTTTGAAATATCTATTTATCGTATCTGTAAGAACATTTGCTAGAATTTATAGTATCTAGTTTAAGTAATTTTGGAAAACAAATGAAGTTATTGGAATTACCTTAAAAATGGAAGATTCATGAAAGGTAGAAATAGGAGTCATTTTTAACTTATATTAAAAGGTTTAACACATTACTACATGATTTAAAAGGGCTTCTTTTTTTACTTGTAAGAGATCTTGAAAGCTTTGTTTTGTGATCCCTAGAGATCTATCTACAATAGTTTTCATGATTTTGTCTTGATTTAGTTGATTCTAAACATAGTTATATCTTCATCTTATAATTTGACATTGTCTTGCCTCTCTTGCAAAGGGCTCAAGATTAAAGTGCTAAAATTTTGTGAAGGGTTCTGCATCTTGTTCTTTCGGTCATTATAATTATGGTTGTAATATGGTCATTATTAGCTAATAATTATACACTTGTAGCTATTGTGGTTGATCAGTGATTAATCATGTTGTTATAATGATTTCTAGCCTATTTGTCTTATTGCTAAAGGTACTTGTCTAGTTAAAGGCTAGTCTCCTCGACATGGGGTGAATGTAAAACTTTTGTTGGTGATTGAACTTCTTCAAATTATTTGCATTTTTTTTTCTTTTTTTTACTTCTTTATTATTCAATAATGATATGTTTACAAATCCATGAGAAGATCTCAATTGATTAAAATAGTAGTTGGAGCCATTAACTCTTGTTGCAACACTTTTGCATTAATTTTGCTAAATTAGTTTATGCCAACTCAACCATCTTGCTTCACTCACTCTGAGCCATCAAACGTACACAATCTATTTTACCTATGCTAATGCATCAACATGGTTCGGCCCATGACGTCCGCCTCACCTTTGTTGACTAAAGATCAGCAAAATAATGTTTACCCAATAATCCATGCCAACTAGTCAAGTAACTCTGACCTACAAATGAAATCTAAGACGTTAGTACTCTCCACTCAAGAAGAATCGATCACACTACCCTTGCCCTCACCAATCATTCGATCATAGCAAAAAATTCAAATCTTGTTTGGGGACTATTTTTTGCATTTAATTTTAGAAATTTCGAAGGCAATTTTTGGTTAAAGAAAAAAATGTTTGTTAAAATTCAAAAAAGTTTCCTATAGTATTACCAAGAGTCCTTTTATATTCCTTGGTAAGCAAATTATTGTTGCCTAACATCCATAATAGCACCAAATGGTCACGAAAATGATTAACCATTTTGTTTCATCTTTTTGGGAAAATAATGAACACATCCAACTTTCTAGTTTGTTCAAGTCAACATGTGATATTCTTGTTTGACATTGTAATAACAACACTTGTGTGTGCATCTTGCAACTTCTCCTCCATTGTGAGTACCTTGGGTATGAGTTGTGAGCAAGATTTTGTTTAGTTTGAGATCCTACATGCTGAAGATTAATGTAATTTCTCTTTCTTATGATTAAATTCTTACTTACTTGGTGACCCTTTGATTTTTTACTCTAAACCAAGAACCATCGGTAGGCCCTTATATTGATATATTTGTGGACCTAAGTACGTCTTAATTTTCAATGAGATAAAGATAGTTTCTAACATATTGTCCTACATCAATTTCATATAAGCACATTGTAAGCTTAAAGAACTTGCATGATTTTTTTGTTCATTATTAAACGAGCATCATTTAATTTTGTGCATGTGTTGTCAATTGCTAGAAGTTATTAGAAAAAGAAAACAAAACACAAATAATCAACCAAAAAATAAAGTATAATGGAAAGATGGTCACAATGGAAGATCTAATGTATATTTTAGATATGAAGTAAAAAAGATCATGCATACCCTTCACCACCTATTCAAATTTTTAACACAATAACTCCAAAAGAAAAAGATAAAGGAAAAAATTACTTAATATCATTTTATTGGCCAAGATTGAGAACGATATAACAAGTGGTGAGGCTCTCTTATTTGTGAAACTTAGTACACCAGCGTCATCACACATGGTTCAATCTTTGTTGGAAGAAATTGTGAGTGTATTTTCAATGAGTGCCTCGACACACTACCACCATTAAGAGCTATTCAATGTTATAGATCAAGTTCCTACTGCATCATTACAACATTTACCATATCAATTAAACACATTAACTTAAGGAGAATGTACTTGACAAATAAATGAGCTCTTTCTAAATAGATTTATTAAGGAATGTTTTAGTCCATGTGTCATCCCAACTTTTTTGGCTCCAAAAAAGATAGAACTTGGTGCTTGTTCATTGATAGTTATGTATCGCAAAAAAATCATAGACTATATGTTTTTATATCTTTGGTTTAAAGATTTGTCAGATAAAATGTTAAGATCCACCAAATTTTCTATAATAAATATAAAAAGTAGATATCATCAATGTAGAATCCACTTAGTGAAAAATGAAAGGCTATTTTTAAGAGAAAAGGACTATATGAATGGTTAGTTATGTCATTCAAGTTATCAACTACATCAAGTTCATTTATGTTTCTTATGAATCACGTTCTGAGTCTATATCTAATTCATTTTGTAGTCATACTTTTTCATGACATATTAGTTACAGTCAAATCTTACCTGAATATTTAAGACATCTTGGATTGGTAAGCACCACATTATTTGAACAACATTTAATGGTTTGCTTTAAGAATTATGAATTTTTTTTGAAAAGAGTGTCATTCCTAAGTTTTATGATTTCAAAATATGGGCTACCCTAATGCTAAGATGACAGAAGCTATTATTGAATGGTCAAGACCAAGTAATGTACATGAAATTCTTATCTTTCATGGCTTAGTGACTTTTTATTAATGGTTCTTCTAAGGATTTAACATAATAGTAGCAATGATTACAGATTACATTGAAAAAGGAGGGTTCAACAAACAAAACCTAGTATACGTTGCTATTGCCAAATTAAAAGAAGCCTAAAAAAGCACCAACCTTAGATTATGGGACTTTTGAACAAGCTTTGTAGTCAATTTCTATGTTTTAAGTGTAGGTGATAATTGTGTTCTTAGTCAAGCGGCCTTCTTGTTGCATTTTTTAGTGAAAAGAAAAAAAAAGTGACAAAGAAATACTCAAACTATGAAAAGCAACTTTATACAGCTATGTAATTACAAAGGCATTTGAGGCAATATCTATTATGTGGGGAATTTATATTTTAACCTAGCCATGAAGCATTTCTATATTTAAATTCATAAAGAAGTTTAAGTCAACAACATGCTAAAAGGTTAAAATATTTACAAGAGTTTACCATTTTCATGGAATAAGCTACAACTAGAGGGTAAAGTAGTTGATGCATCAAGTCATTATGTTTGTTTATTATCAACAATGATTGCACATTTTCTTGGGTTCAAGTGCATCAAGAATTTCTAGTTATTTCCTAGACCTTGATAATATCTACGATGATGTCAAGACATAACCAACTAACTTTTTTGACGATTATCATTTCAAAGTGTTATTTTTGTTTCATGGACCTTGACACTACATTACGCATACATCTTTAAGGGATTCTCTTGTCTAAGAAAGACAAGTTGTAGTTCTCGTTGGACAATTTGGTTCTTGCAAAACCATAGCAGACTTGGCTGAACAACTTTATTACCCAATTTTACTACAAACATTGCATTGATAGTTGCCCACCATAGAACTAATACTATAGTTAAATCAATAAATAATAGCCAAGGAACAAATATAGCATTACCTTTACCAAAATGACCATAGGAACATTTATGGACATTTTATTTGGATTGCCAAGAATCAAAGGAAAGCTTAGTTATGTAATTTTACTGGTTGTCAGGTTTTCTAAAATAACTCATTTCAAAAACTACAATGAGACATCAAATGCATTACATATCATAAAGTTATTTCTTAAAGAAGTTCCAAAGTTATATGGTTAACCATGAACAATTGTGATAAACTGTAATGTCAAATTTGCTAACTACTCCAAAAAAAATATGTTATCACTTAGTGGGAATGAAATTTACGTTTTCATCAATCATCCTATAATGGAAGGACAAATAGAAGTTATCATTTCAACTTGGTTCCTTCGATTGCAACACATGAATTTGCTTATAAAAACACTATTAGTTGAACAATTATTTCTAGCCCTTTTGACAATTATTTCAAAAATCATCCTTGAAGTCCTATTAATTTGATTCTCTTACCATATGATTTCTGGACTTTCGAGTTTACTATGTCATTTACCGGTCATAGTTCATCATTACAAAAAAATATTGCTTAATAAATTATTTTAAATAATAAAATATATAAATGGTTAGAAAATGGTCATAGATGGCTTGAAGAATTTCCTAAGGGCATTTATGTAATAATCCATGTTAAGTATGAGAGGTTCTTGTTGACAACCTTCATGATATTGGATGTCCATAATGTTAGACAATTTAGAAAGATGATGAATCAAGGTATCAACATGTATGATTTACATTTACTTACATTATTGAATTAACACTACCATAAATATTTAACAACTTGTACTTAATAGGTAACCATATCTAAAACCCAGTGACTCTCTTGAACTTTCACTACCATTATCGAGCAAAATTATGTTACTAATATCTTTAGCCCCATCTAGTGAGTTGAGAGATCAACTAAAAAATCTAAGATGATCAAATATATTTGGATCAAGAACAATAGAGATTTATGACATGTTTGTTTGGCCAACCCACCTCCTAAAATTTAGTCATTTCAATTATTGTAATAGCCTTATAGTTTTATCTTTACAACTAACTCAACACATATTGACCAATCAATCCTCATTAATCAGCTTGACATGCACTGACCCTCGAACAAAACTTCAGGTGTCATCTTGCCTCTCTACCAGCACAGCATTACTAATCTACCAAGTGGTTGGTAGCTAGTTAAACCATCGCCTAAAACACATGGGATATTTAGGAATTGCCTAACTAATTTTACATTCTTGTTTTACAAGAAATGGTTTTGTTATAACTCATCGTATTTTCCCTATATTTTTTATGGTTTTTAGTATTCATAAAATGTCTTTACATTTAAAAATTGTAGGCCTTAACAATCCCTAGAGCCCTTTCATATTCCATGGTTAGAAAAGTAGCAATGTTCCTCTAATGCCTCTATAAATAGAGATGTTCTCCATTTTCTTAGGGATGAAATTTGAATTAAATAAGTATTATCACCAAGCTTATTTGATATGAGCATGCATGTGAAATCAATCTGATGACATGATCCTGGAGGTATCATAGGAAGATAAGGAAGAGGCTAGAAAGGGAAGATCTTGACTTATTATTCAATATCTACAAGTGCATCAAATCAGTAAGAAAGTCCTTAAACCCTTCACTTGCAAATTTAAAGAAATTAATCATCTCATCTTACTCATGTTTTGAGAAATTTATTATTATTAAAATATTTTTATTACATAAATTTTGAGAGATAAGGTAAATAAATGGAGTACCTTGATATGAAGTTTTCCTTATGTAGAGAATATTTAACTTGGATTTATAAAGAAGCACTTGAAAAGCCTTTGTTATAAATTTTATGAACAATGCTCCAATTATGTGAAACTTTTGAATCACAAATTATTTTATAAATTTAGAATAATGTGGAATAATATATTTCAAACATGTTAAAAAAATGATGCACTTGCACAACTCAACTTATGAACTAGGTAAATGTGTTAAACAACATAGAAAATGTAAAATATAAGCAATTATAATATTGGGAATCCCCAATTAAGATTAAACTATAATACAATTCATAAACGAATGATTAGCTCATCAGACACATTTGACACCTTTCCATCTAGAAGCCATTCAAGTAAAACTTGAGTTAAGCTTGTACAATAGTATCACAAGTCAAATAAAATGTATCTATGAAAATTTAGTGTTGACATTATGCTAGTATTTTTAGAAGTTCATGCTTGTATAATATAATAAATGCCACTTGGTGCCAATACTAGCAGATGATTGTGTTGATTCAAATAAGGAATCACAATTTTACAATAATAAATTTTCGAGTAGATGATAAGTTAAATATAATTTATATGTCCATAGTCCACTTATTATCCATGAACAACGATTTCATAAATGAAAATTTCGTTCATATCTTTGTGTCTTATTTTGAATCATTCTTGTATGATTTGATCATTTGCTTGGCATCCTTTAAATGTGTATATACTACAATGGAGTAGAGCATTTCACCCAACAAATCATAAGAATGTTTAGACTACAATGTGAATCATCACATGGTGATATCGAGGTGATCCATTGTACGACCAATTTTAAGAAACCTCTAATAGAAGTCAACGTATCATGTACTTTAGAGAATAGTGCTTCATATTTCTCTAAATCACTCTTTTGGGAAACTTTCACACATCATTTGGTTTGTCATCATCACAGAGAGATAAGCAATATTAAGTTTGAAGTGTCATCTATGATTTGTTTTTATTTTTTATCCATATATGTGGCTGCATCGTTGGAGTTACATTTAGACTTGAACTTGATCAAGTGCCATGGAATTAATGAGCTTGACTTCAAGAGATTCCAAGAATCATCTAGTTAAGAGGTTATTGATAATCAATTTTTATCAATGAAATAGAAGAATACGAAATTTCCATGGAGTACAATCATAATGTTCTTGCACCTAACACAATCGAATAGAAGTAAATACAAATGACCCTACCCTATTATACCTTTTAAGAATTATTCTATAAGATGTATGATAAGTTTGAAATCTTTTCAATAAATAAATGGTTAGATACTTCTATAATAACTTAGAGGTTATTGAAGACTTTACTTGCACAAAACATATTTTTTTAAGACCTATGTTGAGATAACAAATGGTGTTTAAAAGCATTCTATAATGTTCTTTTTTATCGACCTTCTATTGGGCCATTTTTTAAGAGTTAAAGCTTTGAATGGGAGGAAGTAAATTCTATCCTCATCAACACTTCGAGAAAAACACATTTTCAGGAGATAAAGTACCAAACCCTATGGGTCTTAATTAAAACTTTCTTTGAAGTAAAATCATACAAAAAGGAGAAGATAAGCAAGGGTTTGCACCTTTTATCTACCTTGGAACATTATATGACTCAAAAGAAGAAATATTTGATACGGACAAAACCATATTTTAGCTCACAAAATGAAGTATTTTTATCAAAAGTCTCAGATATTGGAAAATGTTGAATCATAGCAACATTTCATATTATTGCATAGATAATGAGTTATAAATATGACATCCATATAGTTCACGTGGATTATATAATGCATGCCTTCAAGAATACTAATGAGAATTATTTTAATTTCAAGTTTTAAATTTATGTATATGTCAACAAAGCTTTTCTACATTAGCAAACTTGTGATCATGATAATCTATTTCACATTCTTCAATAACTCTTTTCTAAATATTTTGCATGATATGTTTTTATAATATTTCACAAGAACATAAATAACTAAAGTCCATTACATGAGCAATAAAAATTCCTTAAGTCATTAGTACGATAGATTATTTTCCTTATAATGAATTTAAATTAGAGTAGATTAGCTAATATATTTCATATTTGCTTTCCAAGGTTATCATATGCAAATGTAGAGACATAATAATAGTTTCTTTTCATTAGATCTTACCTACATTTAATCTATAATATGAAGAGCCTTCCTACTTGTATTATGAATATAAGACTTCTACTTGGGTGGGATTTCTCTTCAAATTATTGGTTCTTCCTACCAATTCTTACTAACAATTAGAACGTTTTCCTACCTTAATTACAATTGTTTAGCTCTTCATAACTTCTTATGGCTAAATGTACTTTAAGACTTAATAAAACCACATTTTAGCACCTTAAATAAGCTCTATCAAGCATCCTTAAATTAGGGGATTTGCTTAATAAGAAAAAGATTTTATGTTAATTACACGAATCTCCTCATCATGTTTAAACTATTATTACTTCCTATTTTAGTTTGCCATATATATAAATATTTTAACATTTAGCCCTCTTATAGAAGATATGACTATGATTTATACTTGATATGTTTGAGTTTTCCTTAGCTAGATATTTAAATTTGTGCATATGATAAAGCAATTTCGTTTACATCATTATTCTGCATCATAACTCCTAAGTTCTTAGAATTTAATAAATTTTTGCACAACTTTATCTTATTCATCTGTGGTTGAATATAAATAAGGATAATGCAAGCTTATCCTACAGGGAATCAAGAACTATGAAGAATTCCAAAGTAGTACCCAAAACATGCATGATCAAGCTATGCTTGCCTCATTCCAATTTCATTAATCAAAATTAAAAAGCAGAATTTAGAAAAATTTTGTCAATGTTCATAATTTAAAAGAATTTATTTTTGAAAATAAAATTTGAAAGTATCAAACGACACATGAGATGGCTAACAAAGGAATAATAAACTTGCCAAAATGATGGGTGTAACATTATCCCTCAATTTGCATTTCACAAACTATGGAGAAAAAATCCAGCCTTTTGTTTTGCATTTCGTTGACAACCTCCAAACTGGGATTGTGCTATTCATGATATCTCCAACGGACCTTTACATTCCGTAAACTTCTATTGCATTTTTTGTCCAACTTTATGGCTTAAAATTTGTATCGACTACTTTAGTTGTGATGCATTGGCTATAACCCATTATTAAAAGTCTTCTTCCCATGAATATCATATCGATTTGGAACATATTTTTTTAAATTCGATATAAGAAAACTTCGTATATATTATCGTAGCCTTTACCAACAAAAGCTTATAAGTAGCTAATCCAATGTTCTCTATGTTAATTTAAGCTCTAATGCACTTATGCAAAAATTTTGAAGGCTTTTGAAATATAAATATACATTACATTAATTAGACCTTGAGAAATATAATCTCCAACTCTAAAACTAGTAGTCTTGAGCTTATTATCAAATTATTTCTTTTAACCATCTTACACAGCATGCAATGTCTTATGTGAGCTACATACCTCCTTTATAGTCTCCTCTATAATCAAAGGTGCAAATGTTATCATAGTATTACCCTCATATCAGCAAGAAGGAGATCAAAAGTGAAAAACATAAAGTGTTTCAAATAGTGTCATGCCAATGGCAAACTGATAGCTTGTACTATACACAAACTCTAAGAATGTCAATTGCATAAACTAGTATAAGGAATATGACTGAACATAGTGATTTGAGAGGTCCTCCAAGGTAAAAGTAGTCCATTCTAATTTCTCATAGTTTGGGAACGACAGATTGTGTTGAATGTCAGAGTAGTGCCAAAAGCATGATGCATATGGCTCCAAAACTTGGAAGTGAATTAATTTCATGTCTCTATCAAAAATAACAACTCTAGGTAATCCATGAGAGCAAAATCTCCTAAACATTTAATGCTGTGAACATTGCTACTAAATCTACCATCCTAATAACTATGATGGGAGCTAAATTAGCCAATCAATTCATAATCACCATAAATAATTCATTACCTTAGCTCTTTATTAGTAAATTTGGGCCAAAATCGCTGGCTTCATCCCATTTCTATGTTATTTTATGTAAATTTTGGAGCATAACATTGGGCATTTAATGCTTAACCTTAACATTTTTGCAAATTAAGATTTTTTGAATATATTAATCCACATTATTTTTTAAGCATCTATAATAGAAATTTATTTTGAGATTTCTTCACATCTTTGTTCTCCCTAGATGACAAATGTGCTTACTACTATGAGCCTCACCAAAAATGCTTTCCCTAAACTATTATGGCCAAGGGATGAACTGACTTGCATGACTTGTCAAAAACCTTACATGAAAAAAAAATTGAACACTCACTAGACCATAACAAAGCAATAACATGGTAATAATAATGATCCTTTTGTTGTGCTCTCCTTAGTACATCCAAATAATTAGCATGGAAAATATTTTCATTATTTTAAGCTATTAGAAATTGTAGTACCAATTAATTCAATGTCTTATTCAAATAAATGACAACTCATTTTATGATCTATTAATAAACATAGATCATATAATCATGCCCGTATTAAAGGCATAAGCATCTAAATTGGTCTTAACAATGAAATATTTTATATCCAAGTCATAGTTTTTAATATGTTCTAACAAACATTAGTACATTATGTTAAGCACCTTTTGAGTGTGTGTGTGTATATATATATATATATGTCTATGTTTGTATGTATATTTTATGGTTCATAAATGGCTTAGTCTATACTCCACACAAGTAATGCTACTACGTTTTATGGGAGAATACCATAGTAGTAAACTACAAGACATCAGTCAAGCAGCCACAATAATGATCATGCTATAGCTTAGACGCATATGCAAGAAGCTAACCATCTTACATAAGTATAGCCCCTAATCATATATATGATGAATCTATGAAAACTTTGCTAGGCAAACCCAATATTGGAAAGTTTCAAACTATAGTTGAACTAACTTTCTTTTTAATACAGTGAAGCTATACTCACACAATTTAGAAAACAATAGATATATACCTTTTCATGTTTGCTTAGTAAAGTTTGATAAAATTTTTGAGAAATTTGTCACAAACTTGTAATAATATCTCTTAAGGAATAAGAGATTATGCATCTTAAATGCAGTATCGGGTCTTTTTCATTTAATAATAGCTCATGCCTTATTAGGATCCAAGAAAACCCCATCAGCACTAACAATATGTCCAATAATGCCATTAAATTTAGCTAAAAGGAGTACTTTAAGATTTTAGAATAGAGCTTCTTGGCTTTAAGATATTCCAAATTATTTATAGATTTTTAGCATATTGTGCCATACTCTTAGAATATGCTAACATCAAATATATAAACACTATCATAAAATGGTCTTTGCTTGGATGGGATATGCTAGTCATAAAATCCTTAAACATTAAAGGAGGATTGATAACCGAAATGGTAAGAGTGTGAACTTGAAATGCCCACAACAAGTTTTCAATAATCTTTTAAGAATGTCCCTGTATCAAAGATTAATCTGATGATTCCTTGATTGTAGATCAATTTTAAAGATAGTCAATGTTGTCATATCTAATCAAGCAAATAATTAATATGGCATGGTGAAAATTTTTTTTATTACCTTAACTTTTTCATGGTGTTAAACACATATACATTTACTCTCATCGGTTTGACAAAAGGAAAATGGGTTTGCCAAGCTGATGCACTTGTTTTAATCAAACCCTTGCCAACTAGTTTGACATAATAGCATCTCTGGTATCATTCAGAGGTTTCACGTGAAACAATGCTAGACTTATTCAGACTTCAATTCATGCTAGGATTGTCCTAGAAACTTCTCATTAGTCTTTGTTATCATTTTCATTTGGGGGTTAAATTATAACTGGCCTATTTATATTATAAATTTTAGTTTACCTTTCATTAATTCATTAAATTATTTGCATTTGCACTTTAGTTTATTTTGTTTGAAGATTAATTAGTAATATTTTACATATTTTTATCTTTATATTAAGTATAATACGTCACTTTTGTTATTCCATAATTTTGGTGGATGAAGATTATGTTAAAAATTGCCACAAAATAGGTTAAAATTGTGTTTTAGGTTTTTCTATCTTTGTTCAGTGTTTGTCATTATTATAAACGTAGTCACCAACAATGCTTGATCAAACCATGTTAACTCTTTGAGCTCGATATTCTGCTCGACCTATGGAGACCCATTCCTCGAACATGCCATTCTCATTGACATGCACCAACTAATTAACTCATGCTAATTTGCTCCGACCTATGTCCACCTAAAAACTAGACCCAAAGTATCATGCTCCTCTCCACTCCCACAACACTAATCACACCACCCGCAACCTCATTATTCAGTGTTACGTCACCAAAAATCCATGTGCCAATTTCAGAACTACTTTAAATCATTTTATAGCTTGTTAAGTTAGATTCTTTCTTTTTTTATAGGATTCAAATTGTTTATTTTCTAATTTTTAATTATTTTTGGAATTCTAAGATGTCCTTTAGAATAAAAAATGTGCCCCGTAGTATTACATAATGTTTATATAATTTATTGGCTAAAAAACTACCAACATACTCTTAAGGCCTCTATAAATTTGGATGTTCACCAGGTAGCATGGGATAAAATTTTTAGTGAAGTAACAAATAGCTATCTCGAAGCTTTTTTATATGAGGATGTTGTGAGAAAATAATTCAATGGTGTGATTCAGGATATGCTCAACCAAGGAAAGCAAAAGGCTAGAAATGGGAGTTCCAAAATCTTTATCCAATATTCACAGGAACATCAAATCATTAAGGAGGTTCTTCACCATTATATTTCTACTTTTGAGAAATTTGATCATCACATCCAACTCTTTGATCAGTGCATGTGGCCATGAGATTTCTTTTTTGGTCATCCATGAATCCCACTTGTGTCTGTTTATTGAAACTTCAAAACTGATATAGATAATTGGGTGTGTATTACTTAAACCACTTCTCCTTTAAGTTGAGATCCATTATGTTAAGAATCAAAACTAGTCCTCAACTTCTAAGAAATTCTCGGTTGCTTAGGAATCATAGGATTTTTAATTCTAAACCAATAACAACTTTGGGTAGGCCCTGGTATGAATATATCACTAAAACTTGAGCCCTTGTTAATTGCTTATGTGCTAAAAAAGGTTTAAACATATCATGTTACATCAACATTGGTATTAAAGCATGGATAGCTTTTGGAACTTGCATGCTTTTAATTCTATTATTAAACAATTATCTTTTAATTCAATGTAAATTTTTATTTCTACAAGTTATTAAAATATATAAATAAAAAATATTTTTTTAAGTTTGATGCCATAAAAGTTTTTTTTATGTGAACTCTTCTTATTACATTTAGTGACTTAACAGTTTTCTTTTCTTTATTGCACAAATTATGAACTTCATTTCCAACCTCAGTTTATAATTACTAGTCTGAAAAATAATATAACACATCTAACTCTTCTCCAACACAACCAACCATGAACTTAGTAATAAAACATGCAATTCTTGAACTAACTTAATTGATGCATGAATTAAGAGCTACCTTTAAGCCATCCATAGACTCTTTTGAACAACGTTGAGACAGTAAATTAGATGGAACCTATAGATCATATAGGACTATGATAAGTGACTCTATAGTTGATGAAATGTCCTCTAGAATATCAACCTATGCATTAAGATAGTCGACATACATATGATAGATTATATAATACGGATGATGATCGCAAGGTTAACATGTTTAAATAGAAGGCATTACATCTCATGGTAGTTTAGATAGTAAAGCCTGCCAAGTTTGAGAAATGAGGATGGAAAATTTTTTTTATTAGTATTATATTAGTGAGCATCAAAAGTACCAATTTCTAAAAATTAGGCTCACAACATGTGCTTGATTTTTTGTTCACACATGAGAAAAGAAATATCTTATCAAAGATCAAGCATTATCCAAATAATGAGAAGAACACAAGAATTGCCTATGATCTAAATATATATTCACATCTTATTCAGGTGAACTTTTTGATAAATGAAGATGTCTATCTAAAGGATCAAAGATTTTAAAGGAATACAATGTTAAAGTTGATGACTATATGCTTAGATATATGGCACAAGAGTCAAATTGAGTTGTATTATGTGGATTTTGAGCTAGGCTAGAGTATTTATTCAAGTAGAGTTATACTTGAAAAATATTACTATAGCTTAAAAAATGCATATAAAGTGGTGGATAATGTAGAAAGATTTAGAAGAAAAATTTTCTACAAGAGTGAGATTCCATGGACCACTTCCTACCATAAAACTCATACCGTAGTTACCACTATTGCTATTACTATACTGTAAGCAACTTATGTCCCTCTGCACATAGCACCAACCAATGGAATTTAAAACTTGAACAAAAGTATCTACTAGTTCTAGAGTTGAGTGTTTTTGTTGTCATAAGAGGGGTGATGTCATAACCCAGTGCCCTAAGAGGGCTTTACAAAGACATACAAGAAAAAGTTGAAAAAAGCATTAAAGTTGAGGAAGGAAAGGTTAAACAGCCAGATTAGGAGGTTGAAAAAAAATTAGAAACATTAGATAAAAAGCTTTACTATATTTGACCACCCATAGTTTTTGTTAGCTACATTTTTTATTATACTAGCACCATTTGAAGACTGGCAATGAAATAAAATCTTTGGTTTCTTCATTTGAATTAAGGGATAATTTTGTAAGATTGTTACGGATATCAATAGTTGTACAAATTCCATAACATAGAATACCACCAAAATGATAGGTTTAACAATCACAAACCATCCCCACCGATACACTATATCTTGGATGGACGAAACCTCAATTTTTACATAACATAATTTTTTTGCTCCTTCAAAGTTTTGTCAATATTATGAGAAATGATGGTGTGATTCTATCCCAATATAAGTATCTTAATATTTGGCAGACCTTTTGTTTTACAATCAAGACAATACATAAATTTGAAAAGATAAAATGTGTACTTTTATATATGACTGAAAGAAGTTGATTCCATTCTCTTTTTATGATTGTTTTGGATTTATCTTAAGATTATTGCTTACAAGGTACTTTTAATATTTGAAATCTTTTATATTATAGAGAACCACACTCATTACCAAGTGAGCCTTTTGAACCTACACCAAATTTGTTTAGTAACCCTATCCTACCAAAACATTTGGCCCCATAAAGTAAGTTGGGAGATCAAATGAATCAAGCCATAGATGATCAAACAATTTTAACAAGAAATAAAGGTAACAAAGATTTTTGCTACGTTGATGAGGTCATCCTGCCTCTATCGACACTTGCATTACTAAGGTGTAGCTTCACCACATAAGCTCAGAGTGTTTACAGTAGTATCATAGATTTCACCATAACTTCATGGAGTTCAGTTGTTTCCTATCTAAATAGGACGAAATGGTACGGTCTAATACATCATGCAGAGGTTCCACTAGGAGGCAAACTAGTATAATTTACACTCTAAGTCATGCAAAGATTGGCCCATTTACTTTCCATTAGTCTGCATGATCATTATTGTTATGAGGAACAATTATAGCTAGACCAAATTTATGGCATATTTTAGTTTGACTTTCAACAACTCACTACGTTATTTGTAAGTACAATTTAGTTTAAGTTATTTAAAGTTTAACTAGTAATCATCAAATATTTCTAATTTTATATTTTTGCAAGATATCCCATTAGCCATTTTAAAATTTTGCCAACGAAAGCATTTGTTAACAACCACCTCAAAAAAAGGCTTAAATTAAGTTTATTACCATTTTTGTCACTATATACTAATGTAACTACCCCAGTTTACATCCCCAAAATATGGCACATGTGGCCTGTAATTACATTCTAAGCTCAAAAATTTGCTTATCCCACAAAAACCTAATCTACAAATGTCAAAGACCTGTCAACCCATGCTAGTTCACTTTGGCTCATACAACCAAACCTTGGTCCCCAAGCGTCACGCACCTCCCCACCAGCACCACACAAATTTTATCACCCACTAAAATAAGACCTAAAGATCCACATGTCTTTCAACCCATGCCACATCAATCACATCACCCATGTTATCATCGTTCATTGTTACTACTGCATGAAATGCACATATCAAATGAAGAACTACATTTGAAAATTAATTTTGTTACTTTTAAAGTAAGATTTTTTTTTATGTTTGTAGAATTAAAAATTATTTCTATTGAAGTGTTCTAATATTTTTTGAATTCTAAAATGTCCTTTAAGAATTTTAGAACATATTTTTTTATTTGAAGGTTAGTTAATTGTTGTTATACCCTTAAGGTCTCTAAAAATTATGATGTTCACCATATTATACATGATGAATTTTTTAATAAAGAAACAAAAGTTTTACCTCAAAGATATTTTATACAAGCATGTTGTGTGCAAACAATTTAATGATGTGATTCAAGTAATGCCTTAGGGAGCTAAACAAGAGGCTCAAAAGTCGAAATGTTCATCCATTGTCTAATATTAACAAGATCATCAAATCAAAAATTAAGTTCTTCACCATTTTATTTGAACTTTTCAAAAATTTAATCATCACGTCCAACTCTCTTGTAGCTGAATGTGACAGTGTGATTTCTCATTTGGCCATTTATAAACTTTACTTGTGTCTTTACCTGGTAACCTCATCATAGATGAGAGTAATTAGGTGTTTGTCATTGGAACCACTTTTCCTTTTGGTGGAGATCCATTTTGTTAAAATTCAATACAAATCCTTAGCTTTTGAGAAACTTCATAATTACTTAGTGATCTTAGGATTTTTTTTTTCTGAGCCTTTAAAAGCTTTTACTAAGCCCATTTCGACATATAATGAGTGAACATAGGCACTTCTTAATTGTTTATAAGAACAAATTTGTATCAAGATATCATCAGAAATCGTAGGACCTATATCTTAATTTATGCTCTTGTAATTCTTTTAGGGCAACATGATGTGGTGCTTTTGTAATGGGTATAGCACTTGGCTTTAAATCTATAGAAAACTTAGTCTCACACTTTACGGCCAATCCAGATAGTCAATCTTGATAAACATCAAGATAATCTCACTCAATTGAGCTATCTTGTAGAGGTAAACTTTTTATGAAGTAGTTAGCTACAAAACCTAAGAAAGTCATAATGCCCACATATACTACCTCTATAGCTTGAAGTGTCAAAATCAAAGGGATCTACTTGCTGTCTAAAAAACTAAATAAAGTTAATTTAGTTTAATACTCTACTTTGGAAATTTTATTTTAGTAATCAATCATTCTACTCAAAGCGGTCATCTTGTTGACGATTATGACAATATCAAGATAAACTAAAAAAACTCCTAAATGAGCTCTACCTTAAAGTAATGGCTAAGAATAATTATGACCCCATGAATCACATATCTAGCAAAAATCATATCTCAAAAACGCTATTTGGCCAGCAATAGTGACTATAGCTATTCGTTATTGCCTTGAATGAACCATTGTTAAAGAGGAGAAGAAATCTCATATTGTAAAATAAAATTAAACTATTTATCATGTTAGATGACAAAACTATCTACTACAAAGTAAGAGCAAAAATGTGTGACTATCCATGTGGATTGGCTCTTGTTCAATGAGCACTTTACTTTGTCATTTATCCCAAAGGATAGTTTCTCGTTCTATGTCCATGTTTCAAAATGATAAGAGTCTATATTGTCTTTTAATTTGCAACCATCATGATGCCTTACTTCACAGTGCGTACAATTTAGAGGCTGATCTCTAGGCTAGTCTCTCTTTTGGTTTAATAAACTTGGTAAGAGTTGATTCAAATCGAATAATATGACAAGCTTTTTGCAACCACTTGTTGCCTAAAAATTTTGTAGTCCTCTTTTCATAAGAAAAACTAGAATCCCTCCTTTACTTCTCTACCTCACAATGTACGTGGATCTGGTTCTCCACTTATCTAATGTTGTAGCATCAAGAAAATCTCAATATCATATCAAATTTGTCACCTCCAAATGTCTCTAAATGGAATGTTTAAGTCCTATCTAAGAAATCTTGCATTAGTGATCCTCTGGTGTGACAACATAGAAGCATTTCTATTTGAGCATATAACTTGGTTAACATTATATGTAACTAACATTTTTCTTACTCAGGTGTATTACCATTCTCTTAATATAAACCTTTGCTAACAATTGGACAAACTAATTTTTGGAAATAGCCATGAAGCCATCCCAATGTATATCATTATTTTGGGGATCCCTAAATATGGATTAGCTCTTGCTACTCCTCTAATACCTCTTTCTAGATCTAGTTTAAATGATATAACTACAAATATCTACTTTGATAGGGAGCACTATGCAGCAAACTACACGTAAATTTGGCTTACAATTTTTAACAAATATTGTGTCAGTCATTGGCACAAATATATTTTTTTAAGTCACATAAAAAGCTTTAGCATGTGTTCTCTTAAGGATGAATGGTTTGCTCAGGGTGTCTTGGCCCCATCAAGTTGTGAACCCCAAGCTCTCCTTTAGTAAGCTCACTATTTAGCAAGAACTATGTGTGCAAGCCATTCTATCAAGGGAAGAGCTATATGATACTAAAGTTACTCTGAGGAAAGACAAAAATTCATAAATAATCTTCATAAGAAATACAATCTTACAACTTACTATCTTGAACTTACTAGGACTAAACATAATATCCTTATGTCAAAAGTCTTACCTCAACTCCTCTAGTAGGTTTCTTACTCTTACTATTCAGCTAGTTTTCTTAAAACCGTGAGTACAAAAAAAATACATATGCTCAATAATGTACCTAAAAATGAAAAATACAAGATTTAATGTTAAGCTAATAAAATAGCTCAAAGATATCCACACCTATAACCTAAGAATATAAAAAAGTCTATCTAATACTTAACAACTTCATCTCCCATGTCCAAAAAAATAATAAATATACAAATTAAAAAATTAACAAATAATAATATAATACATTCCAACAATAATCAATAAATAAAATTGGTAAGCATGAATAGAAATATAACTTAACTGCTACTAATCACAAAATGGAGGGACATTGTCCTCTAGTTAACAAGATAACTCTAATGATCTCATGTTTGGCTCCTATATAACTCTTAGCTCCCTAAACCTATAAAAAAATAGAAAGGAAAGTGAGTCAAGAAGTTTAAAAGAGAAACACCAAGTCAAAATGTGAAACTAACTTGCATTAGCCAAGAGATGTATATGTCAAATTGTAAGAGCAATGCATATAAACAGATCCAATTATAAAAAAAATTCAACTCTATTTAAAAAACTAAGTTTATAAAATATTTATAATATTACAAATTAAATGCTAAATGTTTAATTATCAATTTAGCACGCTCTCATAGACTAAGCATAAGAGCAAGTGCTTGGCAAAAAATATATTTCTTCTCATAAGTTTTTGCTAAACACTACACATGTCCTAAATATATTAGTAAGATCATGAGTTGTTATTTAAGGCACTTAGATCATGTACACCTTAAGTGATAGTTTTGGGTTTTTGATGACCTAGTTCTAACCATTAGGAAAGGCCTAGAAAACCAAGTTAGCATAGAAGTCATGGAGAGTGGTTGGTGGAGCACTTGTTGAGCCAAGTTTTGTAAGAAATTACTATCACCTAGATTCGTAACTTAGGGTTCAAGACAAGTCAATGCAATTTAGTAAAATCTCAAGTTGAAGCCATAACATTCAAATAGAAACAATGATCCACAAAAACTTTCGACTAATGCAATTGGACTCCCAATTATGAAGTGCTTAATTACCTCATCTTGAAATCCTAGTATGGATAAGGAGTGCAAAATGATAGGCTAAGATTATGAGGCATGGAGTGAATGCTAAATTTGTAGTGGAACACTAGTCATCTTATTTAAGTACATCACAAGAACATGAGATGATAAAGATTAAAGAGGTCACAAAGATGTTAAATAAGTTAAGATATTAAGGCTTTTTTTAGGAGACCAGTGATTACTAAAGTTCTTTTCTAGAAGTATCCCAAGTTATGTATTAATTTAGCTTGGCAAGACGTGATGCTCTTATTGCAAATTTCTAATTTATTATATATAATTGTTAGATATACTTTTCTTACACTTGTTATAAGCAATTATAGAGAATTAGGAGCTCATATTTTGATTCTCATTTAGGCATGAAAAAGACAATGCATCTTTGTTAGATATACTTTTCTTACTATATTTCTTTTAGCACATTGACATCTTTTTGCCTAGATTTCTTTTTAGTTTTAAGCATTTCTTTGTTATAAAAATCTTTTGAATTTATCGATTACATGGTCTATGTTGGATGATGGAAGCAATGTTAATCATAAGGGTATATTAGCACCAAAAATTATGTATAGATTTTATGATAATCTTCTTCATGTTTGGACTGGTATTACCTTAAAATTGATGTGTGTTGGTGGGTTACTCTAGCAAAATTTGAACCAATCCATCAGTTAGCCGGTTTACAAATTGGTACAGGATAAATATTCACTTAGACTAATACTGTAAGAGTGTGACGATCATTTTTTGAGATCATGATGCCAAATTTGAATAATAGGATTAAGGAATGAATGGTAGCTACCAAAATATATTTTCTAGGTGTTGTTATAACAAGGAACATCGGAAGAAAAATGTTGCAAAAATTGCTAGTGCCAACGATTTGACAGTATAGTCTAGGTTATGTTCTACTACATCATTAACCATATTAGGGCAATTTTGTTCTTTAGAGAACCTAAAATATAATTTCTATGAATAATATTTTTATTTATAGAGTGCACAGTTTGGTGAGGAACTACCCAATTAGCTTTAGCTAATAAAAAATGTTTCTTTAGTATTTCTTATTACATAAGTGACCACCATTAAGCAATTTGTCTGATGTCAGAGGTGCACAAATGTTTGCATTTGCTGGTATGATAAAACTTTTTCGATCTTGAGGTGCATTGATTTTTTTTATTAAGTAGGATTAATGCATCATGTCAAAGAGATGGAAAAGTATGTTCTCTTTGTTAATGATCTAGTTAGATAAAGAATGTGTTAAGTGTTGTAGGTTGTTGACATGGCAATGTCATGTTTGGATGATGTATTAGTCAGATGCAATAGGGTAAACCTTTTAGAAGTATGATTACCTTATCTTTGAGTTCACGTATTAGACTTGTCTTGTGTTGGATTACAAACTAGCATAAAAATATGGTGTGCCAAAATAAAAAATGCTCATTTTTAAGAATAATAGATGTGGATTCAATAATATCATGAAGCCGCTATTGTACGATAGTGCAGAATAAAATTTCAATGGGCATATTTGTCTAACAAAGAGTAAGAAGGCAATTTAGCCTAATAATTCAATTTATGATGAACATTATGAGGCTTTAGAAGCATAAATATATATTGCAAAACATGGGAGCATCGTTTTGATACGATAATGTCCAATGATGAATAATATGATTGATGATGAGTTGTATCTATTTGAAGCATTTGTCCAAATTGGCAATTATAATAATTAAGCCTTTAATTTAATAATAATGACCATTATTAGATAGACTTTTCTAATTCATTAGCTACTTTTGGTTACAACTATGCCATGAGTTATTTTGTGATCATTCCATCATACTTGGAAGACAATTAAGGAAGTTTAGATTAGTGGTATGGTTCTTGCTCTTTCACACATTTTAAGTTGTAATTTGTTAGTGCCATGGTGATGCAAAATGTCATGGCATGAAGATGAAAAATTGAAAGTGCTAGGTGCTTCCTTGAGTGCAATGACAATTATCTCATTACATGAAAGATTCATTCACAAATAAAATCTACATACATATATTGGACAATGCATCAAACCATGTTTGAAATTTGACTATGTGCTAATTGGTCATCATCCAGATTTTTAGTGCCCTACAAAATAAGGGAATATTTTGTAAGTCTCAATTACCAACTTTTGAAGATTTTTTTGTAGTATTAGCGTAGTAGTTCACGACTTCATTGCCCTCTTTCAGAATATAAAAAAAATATTACAATACCTTTGACATGTTTCATTTGCTAAATAATATTTGATAGCTTATAAGGTTCATCTAACGATGGAATATTTCAAATATTTCTTTACAATATATTTCAATAACAAGATAACATATTTATTTTATATTATATTTGCATACAAAGGAGTAGACACATTCCTTTTTGTTGCTAGTAATGATTTGCTATTAAAAAAGTATGATAATCCTTCCACATTTTGGGCTCTATGACTATGTATAATTTGACCATAAATAGTCCATTATTAACATTTATGATGCCATAAATTTTTACCTAAAGATTTTGATATGTATCATGCATCATTTCAAAAATTCACAACTTTTACATCTCAAAAGTGAATATGAATAGACTAACTAGGATGAACCAATTAAAGATCTCACTAGGACTTTTGTGTGAGAGTAAAGTAGTTAAAGATGTTATAGCTGTTTAAGATGGCATCATTGATGATGTTATTTACAAGATGGGGAACTTTCTCATGGATTCCTTTGTTTCATGTCTTATATATTTTAGAAAATAATTAGTGAATGGTTGAGAATGATTTTTGTGCTATGTGAGTGGTTATTTCTTTACTTCTAATAATAACATTAAATTAGTAATTCAAATTGCCTTATTTTATTGATTCTATAAAATATTAAGTTGCCCTTATGATTAATGAGTTAGCCCATAGATATTTAATATTTTTTCTATTGTGCTTATTTAATTTGAATTGGATTTATTTGTGAAGAACGAGCCATGTGGTTTTTAAGGTGGTGAATTAGTGGTCCTCAAAACAAGATATTGTTTTTAATAGGCTTCAAGAAATGAAGACAGTGTATCGACTTTAATAAGGATTTTTTGTTATGAATACAATGTTTTCTTTTGCTTATTAAACCTAATGCACATCTTAGGCAAAGTAAGTCTGAGATGGATAGTTAAGGCTCATGTCAAGAGACTACATAGAAATGACTAGTGTTAAAACAAAACATGGTGAAGGTGCATTCCCAAACCTCGTTGGGTTAAGGGAAAAGAAGCATCAAATAAGGCAAAATTTGTTTGAAGTGTATCTTGTGTAGTCAAAGACTTCAAATATAAATTGTAATGTTATAATAAATTGGGTGGCAAAGGATATAAAATTGCAAGCACACAAAGAAGGACCCTATCCAATGTTTTAAGTAACCTTTTAAGTGCTTGAAAAATAGTATAAAGAGAAAAGGCCATTTAAATCCAACAACATGAGACTGAAGTCTTTTGTCATTCCAGTGCCAACTCATACCAATAACACTAATGTACTATTTCTCACCATTCGATTATTTTTTGGATGGTCTAGATTTCATCAACTATTGGCACCTGATAATTGCTTGGCATTGGATGACCAAGATCATGTTTCGGATAATAAAAAAAATTTGAGTGATTCTACTTCTCAATTACTACTTTTGAAGCCATTATTTAGGCTATTTTTTTAGCCATTTTGGAAAAAACATTTTAAGGTGTTTGGAAGAGCTCTTTGAGCTATTTTGTAACCTCTTCTAAAAGATTGTTTCATAGACTTTCTAACTGCTATGAATAATGTTTTTATAAAAACCAAACCATTATCAATGAAATGGCCAATGAACATGAACAATACTTTTGGATCTTAAAAATTTATTCCATTATATTTTCCTAGTATATTCTCTTCGCAGCACACTAGGGCTTAGTACTTCTTAAAACACTAAATTTTACGCTAAGCGTAAAACTTTTAAGGTTATATTTTCTTACTTTTGTTCATAATTTTGAGCACTTTGTGGCTTTCTCTATGTATCAATAAGCATAGTGAACATTGTGCACTTTACTAAAATTTATTTACTTGCTATATTTTACTTTACTTTGGGGTTGGGAAACTAAAATTTATAAAATATTGAGTTCAATTTGATCTTCTAAAAAATTGCATTAAGGTTGATCTCCTAAAATCTTGGTTTATAGTTTAACTCAAAAAATATCATACTTTTGAGGGGAACCATAAGGAAAAATCTCAAGTTAGAGGTTAACCATAAGTATAAACATCAAGTAGATGATAAATAAACTTTAACGAAATACATTAAATTATATTTTTTTTAACAGTGGCATTTCTCTTGACCTCAGTTGAGGGTTCAAAGAGATTCGTAATAACTTTTGTGTTACATTTTAAATTTTTTTGTCATTTTAATCGTATATAGACATATATATTCAACATTTTTGCAAACATAAAATTACTTTAATAAAAACATTTTTAAAAATAAATGCTCACGAAAAAATAGCAAAAATATTTCAAAATTGATAATTTACTCAGCTATTATAGGATTCACACATTCATTTTTCTTCAATTCATATCAAATTGGGCTTTTTACAATAAATGAGTAAAATCACTATAACGCTCCATTATTGGGTACTGCATATTAAATATTTAATTAGTTTTAGGTCTCTACAAATTTTATTTCTTTATTATTATTAGTTATGATGTCGTCATTCTAATTTATTATCAAACTACTTGATTTTCTTGTTTCATTTAAATTGTCAAAAATTACTTCACCCATACTCCACATTTGTGAAAGTTGAAATGAACGAATTTCATCATATTGTTGCATAGTGTTTTAGAGTGAAAATTTTTTTATTCTGAAAATTTCTTTTAAAAATATTATTTGAATGATTAATATTAATATGATAGAATTTATTTGTTAATTGATTTTTCATTCCTAAAGATAGAAGTACTAAATAAATATTGTTGGTCTAATTAAATTATAAAAAAACAAATTACTTATTTTGTGCATTATCTCAAGATATTTGTTTGAGAGAACATATGGCTACAACTTATTTGAAGATGATGCAGGAATTAATAGGTTATACTCTAAGAATGAATCTAATGATATTAGTGATGACAAGAAGGACATGAATCATAAGTAAGAAAGAAGAGATTAATCATTCAGACAAATTTGTATCAAGTACTTGGAATTCTAGTCATCAGTGTACTTGTGATGAAATATCAAAATGTTTTAGTAAATTAGTCGTTGAGCATAAAAAAATTAATTAATATTCAAGATGATTTTAAAAAAGTTTATTCCAAACATGATTCTAGATTATTAGACTACATGAACATCATGATGCTCTTAAAGAAGAAAATAGTTCCTAATCTAATCAAGTTGATCCCCACATTTTTAATTTTTCTAAATTTGGACATGTTACACTTAATTGCCAATTAAAAAATCCATCAAGCAAAAGCATAAAAGATATGAGTGAATTCTTGTCTGAACAAAATTTACAAATTTATTTGTAAAATTACAACAAACACACCTTACCATAACCAAATGCAACATGGTGGGGTTCCTAATTTTAAAGCTTAAGAAGCTTTGTAGGCCTGTCTCCAAATTTTAGGACCAATAAAGACAACACATGCTTCTGGTCTTTGTGTGGCTCACTTGCAAAATAGTTGTAATCCTTTACACATTTTGGTTAGCTAAGATTTATAAATTTTTTTAGACATACTTTGTGTTAATCAACTTTAATCATTTACAACTTGTTAGTAAATCTTTGCAATTGTTGCATGATGTGTTAAACTATTATTGGCAAGTTAAAACCACAGTTCCTCCATGACATTCTGTGAAGAAATTTCATTGCATGATCATATAATTTTCTATTGACAATGAAAATGTATTTATTTTATGAGCTTGTATTTAAATCATAGTCGAATTAAGAATTTAGTAAAAAAAGGGAAAAATTAGGTTATGTGGGACAATAAAATAAAATAACTTATTATTAGTAGCCCCTTTAGTAGTAATTATTTAAATAAGTTTCTACACAACACTCATAATTCTAGGTGGAAAGAAACATGAATTTTTTATTTGCATTGTTTTGTTTTATAATCTATTTCAATTTACTTTCGTAAGAATTAAAAAATAAGACTATCTTAGGTTTTACTGAATTGATTAAACAATTAGAAACATAAAACAATTTCAATTTAATGGTAATAATTTTAGAATTAAAAACTATATGATTATTTTATGAAATAAATAATGACTTTAATTTATATGTCCTACATATGGAAAAAAGAGAAAATAAATTAGAAAAAGTCAAAACATGTAGTGTATAACGAGTTAACAACAAAAAAATTAATAAACATTCTAATGATTAGAAAGAGTTAATGAAATTATAATTGAAGAAAGTAGAAACTGAATTAGATAAGAAAAACAATGGAAAAACAAGATAGTAAATAACTAACTTTATTTTGGTAGTATCAAAATTCATAGGAATGAATTTAATGATACGCTAATCAAGTAGTTAGAGCACAAGTTTTATGAGAGAAATTGATAATAGTATTTTTTTATCCTTCATTCAACCAATACTTATTAAAGAAGCCCTTATGGGTGTAGGCTCATGCCATGAATTCATAAAAAAACTTGAGAGAAATTAAGTGTAGGAATTAGTTTCTAGATGTATAAACCAAAAATTGATTAAAGCTAAATTGTAATTCAAGAAAAACAATATGGAAATGATAACTATTGGAGACAAGACAACATTTGTTGTAGAGTGCATAAAATCAACTTCATCATTATAAGAAAAATCAAAAAGATGTTACATTTCACTTTATTAGAGTTCATGTTATTTAACCTTTGGTAGAATTAGAATGTCTACTTTCAAAGAATGAATTGGTTAAAAAATTTGTGAAACACCTTAGGATATCATAGAATATGTTAAGTTGCACCTCCCATTTGAAGGTGTCAAAGGGAGAGAAGATCATGGTTTAGATAAAATTTAGAATAGTCAAAAGCTGAAAAAGATCTTATAGTTAAAAGGAGTGTTAAGCAAGGGAAAGTAAGCATTCTTTATTTTTAATAATGCTTACCATAATAATATTTGTTAAATATATGTTTTTAGTTCCTATATGAAAACGTTTATGGTTTGTCATCATAAGAAAGGAGATATTATTAAATCACATTTGTGGTTGATGTGTCAAGCCATAAATATTTAGCATTTAATTCTAACCAACCTTTTAATATGAATTGGGTTTATTTGTGAAGAACAAATTACATACTTTTGAAGGCAATGAATTAACAGTTTTCAAAGCTATTTCAATTGTTCAACAAGCTTCAAGCTTTGAAGACAAACAAAAATATTAAAAAGATATTTTTTTAAGAAATAGAATATTAGCTCATTAATTATTAATCATAATGCACATCTCACCATTTAAATCCTACTTAAGCATCCAAAGTGTTCAATCTTTTTCTTAATTTAGGAAAGATCTAGGATTCTATTTTTCAATCACTTAATCCCATCTTTTGTTAAATCTATCTGATACCTGTTTACCAAATTTTGTGACAAATAAATTTTTGGATTTTGGTTATGTGAAAAAAATGAAAATATTAAATTTTTCACATTAAATAAGAAAAAAATATTCGAAGCGACACCGCAAGTTGAAACCACTTGGGTCAAACAAGCCCATGTGGACCAGGGAAGCTTGGGGTAAGGAAACTAGCTAGAACCAAGTGTGGTTGAACCAAAACTTGATTAGGGTCTAGTGCTGAACCTAGTTTGGGTACAACAGAGAAAGTTTTGAATGCAACTTGAGGGCCACATGGAGCTACTTTTGGAGGCATTCATGCATTTAAATTCATAGGTCTTTGTTAGCACAACAAAATTAGCTATGGGAGATTATTTAGAATATGTTTGCAATCTACTTGAAGCCATGGGGTGCTCAGCCAAGAGGGATGTTTCCCTTGTGTAGTTGGTTCTAAATTAAGAGCTCACTACATAGTCAAAAGTTAAGCCTCAAACTATGTTTACGGACATCAAAATAATGAGCTACTATGGATCAGGTTTGTTATTTTATTTAGAGAGTTCTGTGCCTAAGATGCCATTGCTTAGATTATGGGTTGGTTTACTCATCATAATCAAAAGCTGATAATTATTACTGATTATTCCTCTAGACATTCAAATCTAATAAGTTATTCTACTATGCTTACATCCTTTAATGATAGGTAATGTGAGCTTTTCATGGACTTAGGGAAGCAATTATTGCTTTTGAATTTACTCAATATCAAAGACTTGGTGGATCCCACAAAGTTATTTGAGTAAGTGTAACACCAAGTAGATGCTATCAAAGTGGTTTTAAAAAAGGAAAAATCCTAAATTATCACTGAATGAGAAGATTAGAAAGGTTCATTTACTAAAGGTGGTAAAGTAGGTTTGGTCTTTATGACTTTTATGCATCCAGTCTCACATAGCGAATTAGAGAGCACCAAATATAAATGTCTAGGGATTAGGTTTTAGGGTGCAGTGGATGTGATAATGAGTATCATTGTTATTTAAGGTGAAGATTTGCTTTGATGTGTTAAAGCCCAATCATAGAATGTTCACTTATCTTCATGCATAGAAGAGCATTTAGATCATTGGATGGGTAGGATATATTTGAGGAGCATAACTAAAAAGCTATGGAAAGACTAAATAATAAGCCACAAAGCCTTTAAATATTATCAACAGTATGATTTACTATGGACTTAATTTTTTAGTCCTTTTTAATACTAAAGTTTCACAATATTTTATTTTTTAGCTTTCCTGGGATAGGATTGTTAGTGATAAATGCTTGTCGTAACCACCAATAATGTTGGAACTACTATTTAATGTTTTGATTATAGATGTTTTTGGAGTTTGAATGGATATTATAAATCAAGGCTAAGACTTTGAGGCTTAACTTATGATATAAATGAAATGGACAATCTAATAGAGAGTGGTGAATTAATGTTCTTAAAATAAGATCCAATTCAATCTAGTGATCTTTATTGATGTGATGTAATTTAAAGTCAATTCATAGGCTCCCATGATTTTTCAATCCAGGTCTTATATTTTTGCCTTAATGGTTTTCATCATGGTTAGCAACTCTACATGATATGTAATCAAAGACCATAATTTTCTTGGACATCCAAATTGTGTGGTACTATGCGGATATTTTCTAAGATGATTTGGTAGGTCTATTTTTGGAGCTTTAAATTGAGTTTTTCATTGCCTTGGAGCCAAGAGCTACCTCAATTTTAAAAGCACTTTATCATGCTGGACTTACAGAATTTTAAGAGCAAAAAATTCAATTATAAGGTCTATAAGGAAAGGCAATATTGGACATAGTTTTTCATTAATAGATTCCCTTGCCCTTTTTGTTAGAAAGGATCATTATTAGCATATGTATGTGGACCACTGCACATTTAGTGAAGTAATAGGCAAGAATTGAAAGCCCTTGCCCTGAATTGTTGATTTGTTGGATAAACTCTTTTGCCAAAAACCTTCTTTAAAAATGTTCCTCATTCATGATATGATTAGAACTAAATTTTAGAGGAAATCATTTTTAGAACATGATGTTGCCCATTGGATTGTCTAATTCACTTATTGTGTTTGTGGATCTTATGATCGACATGTTTTAATAATTCTCGGATAGTTTTATTTATATTTTTATTGATGAATCTTGTTGTGTTTTATGAGCAAATAAATTTACAAAAAATTTCTTAGTGATCCATTTACTGGATCAAGAAGTGCTCCTTAGTGACATTGTCAATGCTATATACTCCACAGTGTCCTATCAAGATATGAATTATCATTGAGTGGGAGAGACATATTCTAGTCTTACATATCCAAAGTTCTTAGGTTTCATAGCTTATTACAATAACATTGTTTTGTATAATTTTTCTAAACAATAACACATTTTATTAAGTTAATAGGGTACGATGTGGTTTTCACTTAGAAAAAGTTTTGTGAGTAAAGGTTTTGTGAACAAATGGAATGGTTGAGTTTTGCTCCAATCTTAATTCAATGAGTGGCTCAACATAGGCTCCAGTATTGTATCACTCACTTCTTTAGGAGTAGTTCTTTTGTTCTTCTATTGTTTGGAAGCATGTGCAACTAGATAATTGAGGTAGTGATGATAATAGGAGCCACTAATCACTATGAACATGACATAACCTATTATATTCACAAGACAAATTAAGTGGTTGATGCTTTGATTAGGAGCACATCTATCAAGTCTTAGCTTATGAATAGATCATTGAGGGAGGACACGATGAATATTAGTAATTTAAAAACTTAGTTTGTTGTGCACAAATTGGTTGTTCAACTTAGTGCACTTAGCATCCATGCCAATTGTTTGCATGAGCTACAAACACTTCATTGAGGGGACCCTAAGCTTCAAGTTGAGATCTCCTAACCATGACATGATGCGTCTATGGATTTTGCCTTAAGGGATCATAAGTTAACCTATCTTGGTAGGTGGTGTGCTCAAAACGCTAGTAGTTCAAAGATTGGTTTTTTAGGAAAGTTCATGATAACAAATTATCTATTCATCCACGAAATACCAACATGTTAACAAACCTCAAAACCTTATTTTTATTAAGTTGTCTAAAAAAGGATGTTACTCAATATGTTTGGAACTACTTAATTTGGAAGATAGTGAACATTGAATAACATAAGTTCAACAATTTACTTTAGAATCTTGCATTATTAGGTTGGAAGTTTGAAGGGAACACCATGGATTTAATGTTAGACTATGAACACATTGATGATAATGAAAGATTGATTAAATGTTCTCGATTGTGTGCCATTGTAAGCATTCATTTAGATGGACATATGGTTGTGTTGCATGTGTAGTAGTGTTTTTGACGACATGGACTCGAAAAACTAATTATTTTTTATAAAGATGCAACAATAACTTCTTAATTCTAGAATCACTTGCATCTAGCTTTGGGAACCACTAATAAGTTTAGTGTTGTTAATATACTCAAAAATATGGTTAGTCATAGAAATTAATCCAAACTAGTTGCATATTCTTCTTGAGGATAAAGTTGTAAATTTGCCAAAAGTAGATGCATCTTATTAAGTGTTCTTAGTGTGTATTTTTGAGGTTAATAGGAGAAAGTGTAGGAGCAAGGCTTGCCCATATTTAAGTTGATATGAAATAATGAACAAAAATAAGAACCTAATTGAAAGAAAGAGAGTGAGGACTATTGCCAATGGTCATAGCTTTTTCCTTGATTTTGGTGTTAAAATTGTAGTTATTGTAGGGAGGAAGTTAAACAACAAGTTAGCAATCCCATATAAGACATTTGGACAAGCTAGGGTACGTTTTTATTACATTTTTTCATTAAATAATGTGCTTTTGAAACTAATTTTTTAAGATGCCATTTATTACGTGATATATAAAGGATAACAACAAATAATAATTAAGATTGTTTGGACATTACGTTCTCTTAGTCTATTGAAACCTTTAGCAAGAGTCCCACTTCACATTAATTACCCAAAAACTATGAATATTTGGAATAGTTTATCAAAAGAGGATTTAAAATTTAAATTCCAATTGATGCTTAATAATAATAATTCAATTTGTGTGAGTTCTAACCTTAGCTATGACACTTTGTGGCACCTCAAAATTATTAAGTTATGGTAACATATATAATTAAGTATATAAGAGTTCCTTTTTTGTATGGAATTTGAAAAGATAGGTATGAGAAAGCTAGTAGAAACCATAGTCGTGAATGAGTGCATGGAGGAACCCAGACTATGATGAAATAAGAAAAGATATGAAAGGAAAAAGTAAGGCAGAAGAGGAGAAATCAACAAGCTTGAAGAGAAGGAGACTCATCTATTTGATTGACAATTACATAATTTAGCAGGTAGAAACATCCTAAAAATATGAAAACTAAAACAATAACATACTAGGTTAAAATTGAAAAATTTCGTTATAGCATGCATGATAATAGGGTTTGTCATTGAGTGTCATAAAATCCAAATAAATATAACCAAATCTTATGGTTCATAAAATCATTAAAGATGTACAAGTATCTTAATTAAATTAATTAAAAAAAATAAAATTAGCAACATAGCTGATTAGAGAATTTCAGAATTTTTATGGGTGGATGGCACAGTAGCAAATGAAAACGACCAGAGAAATGAGCTTCTAAAGGCTTTAATATTTTTTCTTAAGATCATATAAAAGTTTTTATACTCATTTTCGTAAAAAATCTTCTATTTATATGCAATGTTTCATGGTTAAAAGCACTTACCAAAGACCTAATTTTGCTGTTAGAATTTTTGCATCGTTTGTAATTTTTTAATTAGGAAAAAATAAGTAATTAACCCTGAAATGTCTAAAAAAATGGCTAAAAAGCTATTGGGTAGGTTCCATCCGATTCGAATGCTTTGGCATCATTCAAATGTCAAACTAAGCAATCGGACGTTTGTAATGAAATCTACCTTTATATAAATATGAAATTGATCTGGTCTGTTAGATCATAATCTCAATCTAATAGTAGGATTTAGCTTGGGCAGTAGAAGAAATACAAACCATGCGATCATAAAAAAGGTGTGATCAGGCGGTTAAAAGAATTAGCAAGTCCAAAGATAAAATATTGCTGTGATCATTCGATGGAGAAAATGTGTGATTAGACGGTGCACCTTATTCCAACAATTTAGACATTCATTGTGCAGAAAAGTCTTGAGTACTTTGCCCTATATTCCAAGACGACTTTGTTCATTTTTCATTATTGGGATTTTCGCAACCACTAGAGGCATTAGTTGGATAGTCGTTGCTTTGTTGTATGTCGCATTGACATGGTTGAATGATTTTGTGGTTGGAATGAGGAAGTGCAGTAGTGATAGTATGATCATGAAAATGTGCAATCAGACAATGCACCTTAATCCCACAAGTCAACAATTCGTCATGTAGAAAAGTTCGAATTTTTTGTGCTACATTACTCTCCTGCATTGTTTGCCTTTTTATATGTATTTTCGTACCATTATGCTAAAGATAGGGCAATGCCAATAAAAAAATTTTAAAATTTCAATATAAACCTCATAAATTTTGTAACTCTCAAATTAATATGGTGGATCTCAGATTAAGGTTCAATTTTAGAAGTGGATCACATTTTTTGACATGAACTTTGTTCCCAATATATATCATGAAAAGAAAATTTGTTGTAATTCAACTCAATGTTGGTGTTGATGTTATAATTAAACTCATTTTGTCAACTAAAAAAATAAACAATACATTAATCAGTTTTGAATGGTTAAGTACTATATTACATAGTACTTGTATTACAATATGTCCATTTTTCTTTTTTTTATTGGCATCACTCTATTTTTAGCATAATGTTAATAGTGTGCTATGTTATATCTATTATCTTTTTCATGAGGGAATAAACTCTACACTTCGTCGTTAAAAATTATGGATGAAAAGTTTAAAGTTAAAAGAGTGCTTTGTTATATCTATTATCTTGTTTGAGCTATAGTATTTTTATTAAATATTAAATTAATAAATAAACAAATATTTTTGAAATGTATTTGAAGTATTAAGGAGATCAAAACCCATATGAGCTCTCAATATGATGTTATATGAAGCACCAATAATTCAAAATTTTAAACTTATCAATATATCATCATAATTATATTATTATGATTTTAAAATTATTTTTATATCATCAGAATAAATTTATAATGTCCTCTCTTATTTTATTAAGTTTTTTATTAATAACTATATTAAATTCAATGCAGCAAATCTCTTTTCTAGTAATTTATTTTAAAACATGTTTAACTTGTTCTATTACATAATTCAAGAAAGAAAACAACAATAGTTTTCTTATTACTATATTTTTAAGCCCAATTTGTGCAACATAATTCAAATTGCCTTTTTGTAATTCTTTTTAATTTTATTTTTGAAAATATTTTTCATGAAAACTTAATGTTTCTTCACATAAATCTTCTTTTAAAAAAACAGTAGCAATTATAATTAAATCGATCATGTCAATAGACCCTGCTACAAAACAACTAATGACAACATCGTACATAGAAACCATTATCTTAGCACCATGGGTACCTATTAAGATACATGCCAACCATGATATATATAATTCACATGTATGCACATATCTCATAAAAAAATAAAAAGAAAGTCGCAGCATAAATGTGGGGCTAATGGTAGCTTACTTTCACGAGCAAAGCTCTGGGATGTTTACTCTCCATGAGCTCAAGGTGGAGGAGAATTGCAGAGTCTCACGAGCGGCTGGAACATTTGGGGAAACACGCTCTATTACGTTGCACTCTGCTTCTTCGACATCCTCTTCCACCATTTTCCTCTTGTGCAGCACCTCTTATTCTACAAACTCGCCATTACGAAAACACAACTCCTCGACTTTGGGCTCCCTAAACATAAGAAATCCCTTTCCATCGCCCTCCAGCTAATCTAACAGCTCGTCGACTTGCTCACAGTGCCAACTAGCAAACCTCCTTCAATCTGCAGCTCCGACTCTGATAACACTATCGTTATCATAGCCACTAGTTTCAACTTTGATGGAAATAAAAGAGTAGAGAGAAATTTGGAAATGGCTATGAAAGACTTAAGGAAGAAGAAGAGAATAGCTATAAATATTTCATTCATAAAATTGCATTATCACAATGAACCAATTACATCTATTTATAGCCAAGAAAAATATCTAATCTCCTAAATCTTTTCTCATAATTCAAAAGTTTTTTTCTAATCCCTAAAAATCCTCAAAATACTTAAAATCCCTAAAAATCCTCAAAATATTTAAAAATGCTAATAAGCACTTAAAAAGTGCTAACCAAACGTTTAAAAATTAAAGTTTACTAACATTACTCCCCCTCAAACTTGAAGTATCTTCAACCCTAACTGATCTCGTAATTCTTCAAACTTCTTCACTCCAAGCGATTTAGTGAAAATATCAGCTACTTGTTCTTTAGTACTGCAATATATCAGTCTTATAGTCTCCTTGTTGACATGATCACGAAGAAAATGATACCTTCTCTTGATATGCTTGCTTTTCCCATGTTGAACTGGATTTTTGGCTAATTTTATGGCTGACATATTATCAATAAATATAGTTGTTGGCTCTTCTTGTTGATGATGTAACTCCTGCAATAAATTTCGTAACCAAATTGCTTCACAAACTGTTGATGAAGCTGCAATATACTCTGCTTCACAAGATCAAAGAGCAATGACATCTTGTTTAGTTGATCTCCACATAAATGCTGATGATCCTAAGAAGAAACAATAACCAGTTGTACTCTTTCTTTCATTTATATCACCTCCCCAATCACTATCAGAGTAGCCACATAAATCTGTCCCACTTTGGTTAGCGAAATGTAAACCATAATCAAGTGTTCCTTTAATATATCTTAGTATTCTTTTTGCAACCATCCAATGTATTTCCTTTGGATTTTCCATATATCGACTAATGAATCCAACAGAATATAAAATATCAGGTCTTGTGATAGTGAGGTAACGAAGACTACCTACAAGACTTTTAAACAAAGTAGAGTCAACATCTTTTCCTTCTCCTTCTCTACTTAGTTTCATTCTTACATCAAGTGGTGTTGCCACTGGTTTATAATCATTCATTCTAAACTTCTTTAGAAGTTCAGTAGCATATCTTCTTTGAGAGATTTGGATTCCAGTTTTAATTTGCTTTACTTCCAAACCAAGGAAGTATGACATTTCACCATTATCTGTCATGTAAAATTCATGCTGCATAGTTCTTTTGAATTCTTGAAACAATTCAAAACAATTTCCTTTATAAAGCAAATCATTTACCTAAAGACAAACTATAAGAATATCATTTTGAGTTGTCTTAATGTAAAGTGCATGCTCAAATGGACATTTTTGGAATCCTTATTGTTGAAGATATCCATCAATCTTAGTATTCCATGCTCTTGGTGCTTGTTTCAATCCATATAAAGATTTTTTCAAACGATAGACTTTATGTGGATCATTCACAATCTTTTAACTTTCAGGTTGATCAATATGAACTTCTTCTTCTAAAACTCCATTCAAAAATACCGATTTAACATCAAGTTGACATACCTTCCATCCATGATGTGCTGCAAGTGCTAAAATCAACTTCATTGTGTCGAATCGAGCAACTGGAGGAAATACCTCGTTGTAGTCTATACCATATTTTTTCTTAAAACCTTTTGCCACAAGTCTTGCCTTGTATCTATCTACTGTTCCATCTGCTTTATACTTGATCTTGTAAACCCATTTAACTCCTATGGGTTTCTTTTGAGGAGGGAGATCAACCAACTCCCATGTATTATTCTTTTCTATAGATGTTATTTCTTCATCCATAGCTTTTTGCCAATTTATATCTTGCATTGCTTCATCAAAAGAAATAGGTTCATTATCAGTAAAATAACAGAATAAGTTAGAAAATTGAGATGTTTGCTCATATATCTCTTGTAAAGTTTTCATCTTTCTTCTACAGTCAATAGGATGTGCTTTCTTTTGCATAGTAGTTGATCTTGAGGGAGAGCTTATTGGATAATTCAAATCATGAGTTTGTTGATTTTGAATTTCTTCTTCTTGCCCAAGTGTGATAGTTTTATCATGCTTCTCTACCGTCCACTTCCAAGTATCTTCTTCTACAAACACAACATCACGACTAATAAATACCTTTTTGGTTAAAGGATTGTAGAGTTTGTAGGCTTTTGACTTCTCGCTGTACCCAATGAATAAGTATTTTTCACCTTTATCATATAATTTCTTCCTTATTGCATTAGGTACCTGTGCATATGCAATACAACCAAATATTCGAAAATGAGAAACACTTGGTGTATATCCACTCCAAGCTTCTTGTGGAGTCATATAACGCACAGCTTTAGTAGGACATCGATTCAGCAAATAAGTTGAACATGCAACTGCTTCTGCCCAAAATTTTTTTGGCATATTCCTCTCTCTCATCATTGTCCTTGTCATATCAAGGATAATACGATTTCTTCTTTCAGCCACTCCATTTTGTTGTGGAGTATAACTTGTGGTAAATTGATGTCGTATGCCTTCTTGCTTACATAATTGAATAAATTCATTTGAAGTGTATTCACCACCTCTATCAGATCTAAGGCATTGAATGAATAGCCCACTCTCTTTTTCAACCTTGCATTTGAACTCTTTAAATATGGAGATAACAACAGTTTTCTCTTTAATAAAATATGTCCACATTTTTCTACTGAAATCATCTATGAAAGTGATAAAATATTTATTACCTCCATTTGATAATGGCACCAATGGACCACAAATATCTGTATGAATAAGTTGCAATGGCCTTTTAGCTCTCCAAGTGTTATTCTTCGGAAATGGTAGACGATGTTGCTTTCCAAGTATACAAGCTTCACATATATGGTGTGGATCATCTAATAAAGGAAGACCATTTACCATTCCTTCTTTTGCCAATAATTTCAAACCTCCAAAGTTAAGGTGACCATACCTTAGATGCCATTTCAAAGAATCATTTGAAAGATGCCCAAGATAACAAACTTCACTTGTTTATTTTAATTGAAGAGGAAACATGCGATTTGTCGACATCTTCACTTTAGTAATATTCTTTCCTTTTGAATCTTGCAAAAGAAGATAACCATTCTCCATATGTATAATATATCCTTTCTCAATTAATTGCCCAAGGCTAAGGATATTACTTTTCATATCAGGAATAAAATATGCATCTGAAATAATAATTGGAAACTCATTATGTTTGTAAAGTTTTATATTACCTTCGCCTTCAACTTTCAACTTTGATGAGTCTCCAAGACTCACACTTGCTTGCACATTTTCAATTGACTCAAATGGATGTCTTTTTCCACACATATGGTTGCTTGCTCCTGAATCAAGAAACCATACATCTTCTTTTTCGTTGCTCTCTTTTTCAGCCAATAAAGATATTGACTCTTCTTTCGATGTTTCAGCATAATTTGATTTACTATTCTTATGCCAACAATTAGAAGAATAATGACCAAACTTATGACAATTATAACATTCAATATTTCTACCTTGTCCTCGGCCTCGAGAAGCATTATTTCTTCCATGCCCATGTGGAGTGTAAGATTGATTAAATTTCTGTTGAGATATGTTTTGGAAACGACCTCTTCCACGTCCTCGATATGAACCGTGTCCTCTTCCTCTTGAATTTGAATTCTCTTTCTTCAAGGTATTGTCTTCTTTCAAATTCAATTTTGATTCTAATGCTTGATCAATAGGTGCAACTTCTACCTTTTTCTTTAGTCGTTGCTCATGCACTAGTAAAGAACCCATTAGCTCTTCAATAGATAAACTACATATATCTTTAGATTCTTCAATTGCTGTTACCACGTGTTCAAACATAGGAGTTAAAGAACGGAGTACCTTTTCCACGACATGTACATCGTCGATTTGTTCTCCATTTCTCTTCATCAAATTCACAATAGCAATCAAACGTGAGACATAATCTGAGATGGTCTTATTTTCATTCATCTTTGCTTGCTCAAAATCACTCCTAAGGATTTGAAGACGTACACGCTTCACCCGTTCAACACCTTTGAAGATTATATTGAGTTAACTCCAAACCTCTTTGCTTGTAGTCGCTTCTACAACTTTCTCAAAAGTGGCTTCATCAAGTCCTTGATATATCAAGAACAATGCCTTTTTGTCTTTTCTCTGATTTTCTTTCAACAATTTCTTCTCCGCTTCAGTAGCATCTGATTCATCAAAGCCATCGATAACAATCTCCCAAAGGTCTTGCGAGCCAAGAAGGGCTTTAAACTGAATGCACCAATTATCATAATTGTCGTTCGTCAATTTGGGAATGATCTGTTGCATAATTCCCGACATTGTAAATGAAAACACCCCTTTAAAAAAAAACTTTGCTCTTCTCCCTTCGACGCTGCGGCGTTCGATCTACTTCCTTTTGATCTGATACCAGTTTGATGGAAATAAAAGAGTTGGGAGAAATTTGGAAATGGCTATGAAAGACTTAAAGAAGAAGAAGAGAATAGCTAAGAATATTTCATTCATAAAATTGCATTATCACAACGAACCAATTACATCTATTTATAGCTAAGAAAAATATCTAATCTCCCAAATCTTTTCTCATAATTCAAAAGTTTGTTTCTAATCCCTAAAAATCCTCAAAATACTTAAAATCCCTAAAAATCCTCAAAATATTTAAAAATGCTAATAAGAACTTAAAAAGTGTTAACCAAACGTTTAAAAATTAAAGTTTGCTAACATCAACTACTTCTACGAGCTCTCCTCCTGACACCCTAGGCCATAGCCCGTTTCCTCCCTCTGCTTCCCTTGCTTCCCGAAAAGCCAATTCTCTCTACTCAGGCCAATCTTTTTCCCAACTATGGCATCGCCATTTGCACCACTCTCCACCACCCACCTTCTGATGGCTCCAACTACCCCTATTTCATGAAGGCCTGAGCTGCAACTTTCAAATTAGATGACAACATGACACTCTCCTATTTACCTCAGCCCTTTTTCAACCACATGTTAATATCCAGCAGTAGAGGAATGGGAGGCCTCTTCATCAAAGACATGGAGGGACTCAAAATTGAGAGGAGCTTAGAAGTATGGGACATTTCTTGCATGCCGAATGTTGTGTAAGTGACCTTCGTTTAGGGGCCGAATGAGATATATCGGCTTGGTTTGTTCACGATCTCGCGATACTAGCCGTACGTGCTCGTGCGTGGGCTCACGTTGGTGAGTCCTACACATGCATGGGTTGAACGAATGAGGGGAAGGAGCAATTAAGGTTTGTGACCTGGTGTCAACCGCGACAGTGGCCGACTATTCTTGTTGCTTACTTCGGCGACAACATGGGGATATGCTTTGTAGAGATGTAGAAGAAGGAGTTGGTCAATGAGAGAGGGGCAGCAATGGTGATGGTTGAAGAGGTATGGGAAGTGATATGGGGTTTGGAGACAAAAGTGTTTGAGGAGGTTGAGAGTTGGGTGTGGTCAATGAAGGAGTATGCTGAGGCGAGGTCGCTCGCGGTGTCGGGGTTATTGAAGTTAGGTTTGTGCTGGGTGGATTTAAGATGGGAAAGGCCGACGAAGGTGAAGTTGCTATCGATTGAGAAGATAGGTGTTCTCGCTAACAGACAGTGGGAAGGAGATGGTTAGATCGAGGTCGGGATCGCACTCTCGATGATTGAGATGGGGTTGTTTGTATCAAGCTTTGTTTCTAACTTGAATGGATTAGATTGAAATTTTTTTTCCAAATGTTAAAAGTTCAATTAATTTAGGTTACAAGCCAATGCTTTGTTTGCAAACAAATCCACAAACTATAGTAGCGACAAGAGGGCGATTTGGTTTTATTTTGTTGGATTTATGGAGCCATAATCAATTCCTCCATTAAAAATTTGGAATGTTTTGATTTGATAATGTGTGCAACCTTGTTCATAAGTAAGTACCAATGAACTTTCATAGTTCACTATAGAAAACTCATTAGTTTCCATTTGAAAAATTTTTATTAAACCTTTTCTTACATATTTCTCTTTAACATATTCTCAATCATATTGTTACTATTTTATTTTTATCTTCATTCATTATTTTTTTATGTTATTTATTGCATCTCTCTCTCTCTCTTTTATTTTCTCTACTTTCTCATTTTTATTAATTTATTGATTCTCCTTATTTCATTTATGTTCTCCCTTTTTACTCTTCTTTAATAAATTTTCTCTCATCTCTGTTTATTACTATTTTGTCTTTTATTTTGATGTGATAAATTGATGACTTTTGCTCTCTTACATAATAATTATGTCAATCTCTATTATCGTTTTTTCAACCAATCAATTTATAATTTTTAAGAAAAATCTATCATGTTGTATAGTTTAATTTTTAGTTTATAAAAAGGTCGCATAGTTGAAGAAACTTTCATTTAGATTTATCTACTTTTTTGAAAATAATAGTTTATGTAACAATTTATTAATTTAATTTAAATAAAAGAATTTCAAAATTATATTTTATGATATATAACAATCATAAATTTTATTAAAATAGTATATATATTATAATTTATAAAATTTTAAAAATCAATCTTTACCATCAAAAAGATAATCACCCAACTACGATATTATTTCTTTTTTATGCATGTTCGACCACAAAAGCATTTTAACATTGAATCTTGTTAGAACTACAAAGATAAGCGTGCTTGAGTGAGAGTAGTATTGTGATTAGTGATCTTTTTAAATATCCTAGTGTTGCACATATTTTGTTGATTGATTCTTTTTTTAACGAACGATAATTAATTGTTATAACATGATAGAGTAAAATAGTTATAATAAGTCATAGTTAATAATTACCATTATAATAATTATTTTTTAAAAATAACTTTATAAATTTATTATCAATTTTTTATAATAATAAATATAGCACATCATTTCATATAATATCATAACAACTTTAATTTCGTTAAATATTTAGGAAAATATTTTTTATCAATTATAATAAATTAGAGTTAATTTATATTTATAATACCATATATATGTTGTGTATTTAATTTTTTAAATATAGAAATACTATATTATAGAATATTAGAGATAAAAAATAATGTCAAATTAATAGTTAAAATATTTTTAAATTATTTTTAATATTCTAAAGTAATAATAAATATTAAATATTTTTCATATTTTATTATTATTAAATATTATATAAGATTAAACTATTATATTTTTATTAATATTGTTACTTTTATTTTTAAGATTTAACTTTAATTTAGTTATTTCTTTCACTTTTTTTCTCTTTATCTCAATATCTCCCATATTCTCTTATTATTTTCTCTCTCCTATTATCATTAACTTTTTTGACTATATTTTTCATAACCTAATATTCTTCTTCAACTCTCTCTCTCCTCTATCCTTCCTTAACTTCTCATTTCTCTCTCTTCCACTTTTCTATTTTTTCTCTACATCTCTATGTTTTTCTTGTGTTCTATTCTTTATTAAATGTTCTATCATCTATGTCTTTTGCTATTTTTATTTTTTTTTACACTTATTAATTCGTAACTCTCTCTTTCTTAGAAATAATTAATGTCTTTTTGTATTAGATTTTTTTATGTCCATAAATTAACAATACTATGAAATGTCTCAAATTACATTATTTTATATATAATATTAATTATAATTATATATATATATTTTTATATTTTTTATGTAAATTAGATTTTATAAGAATTTTAACAAATTATAATAAAAAATTCTACATTAATGGTAACATTTTCGAAAATAATAGCTTATTTAATTATTTCTAATTAATTTTATATAATAAAATATGGACATTAGAATATATTAACACATTTATGATAAAAATATATATTTTTTAAATAGTACATATATACTTAATAATTTACATTATTTAAGAAATTATTCATTATCATCAAGACAATAATCACGCAACTAAAATAACTTGTCTTTTCATGAATGTGCAACAACACAAATATTAGAGCACTAAATCTAATTAAATGATACATCAAATGATATAATAAAATAATAATTTTAATTTTTTTTAATATTTAGCAAAACAATTCATATGAATTATAATAAATTTGAATTAATTTAACTTTATAACAGTAAACATATGGTGTGTATAGATTTTTCAAATAAAGTAACAATAAGTTATAAAAAAATGAAAAAACTATAATTATTTTGGTAATCTTAAATATTCTTTATATTAATGACCTATACTATGTGAAATCAAGATAATATATTAAAGTAATTGTATTATTTATTACCTAACTAAATTTTTTATTTTAAAGTACAAAGAAATTTATATTAAATTAATATTTAAAATATTTTTAAAAATTAGTAAGATTCAAAATAAAAAAAATTTCAAATTGTTCTTATATTTTAAAATAAAATAACATTGTATATGATTAGTTTTTTATAATTAATAAATATTATAAATTTAATTATTTGAATTTAATTTTCATGAAATTATTTTTAGCATTTTTTTGGTTTATATTAATGCCTCAGATATTCTATCACTCACTTCTCTCTCTGATTATCATTCTCTTAATTGTAAGTTTATTCTTCATTTTCTTAGATTTTTCTTAGCCTTTTTATCTTGTATCAATCTTTACTTTCTAATTTTTTCTCTTTCTGTTTTTTTTTTATTTATTCTCTCTATCTCCTTTATGTTTTTTCATTTCTTTCTCTCTTCATTAAATCATCTTTTATTTCTATATTATTATTTTCCTTTTTATAATACACTTATCAATCTGTGACTTTTTCTTTCTCTTTTGAAAAAGTTATTCCTATCCCTATTATCTCATTTTAAGAATATCAATTAAAAAAATTTAAGAAATCTTTTGTATATCATAATTTAATATATAATATTTATAAAAATTTATATTTTATTATTTATAATTCTTATGTAGTTTAATTTTTTAATTGTCAAAATGCAACCTAACAAAAGAAAATCATATATATTAATATATATGTTAAAAAAAATAATCACTAATGTATTTTTGTATTAATTTTTTATAAGAAAAATTATTTTATTATAATATATTATGATTTTTTATTTTGAAGATGATAATCACAAAAATATGATTATTTTTTTATACATATATGACCATATTAGCATTATAGCACCAGATGTCATTATTACTCTAATGTAAAGCTTCCTTAAGTGGGAGTTGTTTTGCAATTAGTGACCTCTTGTGAGTATTATTACATGTGTTTTTTTAATAGTATTTTTATCTAACGAATGATAATTGATTTTAAAAATATGTTTATTTTTTGAACTTAAATAATTAAAAATTACAATTTATATATTTCATTTTTGTATTAATTATTTATAAAAATTTAATTACAATTTTTTAAAATTTCATGTAATAATAAGTATGGCAAATCTTGCTATGTAACAACATAAAACTTTGATATAGTTTAATATTAAAAAAATAACTTTTCAAAGATATAAAAAATTAGAATTAATTTATGTTTATAAAATTATATATATATTTAGTATAAAATTTTTAAAAATATTAATATTATATTAAAAATAAATAAAAATATAAAATTAAATAATTAGTGATAAATACTATTTATTTTCAATATATATTAGATCTAATGAAGACCATATATTTGAATGATTATAATATTTCTTATTTTATTAAATTTTTCATTTTAAGTATTTAAAAAAATTAAATAAATAGTTAAAAAATTATTTAAATATATGTATTATTCTTAAATAATAATACACTAAAATAACTTTTATATTATGTTTTGTAAATATTATATATGATTAGTTTGTAATATTTAATAAATATTATAAGTTTAATTATTAAGGTTCTACTTTTATTTAATTTTTTCTCTAACATTTTTCTCATTATCTCAATATTTTTTAGATTCTCTCACTTTTTTCTGGAACCTATTATGATTCTCATATTTGTCTCTTCTTTTTTAATTTTTTCTATACTCTTATTTTCCTCCCTCTCTCTCTATTATCATTTTAATCTTTATCAATTCTCTCTCTTTAACTTTTTCTATTTATTCTCCTTATCTCATTGATGTTCACTTTTTTTTTATTCACTTCATTAAATCATGTCTCACCTCTCTCCATTATCATTTTTTGTTTATTTTTCTTTTATTAATTCATAACTTTCTCTCTTTTAGAAAATAGTTATCTTAATCCCCATTATCGTCTTTTGAGCTCATCAATTAATAATATTAAATAGAATTCTTATGTGATATAATCTAATATAACATATTTTTATAAATATAAATTTAATTATTTATATTTATTTATATTTAATTTTGTATATATAAGAATCATAATATAATAGAAGTAATTATTATGTATTAGTGTCAATGTAATAAAAAAGATAATTTATGTAATATTTTATTTATTTCATGTAAATAGGATATTGATATTATAATATATTATATATACACAAAAAGTATAAACTTTATTTAACATTTTAAATGACTTATAATTTAGAAAATTTTAAAAGTGGCATAATGTATTCAAAAAAATAATGATACAAATTTGATGTTTTGCCTATTACATGCTTTTGCAAACATACCAACATTATAGCAGTCGATATTACTAGAACTCTAAAAGTTATGCATTCTTAGATAACCATAGTGCTGGGATCGGTGACCTCTTGAAAATTTATGTTGTTGTTCATGTTATTCATTTTTCTAATAAATGATAATTAATTTTTATAACATTTTTTTAAATAAATAAATTATTAAGTATTAGTAATTAATTTTTAAAAATAAGTTTGTAATATTTATTAACTTAACATAAAAATATGACACATCATTTAATATAATTAAATATTTATTTATTTTAATTTATTACTAAGCAAAATAATGTACATTAATTATTATTAATAAAAATCGCTTTATGCTAAAAACAGTATATATCTATAATTAGTTTTTAAAAGTAAAAGATTGTATTATAATATATTTGACATAATAAAAAAATTTTATTATTAGAAAAAAATTTTCAAATTTTTTTAATATTTTAAAAAAATAAAAAAATAAAATATATTTTTATATTTTTTATAACTTTAAATCTATATAACTTATTATATTTTACAAATATTATTAGTTTAAAATATTTAGATTTAGCTTTAATTTAATATTTAGTTCATTTTTTTTCTTTATCTTAATATTCTTTAAATTCTCTCATTTTCTTCTCTCCTATTATGATTATCTCATTTGTCGTTTTATTCAATATATTCTAATAATTTTCATTACCTCTTGCTCTATTATCCTTTTTTTACTTTCTCTTTCATTTTTTTATTAGTTTTTTCAATCTTTTTTATATTCTCTCTTTTTTTGCTCTTTATTTAATCATCTCTCACCTTTCTCTATCATTATTTTCTTTTTTATTTTACTCTTATCAATCCATACCTCTCTCTCTTTCATATAGAATAATTATCTCCATCATCATTATCTCTTTTTCTACTCATTAATTATCAACATTTAAAAAAAATCTTGCGTTGTATAATTTAATTAATAATATTTATGATAAATATCTATTTTATTACATATATTTATTATGCATTTTAATTTTTCTGGTAGGAATGATAACTTATTGGAAGAGATTTATAAGTATTAATATAATCATTATAAAAATAAATATTTTATTTAAATTTTTTTATCTATTTTATATAAATAACTTATTAATATTAAAATATAGTTTTACAAAAAAATAATCATATTAAAAAAATTTTAGAAGTGTATTTATTTGTAAATTTAGATACTTTTTTAAATAGTTTGTTTTTTCAAAAAAAATATTCATGCAACTACAATTTTTTACCTTTTGCATGCACTTGGACCGCACCATCATTATAGCACTCAATCCCACTAAAAATAAGAGGTTAAGCAATCCTAGGTTAGAGTACTTTTAGCATGGGTCATCTCTTGAGCAGTCATCATGTTGCACTTATTTTTTCATAGAATTGCTTTTTCTCACGAAAGATAATTAATTTTAATAAAATTTTTGAAGTGAGGTTCAACAAGAGTGAAGTGAATTGCTATGTATCGAAGTTTTATTTATTACAAAATATTTATTTAAAATATTTATAATAATTTTTAATAAAGTTTAACAAATATATAAAAGTTATTTTCTATAAATTTTAATTCTATTTGAAAAACATATTAATTTTTATAAATGTCTTCTAATTGAAAAATCAATTGTAATTAAAAATAGACACAATCAATTTTTAAGCTGTTTGGCTTACAAAAATGGCATAAGTCTATGCAAGAAAAAATTAGGAAAATGCAACACAATATAAGCCTTTCGTTAAAAGAGGAGAAGGCTAAAAACTCATAACAAAGAGACAATTGAGACAAACTACTATGGTTATACAATGAAATAAATAGAACATGCAACTAATTCCTTGCGATAAAATATATGGAAAAAAAGAAAAATATTCAGTGACATAAAATTCAAATTAATATAACCAAATCTTAAGGTTGAAAAAATCATTAAAGAGGTACAATTATCTTAATTAAATTAATTAAAAAATATTAGCAACTTAGCTGATTAGAGAATTTCACAAGTTTGACGGGTGGATGGCGCAGCAGCGTATGAAAACGACACGGGAATTGAGCTTCTAACAGCTTTAATATTTTTTCTTAAGGTCATATAAAAATTTTTATTCTTATTTTCATACAAAAATCTATTATTTATATGCTATTTGTAATGGTTAAAAGTACTTACCAAACACCCAATTTAGCTTTTATAATTTTTTCAATTTTTGCAATATTTTAACTATGAAAAAAAATAAATAACTCTCAAATGACTAAAAAAATGCCTAAAAAAGCTATTGTGCCGGTTCTGTTTTATCCAAATGCTCTGGCATAGTTTGATCATGAAACTAAGCAATCTGACGTATGCAATCTAATCTACATTTTTATAAAAATGAAATTGATCTTGTCTATTAGATCATAATAGTAATCTAATAGCATGATTTAGCTTTTGGCAATGGAAGAAATAAGAACCATGCGATGACAAAAAGGTTCGATCAGACGATTGAAAGAATTAGCAATTCAAAAGATAAAATATGGCGGTGATCGTTCGAAGGAGAAAATATGAAACTAGATGGTGCATCTTAATCCAAAATTCAGACATTTACCATGCAGAAAAGTATTGAGTACTTTGTTCTATATTGCACAATGGCTTTGTTCGTTTTTCATTATAGGGATTTTCGTAACCGTTTGAGGCATTAGTTGGATAGTCGTTGGTGTGTTGTACGTCGCAATGACACGGTTGAATGATTCTGTGGTTTGAATTTTGAACTACAGTAGTGATAGTATGATCGTGAAAATGTACAATCAGACAAAGCACCGAAATCCCACAATTCAACAATTCGTCATGTAGAAAGGTTTGATTTTTTGGGTGCTACATTGCTCTCCTACATTGGTCACCTCCTTATATGTATTTTCGTAACAATATGCTAAAGATATGGCAATGCCAATTAAAAAATTGCAAAATTTTGAAATAAACCTCTTAGTAGATTTTGTGACTCTCAAATTAATATGATAGATATAAGATTATTGTTCAATTTTATAAGGATCTTTTTTTTTAACATGAACTTTGTTGCCGATATATACCATGAAAATAAAGAATTTTTTGGAATTCAACTCAATGTTGGTTTTGATTTTATAATTAAATTCATTTTGTACATTAAAAAATAAACAATCTATCAATAAGTTTTGAATACTTAAGTACTATATTACATAGTACTTATATTACAATATGTCCTTTTTTCTTTTTTTTATTTGCTTCACTCTATCTTCAGCATAATGTTAAAAGTGTGCTATGTTATATCTACTATATTTTTCAAGAGGGAATAAACTTTACATTTGGTTGTTAGAAATTATGCATCAAAAGTTTAAAGTTAATAGTGTGCATTGTTATATCTATTATCTTGTTTGAGCTATAGTATTTTTATTAAATATTAAATTTAAAAAAAAAACAAATATTTTTCAAATGTATTTTAATTTTTTAAGGAGATCAAAACCCATATGAGCTCTCAATATTATGTTATATGAGCATCAATAATTCAAAAGTTTAATCTTATCGATATATATGGTGATAATTATATTGACAATATTTAAAAATTATTTTTATATCATCACAATAAATTTATAATTTCCTTTCTTATTTTATTAACTTTTTGTTAACAACTATGTTAAATTCAACGTAGCAAATCTCTTTGCTAATAATTTATTTCAAAACATGTTTAACTTGTCCTATTACATAATTCATGCAAGCAAACAGCAATATTGTTTTTCATTACTATATTTTTAAGCTTGATTTGTGCAACATATTTGAAATTGCTTTATTTGAAATAATTTTAAATTTTATTTTTTAAAATATTTTCATGAAAACTTAATGTTTCTTCACATAAATCTTCTTTTAAAAAAATACTCATAGTTATAAATAAATCATGCACATCAATAGCCTCTGCTACTAAACAACTAATAACCATATCATACATAGAAACAATTACGATAGGATCATGGGGACTTGTTAACATGCATACCAGCCATGGGCCAGAATATATATATATATATATATATAATTCACACGAGAGCACACATTTCATTAAAAAATAAAAAGAAAGCCACAACATAAATGTGTGGGCAATGGTAGTTTCCTTGCCCGAGCAGAGCTTTGGGATGTCTCCTCTCCATGAGGTCAAGGTGGTCGAGAAATGCAGAGCTTCAACAGCACCTGGAATGTTTGGGGAAACGTGCTCCATTGTGTTGCACTCTTGATTCTTCGACATTCTTTTCCACCGTTTTCCTCTTGTGCAGCACCTCTTCTTCTACGAACTCCCCATTAGGAAAGCACAACTCCTCGACTCTGAGCTCCCCAAACTTAAGCAATCCCTTTCCATCACCCTCCGCCTAATCTAACTGCTCGTGGGCTCGTTCACAACATCCACTACCAAACCTCATTCCATCCACAACTCCGACTCTGATAACATTGTCGTTATCGAGGCCACTAGTTTCGATAACTTCTACGAGCCCTCCTCCTGACTCTTTACGCCAAAGCTTGTTTCCTCCCTCTCCTTCACTTGCTTCCTGAAAAGACAATTCACTCTATTCAGGTCACTCTTTTTCCCAACCATGGCATCGCCATTTGCACCACTCTCCACCACGCAGCTTCTGATGGATCCTGCTACCCCCATTTCACGAAGACTTAAGCTGCAATTTCCAAATTAGATGACAACATGACAGCTTCCCATTTCCCCAAGCCCTTTTTCAACCCAACGCTGACATCCAACACCAGGGGAATGGGTGGACTCTTCAACAAAGTCATGGAGGACCTCAAAATTGAGAGGAGCTCAGCAGTATGTGACCTTTCCTGCATGCCCAATGTGCAAGAGACTCTCGTTTTGGGGCTGAATGAGATCCACCGGCTGGTCTGTGCACGGTCTCGTGATGCTCTCCATACGTGCTCATTTGTGGGCTCATGTTCGTTAGTCTTATGCGTGCATGGGTTGAAGCAAATGAGGGGAAGGAGTTGTTCAGGTTCGTGATGGGGTGTCGACTGCGACTACGGCCGGCTATCCTTGCTGCTTACTTCGGCAACTGCTTAGGTGTATGCTTCGTAGAGATTCAGAAGGAGGAGTTGGTCGACGAGAAAGGGGCAGTAGTGGTGGCAATGGAAGAGGTATGGGAAGTGATATGAGGTTTGGAGATAGTAGCGTTTGGGGAGGTTGAGAGTTGGGTGTGGTCGATGAAGGAGTATGCCGAGGCAAGGTCGCGGGCAGTGGCGAGGTCACTGAAGTTTTGTTTGTACGGGTTGGATTTTGGATAGGGGAGGCCGGTAGAGGTGGAGTTGCTATCGATTAAGAAGACAAGCATTCTCATTGCCAGACAGCGGGAAGGAGATGGTTGGATCGAGGTGAGGTTCACCCTCCCGACGAGGGAGATGGAGTTGTTTGTTGTGAACTTCGTTTGTCAGATGGTCGAATCAGATTGAAGTTTTCTATCCAAAATTTAAGAGTTGGATTAATTTAGTTGGCTAGCCAATGCTGTGTTTGCGAACAAACCACATGAGCTACCCAGCTTCAAGCGAGTGATTTGCTTTTATTTTGTTTGATTATAGAGCTATAATTGATTACTCCATCAAAATTTGGAATGATTGGATTTGATAATGTATGCAACCTTGTTCAGAAGTAAATACCATTGAACTGTCACGATTCATTATGCAAAGCCCATTAGTTTCCATTGAATAAATTTTTATTAAATTATTTTTCTCACTTATTTCTCTTTAACATATTCTCTCGCTTCATTCTCTCTCATATTATTACAATTTTATTTTTGTCTTGAATAATTATCTCCTAATATTATTTATCGCATCTCTCGCTCTTTTATTTTGATGCACTTTCTAAGTTTTTACTCTTTTATTCGTTTATTGATTATCACTATTTTATCAATGTTCTCTTTTTATTCTTCCTCCATAAATCTTCTCTCATCTCTCCTTGTTAATATTTGTTCTACTATTTTGATCTTATAAATCCACTATTTTCTATCTCTTATAGAACAATCATCTCTAACTCCATTAGCTTTTTTTAACCAATCAATTTATAATATTTAAGAAACATTTATCGTGTTGTATAGTTTAATATGTAATATCTATGACAAATATATATTTTATTATAAATATTTATTTATTAATTTAATTTTTAATTTATAAGAAAGGTCACATAATTAAAGAAACTTTCTCTAAGAGTTACCTACTTTTATGAAAATTATAGTTTATCTAACTATTTATTAATCAAATTTAAATAAAAGAATAACATTATAATATATTATGATATAAAACAAACATAAATTTTAATTAAAAGTCAATATACAATATAATTTAGGAAATTTTAGAAATTATTTATTACCATAAAAAAATAATCACACAACTACGATATTTTTTCTATTGTACGCGTGCTCGACCACAAGCATTTTAGCATTGGATTTCATTAGAACTCCAAAGATAAGCTTGCTTAAGCAAAAGTTGTATTATGATAAGTGAACTTTTTAAAGGTCCTAGTGTTACAAATATTTTTTCATACCATACATTTTTTAAAAAAATGGTAATTAAATTTTATAACATTATAATATAAAACAATTATAATAAATTATAGTTCATAATTACTATTATATTAATTATTTTTTAAAAAATATATTTATAAAATTGTTATTAATTTTATATAATAATAAATATAGCACATCGTTTGATATAATAAAAAAAAATCTTTAATTTCATGAAATATTTTGCAAAATAACTTCTTTTAAATGATGTGTACCTAACAACATCTTACATAGACACAATTATCATAGCATCATTGGTACTTATAATTTTCATGCCAACCATGGGCCTATATATATATATGTAAAAAAATTTTCATGTACACATGCACACAAACAATGTTCATGTAAAAAATTAAAAGGATGCTGTAGCAAAATTGTGACGGCAATAGTAGCATGCTTGCACAAGCAAAGCTCCAAGAAGTCTTCTATCCTACTGCTCAACTGGAGAAATGTAGAGTCTTATCAGCAACTGGAAATTATGAGAAAATGCAATGCCATTACATCTGTCTCCTTCTTCGACATCCTATTCCTCCATTTTCCTCTTGTGTAGTGCCTCTTCTTCTACAAACTCCCCATAACCAAAACCCAACTCCTCAACACCGAGCAAACCAAACTTAAGTAATCCCTTCCTATTGCTCATCACTATTTTTACCTACTCATCAGCTCACTCATAGCGTCCACTATGAAACCACCATCCATCCACTGCTTTGACTATAATAAAGTTTCTTTTACAGCAACCATTAGTTCAAAAAACTTCTACAAGCTCTCCTCCCACTACCACCACGCTGCAACACGTTTCCACCCTCTCTTTTAATGGAAATATAATATTGGGAGAAATTTGAAAATGGCAACAGAAATCTCAAGGAGAGGGAAGAAAGAAACTATGAACTTTTCATTCATGAATGCATATTTACAAAGCAACACTTACATCTATTTATAGCCAAAAAATATAACCAACTCCCTAAATAATTCCTCTTAATTAAAAAGTTTGTTTCCTAAAAATACTTAACAAATTAAAAAAATTTGCTAACCATACTTAAAAAGTTTTAAAAATTCCTTAAAAATTACTAGCAAACACTTAAAAAGTGCTAACCAAATGCTTAAAAAATGCCAAATAAAACTTAAAGTTTGCTAACATTAATCCCCCTCAAACTTGAAGTTTTTTCAACCCTAATTGATCTCATAATTCTTCAAACTTCTTCACTCCAAGTGATTTAGTGAAAATATCAGTCACTTATTCTTCAGTACTGCAATGTACCAGACTTATAGTCTCCTTGTTGACATGATCACGAAGAAAATGATACCTTGTCTCGATATGCTTACTTCTCCCATGTTGAATTAGATTTTTGGCAAATTTGATGGCTGACATATTATCAATAAATATAGTTGTTGGCTCTTCTTATTGATGTTGTAACTCTTGCAATAAATTTTGTAACCAAATTGCTTCACAAACTGTTGATGAAGCTGCAATATACTCTGCTTCTCAAGATCAAAGAGCAATGACATCTTGTTTAGTCGATCTCCACATAAATGCTGATGATCCTAACAAGAAGCAATAACCAGTTGTACTCTTCCTTTCATCTATATCACCTCCCCAATCACTATCAGGGTAGCCACATAAATCTGTCCCACTTTGGTTAGTGAAATGCAAACTATAATCAAGTGTTCCTTTAATATATCTTAGGATTCTTTTTGCAACCATCCAATGTGTTTCCTTTGGATTTTCTATATATCAACTAATGAGTCCAACAGAATATAGAATATCAGGTCTTGTGATAGTGAGGTAACGAAGACTACCTACAAGAATTTTAAATAAAATAAAGTCAATACTGTTTCCTTCTCCTTCTCTACTTATTTTCATTCTCACATCAAGTGGTGTTGCTATTGATTTACAATCTTCTATTCTAAACTTCTTTAAAAGTTCAGTAGTATATCTTCTTTGAGAGATTTAGATTCTAGTTTTCATTTGCTTTACTTCCAAACCAAGGAAGTATGACATTTCACCATTATCTATCATGTTAAATTCATGCTGCATAGTTCTTTTGATTTCTTGAAACAATTTAAAAGAATTTCTTGTATAAAGCAAATCATCTATATAAACACAAATTATAAGAATATCATTTTGAGTTGTCTTAATGTAAAGTGCATGCTCAAATGGACATTTTTGGAATCATTGTTGTTGAAGATATCCATCAATCTTGGTATTCCATGCTCTTGGTGCTTGTTTCAATCCACATAAAGCCTTTTTCAAATGATAGACTTTATGTGGAGCACTCATAATTTTGTAACCTTTAGGTTGATCAATATAAGCTTCTTCTTCTTAAACACCATTCAAAAATGCTGATTTAACATCAAGTTGACATACCTTCCATCCATGATATGCTGCAAGTGCTAAAATCAACTTCATTGTATCAAATCGAGCAACTGCAGCAAATACCTCGTTGTAGTATATACCATATTTTCGCTTAAAGCCTTTTGCCATAAGTCTTGCCTTGTATCCATCCACTGTTCCATTTGCTTTATACTTGATCTTGTAAACCCATTTCACTCCTATAGGTTTCTTTTGAGGAGGAAGATCAACCAACTCCCATGTATTATTCTTTTCTATAGATGTTATTTCTTCATCCATAGCTTTTTGCCAATTTATATCCTGTACGGCTTCATAAAAAGAAATAGGTTCATTATCTACAAAATAACAGAATAAGATAAAATACTGAGAAGTTTGCTCATATATTTCTTGTAAAGTTTTCATCTTTCTACTTGAGTCAATAGGATGCACTTTCTTTTGCATAATAGTTGATCTTGAGGGAGAGCTTGTTGGAGAATTTAGATCATGAGTTTGTTGATTTTGAATTTCTTCTCCTTGCCCAAGTGTGATAGTTTTATCATCCTTCTCTTCCATCCACTTCCAAGTATCTTCTTCTACAAACACAACATCATGACAAATAAGTACCTATTTGGCTAAATGATTATAGAGTTTGTAGGCCTTTGACTCCTCACTGTACCCAATGAATATGTATTTTTCACCTTTATCATCTAATTTCTTTCTTATTGCATTAGGTACCTATGCATATGCAATACAACCAAATATTCGAAAATGAGAAACACTTGGTGTATATCCACTCCAAGTTTCATGTGGAGTCATATAACGCACAGCTTTAGTAGGAAATCGATTCAACAAATAAGTTGCACATGCAACCACTTCTGCCAAATTTTTTTTTTGGCATATTCCACTCTCTTATCATTGTCCTTGTCATATCAAAGATAGTACGATTTCTTCTTTCAGTCACTCCATTTTGTTGTGGAGTATAACTTGTGGTAAATTGATGTTGTATGCCTTCTTGCTTACATAATTGAATAAATTCATTTAAAGTGTATTCACCAACTCTATTAGATCTAAAGCATTGAATGAATAGCCTACTCTCTTTTTCAACCTTGTATTTGAACTCTTTAAATATGGAGATAGCTATAGATTTCTTCTTAATAAAATATGTCCACATTTTTCTATTGAAATCATCTATTAAAGTAATAAAGTATTTGTTACCTCCATTAGATAATGGCACCAATGGACCACAAAATATCTGTATGAATAAGCTGCAATGGCCTTTTAGCTCTCCAAGTTTTATTCTTTTGAAATGGTAGACGATGTTGCTTTCCAAGTATACAAGCTTCACACATATGATTTGGATCATCCAATAAAGGAAGACCTTTCACCATTTCTTCTTTTGCCAATAATTTCAAACCTCTAAAGTTAACATGACCATACCTTATATGCTATTTCAAAGAATAATTTGAAAGTTGCCCAAGATAACAAACTTCACTTGTTGACTTTTATTGAAGAGGAAACATACGATTTGTCGACATCTTCACTTTAGTAATATTTCTTCCTTTTGAATCTTGCAAAAGAAGATAATCATTCTCCATATGTACAATATATCCTTTCTCAATTTCTTGCCTAAGGCTAAGAATATTACTTTTCATATCAAGAATAAAATATGCATTTGAATATATAATTGGAAACCCATTGTCTTTGTAAAGTTTTATATTACCTTTGCCTTCAACTTTCAACTTTGATGAGTCTCCTAGTCTCACACTTGCTTGCATATTTTCAGTTGAGTAAAATAGATGTCTTTTTTCACACATATGGTTGCTTGCTCCTGAATCAAGAAACCATACATCCTCTTTTTCGTTGTCCTCTTTTTCAACGAATAAAGATATTGACTCTTCTTTTGATGTTCTAGCATAGTTTGATTGATTATTTTTTTGCCAACAATCAGAAGCATAATGACCAAACTTATGACAATTGTAACTTTCAATATTTCTACCATGTCCTCGACCTCGAGATGAATTATTTCTTCCATGCCATTATTGAGTGTAAGATTGATTAAATTTCTGTTGAGATCTATTTTGGAAATGACCTCTTACACATCCTCAATATTAACCTCATCCTCTTCCTCTTGAATTTGAATTCTCTTCGTTTAATGCATTGTCTTCTTTCAAATTCAATTTTGATTCTAATGTTTGATCAATAGGTGCAACTTCAGCCCTTTTCTTTAGTCATTGCTCATGCACTTGTAAAGAACCCAATAGCTCTTTAATAGATAAACTACATATATCTTTAGATTCTACAAATGCTGTAACCACATGCTCAAACATAGGAGTTAAAGAACGAAGTACCTTTTCGGTGACACATACACCATCAATTTGTTCTCCATTTCTTTTCATCAAATTCACAATAGGAATCAAGCGTGAGACATAATCTGAGATTGTCTCATTTTCATTCATTTTTTATTTCTCAAAATCACCTATAAGGATTTGAAGACGTACACGCTTCACCCGTTCAACACCTTTGAAGATTGTGTTGAGTTTACTCCAAACCTCTTTGCTTGTAGTTGCTTCTGCAACTTTCTTAAAAGTGGCTTCATCAAGCCCTTGATATATCAAGAATAATGCCTTTTTATCTTTTTTCTGATTTTCTTTCAACAGTTTCTTGTCTGCTTCAGCAGCATCTGATTCATCAAAGCAATCAATAACAATCTCCCAAAGGTCTTGCGAGCCAAGAAGGGCTTTAAATTGGATGCACCAATTATCATAGTTGTCGTTCGTTAATCTGGGATGACTTGTTGCACAATTCAAAACATTTTAAATGAACAACACTCTTTAAAGAAAATACCTCTACTTTTCTTCTTTCGACGCTGCAGCATTGGATTTTTTCTTCAATCTCTGATACCACTTTGACAGAAATATAATATTGGGAGAAATTTGAAAATGGCAGTAGAAATCTTAAGGAGAGGGAAGAAAGAAACTATGAACTTTTAATTCATGAATGCATATTTACAAAGCAACATTTGCTTCTATTTATAGCCAAAAAAAATAACCAACTCCCTAAATAATTCCTCTTAATTCAAAAGTTTGTTTCCTAAAAATACTTAACAAATTAACAAAATGTGCCAACCATACTTAAAAAGTGCAAAAAATTCCTTAAAAATTGCTAACAAACACTTAAAAAGTGCTAACCAAATGCTTAAAAAATGCTAAATAAAACTTAAAGTTTGCTAACATCTTTCCCTTGCTTCCTAAAAAAAGAAATTCTCCCTACCCAGGTCACCCTTTTTCAAAATTAGGGGACAACATGACACTCTCCCTTCTCCTCATGCCCTATTTCAATAGCACAATGATATTTGATGCTAGCAGAATGGGAGGCCTGTTCATCAAAAACATGGCGAACATTTAAATCAAGAGGAGCTTGGTAGTTTGGGACCTTTCCTGTATGCCCAACGTGGTGCGAGCAACCTTCATTTTTGGCCAAATAAGATTCATCGGCTTGGCCAGTGGATGATCATGTGATGCTCGCCTTACGCGCTCATTGGTCAGCTCACGTGGGAGAGCCTTGACATGCACGTATTTAGGTGAATTGATGGCAGCAGCAGCTCGGGTTCATGACGAGCTGTCGACAATGGCCACAATCAACTATCGTAGTTGCTTACCTTGAAAACTACTTCGGGTCATGCTATCTAGAAATCCAAACAAAGGAGTTTGTGGGCAAGAGAGGGAAGAGGTGGCACTGCGGGAAGCGGTATGGGAAGTGATATGAGGTTTCGAGATAGGGGCATTTAAGGGGGTTGAGAATTTGGTGAGGTCGATGAAGGAGTACGTCGAGGTGAGGGCACTAGTGGTAGTGGGGTCACCGAAAATGGGTTTGTATGGGTGGATTTTTGGTGGAGGTGGCTGAAGAAGCTAAAGTTGGTGTTGATTGAGATAACAGTGGTGTTTCAATTAGTGGATAGTAGTGAGGCAGATAGTTGGATCGATGTTGGGATCACCCTCCCAATGGGAGAGATGGAGTTGTTGGTTGCTAGCTTTATTGTTGACCTGGTTAGATCGGATTTAAGCTTTTCGTCCTTATGTTAAAATTCAAATTAATTTAGTTCGCTAACCATTGGTGAGTTTGCAAATGAATCACCCCGTTACAAGCTTGTGATCTTCTCTTATATTGCCGGATTCAAAGATCCATATTGATTACTCTATCCAAAATTAGAATGTTTGGTTTTGATTATATACGTAAACTTTTTTAGAAGTAAATACAATTGAACCCTCCTTGTTCATTATGGAAAACCCACTAGTTTTCATTGGGTCCATTTTTATTTAATTATTTTTCTCACTTATTTTTTTTTAACACACTCTCTCACATCCTTCTCTCTTATATTATTAATATTTTATTTTTGTTTTCATTCTTTATCTCTTTATATTATTCATGTCATCTCTCACTCATTTATTCTTCTCTTATTTTTCACTCTTTTATCCATTTATTGGGTCTCTCTAATCTTTTTATGTCCTCTCTTTTCTTTTCTTCTTCCATAAATCATCTCTCATCTCTTTCTATTGTCATTTTCTCCTCTATTTTGCTTTTATAATTCAATAACTTTCTCTCACTTAGACAATAATCATCTTCGACTGTATTATCTTTTTTTCAGCCAATATATTTATAATATTTAAGAAAAATCTATATTATTGTATATGTAATATATATGACAAATATATATTTTATTATAAATATTTATTAACTATTTTAATTTTTAAGAAATGTTACATAATTGAAGAAACTTTCATTTAAGGTTATCTACTTTTTTTGAAAATAATAGTTAATGTAATTATTTAATTATTTTATTTAAATAAATGAATTATATTACATGCATTATAATTAAGGAAATTTTAGAAATTATTCATCACCATCAAAGACATAATCACACAATTGCGATATTTTTTATTTTCTATTCATGTTTGATTACACGAGCGTTTTGGCATTGGATCTCGTTACAAGTGCAAAGATATGCACGATTGAACAAGAGAATAGTATTGTGGTTAGTGAATATTTTAAACGTCTTGGTGTTGCACATATTTTCTCATATCATTCTTTTTCGTAACGAATGACAATTAATATTTATGGTATCATAAAGTAAAAAAATTGCGATAAGTGATAATTCATAATTACCATTATAATATTTGGTTTTTAAAAAAAATTTATAAAATTACTATAAATTTTATATAAAAAGAAATATAGCACATCGTTTGAAATAATAAAATAATAACTTTAATTTTGTTAAATATTTAGTAAAATAATTTATATCAATTATAGAATATTGGAGATCAAAGTAATATTAAATTAATAGTCAAAATATTATGTTATTAATTTTAATACTCTAAAGTGATAACAATTCTCTAATAATTTTTTGTATTTTATTATTATTATATTTTATAAATATTATAAGTTTTATTATTAAGTCTAAACATTCATTTAACTGTTTCTCAATTTTTTTGCTTTAACTCCATATCTCTTATATTCTCTTACTTTTTCTCTCTCCTATAAATTGTTTCGTTTTTATCACTATATTATTTATATTGTAGTACTCGTCTTTGCTTTTCTCTCACCTCTATTGTTTCTTAATTTCTTGTTTCTCTTCTATTTATTTTTTATTTTTTCTTTTTATCTCCTTTATGCTTTTCTTGTGTTCTCTTCTTTGTTAAATATTCTCTCATCTATGCCTTCTATTATTTTTTCTCTTTAATTTTCTTATCATTTCGTAATTTTCTCTCGAACAAAATAATTATTTTTTTCTTTGATATCCTTTTTTTGTCTAAAAATTAATAATATATATAAAATGTCTAATGTTACATAGTTTAATATATAATATTAATGATAATTATATATTTTATTATTTATATTTCTCATGTAATTTTTTTTTAATAAAAGTGATAACCAACTAAAATAAAAACATATGCATTAATGTTAACATTTTTTAAAATAATAGTTTATGTAATTATTTTTTATTTATTTTATATAATAAAATATTAGCATTAGCATAGATATAAAAACATATATGATAAACATGATTTTTTTAAGATAGTACATGTATTTGATTATTTAGATTATTATAGAAATGATTCATTATCAACGAAACAGTAATCACACAGCTATGATAATTTTTTTACATGCATGTGCGATAAGACAAACATTATAGCACTAAAAGTAATTAGAACTTGAAAGTTAAGCATTCTTAGGCAAGAATATTATTAGGACTTGTCACCTCTTTAGAAGTTTTGGTGTTGTAAATTGGTTTTTATAGCTCTCCTTCTTCTAATGAATATTAAGTAATTTTAAAAACATGTTGATATCAAAACATTCAGTTATAAAAAAATATTGTTTATAATTGCCATTTTAGTAATTCAAATTTAACAAAACATTTATAAAATTATTATTAATTATATGTAATAAAAATGTTATATATCATATGATATAATCAAATAATAATTATAATTTTTTTTAATATTAAGCAAAATATCATATATAAATTACAATAAGTTAAAATACAATTAAGTTTATAATAATATATATATGGTGTGTATAGATTTTTTAAATATAATAACATTTTGTTATAAAGTAATAAGAAAACTAAAATTATTTAATTAATTTTAAATGTTCTTTATATTTATGATCTATATTATGTAAAATAAGGATAATATAACAGAGTAATTATATTATTTATCATGTTTTTAAAGGTTGAATAAATTTATACTAAATTAAGAGTAAAAAATGTTTTTAAACATTTGTAATATTCAATAATAAAAATAAATCTCAAATAATTTTATATTTTAAATTAAATAAATATTATATATGATTAATGTTTTATATTTAATAAATATAATATATTTAATTGTTGAAATTTGATTATAATTAAATTTATTTTATCATTTTTTTTCCTATTATTTTAATGTTTGACATATTCTCTCACTTTCTTCTCTCTTTGATTATCATTCTCTTATTTGTAACTTTTTTTTCTATATTCTTAGTTTTTTTTCTAAACCACTTTGTATTCTAGCCTTCTTTACTTTCTTATTTCTCCCTCTTTCACTTATTTAATTATTCTCTAACTCCTTTATGTTCCCTCTTTTTTTTTTCTCTTCATTAAATCATCTCTCATATCTGTATTATTATTTTCCTCTTTATCTTGTACTTATGAATCTGTGACTTTTTCTTTCATTTAAAATAATTATCTCAATTAAAAAAAATTAACAAATCTCTCGTATATCACAGTTTAATATATAATATTTATAAAAAATATATATTTTATTATTTATAGTTTTTACATAATTTAATTTTTTGATAATAAGAATTACAACCTAACAAATGAAAATCATATATATTAATATCTATGTTATAAAAAATAAGAGTTTATGTAATTTTTAATTAATTTAATATTAATAAAATATTTTTTTTATAATATGTCGTGATTAACTATTTTCAAAATGATATCCATTGAAGTATGATTTTTTATACCTATATGACCATATTATCAATATTACAACAAACTCATTACTACTCCAATTTTAAGCTTTTGTATTTTTTTCTGTCCAACTTCTCAATGTTTTTTTTGTGTTTTCTTCTTTATGAAATAATCTCTTATCTATCTCTATTAATATTTTTCTCTTTATTTTACTATTATCAATTTGTAACTTTCTCTCCTACAAAATAATTATTTTCTTTCTTTGTTATCCTTTTTGTGTGCATAAATTAATAATGTCCATTAAATATGTCATATTACATAGTTTAATATATAACATTAATGATAATTACATATTTTATTGTTTATTATTTTTATGTAATTTAATTTTTGAAGAATGATAACATATTGAAATAAAAATTTATGTATTAATATTATTATTTTTTAAAATAATTATTTATTGTGAATTTTTTTTTAAAATTTATATAACAAAATAGTGATATTAGAATATAATAACATATATATGATAAATATAATTTATAATATTACATATACTTGATAATTTAGATTACTTTAGAAATGATTCATTGTCATCAAGATAATAATCACACAACTACGATAATTTATCTTTCACATGCATGTACGACAACACAAATAATATAGCACTTGATTTAATTAGAACTCCAAGTAAAGCATTCTTTGGCAGGTGTATTATCTAAGAAGTTGTCGTGTTGCAAATTTCTTTTCATAGCTGACTTATTTCTAATGAGTAACAGCTAATTTTAATATGTTAATATTAAAAAAATAAATTTATTAACAAGTTTTTTAATAATTTCTATTTTAGTAATTAATATTTAATAACAAAATTATAACAACTTTATTAATTTTATGTAATAAAAAATGTGATAAATCAAATGATATAATAAAATAATAACTTTAATTTTTTTAATATTTAGCGAAATAAATTTTATCAATTCTATTAAATTAGAATTAGTTTAAGTTTATAACATTATGTATATAGTGCATATGGACTTTTTAAATAAAGTAATATTATGTTATAAAAAATGGGAAAATTGAAATTATTTCGTTAATCTTAAATATTCTCTATATTTATGAGTATATTATGTAAAATAAACATAATATATTTGAGTAATTATATTATTTACTATTTAAAAAATTTTTAATTTTAAAATATGAATTAATTTATTTTAAATTAATAGTCATAAAATTTTTTTTAAATATTTGTAACATTAGAAAATTAAAATAAACCTGAAATAATAGTTATATTTTAAAATAAATTAATGTTAAATATGATTAGATTTTTATATTTAATAAATATTGTAATTTTATTTTTTAAGATTTAACTTTTATTAAATCGTTTTTATCACCTTTTTCACATGATATTAATGCGTGACATATTCTCTCACTTCTGTCTCTCTCTGATTATCATTCTCTTAATTCTACCTTGATGCTCTATGTTCTTATATTTTTCTTAACTTCTTTGTCTTCTATTCTTCTCAACTTTCTTATTACTCTCTCTTTCATTTTATTCCTTACTAAATCTTCTCTCATCTTTGTATCATTATTTTTCTCTTTATCTTGCACTTATTAGTTTGTGACTTTTCTCTCTCTTTTAAAATAGTTATTTCTATCTTTATTATCACCTTTTAAAAATATTAACTAAGAAATTTAAGAAATCCCTTATATATCACAGCTTAATATATAATATTTATGAAGAGTATATATTTTAATTTTTATATTTTTCATTTCATTTAATTCTTTAATTATAAGAATGCAACCTAACACAAAAATCATATATATTAATATCTATTTTATAAAAAAATAGTTCATATATTTTTTTAATAATTTTATACAAATAAAATATTATTATTATAATATGTCTTAATGCTTTCTTTTAGATGATAATTACATAACTAATATTATTTTTTTTATACATTTGTGACCATATTAGTATTATAGCACTAGATCTCATTACTACTCAAATGTTAAGCTTACTTGAGTGAGAGAGGTTTTGGGATGGGTGACCTCTTAAGAGTATTTTTGCACATATTATTTTATAGCATTTGTTTTTCTAAGGAATGATAATTTATTTTTGAAATATGTAAATTTTTAAAAATTAAATAAATATATACTATAATTTATAAATTTTATTTTTTGTTTTAGTTATGAATAATAACTTCATAATATTTTTATTAATTTCATGTAATGATAAGTATGACAAATCATATGATATAATAGAATAATAACTTTAATATAGTTTAATATTGAAAATATAACTTTTGAAAAATATAATAAATAATAATTAATTTATTATTATAAAAATATATTTATATTGAGTGTATAAATTTTTAAAAATATTAATATTATTTATTTTTAATATCTATATTACATCATATAAAGACTATATATTAGAAAAATTTAATATTTATTATTTAATTCAATTTTTTAATTTAATGAACAAAAAATTAATATTAAATAAATAATCAAAATATTCTTTAAAATTTTGTAATGTTCAAAAATAATAATAGATCTAAAATAACTTTTATTATTTTTTATAATTAAATATTATTTATGATTAGCTTATAATATTTTAAAAATATTATAAGTTTAGTTAATTATGTTTTACTTTTATTTAATTTTTTCTCCCACTTTTTCTCTTGATCTCAATATTTTCAAATTCTCTTAATTTTTTTCTATCATTTATAATTATTTTCTTTTTTGTTTCTTCCTTTTTTAACTTGTTATGCTGTTATTTGTCTCTCTCTCTACTATCCATCTCTTTTTTGTCAATTCTCTCTCTTTAATGTTTTTTATTTATTCTCTCCTTCTCCTTTATGTTATCTTTTTTCTTATTCTCTTCATTACATCATCTCTCATCTCTCTCTATCATGATTTTTTGGTTTATTTTTCTCTAATTAATTTGTAACTTTTTCTCTTTTAGAAAATAGTTATCTCCATCCCCATCATCTCCTTTTTAGGTCATAGATTAAAAATAGATTGTTTCTATGACTAGTCTAATATATAATAATTTTTATATATATGTATATATATATTTTATTATTTATATTTATTATATATTTTAATTATGTATTTATCAAAAAATATAGCTTATGTAATGTTTTATTTATTTCATATAAATAAATATTAATATCATAATATATTATAACTTATAAAAAACATAAACTTTATTTAAAATTTTATGAGTCGAATAGTTTGGAGAATTTTAGAAGTGGTGTAATATCTTCAAAAAAATAATCACACAAATTCGTGTTTTTTCTTTCACATGCATGTGTGACAATACTAAAATTATAGAACTCGTTCTTATTAGAACTCTAATATTAAGCATGCATAGGCAAGTAGTGTCGGGGAGGGTGACCTCTTGAAAAGTCATATTATTGCTCATATTTTATCATAACATTCTTTTTTTTAATGAATAGTAATTAATTTTTACATTGTTATTATTTTAAAAAATAAATAAATTATTATAAATGATACTTTATAATTATATGTTAGTACTTAATTTTTTAAAATGTTTTTAATGTTATTGTTGGCCTAACATAATATTAAATATTGCACATCATTTGGTATAATAAAATAATAATTTTTTTTATTATTAAATAAAATAACTTATTTATTTAGTATTAATTATAATTAATTTATTTTAAAAATAGTAAATATGTTTTATATGATTTTTTTTAAATATAATAATATTATATTATAAAATATTTGATATAAAAATAACATTTTATTATTAGTAAATAAACTTTAAATATTTGTAATATTTAAAAATATTAATAAAACTAAAATTATTTTTTATATTTTGTATCTTTTGCAAGAATTTTCGACCACTGCAATATTATACCACTTGATCCCATTAAAACTCAGAGGTTAAGCTTGCCTGGGTTAGAGTATTATTAGGATAGGTCACCTCTTGTAAAGTCCTTGTGTTGCTCATAATTTTTCATAACACAGCTTTTTCTCATGAAAGATAATTACTTTTTATAAGATTTTTGAAGTGAAGTTCAACAGTGCAAGGTGAATTTCTTGAATCAGAGTTTCATTTATTATAAAATATTTTCATTAAATATTAGCAGTAATTTTTAATGAAGTTTAATAAATATATAAAAGTGATTTTTTAATAAATCTTAATTTAATTTTAAAAATATGTTAAATTTTACAAAATTCATGTAATTGAAAAGTCAATAGTAATTAAAAATATGCACAATCGATTTTTAGGTAGTTTTTCTAATAAAAAAGGCATAAGCCCACCCCCAAAAAAAATTAGGAAAACACAACACAATATAAGTCTATCATAAATAAAGGAGTAGGCTAAACCTAACAATAAAGAGACAAATGAGTCAACCTACTATGATCTTACAATAAAATAACCAAAACATGCTACTGATTCCTTACAACAAAATAATTGGAAAAAAAGAAAAATATTCAATGACAATAATTCTAAATCAATACAACCAAATCTTATAGTTGATAAAATCATTAAAGTGGTACAAGTACCTTAATTAAATAAATTTAATGTTAAGAAAATTAGCAACTTAGCTGATTAGAGAAGGAAAGGAATTTCAAATGTTTGACGGGTGAAAGATGCAACAGCATATGAAAAAGGCAAGAAAAACAAGCTGCTAGTGGCTTTAATATTTTTTTCTTAGGAACATGTAAATATTTTTGTTCTTATTTTCATAGAAAAATCCTTTATCTAAATGATATTTATAATTGCTAAAAGAACTTACCAAACACCAAATTTAGCCATTACAATTTTTGAAGCTTTTGTAATATTTTAATTAGGGAAAAAAATAAACAAATAACTCTCCAAAGTCTCAAAAAAGTTTAGAAAAGCCGTTGTGTACTTGTCGTTTTATCTGAATGCTCCGACACCGTTTAATTGCGAAACTGAGCAATCGGACATCTGCAATCAAATCTATGTTTTTGAAAATATGAAATTGATCTAATTTGTTAGATAAGAATCACGATCTAATAAAAGGATTTTGCATAGCAAAGGAAGAAATACGGACCGTGTGATCGTCGACAAGACACGATCGGACGGCTGAAAGAATTAGCAATTTGAAAGAACCCATTAACTCTTCAATAGATAATCTACCTATATCTTTAGATTCTTCAATTGTTGTTACCATATGCCCAAATATAGGAGTTAAAGAACAAAGTACATTTTCAATCACATTTACATTGTCAATTTGTTCTCCATTTCTTTTCATCAAATTCACAATTGCAATCAAGCGTGGGACATAATCTAAGATAGACTCATTTTCATTCATCTTTGACTACTCAAAATAATTTATATGGATTTGAACACACACGATTCACACGTTCAATACCTTTGAATATTGTGTTGAGTTTATTATAAACTTCTTTGGTTGTAGTTGCTTCTACAACTTTCTCAAAAGTTAGCTTCATCAAACCCTTGATATATCAAGAATAATAACTTTCGTCTATTTTTTATTTTCTTTCAACTATTTCTTCTCTACTTTAGTAACATTTAATTCATCAAAGCCATCGAAACAAACTCCCAAAGGTCTTACCAGCCAAGAAGTGCTTGAAATTGAATGCACCAACAATCATAATTATCGTTGGTCCATCTAGGAATTTTTTTGCACAATTTCAAACATTTTAAATAAAAACACACTTTCAAAAAATGCTTTTGATCTTCTCCATTCGACGCTGCAATGTTCGATCTTCTTTTTTCATCAAGCTCTGGTACCACTTTGAAGGAAATAAATTAAAATAAACAAGATCTTAAATTACAAACAGCAAACTTGCATTCAAGAGTATTGGGAGAAATTTGAAAATGGTAGTGAAAAGCCTAAATTATAGTAAGACAAAAGCGATGAATTTTTTTATTCATACGTAACTACAAAGCATCAATTTCACCATTTGTAAGCAACAAAAGCAGCTAATCCCCCCTTTTTGTTTCTAATTTAAAATTCAAAATTATTTAAACATTTAAACTCCTAAAAATATTAACAAACATTTACAATATGTAATAAACACTTAAACCCTCTGCCTCTTCTACCCGCTCACTCACAACGTCCAACACCAAACCTCCTTCCATCGACTGCTTTGATTCCGATACCATTGTCGTGAGCACAGCTATTTGATGAAGACTTGGGCCACCATTTCCAAATTGATTAGTAACACAACACTCTCCCTTCTCCTCCAGGCCTATTTTGGCTATGCGTTGATTTTCGAAGCCATGGGAATAGGAGGCCACTTCATCAAAGACATGGAGGAGCACGGTCTCATGATATTTCTCATACGCACTCACGCGTGGGCACTTATGGGCGAGCCTTGTGCGTGCATGGGTTTAAGCTAATTAAAGGAAGCAGTGGAAGTGGTTTGGGAAATTATGCGAGGTTTGGAGGTACAAGCATTTGAGGAGGTTGAGAGTTGGGCAAGGTTGATGAAGGTGTACGTCAAGATGAGGTTGCTTACAATGGTAGGGTCGCCAAAGTTGGGTTTGTACGGGATGGGTTTTGGGTGGACAAGGCTGATGAAGGTGGAGTTGGTGTCGATTGAGAAGATAAGGCCATTTTTGCTGGCAGAAAGTAGGGAGGTGGATGGTGGGATGGAGGTGGGGATCGCCATCCCAGTAAGGGAGATTTAGTTGTTGGTTGCTTACTTTGTTGCTATGCTAGCCTGATCCAATTGAAGTTTTCTATCCAAATATTAACAATTGATTGATTTACTTGTCTAGCCATTACTGTGATTACATATAAATCTCCCGAGCCACGTGAGCTACAAGCAGACAATTTGCTTTTATTTTGTTGGATTTATGGATCTGTAATTGATCACTATATTAAAAATTTGAATGTTTTGATTTGATTATGTTGCAACCTTGTTCAGAAGTAAACACAATTGAAATGCCATTGTTCACTATAGAAAAGAAATAGTTTTTATGGGAAATTTTTTTTATTTTTCTCACTTATTTTTCTTTAACATATTCTTTCACTTTCTTCTTTCTCATATTATTACTATTTTTTTTGTTTCATTCTCTATCTTCTTATATTATTCATGACATCTCTCACACTTTTATTATTCTCTATTTTCTTAAAATTTTTTTTACTCATTTATCAATTCTCTCTATTTTCTTTGTATTCTCTCTTTTCTTTTCTTCTTCAATAAATTATCTCTCATCTCTTGCTACTATTATTTTCCCCTCTATTTTGATTTTATAAATCCATGACTTTCTCTTTAAGAATAATCATCTTTGACTCTATAAACTTTTTTCAACCAACCAATTTACAAAATATAAAAAAATTTATCATGTTGCATAGACTAATATGTATCATATATGAAAAAAATTTATTTTGTTATAAATATCTATCAAGTAATTTAATTTTTAATTTATAAAAAAGTTGATATAATTAAGGAAACTTTCATTTAGAGTTATCTATTTTTATGAAGACAATAGTTGATATAATTATTTAATAATATAATTTAAAAAACTTATATTACAATATATTCTGACAAATAACTATCACAAATTTTATTAAAAGTGTATATCCATTAAAATTTAGGAAATTTATGATCATATTGATTATCATCAAAAAAATAATCACACAAATATGATACTTTTTGTTTTGTATGCATGTTTGACCACACGAGCATTTTTGCATTGGATCTCATTAGAACTCCAAAGATAAGCATGCTTGAGTGAGAGTAGTATTTTGTAGAGTGGCCCTTTCAGATGTCTTAGTGTTGCCTATATTGTTTCATAACATTATTTTTTTTAACGAGTGATAATTAACTTTTATAACATTATAATCTAAAAAAAATTATGACAAATGTTTGTTCATAATTAACATTATAATAATTATGTTTTAAAAAAACACTTTATAAAATTATTATCAATATTATATAATAATAAATATAACACATCATTTGATATAATAAAATAATAACTTTAATTTCATTAAATATTTAGCAAAATAACTTATATCAATTATAAAAAATTACAATTAATTTATCTTTATAATAACATATATATGTTGTGTATTTAATTTTTTTAGATATAGAAATATTATATTATAGAATATTAGAGATCAAAAGTAATTTTAATTTATCAGTCAAAATATTTTTGAAATACTTTTAATATTCATAGGTAATAATAAATCTTAAATAGTTTTAATATTTTATTATTATTAAATATTATATAAAATTAACTTATTATATTTTTATAAATATTATAAGATTTATTATTGTGATTTAACTTTCATTTAATTGCTTTTCTCACTTTTTTCTCTTTATCTCAATATCTCTCATATTCTCTAAATTTTCTTCTCTCCTGTTATCATTCGATTTTTTGTATATATATTATTTATATTATAATATTCTTCTTTGGTTATCCCTCTCCTCTATCCTTAATTTTGAATTTCTCTCCCTTCCACTTTTTGATTTTTTCTCTCGATGTCTTCTATTTTTTCTTGTGTTCAATATTTATTAAGCAAATTATCATCAATCTCTATTATTATTTTTTTCTTTATTTTACTCTTATTAATTCATAATTTTCCTTCTCTTACAAAATACTAATTTTCTTTCTTCATTATCCTTTAATGTATCCATAAATTAATAATATATATGAAATGTTTCATATTACATAGTCCAGCAAAAATGTTTTAAAATAGCCAAATAAACCTTTCGATGAATTTCACAATTGTCAAAGTAGTATGGTAGATATCAGATTCAGGTTCAATTTTATATCTGGATCACATTTTTTGACATAGCCTTTATTCTTGATATACACCATGAAAAAAGGAATCTGTGTGGAATTCAACCTAATGTTGATGTCATGTTATAATTAATCTCATTTTATCAACTAAAAAAAATAATGTATTAATAAGTTTTGCAAAGTTAAGCGCTATATTAAATAGTAATTACATTGCAATTTGTCCTTTGTCTTTTTATTGGCATCGCTCTATCTTTAGCATAATGTTAATACTGTGCTTTGATATATTTGTTATTTTTTTCATAAGTGAATAAACTCTACATTTAGTAATTCAAAATTATGCATCAATGTTTTAAGTTTATTAATGTGCTTTGTTATATTGATATCTTATTTAAACTTAAATTATTTTTATTAAGTACTAAATTATTCAATTAAAAAATATTCTTGAAATGTATTTCAATTATTAAGGAGATTAGCACAATGCAACACACATAAGAGCTCTCAATATGATGTTATATGAGCATCAATAATTAAAAAGTTTAAACTTATGGATATATATCATGATAATTAAATTATTAAAGTTTTAAAATTTTTTTATATCGTCATGATAAATTTATATTGTCTTTTCTTATTTTATTATGTTTTTTTATTAATAGCTCTATTAAATTCATCGAAGCAAATCTCTTTGCTAATAATTTATTTTAAAACAAGTTTAACTTGTTCTATTACATAATTCAAGCAACCAAACAATAATAATTTTCTTATTACTATATTTTCAAGCCCTATCTGTGCAACATATTTCAAATTACTTTTTTTGAAATCCTTTTCAATTTTAAAATTTTTTAAACCTTTGTCAAGAAAATTTAATTTTTTTCTCATAAATCTTCTTTTAAAAGAACTCATAGTTATCAATAAACCGAGCTCATCAATAGCCCCTTCTACTAAACAACTAATAACAGTGTCATACATAGAAATAATTATCATAGGATCATGGGTACCAATTAACATACATGCTAGCCATGGGCCCATATATTTATATTTATATATATATAGTTCACACGGACACACATTTTTCGTATAAAAAATGAAAAGAAAGCCACAGCATAAATGTGTCGGCAATGATTGCTTAGCTTGCATGAGCAAAGCTTCTCCTCTCCATGAGCTCTAGGTGGTGCAGAATTGCAGAGACCTCCAGCGATTGGAAAGTGTGGGAAAACATGCCTCTATTATATTGCATTATGCTTCTTTGACATCCTCTTCTTCCACTTTCATTTGGTGCAGTGCTCCTCTATGATGAACTCCACATAACAAAAACCCAACTCCTCGAATATGAGCTCCACAAACTTAAACAATCCTTTTCCATCTCCTTCTGCCTCTTCTACATGCTCGTCGACTCGCTCACAGTGTCCACAAAAAAACCTCTTTGCGTCCAGAGCTATGACTTCGATACCGTTGCCGTTATGGTAGCCACAAGTTTTGACAACTTCTACGAGCTCTTCTCCAACCCCCGCACACCGCAGCTTGTTTCCACCCCCTCCTTCCCTTGCTTCCCCAAAAGGAAATTCTCTTTTTTCAGGTCACTCTTTTTCCAAACTACAGCATCACCATCAGCACCACTCTACACTACGCAGTTATCGATGGGTCCAACTACACCCATTTCGTGAAGACTTGCGCCAGCTCTGTTTTGACTACACACCGATATCCGACGCTAGAGGAATGGGAGGCCTCTTCATCAAAGACATGGAGGACCATAAAATCGAGAGGAGCTCAGTGCTGTAGGACCTTTCCTGCATGACCAAGGTGGTGCAAGTGACCTTCGTTTTGGGGTCGGTTGAGATCCGTCAGCTTAGTTGGCGCACGGTCTCATGATGCTTGTTACATGCGCTCGTGCGTGGGCTCACTTGTCTGAGTCTTGTGCATGCATGTGTAGAGGCGAATGGCGGGAAGGAGCAGTTGAGGTTCTTGATGGGGGAAGGATTTGTTCGTTGGCAAGAGAGTGGCAGGAACAGTGGCAGTGGAAGAGGTATTTGAAGTGATATGAGGTTTGGAGATAGTGGCATTTGTGGAGATTGAGAGGTGGGTGTGCTCAATGAAGGAGTATGTCGAGGTGAAGTCGTTGGCAGTGGCGGGGTGACCGAAGTTAGGTTTGTGTGGGGTGGATTTAAGATGGGGGATGCCGAGGAATGTGGTGTTGCTATCGATTTAGAAGAGAGGCGTTTTAACTAGCATATAGTGGGAAGGAGATTGTTGGGTCGAGGTGGGAATCACCCTCCCTGTGAGGGAGATGGAGTTGTTGGTTGTGAAATTTGTTGCTTTACTGGTCAAATCAGATTGAAGTTTTCTATCCAAATCTTAAAAGTTTGATTAACTTAGTTTGGCTAGCCAATACTGTGTTTGCGAACGAACCACTTCAAGCAAGCGATTTGCTTTTGTTTCGTTGGATTTATGGAGCTATAATCGATTATCCATTAAAAATTGGAATATTTGGATTTCATAATGTACGCAACCTTGTTCAGAAGTAAATACCATTGAACCGTCGTGATTCATTATGGAAAACCTATTAGTTTCTATTGAATAAATTTTTATTAAATTATTTTTCTTACTTATTTCTCTTTAACATTTTCTATCACTTCATTCTCTCTCATATTGTTACAATTTTATTTTTGTCTTTATTCTCTATCTCCTTATATTAATTATGGCATTTCTCTCTTCGTTATTCTTATGCACTTTCTCATTTTTATTCTTTTATTCATTCGTTGATTCTCACTATTTTATTTATGTTCACTCTTTTTATTCTTCTTCAATAAATCATATCTTATCTCTCTTTATTATTATTTTCTCTGCTATTTTCATCTTATAAATCCATGATTTTCTCTTTCTTATAGAACAATCATCTCTAACTCTATCTATTTTTAACCAATCAATTTATGATATTTAAGAAAAATCTATCGTGTTGTAAAGTTTAATATGTAAAATATTTGACAAATATATAATTTATTATAAATATTGATTAAGTAATTTAAATTTTAATTTATTAAAAATGTCACAAAATTGAAGAAACTTTCTTTTAGAGTTACCCACTTTATGAAAATAATAGGTTATGTAATTATTTATTAATGAAATTTAAATGAAAGAATTATAGTATAATATATTATGATATATAACAATCATAAATTTTATTAAAAGTCAAATGTACATTATAATTTAGAAAATTTTAGAAATTATTTATTACCATAAAAAAATAAACACAACACTATGATATTTTTTCTTTTGTATGCATGTTTCACCACATGAGCATTTTAGCATTAGATCTCATTAGAGCACCAAAGATAAGCTTGCTTAAGCAAAAGTAGTATTATGATAAGTGAACTTTTTAAAGGTCCTAGTGTTGCAAATATTTTTTCATTGCATTTTTTTTTTAAAAAATGGTAATTAATTTTTATAACATTATAATGTAAAACAATTATGATAAATGATAGTCCATAAATACTATTATATTAATTATTTTTTGAAAAATATCTTTATAAAATTGTTATTAAGTATATATAATAATCAATATAGCACATCAATTGATATAATAAAATAAAATCTTTTGTTTCCTTAAATATTTTGCAAAATAACTTCTTATAAATGATGTGTACCTAATAACATCTTACGTAGAAACAATTATCATAGCATCATGGGTACCTATAACGAACATGCCTACCATGTGCTCTATATATATATATATATATATATATATATATATATATATATATATATAATTCACAAACACAAAAATTTTCCATGTAAACGAATAAAAGAAAGCTGTTGTAGAAATGTGAGGGAAATAGTAGAGCTGAGCTCCAAGATGTCTCTTCTCCATGAGCTCAAGGTGGTGGATAATTGCAGAGTCTCGTCAATAGCTGAAAAATTACGAGAAAACGCACCTCCATTATCTCGCAATCTCCTTCTTTGACAACTTATTCCACCATTTTCCTCTTATGTAGTGCCTCTTCTTCTACGAACTCCCCATTACAGAAACCCAACACCTCAACTCTGAGCTCCGCAAATTTAAGCAATCCCTTTGCAATACTCATCACCTCTTCCACCTGCTTGTCAGCTCACAACATCCACTGCAAAACCACCTTCCATCCACTGCTCCGACTATAATATCGTTGCTGTTACCACAGCCACTAGTTGGAAAGCATCTACGAGCTCTCCTCCCACGACCCCCACGTCGTAGCCCGTTTCTACCCTCTCTTTTCCTTGCTTCCCAAAAAGTAAATTCTCCCTATCGAGGTCACTCTTTTTCGCAACTATGGCAGCGTCGTCGACAACACTCTCCACTACACAGCTACTTATGGCTCGATGTAAATGCTTTTCATGAACACTTGGGTAACCATTTCAAAATTAGGAGACAACATTGCGCTCTCCTTTCTCCATAATCCTTGTTTCAACAGCACGGTGACATTCGATGCTAGGAGAATGGGAGGCCTCTTCATAAAAAATGAGGAGAACCTTTAAATCAAAAGGGGCTCGGTAATATGAGATGTTTCCTTTATGCCCAACGTGGTACGAGCAACCTTCGTTTTGGGGCCAGATGAGATCCGTCGGCTTGGTCAGCACATGATCATGTGATTCTCACTATCTCTTTTAATTTTTTTCTTTTCTTTTTCTCTTTATTAAATTATCTCTCATCTCTATATTATTATTTTCCTCTTTATCATACCCTTATCAATATGTGACTTTTGCTTTCTCTGTTGAAATATTTATTTCTATCTCTATAATGGCATTTTACGAATATCAATTTAAAAAATTTAAGAAATCTCCAGTATATCATATAATATTTATGAAAAATTTATAGTTCATTATTTATATTTTTTTATGTTGTTTAATTTTTTAATTATTAAAATGCAACCTAACAAAAGAAAATCATATATATTAGTATCTATGTTATAAAAAATAATAATTTATGTAATTTTGTATTGAATTTACATAAATAAAATATTATTATTATAATACATGATGATTCTTTATTTTCGAGATTATAATCACATAAGTACGATTAGTTTTTCATATATATGTGACCATATTAGCATTATAGCAATAGATGTCATTACTACTGCAATGTAAGCTTCCTTGAGTGAGAGTAGTGTTGGGATGAGTGCCTTCTTCTGAGTATTATTACAAGTATTTTATCACAGTCTTTGTATTCTAAAGAATAATAATAGGTTTTAAAAATATATTAATTTTTAAAACTTAAATATATATAAATTACGATAAGTAAACAACTTTTTTTTAATTATTTATAATAAATTTATGATATTTTCCTTATTTCATGCAATAATAAATATGACAAATCATATTATATAATGAAATAATAACTTTAATATAGTTTAATATTGGAAAAAATAACTTTTTAAAATATTAAAAATTTGAATTAATTTATGTTTTTAAAATTACATATATATTGATAAAGAATTTTTTAAAAATATTAATATTACATTAAAAAATAACAAAAGAATAAAAAATTAAATAATTAGTGATAAATATTATTTATTTTCAATATCTATATTACTTCTTACGAAGACCAGATGTTAGAATAATTATAATATTTATTGTTTCATTAAATTTTTTTATTTTATGTACTTTAAAAAATAATAAATAATAGTTGAAATATTCTTTAAATATTTATAATATTCTTAAATAATAATAGACCTAAATTAATTTTCATATTTTTTATTATTAAATATTATATATGATTAGTTTGTAATATTTAATAAATATAATAAGTTTAATTTTTAAGGTTTTACATTTATTTAATTTTTTCTCCCGCATTTTTCTCATTATCTTAATATCTTTTAGATTCTCTCATTTTCTTCTCTCACCTATTATCATTCTCGTATTTATCTCTTGATTTTTTAATATTTTTATACCCTTATTTGCCTCTCTCTCTCTCTACTATTCATTCATTCTTTGTCAATTTTCTCTTTAACATTTTCATTTATTCTCTTTATCTCCTCGATGTTCTCTTTTTTCTTATTCTCTTCATTAAATCATCTCTCATCTCTCTCTATTATCATATTTTGTTTAACTTTCTTTTATTAATCCATAACTTTCTCTCTTTTAGAAAATAGTTATCTTCATCCCCATTATCACCTTTTGAGCACATCAATTAATAATATTTAAAAGATTTCTTATGTGTTATATTCTAATATATAACATTTTTTATAAATATATATATATATATATATTATTTATATTTAATTTTTTAATTTATAAGATTGATAATATAATAGAAGAAATTATTATGTATTTGTGTCAATGTAATAAAAAATGATAGTTTATGTAATGTTTTATTTATTTCATGTAAATAGGATATTTATACCATAATATATTATAATGTACATAATAAACATAAACTTTATTTAAAATTTTACAAGTCAAATAGTTTAGAAAATTTTAAAAGTGGTGTAATATAATTTAAAAAATAATCATGCAAATTAAAAGTTTTGTCTTTTGCATGAATGTGCAACCACACCAGCATTTAAGCACTTGATATTATTGGAACTCTAAAGTCACGCATGCTTAGATAAGCATAGTGTTTGGAAGGGTGACCTGTTGAAAATTTATGTTGTTGCTCATATTTGTTCATATGATTCATTTTCCTAATAAATGATAATTAACTTTTATTATATTATTCCTTATAAATAAATAAATAAATTGTTATATATTAGTAATTAATTTTTGAAAATAAGTTTGTAATATTTAATAACTTAACATAAAAAATGTCACATCATTTGATATAATAAAATATTTATTTATTTCAGTTTATTATATGCAAAATAACATATATTAATTGTTATTATTAAGATTATCTTTATGTTGAAAAAGTATATATATTCTACATGATTAGTTTTTAAAAATAAAAATATTCTATTATAGTACATTTGATATAATAATAATATTTTATTAATAGTTAATTTTTAAAATATTTGTAATATTTTAAAATAACAGTAATCCTAAAATATTTTTTTGATTTTTATATTATGAAATATTATATATGATTAACTTATTATATTTTATAAATATTATAAGCTTAAATTATTTAGATTTAACTTCAATTTAACTATTTAGTTCACTTTTTTCTCTTTATCATAATATTATTTAAATTCTACCATTTTCTTCTCAGCTATTAACATTATCTTATTTGTCATTTTATTCTATATAACGTAATGATTTTCATTGCCTCTTTCTCTACTATCTTTTACTTTCCCTTTCTTTTTTATTTGTTTTTTCAATCTTTTTTTTGTTCTCTCTTTTCTTTTGCCTTTACTTAATCATCTCTCACATCTCTCTATAAATATTTTTTTTTATTTTACTCTTATAAATCCATATCTTTCTCTTTCATATAGAATAATTATCTTCATCTTCATTATCTCTTTTTTTGCTCATTAATTATTAGTATTTAAAAAACTCTTGTTTTGTATAATTTAATAAATCTTGTTTATGATAAATATATATTTTATTATTTATATTTATTATGCATTTTAATTTTTTATTTGTAATAATGATAATAATATTGGAAGAAATTTATAAGTGTTAATATCAAAATTATAAAAAATAATAGCTTATTTAACTTTTTTTATCTATTTTATATAAATAATGTATTAATATTATAATATAGTATGACAAAAGGAATAAACATATAAAACAATTTTAGAAGTATATTTATTCGTCAATTTAGATACTTTTTTAAATAGTTAGTTTTTTTTTTCAAAACAATAATCATGTAACTAGAATTTTTTACGTTTTGCATGCATTTGGGACCACACAATCATTATAGCACTTGATCCTACAAAAACTCAAAAGTTAAACATGCTTGGGTTAGAATACTACTAATATGGATAATCTCTAGAGAAGTCCTCAAGTTGCACATATTTTTTCATAGCACTCCTTTTTCTCATGAAATATAATTAATTTTAATAATATTTTTTAAATGAGGTTCAATAAAAGTGAAGTGAATTGCCATGAATCAAACATTGATTTATTATAAAATATTTATTAAAAATGTTTATATTAATTTTTAATAAAATTGAACAAATATATAAAAGTGATTTTCTATAAATTTTAATTCTATTTGAAAAATATATTAAGTTTTACAAAAGTCTTGTATATTAAAAATCTATAGTAATTAAAAATATACACAATAAATTTTTAAATCATTTGGCTTATAATAATAGCATAAGTCCACCCAAGGATAAATCAAGAAAATATAACACAATATAAGTCTTTCGTCAAAAGAGGAGTAGGCTAAACACTCATAAGAAAGTGATAACAGAGATGGACAACAATAGTTATACAATGAAATAAATAGAACATGCTACTAATTCCTTGCAAGGAAATAAATAGAAAACGAGAAAAATATTCGGTGACATAAAATGTAAATAAATATAGCAAAATCTTATTGTTTATAAAATCATTAAAGAGGTAGAAGCGGCTAAATTAAATTAATTAAATATAAAAAATTAGCAACTTAGCTAATTAGAGAATTTCAAAAGTTTGATGGGTGAATGATGCAACAGCATATGAAAACAATGAAGGAAATGAGCTTCTAACTTTAATATTTTTTCTTAAGGTCATATAAAAATTTTTATTCTTACTTTCGTCCAAAAAATCTTTTGTTTAAATGGAATTTGTAACGGTTAAAGCCACTTACCAAATGCCCAATTTAGTCATTAGGATTTATGCATCTTTTAAAATATTTTAACTCGGAAAAAAATAAATAACTCTTAACAGCTTAAAAATGCATAAAAAAGCTTTTGTACTTGTTCCGTTCAAAGCAAATGCGCTAGCATTGTTTGATCACGAAACTGAGCAATCAGACATATTCAATCAAATCTGCATTCTTATAAATATGAAATTGATCTTGTCTGTTATATCATAATCACGATCTAATAGCAAGATTTAGCTTCGGTAGTGGAAGAAATAAGAACCATGCAACCACAAAAAGGCACAATCAGATGGTTGAAAGAATTAGCGATCTAAACGATAAGTGATGATCGTTTTATGGAAAAAATGTGAGATTAGACAGTGCAACTTAATCCAACAATTCAAACATTCATCATGGAAAAAATTCTTGATTGATTTGTCCTACATATTGCAAAATGACTTTGTTCCTTTTTCACTATAGGGATTTTCGTAACCGCTAAAGGCATTAGTTGGATAGTTGTTACTGTGTTGTATGTCGCAGTTGCATGGAAAGATTTTGTGGTTGAATTATGAAGTGCAGTAATGATCGGACGATCATGAAAATTTGCAATCAAATAGTGCACCTAAGTCCTAGAATTCAATAATTCTTCATGTAGAAAAGATTGATTTTTTGGTGCCATAATACTCTCCTGCATTGTTTGCCTCTTCATATGTTTTTCATAACATTATCCTGAAGATAGGGCAATGCCAATTAAAAAAATTTAAAATTTTCAAATAAACCTCCTTGTAAATTTTGTAACTCTCAAATTAATTTGATATATCTCGGATTATGGTTCAATTTTGTATGTGGATCACGTTTTTTGACATTAACTTCGTTCACGTTATACAACATTAAAAGAAGAATGTTTTGGAATTGAAGTCAATGTTGGTGTTAATGTTATAATTAAACTCATTTTCTCAACTAAAAGAATAAACAATGTATTAATAAGTTTTGAATAATTAAGTAGTACATTACTTAGTACATATATTACAATATGTCCTTTTTCTTCTTTTTGTTTGCTTCACTCTATCTTCAGCATAATGTTAATGTGTGCTATGTTATATCTACTATCTTTTTCATGAGGGAATAAGCTCTACATTTGGTTGTTAAAAATTATGCATGAAAAGTTTAAAGTTAATAGTGTGCTTTGTTATATCTATTATCTTGTTTGAGCTATAGTATTTTTATTAAATATTAAATTTACAAATAAACAAATATTTTTGAAATCTATTTTAGGTTTTTAAGGAGATCAAAACCGATATGAGCTCTCAATATGATGTTATATGAGCATCAATAATTCAAAAGTTTAATGTTATCTATATATATCATGATAATTATATTATTAAGATCTTAAAATTTTTTTTATATCATCACAATAAATTTATAATGCCCATTCTTATTTAATTAAGTTTTTGTTAATAACTATATTAAATTCAACGTAGCAAATCTCATTGCTAATAATTTATTTCAAAACATGTTTAACTTGTTCTATTAGATAATTTAAGCTAGCAAACAACAATAGTTTTCACATTACCATATTTCTAAGCTCGATTTGTGCAACATATTTGAAATTTCTTTATTTGAAATAATTTTAAATTTTATTTTTACAAATATTTTTCATGAAAACTTAATGTTTCTTAACATAAATATTCTTTTAAAAAAGTACTCATAGTTATAAATAAATCGAGCACGTCAATAGCCTCTACTACTAAACAACAAATAACAACATCATACATAGAATCAATTATCATAGCATCATGGGTACTTACTAACATACATGCCAACCATGAGCCTGTATATATATATATATATATAATTCACACGCATGCACACATTTTATAAAAGAAGTAAAAAGAAAACCACAACATAAATGTGTGGGCAATGGTAGCTTTGTTGCACGAGTAGAGCTCTAGGATTCCTCTGCGACATGAGTTCAAGGTGGTGGACAAATGCAGAGTCTCAGCAGCAGCTAAAAAGTTTGGGGTAACGCACTGCATTTTGTTGCGCTCTGCTTCTTCGGCATCCTCTTCCACCATTTTCCTCTAGTGCAGCGCCTCTTCTTCTACGAACTCTCTATTATAAAAACACATCTCCTCGACTCCGAGCTCCCCAAACTTAAGCAATCCCTTTCCATCGCCCCCCGCCTAATCTATCTGCTCGCTGGCTCGCTAACTGCTTCCACTCCCAAACCTCATTCCATCCACAGCTCTGACTTTGATATCATTGTCGTTATTGTAGCCACTAGTTTTGACAACTTCTATGAGCTCTCCCTCTAACACCATGCGTCGCAGCCTGTTTCCACCCTCTCTTTCCCTTGCCTCATGAAAAGGGAATTGTCTCTATTCAGGTCACTCTTTTCACCAACTATGGCATTGTCATTTGCACCACTCTCCACCACGTAGCAACCGACGGCTTCAGCTACACCCATTTCATGAAGACTTGGGACCCTAATTCCAAATTAGTTGACTACATGGCACTCTCCCATTTCCTCCAGCCCTTTTTGGACCGCGCACTGATATCCAACACCAGAGGAATGGGAGGCCTCTTCATCAAAGACATGGAGGACCTCAACACCAGCTCAATGATATCCACTAGCATGGTCTGCACTCGTGTGTCGGTTGAAGTTGGTGAGTCTTGTGCGTGCATGGGTTGTGGCGAATGAGGGGAAGGAGCAGTTCAGGTTCGTGATGGGTGTCAACCGTGCCTACGGTTTGATGGAAATAAAGGAGTAGGGAGAAATTTGGAAATGGCAACGAAAGACTTAAGGAAGACGAAGAGAATAGCTAAGAATTTTTCATTCATTAAAATTGCATAATCACAATGAACCAATTACATATATTTATAGCCAAGAAAAATATCTAATCTCCTAAATCTTTTCTCATAATTCAAAAGTTTGTTTCTAATCCCTAAAAATCGTCAAAAAATTTAAAATCCCTAAAAATCCTCAAAATATTAAAAATGCTAATAATCACTTAAAAAGTGCTAACCAAACATTTAAAAATTAAAGTTTGCTAACATTACTCCCCCTCAAACTTGAAGTATCTTCAACCCTAACTGATCTCGTAATTTTTCAAACTTCTTCACTCCAAGCGATTTAGTGAAAATATCAGCTACTTGTTCTTCAGTACTGCAATATATCAGTCTTATAGTCTCCTTGTTGACATGATCATGAAGAAAATGATACCTTGTCTCGATATGCTTGCTTCTCCCATGTTGTGCATATTTTTGCTTAAAGCCTTTTGCCACAAGTCTTGCCTTGTATCTATCTACTGTTCCATCTGCTTTATGCTATATCTTGTAATCCCATTTAACTCCTATGGGTTTCTTTTGAGGAGGGAGTTCAACCAACTCCCATTTATTATTCTTTTTTGTAGATATTATTTCTTCATTCATAGCTTTTTGCCAATTTATATCTCACACTACTTCACCCAAAAAAATAGGTTCATAATCAGCAAAATAACATAATAAGTTAGAATACTGAGAAGTTTGCTCATATATCTCTTGTAAAATTTTCATTTTTTTGCTTGAGTCAATAGGATGTGCTTTCTTTTGCATAATAGTTGATCTTGAAGGAGAGCTTGTTGGAGAATTCAAATCATGAGTTTGTTGATTTTGAATTTCTTCTTCTTGCCCAAGTATGATAGTTTTATCATGCTTCTCTTCCGTCCACTTCCAAGTATCTTCTTCTACAAACACAACATCACAACTAATAAATACCTTTTTGGTTAAAGGATTGTAGAGTTTGTAGGCTTTTGACTCCTCGTTGTACCCAATGAATATGTATTTTTCACCTTTATCATCTAATTTCTTCCTTATTACATTAGGTACTTGTGCATATGCAATACAACCAAATATTCGAAAATGAGAAACACTTGGTGTATATCCACTCCAAGCTTCTTGTGGAGTCATATAACGCACAGCTTTAGTAGGACATCGATTTAGCAAATAAGTTGAACATGCAACTGCTTCTGCCCAAAATTCTTTTGGCATATTCCTCTCTCTCATGATTGTCCTTATCATATCAAGGATAGTACGATTTTTTCTTTCAGCCACTCCATTTTGTTGTGGAGTATAACTTGTGGTAAATTAATGTCGTATGCCTTCTTGCTTACATAATTGAATAAATTCATTTGAAGTGTATTCACCACCTCTATCAGATCTAAGGCATTGAATGAATAGACCACTCTCTTTTTCAACCTTGCATTTGAACTCTTTAAATATGGAGATAGCAGTAGATTTCTCCTTAATCAAATATGTCCACATTTTTCTACTGAAATCATCTATGAAAATAATAAAATACTTGTTACCTCCATTTGATAATGGCACCAATGGACCACAAATATCTGTATGAATAAGCTGCAATGGCCTTTTAGCTATCCAAGTGTTATTCTTCAGAAATGGTAGACGATGTTGCTTTCCAAGTATACAAGCTTCACATATATGGTGTGGATCATCCAATAAAGGAAGGCCTTTCACCATTCCTTCTTTTGCCAATAATTTCAAACCTCCAAAGTTAAGGTGACCATACCTTAAATGCCATTTCAAAGAATCATTTGAAAGATGCCCAAGATAACAAACTTCACTTGTCGATTTTAATTGAAGAGGAAACATGCGATTCGTCGACATCTTCACTTTAGTAATATTCCTTCCTTTTGAATCTTGCAAAAGAAGATAACCATTCTCCATATGTATAATATATCATTTCTCAATTAATTGCCCAAGGCTAAGGATATTACTTTTCATATCAGGAATAAAATATGCATCTGAAATAATAATTAGAAACCCATTCTCTTTGTAAAGTTTTATATTACCTTTGCTTTCAACTTTCAACTTTGATGAGTCTCCAAGACTCACACTTGCTTACACATTTTCAATTGACTCAAATAGATGTCTTTTTCCACACATATGGTTGCTTTCTCCTGAATCAAGAAACCATACATCTTCTTTTTCATTGCTCTCTTTTTCAGCCAATAAAGATATTGACTCTTCTTTCGATTTTTCAGCATAATTTGATTGACTATTCTTATGCCAACAATCAGAAGCATAATGACCAAACTTATGACAATTATAACATTCAATATTTCTACCTTGTCCTCGGCCTCGAGAAGCATTATTTCTTCCATGCCCATGTTGAGTGTAAGATTGATTAAATTTCTGTTGAGATCTGTTTTGGAAACGACCTCTTCCACGTCCTCGATATGAACCTTGTCCTCTTCCTCTTGAATTTGAATTCTCTTTCTTCAAGGTATTGTCTTCTTTCAAATTAAATTTTGATTCTAATGCTTGATCAATAGGTGCAACTTCTATCTTTTTCTTTAGTCGTTGCTCATACACTTGTAAAGAACCCATTAGCTCTTCAATAGATAAACTACATATATCTTTAGATTCTTCAATTGCTGTTACCACGTGTTCAAACATAGGAGTTAAAGAACGGAGTACCTTTTCAACGACACGTACATCGTCGATTTGTTCTCCATTTCTCTTCATCAAATTCACAATAGCAATCAAACGTGAAACATAATCTAAGATAGTCTCATTTTCATCCATCTTTGCTTGCTCAAAATCACCCCTAAGGATTTGAAGACGTACACGCTTCACCCGTTCAACACCTTTGAAGATTGTGTTGAGTTTACTCCAAACCTCTTTGCTTGTAGTCGCTTCTGCAATCTTCTCAAAAGTGGCTTCATCATGTCCTTGATATATCAAGAACAATGCCTTTTTGTCTTTTCTCTGATTTTCTTTCAACTATTTCTTCTCCACTTTAGTAGTGTCTGATTCATCAAAGCCATCGATAACAATCTTCCAAAGGTCTTGCGAGCCAAGAAGGGCTTTAACTTGAATGCACCAATTATCATAATTGTCGTTCGTCAATTTGGGAACGATCTGTTGCATAATTCCCAACATTGTAAATGAAAACACCCCTTTAAAAAAAAACTTTACTCTTCTCCCTTCGACGCTGCGGCGTTAATCTACTTCCTTAGCTCTGATACCACTTTGATGGAAATAAAAGAGTAGGGAGAAATTTGGAAATGACAACGAAAGACTTAAGGAAGAGGAAGAGAATAGCTAAGAATTTTTCATTCATTAAAATTGCATAATCACAATGAACCATTTACATCTATTTATAGCCAAGAAAAATATCTAATCTCCCAAATCTTTTCTCATAATTCAAAAGTTTGTTTGTAATCCCTAAAAATCCTCAAAATTCTTAAAATCCCTAAAAATCCTCAAAATATTTAAAAATGCTGCTAAGCACTTAAAAAGTGCTAACCAAACGTTTAAAAATTAAAGTTTGCTAACACGGTTGGCTATCCTGGCTGCTTACTTCGGTAATTGCTTTGGGATATGCTTTGTAGAGATGTAGAAGGAGTTGGTTGGCGAGAGAGGGGCAGCAACAGTGGCGGTGGAAGAGGTATGGGAAGTGATGTGAGGTTTGGAGACAATAGCATTTGAGGAGGTTGAGGGTTGGGGGTAATCGATGAAGGAGTACGCCGAGGCGATGTCGTCGGTAGTGGCGAGGTTGTCAAAATTAGGTTTGTACAGGCTGGATTTTGGATAGGAGAGGCTGAAGAAGGTGGAGTTGCTATCGATTTAGAAGACAGGTGTTGTCCCTAGTGGACTGTAGGAAGGAGATGGTTCGATCGAAGTGGCGATCACCCTTCAGCAAGGGAGATGGAGTTGTTGATTGTGAGCTTTGTTGCTGGGCTGGTCGAATCATATTGAAGTTTTTTGTCCAAATCTTATAAGTTGATTGATTTAGTTGGCTAGCCAATGCGATGTTTGTGAACAAACCACACGAGCTAGCTGCTTCAAGCGAGCAATTTGCTTTTATTTTGTTGGATTTATGGAGCTGTTATCGATTACTTTATTAAAAATTGGAATGTTTGGATTTGATAATGTACACAACCTTGTTCAGAAGTAAATACCATTGAACCGTCGTGATTCATTACGGAAAACCCAATAGTTTCCATTAAATAAATTTTTATTAAGTTATTTTTCTTACTTATTTTTCTTTAACATATTCTCTTACTTCATTGTCTCCCATATTATTATCAGTTTATTTTTGTCTTCATTATCTATCTCTTTATATTATTTATGGCATTTCTCACTCATTTATTCTCTTGCACTTTCTCATTTTTACTCTTTTATTCATTTATTGATTCTCTATCTCTTTATACTATGTTCTCTCTTTTTATTCTTCTTTATTAAATCATCTCTCATCCCTTTTTATTTTTATTTTCTCTACTATTTTCTTCTTATAAATCTATCATTTTCTTTCTCTTACAGAGCAATCATCTCTGACTCCATTACCTTTTTTCAGCTAATCAATTTATAATATTTAAGAAAATCTATCATGTTCTATAGTTTAATATGTAATATATATGACAAATGTATATTTTATTATAAATATTTATTTAGTAATATTATTTTTAAATTACAAAAACGATCATATAATCAAAGAAACTTTCTTTTAGAGTTATCCACTTTTTTGAAAATGATAGTTTATGTAATTATTTATTAATCAAATTTAAATAAAATAATTATAATATAATATATTATGATACATAACAATCATAAATTTTATTAAAAGTCAATATACATTGCAATTTAAGAAATTTTAGAAATTATCTATTACCAACAAAAAAATAATCACACAAATAAGATTTTTTTTCTTTTGTAAGCATATTCCACCACATGAGTATTTTTGCATTGCATCTTATTAGAACTCCGAAGATAAGTCTGCTTAAGAAAATGTAGTATTATGATAAGTGACTTTTTTAAAGGTCATAGCGTTGCACATATTTTTTTTGTTGCATTCATTTTTTTTAACGAATGACAATTAATTTTTATAATATTATAATGTAAAACAATAATGATAAATGATAGCTCATAATTACCATTATATTAATTATTTTTCAAAAATATCTTTATGAATATCAATTTTTTAAAGGAATAAATATTGCACATCGTTTGATATAATAAAATAATATCTTTAATTTCATTAAATATTTTGCAAACTAACTTCTTATAAATATTTTGCAACATAACTTCTTATAAATGGTGTGTACCTAATAACAACTTCCATAGAAAAAATTATCATAGCATCATGGGTACCTATAATGTACATGCCAGCGTTGGGCTTCTATATCTACATATATATTTAGAATTCATAGGCACACACTCATTTTTCATGTAAAAAATTAAAAGAAAGTTGTAACATAAATGTGAGGGCAATAGTAGCATTCATGCATGAGTAGAGATCCAAGTTGCCTCCTCACCATGAGCTGAAGGTGGTAGAGAATTGTAGGGTATTGTCAGCAGCTAGGAATTATGGGAAAATGCACCTCCATTACGTCCGAGTCTCCGTCTTCGACATCATATTCCTCCATTTTCCTCTTGTGCAGTGCCTCTTCTCCTACAAACTCCCTACAACCAAAACCCATCTCCTCAACTTTGAGCTCCCAAAACTTCAGGAATCCCATTGCATTGTCCATCACCTCTTCTACCTACTCGTCGGCTCACTCATAGTGTCCACTGCAAAACCACCATCCATCCACTGCTCCAACTATAATACCGTTGCTGTTACCACAGCCACTAGTTAAAAAACATAGACAACATTTAAATCAAAAGGAGCTTGGTAGTATAGGACCTTTCCTGTATGCCCAATGTGGTGCAAGCAACCTTCATTTTTGGGATAGATGAGATCTGTGGACTTGGTCGATTCGCGATCATGTGATGCTCGCCTTATGCACTCGCGGGTCAGCTCACATGGGAGAGCCTCACACATGCATGAACTGAGGCAAATGGCTAGAAGCAGCAGTTCAGGTTCATGACAAGGTGCTGACCTTGGTCGCAGTCGGCTATCCCAGTTGCTTACCTCAGAAACTGCTTGGGGATATGCTTTATGGAAATTCAAATGGAGGAGTTGGTGGGTGGGAGAGGTAGGAGGCAGCTATGGTGGAAAGCGGTATGAAAAGTGATTGGAGGTTTGGAGATAGGGGAATTTGAGGGGTTTGAGAATTTGGTGAGAACGATGAAGGAGTACATTGAGGTGAGGGTGGTGGTGGGGTCATTTAAGATGGGTTTGTGCGGTGTGGATTTTTGGCAGAGGAGGCTAACGAAGCTGTAGTTGGTGTTTATTGAGATGACAGCTGAATTTTCACCAGTGGACAGTAGTGAGGTGGATAGTTGGATCGATGTAGGGATCCCCCTCCGAACTATGGAGTTGGAGTTGTTGGTTGCTAGCTTTGTCGCTGAGCTGGTGGCATCCGATTTAAGTTTTCTATGCAAATGTTAAAATTCATATTAATTTAGATGGCTAGCCATTGTTGAGTTTGTGAACAATTCACCCGAGCTACAAGCAGGCGATCTTCTTTCATTTGGTTGGATTCACTCATCCATATCGATTACTCTATTAAAAATTACAATGTTAGGACTTGATTATGTACGCAACCTTCTTTAGATGTAAATACTATTGAATAATCACAGTTCACTATGGAAAACACATTAGTTTTCTTTGAGAAAATTTTTATTAAATTATTTTTTCCACTTATTTATCTCTAACACATTCTCTCACATCCTTCTCTCTCATATTATTAAGACATTATTTTTTTCTTTATTCTCTATCTCTTTATATTTTTCATGCCATCTCTCACTCATTTATTATGCTCTACTTTCTCATTATTCACTCTTTTATTCATTTATTGATTCCTCTATCCTCTTTATGCTCTCTCTTTTCTTTTCTTCTTCAATAAATCATCTCTCATCTCTTTCTATTATTATTTTCTCCTCTTTTTTGATCTTTTAATTAAATAACTTTCTCTCACTTACATAACAATCATCTTCGAATCTATTATCTTTTTTAAGCCAATATATTTATAGTATTTAAGAAAATTCTACCTTATTGTATACTTTAATATGTAATATACGTGGGAAATATATATTTTATTATTATTATTTATTGAATATTTTAATTTTTCAATTTATAGGAAAGGTAACAAAATTGAAGAAACTTTTATTTAGAGCTATTTACTTTTTTGAGAACAATACTTTATGTAATTATTTATTAATTTTATTTAAATAAAAAAATTAAATTATTATATATTATAACATATAACAATCATAATATTTATTAAAAGTGTATAAGAATTATAATTTAGGAAATTTTCTAAATTATTCTTTAGCATCAAAGACATAATCACACAACTATGATATTTTTTATTTTGTTTGCATGTTTGACTGCACGAGAATTTTGTGATTGGATCTTGTTACAACTGCAAAGGTATGCTTGCTTTAGCGAGAGTAGTATCGTGATGAGTGACTTTTTAAAACATTCTGATGTTGCGCATATTTTCTCATAGCATTCCTTTTTGTAACGACTGACAATTAATTTTTATAGAATTATAAAGAAAAAAAATTATGATAAATGATAATTCATAATTACCATTATAATTTTTATTTTTTTAAATAAAAATTTATAAAAATGTTATCAATTTTATATAATAATAAGTATAGGACATTGTTTGAAATAATCAAATAATAGCTTTAATTTTGTTAAATATTTGGCAAAATAATGTATATCACTTATAATGAATTAGAATTAACTTATATTTATAGCATATATATGTAGAGTATTTTATTTTTTAAATATAGAAATATTATCTTATAGAATATTAGTGATCAAAAGGAATATTAAATTAATCATATAAATATTATATTAATAATTTTTAATATTTTAATGTAATAATAAATCTCCAAGATTTTTTTATATTTTATTATTATTATATATTAAATAAATTAACTTATTATATTTTATAAATATTATAAGTTTATTATTGAGATTAATCTTTCATTTAGCTGTTTCTCAATTTTGTTCTTTATCTTCATATCTCTCATATTTTCTTATTTTTTTCTCTCTCCTATTAATATTCACTTTTTTGTCACAATATTATTTATGTTGAATTAATCTTCTTTGCTTTTCTCTCTCGTCTATCCTTTCTTAATCTCTCATTTCTATCCCTTCTGTTTTTCATTTTTTTCTCTCCATCTCCTTATGTTTCTATTATATTCCCTTATTAAATACTCTCTCATCTATGTCTATTGTTATTTTTTCTTTTTAAATTAGTCTTATCAATTTGTAACTTTCTCTAACTTCCAAAATAATTTTTTTCTTTCTTCATTATCTTTTTTGTGACTAACAAGTAATAATTGATATGAAATGTCTCATATTAAAAAGTTTATTATATAATATTAATGATAATAATAAATTTTATTATTTATACATTTCATTTAATTTATTTTTTTAATAAAAGTGATAGAAAATTAAAATAAGAAGTTATGTAGTAATACTAATATTTTGAACATATTTGTTTATGTTATTATTTTTGATTAATTTTATATAATAAAATATTAACATTAGCATATATTAACAAACATATGATAAACCTATTTTTTTAAAAAAAGTACATGTATTTGACTATTTAGATTATTTTAGAAATTATTCATTATCTTCAATACAAAAATCACACAACTATGATAATTTTTTTGCATGCATGTGCGATAACACAACTATCATAATTTTTACTTTTAGGATGGGTCTCCTCTTGAGAAATTTTTGTGTTAATTTTAAAAACAAGATAATATTAAAAAAATTAAGTTATTAAAATTTTTTTTATAATTAGAATTTTAGTAATTAAAATTTAATAAAACCTTTATAACATTATTATTAATTATATGTAATAAAAATATGATACATCATATGATATAATAAAATAATAACTTTAATTTTGTTTAATATTTAGCAAAATAACTTATATAAATCACAATAAATAAAAATAAATTTAAGTTTATAATAGTATATATACCATGTGTACGAATTTTTTAAATATAATAACATTATGTTTTACAAAATAAGAAAACTTAAAAACAATCTAATCAATCTTAAATATTCCTTATATTTATGATCTATATTATGTAAATTAAAAAAAATATGTCAAAGTAATTATAATATTTATTATTTCATTATTTTTTTAAAGTATTACTAAATTTATATTAAATTAAGAGTCAAAATAGTTCTAAACATTTACAATATTCCAAAATAAAAATAAATCTCAAATAGTTTTTTTATTTTAAATTAAATAAATATTATATATGATTAATGTTTTATATTTAATAAATTTAATGAGTTCAATTATTAGAATTTAACGATTATTAAATTATTTTTATCACTTTTTTCTATTATCTTAATGTCTAACATATTTTTTCACTTTCTTCTCTCTTTGATTATTATTCCCTTTTTTATCACTTTATTCTCTATGTTCTTATTTTTTTCTAAACCTCTTTGTCTGCTATCCTTCTTTACTTTCTATTTCCTTTATGTTCCTCCTTTTCTTTTTCTCTTCATTAAATCATCTTCCATCTCTATGTTATTATTTTTCTTTTTATCTTACACTTATCAATCTATGACTTCTCTCTCATTTATAATTATTTCTAACTCTATTATCTTTTTTAAGAATATCAATAAAAAATTTAAGAAATCCCTCATATATCATAGTTTAATATATAATATTTATGAAAAATATATATATTTTATTATTTGTAGTTTTTGTATAATTTAATTTTTTGATAATAAGAATGACAACCTAACAAAAGAAAATCATATATATTAATACTTATGTTTTAAAAAATAAGAGTTTATGTAATTTTAATTAATTTTATTTAAATGAAATATTATTTTTATAATATGTCAACATTAATTATTTTAAAGATGATATTCACACAAGTATGATTATTTTTTTATACCTATGTGTTCATATTAGCATTATTACAATAGATCTTATTCTACACCAATGTTAAGATTTTCTATTTTTTTCCCTCCATCTCCTCAATGTTTGTCTTGCACTTTCTTCCTTATTAAATAATCTCTCATTTATCTCTATTATCATTTTTCTCTTATTTTACTATTACTAATTAGTAACTTCCTCTCCTAGAAAATAATTATTTTCTTACTTTGTTATCCTTTTTGTGTCTACAAATTAATAATATCTATTAAATGTGTAATATTATGTAGTTTAATTTATAATATTATTGAAAATTATATATTTTATTCTTTATAGTTTTATGTAATTTAATTTCTTTTTAAGAATGATTTCATATTGAAATAAAAATTTATGTATTAATATTAACATTTTTAAAAATAATTATTTATGTAAATATTTCTTGTTATTTTTATATAACAAAATATTGATATTAGAATATAATAACCAACATATGATAAACATAATTTTTTTTTAAAATAGTACATATACTTGATAATTTAGATTAATTTAGAAATTATACAGTATCATCAAAACAATAATCACACAATTACGATAATTTATCTTTTGCAAGTATTTGCAACAACACAAATATTGTAGCACTGGATCGAATTAGAACTCCAAAGTTTAGCATTCTTAGGCAGCTGTATTATGAAGATGGGTGGCCTCTTGAGAAGTTGTAAAGATGCAAATTTATTTTCATAGCTGTCTTATTTCGAATGAGTAGTAGTTAATTTTAATATGTTAATATTAAAAATAAAATAATAAAAAAATATCGTCTAGAATTACTATTTTAGTAATTAATATTTTAAAACAACTTTATAGCATTTTTATTAATTTTATTTAATAAAACATGTGATACATCACATGATGTAATAAATTAATAAATTTATTTATTTTTAATATTTAACAAAATAACTTATATTAATTTTCATAAAATAGAATTAGTTAAAGTTTATAGTAGTGTATATATGGTGTATTCAAAAAACAAAATTATTTTATTAATCTTAAATATTACTTTTTATTATTATATTATGTAAATTTATGTTAAATTAATAATTGAAATAGTTTTTTAAAAATTTGTAACATTAGAAAATAAATATAAATCTCATATTTTTATTTTAAAATAAATTAATATTTTATAGGATTAGATTTTTATATTTTATAAATATTATAAGTTTAAATATTTAAATTTAACTTTATTATATTATTTTTATCAACTTTTCTCTTAACATAAATGCCAGACATATTCTCTCACTTACTTCTCTTTTTGACGATCATTCACTTATTTTTCTCTGTATTCTCTATGTGCTTATATTTTTCTTAGCCTCTTTTTTTTCTATTCTACCCTACGTTCGTATTACTCTCTTATTCATTTTTTTATTTATTCTATTTATCTCCTTTAAGTTTTCTCTTTTCTTTTCCTTTTTACTAAATCATGTCTCATCTATATATCATTATTTTTCTTTTTATCTTACACTTATCAACTTTTGATTTTCTCTCTTTTAAAATAGTTATTTTTATCTTTATTATCACTTTTTAAGAATATCAATTAAAAAATTTAAGAAATTCCCCGTATATCATATCTTAATATATAATATTTATACAAAATATATATTTTACTATTTATATTTTAATTTCATTCATTTTTTTGATTATCGGAATGCAATGTAACAAAAAAATCATATATATTGATATCTATGCTGTAAATAGTTTATGTAATTTTTAAATATATAACATTATTATTATATTACATTATAATTATTTATTCTTAAGATTATAATCACATAGCTATTATTATTTTATTTATAGCTCTGCCACCATATTAACATTATAGCAGTGGATGTCAATACCACACTAATGTTAAGCTTACTTGAGTGAGAGTGGTTTTCGGATAGGTGACATTCTAAAATAATAAGACCTAAAATAACTTTTATATTTTTTATAATTAAATAATGTATGATTTGTTTATAATATTTAAAATCTATTATAAGTTTAATTATTTAGGTTTTACTTTTATTTAATTTTTGTTCCCACTTTTTCTCTTTATCTCAATATCTTTCAAATTCTCTTAATTTTTTCTCTCATTTATTATTATTTTCTTACTTGTTTCTTCATTTTTTATCTCCTTATACTCTTATTTATCACCCTCTACTATCCATCTCTTTTTTTTCAATTCTCTCTCTTTAAAGTTTTTTATTTATTCGCTCCATCTCCTTCATATTCTTTTTCTCTTATTCTATTCGTTAAATCATCTCTCTTCTATCTGTTACGATTTTTTTGGTTTATTTTTCTCTTATTAATTTGTAACATTATCTCTTTTCAGAAATAGTTATCTTCATCCCCATTATCTCGTTTTGAGGTCATGAATTAATAAGAGATTTTTTGTACGATAGTCTAATATATAATAATTTTTTAAAAGATATGTATTTTATTATTTATACTTATTATATATTTTAATTATGTATTTATAAGACTTATAACATAGTAGAAGAAATTATTATGTATTTATGTCAATGTTATAAAAAATGATTCTTTATATATTGTTTTATTTATTTCATATATATTTTAATTTGAAGCGGTGTCATATTTTTCAAAAAACAATCACATAAATTCAATGTTTTTTCTTTTGCATGTCTTTGTGACAATACTAGCATTATAGCCCTCCATCTTTTTAGTACTCTAAAGTTAAAAAATGAATAAATTTTCATAAATGATACTTTATAATTATATGTTAGTATTGAACTTTCAGAAATATGTTCTTAATATTATTATTGACATAACATAATAATAAATATGGCACATCATTTGATATAATAAAATATGAACTTTATTTATTTTAATATTAAATAAAACAACTTATAGTAATTATTATTAATTATAATTAATTTTTTTTTAAAAATAGTATATATATTTTATATGATAAGTTTTTAAATATAAAAAATAGTATGCTATAGAATATTTGATATAAAAACAACATTTTATTATTAGTAAATAAATTTTAAATTTTTTTAATCTTTTCAAATAATAATAAAAATCATTTATTTTTTAATATTTTAATATTATTAAATATTATATATCATTAAATTACTATAGTTTATAAATATTGTAAATTTGATTATTTAGATTTATCTTTTATTTAACTATATTGCCCACTTTCTTCTCTCACTTATTATCATTACCTTTTTGGTCTTTTTATTCTACATGTCATTATTTTCTTCTTAGCCTCTCTATCCATTGTCATTGTTTACATTCTCCATCATTTTTTATTTAATCTTTATATTTTTGTTAAGTTTTGTCTTTCTTTTTCTTTTTTCAAATAGTCTCTCTTAAAGAATAAATATCATCATCTTCATTACCTCTTTTTCTACCCATCAGTTATCAATATTTAAAAAATATCTTGTGTTTTGAAATGTAGTAAATAATATTTATGTTAAATATATAATTTGTTATTTATACTTTTTATGCATATTAATTTATTATTTAAAGGAATGATAATATATCGGAAGAAATTTTTATTTATTAATATCAATGTCATAAAAAATAATAGTTTATTTAACTCTTTTTATTTAGTTTTTATAAATAATATATAAATATTACAATATAGTATGACATAAATGATAAGCATATATAAAAAATTTAGAAGTGCATTTGTTTGTTAATTTGGATACTTTTTAAAATGAATTGTAATTTTCAAAACAATAATCACATAACTATAATTTTGTCTTTTACATGAATTTGTGACCACATGAGTATTATAGCTCTTCATCCCATTAAAACTCAGAAGTTGAGCGTGCTTGGGTTACAGTACTATTTGGATAGGTCACCACTTGAAAAGTCCTCATGTTGCACATAATGTTTCATAACACACCTTTTTCTCATGAATGATAATTAGTTCTAATAAGATTTTTGAAGTGAGGTTCAATAAGTGTGACGTGAATTGCTATGAATCAAAGTTTGATTTATTATAAAATATTTTCATTAAATATTTATAGTAATTTGGTAATGAAGTTTAATGGATATATTAAAGTGATTTTCTATAAATTATCATTTTATTTTAAAAACACATTAAATTTTACAAAAGTCATGTAATTGAAAAGTCAATAGTAATTAAAAATATACACAATCAAGTTTGAGGTAGTTTTTCTTATAAAATAGGCATAAGTCCACCCCAAGAAAAATTAGGAAAACACAACACAATTTAAGAATTTTGTCGATAAAGGAGTAGGCTAAACATTCACAACAAAGAGCCAAATGAGATAGACTAGTATGGTCTTATAATAAAATAGACAAATTATGCTACTGATTCCTTGTAAAAAAATAATTGGAAAAAAAAAACATTCAATGACATAAATTCTAAATCAATACAACCAAATCTTATGGTTGATAAAATCATTAAAAGGATACAGGTATCTTATTAAATGAATTCAATGCTAAGAAAATTAGCAACATAGCTTATTAGAGAAGGAAAGGAATTTCAAATGTTTGATGGGTGAATCATGCAGTAGAATATGAAAAATGAAAGGAAAAAAAGCTGTTAGTGGCTTTAATATTTTTTCTTGGGAACATATAAAGATTTTTTTTCTTATTTTCGTATAAAATCCTTTATTTATATGATATTTGTAATGGCTAAAAGCCTTTGCCAAACATTCAATTTAGCCATTAGAATTTTTGCAGCTTTTGTAATATTTTAATTAGGGAAAAAAATAAATAACTCTCCAAAGTCTCAAAAAATGTCTAGAAAACCGATTGTGCAGTTGTCATTTGATCCGAATTCTCTGGAACCGTTTGATGTCAAAATTGAGCAATTAGAGGTATTTAACAAATGATAAGTGAACTTTTTAAAGGTCCTAGTGTTGCAAATATTTTTTCATTGCATTCATTTTTTTAACAAATGGTAATTAATTTTTATAACATTATAATGTAAAACAATTATGATAAATGATAGTTCATAAATACTATTATATTAATTATTTTTTGAATAATATCTTTATAAAATTGTTATTAAGTATATATAATAATCAATATAGCACATCAATTGATATAATAAAATAAAATATTTTATTTCATTAAATATTTTGCAAAATAACTTCTTATAAATGATATGTACCTAATAACATCTTACGTAGAAACAATTATCATAGCATCATGGGTACCTATAACGTACCTGCCTAACATGGGCTATATATATATATATATATATATATATATATATATAATTCACAAACACAAAAGTTTTTCATGTAAACGAATAAAAGAAAGCTGTTGTAGAAATGTGAGGGAAATAGTAGCATGCTTGCCTGAGCTGAGCTCCAAGATGCTCTTCTCCATGAGCTCAAGGTCGTGGAGAATTGCAGAGTCTCGTCAATTGCTGGAAATTACGAGAAAACGCACCTCCATTATCTCGCAATCTCCTTCTTTGACAACTTATTCCTCCATTTTCATCTTATGTAGTGCCTCTTCTTCTACGAACTCCCCATTACCAAAACCCAACACCTCAACTCTGAGCTCCGCAAATTTAAGCAATCCCTTTGCAATACCCATCACCTCTTCCACCTGCTTGTCGGCTCACAACATCCACTGCAAAACAACCTTCCATCCACTGCTCCGACTATAATATCGTTGTTGTTACCACAACCACTATTTGGAAAGCATCTACGAGCTCTCCTTCCACGACCCCCACGTCGTCGCCCGTTTCTACCCTGTCTTTTCCTTGCTTCCCAAAAAGTAAATTCTCCCTGTCGAGGTCACTCGTTTTCGCAACTATGGCAGCGACGTCGACAACACTCTCCACTACACAGCTACTGATGGCTCGATGTAAGTCCTTTTCATGAACACTTGGGTAACCATTTCAAAATTAGGAGACAACATTGCGCTCTCCTTTCTCCATAATCCTTGTTTCAACAGCACGGTGATATTTGATGCTAGGAGAATGGGAGGCCTCTTCATAAAAAATGAGGAGAACCTTTAAATCAAAAGGTGCTCGGTAGTATGAGATGTTTCCTTTATGCCCAACGTGCTTCGAGCAACCTTCGTTTTGGGGCCAGATGAGATTCGTTGGCTTGGTCAGCACACGATCATGTGATTCTCCCTATCTCGTTTAAGTTTTTTCTTTTCTTTTTCTCTTTATTAAATCATCTCTCATCTCTATATTATTATTTTCCTCTTTATCATACCCTTATCAATATGTGACTTTTGCTTTCTATGTTAAAATAGTTATTTCTATCTCTATAATGGCATTTTACGAATATCAATTTAAAAAATTTAAGAAATCTCCAGTATATCATATAAAATTTATGAAAAATTTATATTTCATTATTTATATTTTTTTATGTTGTTTAATTTTTTAATTAATAAATGCAACCTAACAAAAGAAAATCATATATATTAATATCTATGTTATAAAAAATAATAATTTATGTAATTTTGTATTGAATTTACATAAATAAAATATAATTATTATAATACATGATGATTCTTTATTTTTGAGATTATAATCACATAAGTACGATTAGTTTTTCATATATATGTGACCATATTAGCATTATAGCAGTAGATGTCATTACTACTGCAATGTAAGCTTCCTTGAGTGAGAGTAATGTTGGGATGAGTGCCTTCTTCTGAGTATTATTACAAGTATTTTATCACAGTCTTTGTATTCTAAAGAATAATAATAGGTTTTAAAAATATATTAGTTTTTAAAACTTAAATATATATAAATTATGATAAGTAAAAAGAATTTTTTTAATTATTTATAATAAATTTATGATATTTTCCTTATTTCATGCAATAATAAATATGACAAATCATATTATATAATGAAATAATAACTTTAATATAGTTTAATATTGAAAAAAATAACTTTTTAAAATATTAAAAATTTGAATTAATTTATGTTTTTAAAATTACATATATATTGATAAAGAATTTTTTAAAAATATTAATATTACATTAAAAAATAATAAAAGAATAATTAAATAATTAGTGTAAAATATTATTTATTTTCAATATCTATATTACTTCTTACGAAGACCACATGTTAGAATAATTATAATATTTGTTATTTAATTAATTTTTTTAATTTTATGTACTTTAAAAAATAATAAATAAATAGTCAAAATTTTATTTAAATATTTATAATATTCTTAAATAATAATAGACCTAAATTAATTTTCATATTTTTTATTATTAAATATTATATATGATTAGTTTGTAATATTTAATAAATATAATAAGTTTAATTTTTAAGGTTTTACATTTATTTAATTTTTTTCTCCCGCATTTTTCTCATTATCTTAATATCTTTTAGATTCTCTCATTTTCTTCTCTCACCTATTATCATTCTCGTATTTATCTCCTGATTTTTTAATATTTTTATACACTTATTTGCCTCTCTCTCTCTACTATTCATTACTTCTTTGTCAATTTTCTCTTTAACTTTTTCCATTTATTCTCTTTATCTCCTCGATGTTCTCTTTTTTCTTATTCTCTTCATTAAATCATCTCTCATCTCTCTCTATTATCATCTTTTGTTTAACTTTCTTTTATTAATCCATAACTTTCTCTCTTTTGGATAATAGTTATCTTCATCCCCATTATCACCATTTGAGCACATCAATTAATAATATTTAAAAGATTTCTTATGTGTTATATTCTAATATATAACATTTTTTATAAATATATATATATATATATATATATATATATATATATATTATTTATATTTAATTTTTTAATTTATAAGATTGATAATATAATAGAAGAAATTATTATGTATTTTTGTCAATGTAATAAAAAATGATAGTTTATGTAATGTTTTATTTATTTCATGTAAATAGGATATTTATACCATAATATATTATAATGTACATAATAAACATAAACTTTATTTAAAATTTTACAAGTCAAATAGTTTAGAAAATTTTAAAAGTGGTGTAATATAATTTAAAAAATAATCATGCAAATTAAAAGTTTTGTCTTTTGCATGAATGTGCAACCACACCAGCATTTAAGCACTTGATATTATTGGAACTCTAAAGTCACGCATGCTTAGATAAGCATAGTGTTTGGAAGGGTGACCTGTTGAAAATTTATGTTGTTGCTCATATTTGTTCATATGATTCATTTTCCTAATAAATGATAATTAACTTTTATTATATTATTCCTTATAAATAAATAAATAAATTGTTATATATTAGTAATTAATTTTTGAAAATAAGTTTGTAATATTTAATAACTTAACATAAAAAATGTCACATCATTTGATATAATAAAATATTTATTTATTTCATTTTATTATATGCAAAATAACATATATTAATTGTTATTATTAAGATTATCTTTATTTTAAAAAAGTATATATATTCTACATGATTAGTTTTTAAAAATAAAAATATTCTATTATAGTACATTTGATATAATAATAATATTTTATTATTAGTTAATTTTTAAAATATTTGTAATATTTTAAAATAATAGTAATCCTAAAATATTTTTTTGATTTTTATATTATGAAATATTATATATGATTAACTTATTATATTTTATAAATATTATAAGTTTAAATTATTTAGATTTAACTTCAATTTAACTATTTAGTTCACTTTTTTCTCTTTATCTTAATATTATTTAAATTCTACCATTTTCTTCTCAGCTATTAACATTATCTTATTTGTCATTTTATTCTATATAACGTAATGATTTTCATTGCCTCTTTCTCTACTATCTTTTACTTTCCCTTTCTTTTTTATTTGTTTTTTCAATCTTTTTTTTGTTCTCTCTTTTCTTTTGCCTTTACTTAATCATCTCTCACATCTCTCTATAAATATTTTTTTTATTTTACTCTTATAAATCCATATCTTTCTCTTTCATATAGAATAATCATCTTCAACTTCATTATCTCTTTTTTTGCTCATTAATTATTAGTATTTAAAAAACTCTTATTTTGTATAATTTAATAAATATTATTTATGATAAATATATATTTTATTATTTATATTTATTATGCATTTTAATTTTTTATTTGTAATAATGGTAATAATATTGGAAGAAATTTATAAGTGTTAATATCAAAATTATAAAAAATAATAGCTTATTTAACTTTTTTATCTATTTTATATAAATAATGTATTAATATTATAATATAGTATGATAGAAGGAATAAACATATAAAACAATTTTAGAAGTATATTTATTCGTCAATTTAGATACTTTTTAAATAGTTAGTTTTTTTTTCAAAACAATAATCATGTAACTACAATTTTTTACGTTTTGCATGCATTTGGGACCACACGATCATTATAGCACTTGATTCTACTAAAACTCAAAAGTTAAACATGCTTGGGTTAGAATACTACTAATATGGGTAATCTCTAGAGAAGTCCTCAAGTTGCACATATTTTTTCATAGCACTACTTTTTCTCATGAAAGATAATTAATTTTAATAAGATTTTTTAAATGAGGTTCAATAAAAGTGAAGTGAATTGCCATGAATCAAACATTGATTTATTATAAAATATTTATTAAAAATGTTTATATTAATTTTTAATAAAATTGAACAAATATATAAAAGTGAATTTCTATAAATTTTAATTCTATTTGAAAAATATATTAAGTTTTACAAAAGTCTTGTATATTAAAAATCTATAGTAAATAAAAATATACACAATAAATTTTTAAGTCATTTGGCTTATAATAATAGCATAAGTCCACCCAAGGATAAATCAAGAAAATATAACACAATATAAGTCTTTCGTCAAAAGAGGAGTAGGCTAAACACTCATACGAAAGAGATAACTGAGATGGACAACTACAGTTATACAATGAAATAAATAGAACATGCTACTAATTCCTTGCAACGAAATAAATAGAAAACGAGAAAAATATTCGGTGACATAAAATGTAAATAAATATAGCAAAATCTTATGGTTTATAAAATCATTAAAGAGGTACAAGTGACTTAATTAAATTATTAAATATAAAAAATTAGCAACTTAGCTAATTAGAGAATTTCAAAAGTTTGATGGGTGAATGATGCAACAGCGTATGAAAACAATGAAGGAAATGAGCTTCTAACATTAATATTTTTTCTTAAGGTCATATAAAAATTTTTATTCTTACTTTCGTCCAAAAAATGTTTTGTTTAAATGGAATTTGTAACGGTTAAAGCCACTTACCAAATGCCCAATTTAGTCATTAAGATTTATGCATCTTTTAAAATATTTTAACTCGGAAATAAATAAATAACTCTTAACAGCTTAAAAATGCATAAAAAAGCTTTTGTACTTGTTCCGTTCAAAGCAAATGCGCTGGCATTGTTTGATCACGAAACTGAGCAATCGGACATATTCAATCAAATCTGCATTCTTATAAATATGAAATTGATCTTGTCTGTTATATCATAATCACGATCTAATAGCAAGATTTAGCTTCGGTAGTGGAAGAAATAAGAACCATGCAACCACAAAAAGGCACAATCAGATGGTTGAAAGAATTAGCGATCTGAACGATAAGTGATGATCGTTCTATGGGAAAAATGTGCGATTAGACGGTGCAACTTAATCCAACAATTCAAACATTCATCATGCAAAAAATTCTTGACTGATTTGTCCTACATATTGCAAAATGACTTTGTTCCTTTTTCACTATAGGGATTTTCGTAACCGCTAAAGGCATTAGTTGGATAGTTGGTACTGTGTTGTATGTCGCAGTTGCATGGAAAGATTTTGTGGTTGAATTATGAAGTGCAGTAATGATCGTACGATCGTGAAAATGTGCAATCAAATAGTGCACCTAAGTCCTAGAATTCAATAATTCTTCATGTAGAAAAGTTTGATTTTTTGGTGCTATAATACTCTCCTGCATTGTTTGCCTCTTCATATGTTTTTCATAACATTATCCTGAAGATAGGGCAATGCCAATTAAAAAAATTTAAAATTTCCAAATAAACCTCCTTGTAAATTTTGTAACTCTCAAATTAATATGATAGATCTCGGATTATGGTTCAATTTTGTATGTGGATCACGTTTTTTGACATTAACTTTGTTGACGTTATACAACATTAAAAGAAGAATGTTTTGGAATTGAAGTCAATGTTGGTGTTAATGTTATAATTAAACTCATTTTCTCAACTAAAAGAATAAACAATGTATTAATAAGTTTTGAATAGTTAAGTAGTACATTACTTAGTACATATATTACAATATGTCCTTTTTCTTCTTTTTGTTTGCTTCACTCTATCTTCAGCATAATGTTAATGTGTGCTATGTTATATCTACTATCTTTTTCATGAGGGAATAAGCTCTACATTTGGTTGTTAAAAATTATGCATGAAAAGTTTAAAGTTAATAGTGTGCTTTGTTATATCTTTTATCTTGTTTAAGCTATAGTATTTTTATTAAATATTAAATTTACAAATAAACAAATATTTTTGAAATCTATTTTAGGTTTTTAAGGAGATGAAAACCCATATGAGCTCTCAATATGATGTTATATGAGCATCAATAATTCAAAAGTTTAATCTTATCTATATATATCATCATAATTATATTATTAAGATCTTGAAATTATTTTTATATCATCACAATAAATTTATAATGCCCTTTCTTATTTAATTAAGTTTTTGTTAATAACTATATTAAATTCAACATAGCAAATCTCATTGCTAATAATTTATTTCAAAACATGTTTAACTTGTTCTATTACATAATTTAAGCTAGCAAACAACAATAGTTTTCATATTACCATATTTCTAAGCTCGATTTGTGCAACATATTTGAAATTTCTTTATTTGAAATAATTTTAAATTTTATTTTTACAAATATTTTTCATGAAAACTTAATGTTTCTTAACATAAATATTCTTTTAAAAAAGAACTCATTGTTATAAATAAATCGAGCACGTCAATAGCCTCTGCTACTGAACAACAAATAACAACATCATACATAGAAACAATCATCATAGCATCATGGGTACTTGCTAACATACATGCCAACCATGAGCCTGTATATATATATATATATATATATATATATATATATATATATATATATATATATATATATATATATAATTCACACGCATGCACAAATTTTATAAAAGAAGTAAAAAGAAAACCACAACATAAATGTGTGGGCAATGGTAGCTTCGTTGCACGAGCAGAGCTCTAGGATTTCTCTGCTCCATGAGCTCAAGGTGGTGGACAAATGCAAAGTCTCACCAGCAGCTAGAAAGTTTGGGGTAACGCACTGCATTTTGTTGCGCTCTGCTTCTTCGGCACCCTCTTCCACCATTTTCCTCTGGTGCAGCAACTCTTCTTCTACGAACTCTCTATTATAAAAACACATCTCCTCGACTCCGAGCTCCCCAAACTTAAGCAATCCCTTTCCATCGCCCCCCGCCTAATCTATCTACTCGTTGGCTCGCTAACAGCGTCCACTCCCAAACCTCATTCCATCCACAGCTCTGACTTTGATATCATTGTCGTTATTGTAGCCACTAGTTTTGACAACTTCTATGAGCTCTCCCTCTAACACCATGCGTCGCAGCCCGTTTCCACCCTCTCTTTCCCTTGCCTCATGAAAAGGGAATTGTCTCTATTCAGGTCACTCTTTTCCCCAACTATGGCATTGTCATTTGCACCACTCTCCACCACGTAGCAACCGACGGCTTCAGCTACACCCATTTCACGAAGACTTGGGACCCCAATTCCAACTTAGTTGACTACATGGCACTCTCCCATTTCCCCCAGCCCTTTTTGGACCGCCACTGATATCCAACACCAGAGGAATGGGAGGCCTCTTCATCAAAGACATGGAGGACCTCAACACCAGCTGAATGATATCCACTGGCATGGTCTACACTCGCTTGTGGGTTGAAGTTGGTGAGTCTTGTGCGTTCATGGGTTGTGGCGAATGAGGGGAAGGAGCAGTTCAGGTTCGTGACGGGTGTCAACCGTGCCTACGGTTGGCTATCCTGGCTGCTTACTTCGGTAACTACTTGGGGATATGCTTTGTAGAGATGTAGAAGGAGATGGTCGGCGAGAGAGGGGCAGCAACAGTGGCGGTGGAAGAGGTATGAGAAGTGATGTGAGGTTTGGAGACAATAGCATTTGAGGAGGTTGAGGGTTGGGTGTAATCGATGAAGGAGTACGCCGAGGCGATGTCGTCGGCAGTGGCGAGGTTGTCGAAATTAGGTTTGTACAGGCTGGATTTTGGATAGGAGAGGCTGACGAAGGTGGAGTTGCTATCGATTGAGAAGACAGGTGTTGTCCCTGGTGGACTGTAGGAAGGAGATGGTTCGATCGAGGTGGCGATCACCCTTCAGCAAGGGAGATGGAGTTGTTGATTGTGACCTTTATTGCTGGGCTGGTCGAATCATATTGAAGTTTTTTGTCCAAATCTTATAAGTTGATTGATTTAGTTGGCTAGCCAATGCGATGTTTATGAACATACCACACGAGCTAGCTGCTTCAAGCGAGCAATTTGCTTTTATTTTGTTGGATTTATGGAGCTGTTATCGATTACTTTATTAAAAATTGGAATGTTTGGATTTGATAATGTACACGACCTTGTTCAGAAGTAAATACCATTGAACCGTCGTGATTCATTATGGAAAACCGAATAGTTTCCATTAAATAAATTTTTATTAAGTTATTTTTCTTACTTATTTTTCTTTAACATATTCTCTTACTTCATTCTCTCCCATATTATTACCAGTTTATTTTTGTCTTCATTATCTATCTCATTATATTATTTATGGCATTTCTCACACGTTTATTCTCTTGCACTTTCTCATTTTTACTCTTTTATTCATTTATTGATTTTCTATCTCTTTATACTATGTTCTCTCTTTTTATTCTTCTTCATTAAATCATCTCTCATCCCTTTTTATTATTATTTTCTCTACTATTTTCTTATAAATCTATCATTTTCTTTCTCTTACAGAGCAATCATCTCTGACTCCATTACCTTTTTTCAGCTAATCAATTTATAATATTTAAGAAAATCTATCATGTTCTATAGTTTAATATGTAATATATATGAAAAATGTATATTCTATTATAAATATTTATTTAGTAATATCATTTTTAAATTACAAAAATGATCATATAATCAATGAAACTTTCTTTTAGAGTTATCTACTTTTTTGAAAATGATAGTTTATGTAATTATTTATTAATCAAATTTAAATAAAATAATTCTAATATAATATATTATTATACATAACAATCATAAATTTTATTAAAAGTCAATATACATTGCAATTTAAGAAATTTTAGAAATTATCTATTACCAACAAAAAAATAATCTCACAAATAAGATATTTTTTCTTTTGTAAGAATATTCCACCACATGAGTATTTTTGCATTGCATCTTATTAGAACTCCGAAGATAAGTCTGCTTAAGAAAATGTAGAATTATGATAAGTGACCTTTTTAAAGGTCATAGCGTTGCACTTATTTTTTTTGTTGCATTCATTTTTTTAACGAATTACAATTAATTTTTATAATATTATAATGTAAAATAATAATGATAAATGATAGCTCTTAATTACCATTATATTAATTATTTTTCAAAAATATCTTTATGAATATCAATTTTTTATAGGAATAAATATTGCACATCATTTGATATAATAAAATAATATTTTTAATTTCATTAAATATTTTGCAAAATAACTTCTTATAAATATTTTGCAACATAACTTCTTATAAATGGTGTGTACCTAATAACAACTTTCATAGAAAAAATTATCATAGCATCATGGGTACCTATAATGTACATGCCAGCGTTGGGCTTCTATATCTACATATATATTTAGAATTCATAGGCACACACTCATTTTTCATGCAAAAAATTAAAAGAAAGTTGTAACAGAAATGTGAGGGCAATAGTAGCATTCATGCATGAGTAGAGATCCAAGTTGCCTCCTCACCATGAGCTGAAGGTGGTAGAGAATTGTAGGGTATTGTCATTAGCTAGAAATTATGAGAAAATGCACCTCCATTACGTCCGAGTCTCCGTCTTCGACATCATATTCCTCCATTTTCCTCTTGTGCAGTGCCTCTTCTCCTACAAACTCCCTATAACCAAAACCCATCTCCTCCACTTTGAGCTCCCAAAACTTTAGGAATCCCATTGCATTGTCCATCTCCTCCTCTACCTACTCGTCGGCTCACTCATAGTGTCCACTGCAAAACCACCATCCATCCACTGCTCCAACTATAATACCGTTGCTGTTACCACAGCCACTAGTTAAAAAACATAGACAACATTTAAATCAAGAGGAGCTTGGTAGTATAGGACCTTTCCTGTATGCCCAATGTGGTGCAAGCAACCTTCATTTTGGGGATAGATGAGATCTGTTGACTTGGTCGACTCGCGATCATGTGATGCTCGCCTTATGCACTCGCGGGTCAGCTCACATGGGAGAGCCTCACACATGCATGATCTGAGGGAAATGGCTAGAAGCAGCAGTTCAGGCTCATGACAAGGTGCCGACCTTGGTCGCAGTCGACTATCCCAGTTGCTTACCTCAGAAACTGCTTGGGGATATGCTTTATGGAAATTCAAAAGGAGGAGTTGGTGGGTGGGAGAGGTAGGAGGCAGCTATGGTGGAAAGCGGTATGAAAAGTGATTGGAGGTTTGGAGATAGGGGAATTTGAGGGGTTTGAGAATTTGGTGAGAACGATGAAGGAGTACATTGAGGTGAGGGTGGTGGTGGGGTCATTTAAGATGGGTTTGTGCGGTGTGGATTTTTGGCGGAGGAGGCTAACGAAGCTGTAGTTGGTGTTTATTGAGATGACAGCTGAATTTTCACCAGTGGACAGTAGTGAGGTGGATAGTTGGATCGATGTAGGGATCCCCCTCCGAACTATGGAGTTGGAGTTGTTGGTTGCTAGCTTTGTCGCTGAGCTGGTGGCATCCGATTTAAGTTTTCTATGCAAATGTTAAAATTCATATTAATTTAGATGGCTAGCCATTGTTGAGTTTGCGAACAATTCACCCGAGTTACAAGCAGGCGATCTTCTTTCATTTGGTTGGATTCACTCATCCATATCGATTATTCTATTAAAAATTACAATGTTAGGACTTGATTATGTATGCAACCTTCTTTAGATGTAAATACTATTGAATAATCGCAGTTCACTATGGAAAACACATTAGTTTTCTTTGAGAAAATTTTTATTAAATTATTTTTTCCACTTATTTATCTCTAACACATTCTCTCACATCCTTCTCTCTCATATTATTAAGACATTATTTTTTTCTTTATTCTATATCTCCTTATATTTTTCATGCCATCTCTCACTCATTTATTCTGCTCTACTTTCTCATTATTTACTCTTTTATTCATTTATTTATTCCTCTATCCTCTTTATGCTCTCTCTTTTCTTTTCTTCTTCAATAAATCATCTCTCATCTCTTTCTATTATTATTTTCTCCTCTTTTTTGATCTTATAATTAAATAACTTTCTCTCACTTACATAACAATCATCTTCGAATCTATTATCTTTTTTAAGCCAATTTATTTATAGTATTTAAGAAAATTCTACCTTATTGTATACTTTAATATGTAATATACGTGGGAAATATATATTTTATTATTATTATTTATTGAATATTTTAATTTTTCAATTTATAGGAAAGGTAACAAAATTGAAGAAACTTTTATTTAGAGCTATTTACTTTTTTGAGAACAATACTTTATGTAATTATTTATTAATTTTATTTAAATAAAAAAATTAAATTATTATATATTATAACATATAACAATCATAATATTTATTAAAAGTGTATAAGAATTATAATTTAGGAAATTTTCTAAATTATTCTTTAGCATCAAAGACATAATCACACAACTATGATATTTTTTATTTTGTTTGCATGTTTGACTGCACGAGAATTTTGTGATTGGATCTTGTTACAACTGCAAAGGTATGCTTGCTTTAGCGAGAGTAGTATCGTGATGAGTGACTTTTTAAAACATTCTGATGTTGCGCATATTTTCTCATAGCATTCTTTTTTGTAACGACTGACAATTAATTTTTATAGAATTATAAAGCAAAAAAATTATGATAAATGATAATTCATAATTACCATTATAATTTTTTATTTTTTTTAAATAAAAATTTATAAAAATGTTATCAATTTTATATAATAATAAGTATAGGACATCGTTTGAAATAATCAAATAATAGCTTTAATTTTGTTAAATATTTGGCGAAATAATGTATGTCACTTATAATGAATTAGAATTAACTTATATTTATAGCATATATATGTAGAGTATTTTATTTTTAAAATATAGAAATATTATCTTATAAAATATTCGTGATCAAAAGGAATATTAAATTAATCATATAAATATTATATTAATAATTTTTAATATTTTAATGTAATAATAAATCTCCAAGATTTTTTTATATTTTATTATTATTATATATTACATAAATTAACTTATTATATTTTATAAATATTGTAAGTTTATTATTGAGATTAATCTTTCATTTAGCTGTTTCTCAATTTTGTTCTTTATCTTCATATCTTTCATATTTTCTTATTTTTTCTCTCTCCTATTAATATTCACTTTTTTGTCACAATATTATTTATGTTGAATTAATCTTCTTTGCTTTTCTCTCTCATCTATCCTTTCTTAATCTCTCATTTCTATCCCTTCTGTTTTTCATTTTTTTCTCTCCATCTCCTTATGTTTCTGTTATATTCCCTTATTAAATACTCTCTCATCTATGTCTATTGTTATTTTTTCTATTTAAATTAGTCTTATCAATTTGTAACTTTCTCTCACTTCCAAAATAATTATTTTCTTTCTTCATTATCTTTTTTGTGACTAACAAGTAATAATTGATATAAAATGTCTCATATTAAAAAGTTTATTATATAATATTAATGATAATAATAAATTTTATTATTTATACATTTCATTTAATTTATTTTTTTAATAAAAGTGATAGCAAATTAAAATAAGAAGTTATGTAGTAATACTAATATTTTGAACATATTTGTTTATGTTATTATTTTTTATAAATTTTATATAATAAAATATTAACATTAGCATATATTAACAAACATATGATAAACCTATTTTTTTAAAAAAAGTACATGTATTTGATTATTTAGATTATTTTAGAAATTATTTATTATCTTCAATACAAAAATCACACAACTATGATAATTTTTTTGCATGCATGTGCGATAACACAACTATCATAATTTTTACTTTTAGGATGGGTCTCCTCTTGAGAAATTTTCGTGTTAATTTTAAAAACAAGATAATATTAAAAAAATTAAGTTATTAAAAAAATTATTTTTATAATTAGCATTTTAGTAATTAAAATTTAATAAAACCTTTATAACATTATTATTAATCATATGTAATAAAAATATGATACATCATATGATATAATAAAATAATAACTTTAATTTTGTTTAATATTTAACAAAATAACTTATATAAATCACAATAAATAAAAATAAATTTAAGTTTATAATAGTATATATACGATGTGTACGAATTTTTTAAATATAATAACATTATGTTTTAAAAAATAAGAAAACTTGAACTATTTAATCAATCTTAAATATTCTTTATTTTTACGATCTATATTATGTAAATTAAAGAAAATATATCAGAGTAATTATAATATTTATTATTTAATAATTTTTTTAAAGTATTACTAAATTTATATTAAATTAAGAATCAAAATAGTTCTAAACATTTATAATATTCCTAAATAAAAATAAATCTCAAATAGATTTTATATTTTAAATTAAATAAATATTATATATGATTAATGTTTTATATTTAATAAATTTAATTAGTTCAATTATTAAAATTTAATGATTATTAAATTATTTTTATCACTTTTTTCCTATTATCTTAATGTCTAATATATTCTTTCACTTTCTTCTCTCTTTGATTATTATTCCCTTTTTTATCACTTTATTCCCTATGTTCTTATTTTTTTCTAAACCTCTTTGTCTGCTATCCTTCTTTACTTTCTATTTCCTTTATGTTCCTTCTTTTCTTTTTCTCTTCATTAAATCATCTTCCATCTCTATGTTATTATTTTTCTTTTTATCTTACACTTATCAATCTATGACTTCTCTCTCATTTATAATTATTTCTAACTCTATTATCTTTTATAAGAATATCAATAAAAAATTTAAGAAATCCCTCATATATCATAGTTTAATATATAATATTTATAAAAAATATATATATTTTATTATTTGTATTTTTTGTATAATTTAATTTTTTGATAATAAGAATGACAACCTAACAAAAGAAAATCATATATATTAATACTTATGTTTTAAAAAATAAGAGTTTATGTAATTTTAATTAATTTTATTTAAATGAAATATTATTTTTATAATATGTCAACATTAATTATTTTAAAGATGATATTCACACAAGTATGATTATTTTTTTATACCTATGTGTCCATATTAGCATTATTACAATAGATCTTATTCTACACCAATGTAATTTTCTATTTTTTTCTCTCCATCTCCTCAATGTTTGTCCTGCATTTTCTTCCTTATTAAATAATCTCTCAATTATCTCTATTATCATTTTTCTATTATTTTACTATTACTAATTAGTAACTTCCTTTCCTACAAAATAATTATTTTCTTTCTTTGTTATCCTTTTTGTGTCTATAAATTAATAATACCTATTAAATGTGTAATATTATGTAGTATAATTTATAATATTATTGATAATTATATATTTTATTCTTTATAGTTTTATGTAATTTAATTTCTTTTTAAGAATGATTTCATATTGAAATAAAAATTTATGTATTAATATTAACATTTTTAAAAATAATTATTTATGTAAATATTTCTTGTTATTTTTATATAACAAAATATTGATATTAGAATATAATAACCAACATATGATAAACATAATTTTTTTAAAAATAGTACATATACTTGATAATTTAGATTAATTTAGAAATGATACATTATCATCAAAACAATAATCACACAATTACGATAATTTATCTTTTGCAAGTATTTGCGACAACACAAATATTGTAGCACTGGATCGAATTAGAACTCCAAAGTTTAGCATTCTTAGGCATGTGTATTATGAAGATGGGTGGCCTCTTGAGAAGTTGTAAAGTTGCAAATTTATTTTCATAGTTGTCTTATTTCGAATGAGTAGTAGTTAATTTTAATATGTTAATATTAAAAATAAAAATAATAAAAAAATATCGTCTAGAATTACTATTTTAGTAATTAAGATTTAAAAACAACTTTATAGCATTTTTATTAATTTTATCTAACAAAACATGTGATACATCACATGATGTAATAAATTAATATATTTAATTTTTTTTAATATTTAACAAAATAACTTATATTAATTTTCATAAAATAGAATTAGTTAAAGTTTATAATAGTGTATATATGGTGTATTCAAAAAACAAAATTATTTTATTAATCTTAAATATTACTTTTTATTATTATAATATGTAAAATAATTATAATATATTATAGAAATTATATTATTTATTATTTAAAAAAATTTTAATTTTAAAGTATGAATAAATTTATGTTAAAATAATAATTGAAATATTTTTTTAAAAATTTGTAATATTAGAAAATAAATATAAATCTCAAATTTTTATTTTAAAATAAATTAATGTTGTATAGGATTAGATTTTTATATTTATAAATATTATAAGTTTAAATATTTAAATTTAACTTTATTATATTATTTTTATCAACTTTTCTCTTAAAATAAATGCCAGACATATTCTCTCACTTACTTCTCTGTTTGATGATCATTCACTTATTTTTCTCTATATTCTCTATGTGCTTATATTTTTCTTAGCCTCTTTGTTTTCTATTCTACCCTACGTTCTTATTACTCTCTCATTCATTTTTTATTTATTCTATTTATCTCCTTTAAGTTTTCTCTTTTCTTTTCCTTTTTACTAAATCATCTCTCATCTATATATCATTATTTTTCTTTTTATCTTACACTTATCAATTTTTGATTTTCTCTCTTTTAAAATAGTTATTTTTATCTTAATTATCACTTTTTAAGAATATCAATTAAAAAAATTTAAGAAATCCCCCGTATATCATATCTTAATATATAATATTTATGAAAATATATATATTTTACTATTTATATTTTAATTTCATTCATTTTTTTGATTATCGGAATGCAATGTAACAAAAAAATCATATATATTGATATCTATGTTGTAAATAGTTTATGTAATTTTTAAATATATAACATTATTATTATATTACATTATAATTATTTATTCTTAAGATTATAATCACATAGCTATTATTATTTTATTTATAGCTCTGCCACCATATTAACATTATAGCAGTGGATGTCAATAACACACTAATGTTAAGCTTACTTGAGTGAGAGTGGTTTTCGGATAGGTGACCTTCTGAGAGCATTGTTATAGATATTTATAGCATTCTATTTTCTAAGGAATTATAATTGATTTTGAAAATATTTAAAATTTTTAAAATTCAATAATTATATATTATAATTTATAAATTTCATTTTTGCATTAATTATAAATAATGTCTTTATAATATTTTTATTAATTTCATGTAATAATAAGTATGATAAATCATATGGTATAGTAAAATAATAAGTTTAACATAGTTTAATTTTGAAAAAAAATAAATTTTGAACAATATAATAAATAAGAATTAATTTATGATTATAAAAATTTATTTATATTGAGTATAGTATTTTATAAAAATATTAATATTATTTATTTTTAATATCTGTATCACATCATATAAAGACTATATATTAGAATAATTATAATATTTAATATTTAATTAAATTTTATAGTTTGATGAACCAAAAATTGATATTTATTAAATAGTAAAAATATTCTTTAAAATTTTGTAATATTCTAAAATAATAAGACCTAAAATAACTTTTATATTTTTTATAATTAAATAATGTATGATTTGTTTATAATATTTAAAAACTATTATAAGTTTAATTATTTAGGTTTTACTTTTATTTAATTTTTGTTCCCACTTTTTCTCTTTATCTCAATATCTTTCAAATTCTCTTAATTTTTTCTCTCATTTATTATTATTTTCTTACTTGTATTTTTATTTTTTATCTCCTTATACTCTTATTTATGACCCTCTACTATCCATCTCTTTTTTTTCAATTCTCTCTCTCTAAAGTTTTTTATTTATTCTCTCCATCTCCTTCATATTCTTTTTCTCTTATTCTATTCGTTAAATCATCTCTCTTCTATCTGTTACGGTTTTTTTGGTTTATTTTTCTCTTATTAATTTGTAACATTATCTCTTTTCTGAAATAGTTATCTTCATCCACATTATCTCGTTTTGAGGTCATAAATTAATAAGAGATTTTTTTTACGACAGTCTAATATATAATAATTTTTTAAAAGATATGTATTTTATTATTTATACTTATTATATATTTTAATTATGTATTTATAAGACTTATAACATAGTAGAAGAAATTATTATGTATTTATGTCAATGTTATAAAAAATGATTCTTTATATATTGTTTTATTTATTTCATATATATTTTAATTTGAAGCGGTGTCATATTTTTCAAAAAACAATCACATAAATTCAATGTTTTTTCTTTTGCATGTCTTTGTGACCATACTAGCATTATAGCCCTCCATCTTTTTAGTACTCTAAAGTTAAAAAATGAATAAATTTTCATAAATGATACTTTATAATTATATGTTAGTATTGAACTTTCAGAAATATGTTCTTAATATTATTATTGACATAACATAATAATAAATATGGCACATCATTTGATATAATAAAATATGAACTTTATTTATTTTAATATTAAATAAAAAAACTTATAGTAATTATTATTAATTATAATTAATTTTTTTAAAAAAATAGTATATATATTTTATATGATAAGTTTTTAAATATAAAAAATAGTATGCTATAGAATATTTGATACAAAAACAACATTTTATTATTAGTAAATAAATTTTAAATTTTTTAAATCTTTTGAAATAATAATAAAAATCATTTATTTTTTAATATTTTAATATTATTAAATATTATATATCATTAAATTACTATAGTTTATAAATATTGTAAGTTTGATTATTTAGATTTATCTTTTATTTAACTATATTGCTCACTTTCTTCTCTCACTTTTTATCATTACCTTTTTGGTCTTTTTATTCTACAAGTCATTATTTTCTTCTTAGCCTCTCTATCCATTGTCATTGTTTACATTCTCCATCATTTTTTTATTTATTCTTTAAATTTTTGTTAAGTTTTGTCTTTCTTTTTCTTTTTTCAAATAGTCTCTCTTAAAGAATAAATATCATCATCTTCATTACCTCTTTTTCTACCCATCAGTTATCAATATTTAAAAAATATCTTGTGTTTTGAAATGTAGTAAATAATATTTATGTTAAATATATAATTTGTTATTTATACTTTTTATGCTTTTTAATTTATTATTTAAAGGAATGATAATATATCGAAAGAAATTTTTATTTTTTAATATCAATGTCATAAAAAATAATTGTTTATTTAACTCTTTTTATTTAGTTTTTATAAATAATACATTAATATTACAATATAGTATGACATAAATGATAAGCATATATAAAAAATTTAGAAGTGCATTTGTTTGTTAATTTCGATACTTTTTAAAATGAATTGTAATTTTCAAAACAATAATCACATAACTATAATTTTGTCTTTTACATGAATTTGTGACCACATGAGTATTATAGCTCTTCATCCCATTAAAACTCAGAAGTTGAGCGTGCTTGGGTTATAGTACTCTTTGGATAGGTCACCTCTTGAAAAGTTCTCGTGTTGCACATAATGTTTCATAACACACCTTTTTCTCATGAATGATAATTAGTTCTTATAAGATTTTTGAAGTGAGGTTCAATAAGTGTGACGTGAATTGCTATGAATCAAAGTTTGATTTATTATAAAATATTTTCATTAAGTATTTATAGTAATTTGGTAATGAAGTTTAATGGATATATAAAAGTGATTTTCTATAAATTATGATTTTATTTTAAAAACACATTAAATTTTACAAAAGTCATGTAATTGAAAAGTCAATAGTAATTAAAAATATACACAATCAATTTTGATGTAAGTTTTCTTATAAAATAGGCATAAGTCCACCCCAAGAAAAATTAGGAAAACACAACACAATTTAAGAATTTCGTCGATAAAGGAGTAGGCTAAACATTCACAACAAAGAGCCAAATGAGATAGACTACTATGGTCTTACAATAAAATAGACAAATTATGCTACTGATTCCTTGTAAAAAAATAATTGAAAAAAAAACATTCAATGACATAATTTCTAAATCAATACAACCAAATCTTATGGTTGATAAAATCCTTAAAAGGATACAGGTATCTTAATTAAATGAATTCAATGCTAAGAAAATTAGCAACTTAGCTTATTAGAGAAGGAAAGGAATTTCAAATGCTTGATGGGTGAATCATGCAGTAGAATATGAAAAATGCAAGGAAAACAAGCTGTTAGTGGCTTTAATATTTTTTATCTTGGGAACATATAGAGATTTTTTTTCTTATTTTCGTATAAAAATCCTTTCTTTATATGATATTTGTAATGGCTAAAAGCCTTTGCCAAACATTAAATTTAGCCATTAGAATTTTTGTAGCTTTTGTAATATTTTAATTAGGTAAAAAAATAAATAACTCTCTGAAGTCTCAAAAAATGTCTAGAAAACCGGTTGTGCAGTTGTCATTTGATCCGAATTCTCTGGAACCGTTTGATCTCAAAACTGAGCAATTAGAGGTATGCAATCAAATCTATGCTTTTGTAAATATGAAATTGATGTAATCCGTTAAGTAAGAATGACGATCTAATAGTAGGATTTAGCTAGAGCAAAAGAAGAATCACAGACCGCGTGATAACCAATAAGACACAATCGGACGGTTGAAAGAAATAGCGGTTTGAAAGATAAAATATTGTAGTGATTGTTCGATTGCAAAAAAGCATGATCAGATGGTGCTCCTTAATTCCCCAATTCACAAAATTACCATGCAAAAAAGTTTTGACTGCTTCGTCCCATATTGCACAGTGGCTTTATTCATTTTTCACTATAGGTATTTTCGTAACCGTTGGACGTGCTTGTTGGATAGTTGTTGCTATGTTTTTCATAAAGATCACGTGGCTGAAAGATTTTGTGGTTTGAATGTTGGAAGTGCAACGATGATCGTACAATCACAAAAATTTGCAATCGAATGGTGTGCCTTAATCCTGCAATTCATCTATTCATCATGTAGAAAAGTTTGATTTTTTTCTTGTATTGCTCTCCAATATTGTACGTTTCTCTTTATAAGTATTTTCATAAAAGTATGCTAAACCTAGGGTGATGTCACTAAAGAAATTTTAAAATTGCCAAATAAACCTTCTGGTCAATTTCACAATTGTGAAATTAATATGGTAGTTCTAAGATTCTTGTTCAATTTAATGTGTGGATCACGTCTTTTAACCTGATCTTTGTTCCCATTATACTCTATGAAAAAAGAATTTTGAAAAATTCAACTAAACCATGGCATTGATTTTAAAAATTAATCTCCTTTTTTCAGCTAATAAAATAAACAACATATTAATAACTTTTTCATACTTAAGTACTATATTACATAGTGCTTACATTACATTGTGTCCTTTATTTTTCCTTTTATTATTGGAATCACCCTATCGTTAGCATAATGTAAATAGCTTTTTTGTTCCATTTATTATCTTTTTCATGGGGGAATAAACTCTACCTTTAATCGTTCAAAATTATGCTTGAAATTATTAAAGTTAATTGTGTGCTTTGTTATATCTATTGTATTAATTGATCTTATAGTATTTTTATTAAATTTTAGATTAAACAATAAAAAAATATTTTTGAAAAGTATTTTAAGTATTAAGAGATCAATTACATGAAACACCCATACGACCTCGCAATATGATGTTATATGAGCATCAACAAATCAAAAGTTTAAACTTATCGATATATATCATGATAATTATATTATTAAGATTTTAAAATTATTTTTATATCATCACCATCAATGTATATTGTCCTTGATTTTTTATTAAGCTATTTATGACCTTATATATTAAATTCATCCTAGCAAATCTCTCAATTTATTTTAAAACATGTTTAATTTATTCTATTGCATAATTCAAGCAAGCAAACGATAATAGTTTTCTTATTGTTATATTTATAAGCCGAGTTTGTGCAACATATTTCAGATTGCTTTTTTTTAATGCTTTTAAATTTTATTTTCTTAAATGTTTTTCATGAAAATTTAACTTTTTTCATAAATCTTTTCTCATAACCTTCTTTTCCCACCAGTAATGATATTGACTCTTCTTGTGATATTTTAGCATAATTTATTGGTTATTCTTTTGCCAACAATCAAAAAGATTATGACCAAACATATGACAACTGTAACATTCAACATTTTCTCCTTGTCCTCTTCCTCAAGAAGAACTATTACTTCCATGCTCATGTTGAGTCTATGATTGGTTAAATTTTTATTGAGATCTGTTTTGGAAAAGACCTCTTTCTTCATGCCCATGATATGAACCATCTCCTCTTCCCCTTGAATTTTAATTCTTTTTCTGCAACGTAATGTCTTCTTTCACATTTAGTTTTAGATTCTTCAATTGCTATTACCATATGCCCAAATATAGGAGTTAAAGAACAAAGTACCTTTTTGATCACATGCACATCGTCAATTTGTTCTCCATTGCTTTCCATCAAGTTCACAATAGCAATCAAGCGTGAGACATAATCTGAGATAGACTCATTTTCATTCTTCTTTTATTGCTAAAATTCACCTCTAAGGATTTGGACATTTACATGCTCCATATGTTCAATAGCTTTGAATATTGTGTTATTATGAACTTCTTTGTTTGTAGTTTCTCTATAACTTTCTCAAAAGTGGCTTCATGAAGCCTTCATATATAAAAAACAATGCCTTTTTTTTTCTTTCAACAGTATCTTCTCTCTTTCAATAGCATTTTATTCATCAAAGCCATCGATAACAAACACCCAAAGGCCTTATGAGCAATGAAGTGATTTAAATTGAATGCACCAATCATAATAATTATTGTTTATCAATGTGGGAGCAATTTTTTGCTTAATTTCGAACATTTTAAATAAAACACACTTTCATCAAAATGCTTCCACTCTTCTCCGTTCATCAATGAAGGGTTTGATCTTCTTCAAGCTCTGATACCACTTTGATGGAAATAAATTGAAATAAGATAGATCTCAATTTGCAAACTGCAACCTTTCTTCGATAGTATTAGGAGAAATTTGAAAATGGCAGTGAAAAATCTAAATTATAGTAAGACAAAAGAGATGAATTTTTATTTCATTCATAAATAACTACAAAGCATTAATTTCATGTTTTGTAAGCAACAAAAGTAACTAATCCCACTTTTTTTTGCTATTTTAAAATTCAAAATTATTTAAGAATTTTATCCGCTCACTCGCTTACTCAAAGTGTCCAATACCAATCCTCCATCCATCCACTGCTTCGACTACGATACAATTGCCGCTACCACAACCCCTAGTTCTGACAACTTCTATGAGCTCTCCTACCACAACCCCCATAATGCAACCCATTTCCACCCTCTCCCTTTTTTGCTTCCTGAGAAGGAAATTCTCTATATTCAGGTCACTCATTTTCTAAACTATGGCATCACCATCGACACCACTCTCCACAACGTAGCTGTCGACTGCTCCAGCTATAGCCATTTCATGAAGATTTTAGTTACCATTTCAAAATTAATCAATTACATGATGCGCTCCCTTCTCCCCCAGCCATATTTCAACCATATGCTGATATTAAAATCAAGGGGAATTGGAGGCCTCTTCATGAAGTACATGGAGGAGCTCAAAATCTGGATGAGCTCGATGGTATGAGACCTTTCCTGCATGCCCAACGTGGTGCGAGTGACCTTTGTTTTGGGGTTGGATGAGATCCATCGTCTTGGGCATTGCATAGTCTCGCGATGCTTGCCATATGCACTCACGTGTGGGCTCACATGGGCAAGCCACGTACGTGCATTGGTTTAAGCTAATTGGGGGAAGGTGTGGTTGGTGGGTGAGAGAGGAGTAGTAGATGTGATAGTGGAAGCAGTTTGAAAAGTGATACGAGGTTTGGGATTAAGGGTAATTCAAGACATTGAGATTAGGTAAGGTTGACGAAGGAGTATGCCAAGATGAGGGTTCTTGCAGTGGTAGGGTCGTCAAAAATTTGTTTGTACGGGATGGATTTTTGGTGGATGAGGTCGACGAAGGTGGACTTGGTGTCGATTGAGAAGACAAGGGCATTTTTGCTTACAGACAGTAGCGAGGTGGATGGTAGGATCAAGGTGGGAATTGCCCCTTCTGATGGAGATTTTGGATTTGGTTGCTTGCTTTGTTGCTGAGCTAGCCTGATCTAATTTACTTGGCCAGCCATTACTATGATTTTAAATGAATCTCCTGAGCTACGTGAACTACAAGTGCACCATTTGCTTTTATTTTGTTAGATTTATGGAGACATAATCGATTACTCCATTAAAAATTGGAATGCTTGGATTTGATAATGTACACAACCGTGTTCCGAAGTAAACACCAATGAACTATCGTAGTTCACTGTGGTAAAGCCATTTGTTTCTTTTTGATAAATTTTTATTAAATTATTTTTCTCACATATTTCTCTTTAACATATTCTTACATTTCCTTCTGTCTTATATTATTACTATTTTTTTGTTTTTATTCTCTATTTCTTTATATTATTCATTGCATCTCTCACTCTTTTATTTTTCTCTACTTTCTTTTTAAATTTATTTGTTGATTCTTTCTATTCCATTTATGTTCTCCTTTTTTTACTCTTCTTCAATAAATCATCTCTCATCCATGTTTATTACTATTTTCTCTTCTATTTTAATCTTATGAATCCATGACTTTCTCTCTCTTATATAATAATCATCTCTTACTGTATGATTGTTTTTTAGCAAATCAATTTATATAATTTTTAAGAAAAATCAATCATGTTGTATAGTTTAATATGTAATATATATGACAAATCATATTTTATTATAAATATTTGTTAAGTAATTTAATTTTTTGTTTATAAAAAAGGTGGCATAATTGAAGAAACTTTCATTTAGAGTTATCTATTTTTTTGAAAGTAATAGTTTAGAAAATATTTATTAATTTCATTTTAATAAAAGAATTATATTGTCATATTTTATGAAATATAACAAACATAAATTTTATTAAAATTGTATATGCTTTATAATTTAGGAAATTTTAGAAATTATTCTTTGCCATCAAAAAAATAATCACACAACTACAATATTTTTTCTTTTGTATGCATGTTCGATCACTTGAGAATTTTAGCATTGAATCTTGTTAGAACCATAATGGTAAGCAAGCTTGAGCGAGAGTAGTATTGTGATTAGTGACCTTTTAAATGTCCTTGTATTGCAAATATTATTTTTCATAGCATTCGTTTTTTAACGAATGACAATTAATTATTATAACATTATCAAGTAAAATAATTATGATAAATGATAGTTCATAATTAGTTTTTTAAAAATAACTTTATAAAATTGTTATTGATTTCATATGATAATAAATATAGCATATCATTTGATATAATAACATAACAACTTTAATTTAGTTAAATATTTAGCAAAAAAATTTTTGTCGATTATAATAAATTAGAGTTAAATTATATTTATAATGGCATATATATGTTGTGTATTTAATTTTTTAAATATAGAAATATTATATTATAGAATATTAGAGATCAAAAATAGTATTAAATTAATAATCAAAATAAATTTTAAATATTTTTAATATTCTAAAGTAATAATAAATCATAAATAAAATATTATATATGATTAACCTATTATATTTTATAAATACTGTAAGTTTTATTTTCCAGATTTAACTTTCATTTAATTATTTCACTCACTTTTTTCGCTTTATCTCAATATCTCTCATATTCTCTTCCTTTTTTCTCTCTCCCATTTTGATTCTCTTTTTTGACTCTATTTTTAGTAACCTAATATTCTTGAACTCTATCTCCCCTCTATCCTTAATTTCTCATTTCTATCTCTTCCACTTTCTATTTTTTTCTCTACATCTCTATGTTTTTCTTTTATTCTCTTCTTTATTAAATATTCTATCATCTATGTTTATTATTATTTTTCTCTTTATTTTACACTTATGAATTCGTAACTCTCTCTTACTTGGAAAATAATTAATTTCTTTCTTTATTATCCTTTTCTTGTCCATAAATTAGCAATATATATGAAATGTGTCATATTACATTTTTTGACATATAATATTAACTATAATTATATATTTTGTTATTTATATTTTTTATTATTTTTTAATAAGAATGTTAAAAAGTTAAAATAAAAACTTCAATATTAATGTTAACATTTTAGAAAATAATAGTTAATGTAAATATTTTAAATAAATTTTATATAGTAAAATATTGATATTTCAATATATTAACACATGTATGATAGAAATAATTTTTTTAAAATAATACATATATATTTGATAATTTATATTATTTTAGAAACTATTCATTATCATGAAGACAATAATTATACAACTAGGACAATTTGTCTTTTGCATGAATGTGTGATGACACAAATATTATAGCACTGGATCTATTTACAATACCAAAGTTAAAGCATTGTTAGGTAAATGTATTATCAGGATGGGTAGCCTCATGGGAAGCTCTCGTCTTGCAAATTTCTTTTCATAGCTCTCCCTTTTTAAATGAGTACCAATTAATGTTAATTTGTTAATATTAAAGAATTAAGTAATTAAAAAATATATTTTTATAATTACTAATTTTGTAATTAATATTTAATAAAAATTTTATAACTTTATTATTAACTTTACGTAATAAGAAATGTGATATATCAAATGATATAACAAAAAAATAATTTTTTTTAATATTTATCAAAACAACTCATATCAATTAAAATTAATAAGAATTAATTTAAGATTATAATAGTATATTTATAGTGTGTATAGATTTTTAAAATAAGGTAACATTATGTTATAAAAAATGAAAAACTAAAATTATTTTGTTAAAGTAATTATATTATTTATTATTTAACTAATTTTTTTTTATTTTAAAGTAGTAATAAATTTATAATAAATAAATGGTAAAATGGTTTTTAAAAATCTATAATATTTAAAATTAAAAATAATCTGAAATACTTTTTATATTTTCAAATAAATTAATATTGTATATGTCAATTTTTTATATTTAAAAAATATTGTAATTTTAATTATTCTAATTTACTTTATATTAATTATTTTTATAACTTTTTTCGCTTTACATTAATGTCTCTCACATTCTGTCTTTTACCTCTCTGTGATTATTAGTCTCTTATTTGTCTCTTTATACTTTATGTTCTTAGATTTTTCTTAGCCTCTTTGTGTTGTATCATTCTCTATATTCTTATATCTCTCTCTTTTAGGTGTTTATTTATTCTCTTTCTCTTTTTTTTTGTCTTCTTTTTTCTTTTTGTCCTTATTAAATCATCTCACATCTCTATATTATTATTTTCCTCTATCATGCACTTATAAATCTATGACATTTTCATTCCTTTTTGAAATAGCTATTTCTATCCTATTATCCCATTTTATAAATATCAATTAAAAATTTAAGAAATCACTCATATATTATATTTTAATATATAATATTTATGAAAAATTTATATTTTATTATTTATATTTTTTTTGCTTAATGTTTTAATTATCAAAATGCAACATAACAAAGAAAAATCACATATATTAATATCTATGTTATAAAAAATTATAGTTTGTGTAATTTTGTATTAATTTTATAGAAATAAAATATTATTATTGTAATACATTATGTTCTTTATTTTCAAGATGATAATCACACAATTATGATTATTTTTTTATACATATGTGATGATATTTGCATTATAGCACTAGATGTCATTATTACACCAATGTTAAGCTTACTTGAGTAATAGTCGTTTTGGGGTAGGTGATCTCTTGTGAGTATTATTACATATAATTTTTTCGCATTATTTATTTTTCTAAAGAATGATAATTGGTTTTAAAAATATTCTAATTTTTAAAACTTAAATAATTATTAATTATAATTTATAAATATAATTTTGTATTAATTATTTATAATAATTTTATGATAATTTTTTTTATTTCATGTAATAATTAGTATGACAAATCATATTATATAATAAAACAACAACATTAATATAGTTTAATATTGAAAAAAATAACTTTTGTAAAATATTTAAAAACTAAAATTAATTTTTTAAAAAAATAAATATATATTGGGTATAGAAATGTTTAAAAATATTAATATTAAATTAAAAAAATAATAAAAAAATAGAATTAAATAATTAGTGATAAAGATTATTTATTTTCAATATCTATATTACATCTTATTAAGACCATACATAAGAATAATTATAATATTTATTATTTATTTCAATTTTTTAATTTTAAGTATTTTAAAAATATTAAATAAATAATCAAAATATACTTTAAATATTCGCAATATTCTTAAATAATAATAGACCTAAAATAAACTTTATTATTTTTTTTATTAAATATTATATATGATTAGTTTCTAATATTTAATAAATATTAGATGTTTAATTATTAAGGTTTGACTTTTATTTAATTTTTTCTTCAACATTTTCCTTATTATCTCAATATCTTTTAGATTCTCTCTATTTTCTCTCACCTATTATCATTGTAATATTTGTCTCTTCATTCTTCATTTTTTTATACTCTTATTTGCCTCTCTCTCTCTATTATCCGTCTCTTCTTTATTAATTCTCTCTTTAATTTTTTTATTATTTTCCTTTCGTCCTCGATGTTCTATTTTTTCTTATACTCTTAATTAAATCATCTCTCATCTCTCATATTATAATTTTTGGTTTATTTTTCTTTTATTAATCCATAACTTTCTCTCTTTTAGAAAATAGTCACCTTCACCCCCTTTAACTTCTAATGTGATATAATCTAATAAATAATATTTTCTATAAATATACATTTTGTTGTTTATATTTAACCTTGTATTTATAAGAATGATAATATAATAGAAGAAATTGTTATGTATTGGTGTCAATGTAATAAAAAATGATATTTTATGTTTTTATGTTTTATTTATTTCACGTAAATAAGATGTTGATTCATTATATATTATAATATATACAAAAAGTATATACGTTATTTAAAATTTAAAAGTCTAATAATTTTGAAAATTATAAAAGTGGTGTAATATATTCAAAAAAATAATCACACAAATTCGATGTTTTGTCTTTCGTATGCATGTTCAACAACACAAGAATTATAGCAGTCGATATTACTAGAAGACTAAAGTTATGCTTGCTTAGATAAGCATAGTGTTGGGTAGTGTTGGGATGGGTAACCTCTTGAAAATTTATGTTGTTGCTCATATTTGTTCACATTATTAATTTTTTTATTGAATGATTATTAAGTTTTATAATATTATTGTTTAAAAAAATTAAATAAATTGTTATATATTAGTAATTAAGTTTTAAAAATAAGTTTTTAATATTTATTAACTTAACATAAAAAATAATATCACATCGTTTGATACAATAAAATATATATTTATTTTAGTTTATTATTAAGAAAAATAATGTATATTAATTATTATTAATAAGAATCTTTTTATGTTAAAAATAATATATCTTTTATATGATTAATTTTTAAAAATAAAAAAATTTTGTTATAATATATTTGAAACAATGTTATTTATTATTAGTAAAATTTTTTAAAATATTTGTAATATTTTAAAAAAAGAATAAACCTAAAATACTTTTTAAAATTTTTATATTATTAATTATTATATACAACTAAATTATTATATTTTATAAATATTATAAGTTTAAATTTTAAAGATTTAACTTTAATTGAACTATTTAGTTCACTTTTTTCTCTTTATCTTAATATCTTTTAAATATTTCTCATTTTCTTCTCTCCTATTATAATCAACTTATTTGTCTTTTTATTCTATATGTCCTAATGATTTTCATTACCTGTTTCTTTACTATCTTTCTTTACTTTCTCTTTCATTTTTTTATTAGTTGTTTCAATCTTTTCTATGCTCTATCTTTTCTTTTGTTCTTTATTTACTCGTCTCTCACCTCTCTCTATTATTATTATTTTTATTTTACTTTTATCAATCCATATCTTTGCTTCTCTTTCATACAGAATAATTATCTTCATCTTCATTATCTCTTTTTCTACTCATTAATTATCCATATTTTAAAAAATCTTGTGTTTTATAATTTATTAAATAATATTTATGATATATTTTGTATTTTATATTTATTATGCATTTTTAGTTTTTATTTGTTAAAATGATAATATATTAGAAGAAATTTATAAGTATAATATGCACATTATAAAAATAATATTTGATTTAAATTTTTTTGTCTATTTTATAAATATAATATATTAATATTACAAAATACTATGACAGAAAGAGTAAGCATATACAAAACATTTTAGAAGCCTATTTATTAAAAGAATAATCATGCAACTACTATTTTTACCTTTTGCATGCATTGAGGACAACACCATCGTTATAGCACTCAATCCTACTAAAGCTTAGAAGTTAAGCATGCTTGGGTTAGAGTACAATTAGCTTGGGACATCTCTTGAGAAGTCCTCCTATTGCACATATTTTTTCATAACACTCCTTTTTCTCATGAATGATAATTAATTTAAGTTCAACAAGGGTCAAGTGAATTGCTATGAATCAAAGTTTGATTTATTACAAATTATTTACATGAAATATTTATAGTAATTTTTAATTAAGTTTAACCAATATATAAAAGTGATTTTCTATAAATTTTAATTCTATTTGAAAAACATATTAAGCTTTATAAAGGTCTTGCAATTTAAAAAACAATTGTAATTAAAAATATACAAAATAAATTTTTAGGATGTTTGGCTTATAGAAATGACATATGTCCACTCAAGAAAAAATCAGGAAAATGTAATACAAAATAAGCCTTTTATCAAATGAGGAGTAGGCTAAGCACTCATAACAAAGAAACAATTGAGACAGACAACTACGATTATACAATGAAATAAACAAAACATGCTACTAATTCCATGCAATGAAATAAATGGAAGAAAAGAAAAATATTCAATGACATAAAATTTAAAAAAATATAACCAAATCTTATGGTTGATAATATCATTAAATAAGTACAAGTATCTTAATTAAATTAATTAAATATAAAAAAATTAGCAACTTAGCTGATTAGAGAATTTTTGAAGTTTGATGGGTGAATGGCGCAGTAGCGTATGAAAATGACAAGGGAAACGAGCTTCTAATTACTTTAATATCTTTCCTTAAGATCAAATAAAAATTTTTATTCTTATTTTCGTGCAAAAATCTTTTATTTATATGGAATTTCTAATGGTTAAATGCACTTACCAAGCACCCATTTTAGCTGTTAGAATTTTTGCATCTTTTGTAATATTTTAATTAGGAAAAAATAAATAAATAACTCTCAAATGGCTAAAAAATGCCTAAAAATGCTATTGAATAGATTCCGTTCGACCCGAATGCTCTGGAATGATTTGCTCATTAAACTGAGCAATCAAGAGTATGCAATCAAAACTACATTTTTATGAATATGAAATTTAACTTGTCTATTAGATGATAATAATGATCTAAAAGCAGGATTTAGCTTGGGCAGTAAAGGAAGTATGAACCAAGCAATGACAGAAAGACACGATTAGATGGTTCAAAGAATTAGCGAGTTGAAAGGTAAAATATGGCGGGGATCGTTCAATGGCGAAAATGTGCGATGACATGGTGCACCTTAATCCAACAATTTAGACATTCACCATGCAAAAAAGTTTTGATAGCATTGTCCTATATTGTGAAATGACATTGTTTGTTCTTAATTATAAGGATTTTTGTAACCACTGGAGGCATTAGTTGAATAGCCGCTGTTGTGTTGTTTGTCGTAATGACATGGTTCAATGATTTTTTTGTTTGAATGATGTAGTGCAGTAGTGATGATACTATCGTGAAAATGTGCAATCAAATAGTGCACCGTAATCCCATAATTTAATAATTTGTCATGTAGAAAAGTTTGATTTTTTTGGTGCTATATTGCTTTCCTGCATTGTTCACCTCTTTAAATGTATTTTCGTAACATTATGTTGAAGATAGGGTGATGCCAATTAAAAAATTTTAAAATTTCCAAACTAACCTCCTAGTAAATTTTGTGATTCTCAAATTAATATGGTAGATCTCAGATTGTGGTCCAATTTTGTAAGTGGATCCCGTTTTTTGACGTGAACATAGTTCTCAATATATGCCATGAAAAACAATTTTTTGAATTCAACTCAATGTTGTTGTTGATGTTATAATTAAACTCATTTTCTCAACTAAAAAAAACAATGGATAAATAAGTTTTGAATATTTAAGTAGTATATTACATAGTTCTTATATTATAATATGTCTTTTTTTTATTTTTTTTATTTGCATCACTCTATCTTTATCATAATGTTAATAGTGTGCTATGTTATATCTATTGTCTTTTTCATGACGGAATACACTCTATATTTGGTCGTTAAAAATTATGCATGAAAAGTTTAAAGCTAATAGTGTGCTTTGTTATATCTATTATATTACTTGAGCTATAGTATTTTTATTAAATGTTAAATTAAGAAATAAACAAATATTTTTTAAATGTATTTTAAGTATTAAGGAGATCAAAACCCATATGATCTCTCAATATGATGTTATATGAGCTTCAATAATTCAAAAGTTTAAACTTATGCATATAAATCATGATAATCATATTATTAAGATTTTAAATTATTTTTATATCATCACAATAAATTTATAATGTCCTTTCTTATTTTTATTATGTTTTTTTATTAATAACTATATTAAATTAAATGTAGCAGCTAATAATTTATTTTAAAACTTGTTTAACTTGTACAATTACATAACTCAAGCAAGCAAACAATTGTTTTCTTATTACTATATTTTTACTACTAGTTTATGCAACATATTTCAAATAGCTTTCTTGAAATGCTTTTAAATTTTATTTTTTAAAATAATTTTCATTAAAACTTAATGTTTCTTCACATAAATATTCTTTTAGAAAAAACACACGCAATTATAAATAAATCGATCACATGAATAGACCCTGCTACTAATCAACTAATAAAAACATCGTACATCGAAACAATTATCACATCATCATGGGTACCTATTAACATACATGCTAGCAATGGGCCCGTACATACATATATATATATATAAAATTCACAACAAAGCAATCGTTTCATTAAAAAAAAAAGAAAGTCGTAGCATAGATGTGTGGGCAATTTTGACTTGCTCGCACGAACAGATCTTTGGGATGTCTCCTCCCCATTAGCTCAGTGGGGTGGACAAATGAAGTGTCTCAGCAACAGCTGGAAAGTTTCAGGAAACGTGCTACATTATGTTGTGCTCTTCTTCTACAACCTATACCACCATTTTGCTCTGGTGTAGTGCCTCTTCTATGAACTCCCCATTATGAAAACACAACTCTTCGACTCTAGGCTCCCCAAACTTAAGCAGTACCATTCCATCGCTCTCTGCCTAATCTACCTGCTCGTCGGCTAGCTCACAGCGTCCACTACCAAACCTCCTTCCATCCCACCTCCTAACACCAAGAGGTGCAGCTTGTTTCCACCATCTCTTTGTGTTGCTTCCCAAAATGGTAATTCACTCTATTCAGGCCACTGTTTCTCCTAACTATGGCATTGTCATTTGCACAACTCTCCATCACACAGCTGCCGATGGCTCTAGCGATACCCATTTCATGAAGACTTGGGCCGCCATATTAAAATTTGGTGACAAAAAGGCACTCTCCCATTCCCCCATCCCTTTTTCTATTGTGTGCTGATATCCAACAATCGTGGAATAGGAGGCCTCTTCATCAAAGACATGGAGGACCTCAAAATTAAGAAGAGCTCAGTGGTGTTGCACCTTCCCTATATGGCCAATGTGGTGCAAGAGACCTTTGTTTTGGGGCCGAATGACACTTGCCAGCTAGGTCTACGCATGGTCTGGCGATCCTCGCCCTACGTGCTCATGTGTGGGCTCACGTAAATGAGTCTTGTGGGTTCATGGGTTAAGGCGAATGAGGGGAAGGAGCAGTTTAGGTTCATGACGGGGTGTCGACCGCGGCTGCTGCTGGCTACCCTAGCTGCTTACTTCGGCAACTGCTTGGGGATATGCTTCATAGAGATGTAGAAGGAGGAGTTGGTCGGCGAGAGAGGTGAAGCAGTGGTGCTGATAGAAGAGGTATGTGAAGTGATATGAGGTTTGGAGACAATAGCGTTTGAGGAGGTTGAGTGTTTGGTGTGGTCGATGAAGGAGTATGCTGAGGTAAGGTCCTTGGTAATGGCAGGGTCATCGAAGTTAGGTTTGTACTAGGTGGATTTCGGATGGGGGAGGCTGATGATGGCGGAGTTGCTGTCGATTGAGAAGGCAGGCATTCTCACTGGTGGACAATGAGAAGGAGATGGTTGGATCAAGGTGGAGATTGCCATTCCTGCAAGGGTGATGGAGTTGTTGGTTGTGAACATTGTTGCTGTACTGGTTAGATCAGGTTGAACTTTTCCATCCAAATCTTAAAAGTTTCCTTAATTTAGTTAGCTTGCCAATGCTATGTTTTGAACAAACCACACGAGCTACCCGACTTGAGCGAGCAATTTGCTTTTATTTTGTTGGATTTATGGAGCTGTAATCGATTACTCTGTTAAAAATTAGGACATTTGGATTTCATAATGTATGCAATCTTGTTCAGAAGTAAATACCATCGAACCATCATGTTTATTATGGAAAACCCAATAGTTTCCATTCAATAAATTTTTATTTAATTATTTTTCGTACTTATTTCTCTTTAACATATTCTCTCACTTCATTCTCTCTCATATTATTATCATTTTATTTTTGTTTTCATTCTTTATCTCTTTATATTATTGATGGCATCTCAAACTCCTTTACTCTTATGCACCTTCCCATTTTTTACTCTTTTATTCATTTATTGATACTCACTATTTTATTTATGTTCTCTCTTTTTATTCTTCTTCAATAAATTATCTCTCATCTCCATTTATTATTATTTTTTTACTATTTTGATCTTATAAATTCATGATTTTCTCTCTTATAGAACATTCATATCTAACTCCATTATCTTTTTTCAGCCAATCAAATTATAATATTTAAGAAAAATCTATCGTGTTGTATAGTTTAATATGTAATATATATAACAAATATATTTTTATTGTAAATATTTATTAAGTTATTTGATTTTTAATTTATAAAGAAATCACAAAATTGAAGAAATTGTCTTTTAAAGTTCTTTACTTTTTTGAAAATAATAGTTTTACGTGATTATTTATTAATCAAATTTAAATAAAAGAATTATATTGTAATATTTCATGATATATAAAAATCATAAATTTTATTAAAAGTCAATATAAATTATAATTTATGAAATTTTAGAAATTATTATTACAATAAAAAAAAATAATCACACAACTACGATATTTTATCTTTTGTATGCATGTTTGACCACATGAGCATTTTAACATTGGATCTCATTGGAACTCCAAAGATAAGCATGCTTAAGAAAAAGTAGTATTATGATGAGTGACCTTTTAAAGGTCCTAGTGTTGCACATATTTTTTCATAGCATTCATTTTTAAAAAATAACAATTTATTTTTATAATATTATAATATAAAACAATTCTGATAAATGATAGTTCATATTAGAATTCACATGCACACACACATTTTCATGTTAAAAATTAAAAGATAGTTGCAGCAGAATTGTGAGGGCAATAGTACCTTGTTTGCATGAACAGAGGTCCAAGATGTCTCCTCTCCATGTTCTCAAGGTGGTGGAGAAATACAGAGTCTCGTCTCCTGCTGGAAAGTATGAGAAAACGCACCTCCATTACGTCATAGTCTCCTTCAACATCCTATTCCACCATTTTCCTCTTGTGTAGTGCCTCTTCTTCTATGAACTCCCCGTAACCAAAACCCTACTTCTCAACTCCAGCTTCCCGAACTTAAGCAATCCCTTTGCATTGCCAATCACCTCTTCTACCTACTTGTCGGCTTACTCACAGTGTCCATTACGAAACGACCTTCCATCCACTACTCTGACTATAATATCGTTGTTGTTATCGCAACCACTAGATCGAAAATCTTGTACGAGCTCTCCTCTCATCACCCCCACGCCACAGCCTATTTCCACCCTCTCTTTCCCTTGCTTCCAAAAAAGGAAATTCTTTCTATCGAGGCCACTCCTTTTCGCAACTACATTATAACCGTCGGCACCACTGCCCACCACGCAGCTACCAACAACTTGAAGTATGCCTATTTCATGTACACTTGGGCAACCATTTAAAAATTAGGATGCAACATTGACCTCTCCCTTCCCCTTAAACCCAGTTTCAACAGCACAGTGATTTTTGATGCCAGGAGAATGGGAGGCCTCTTCATCAAAAACATGGAGAACCTTTAAATAAAGAAGAGCTCGATAGTATGGGACCATTCCTTTATGCCCAACATGATGCAAGCAACCTTCATTTTTGGGCCAGATGAGATCTGTAGGCTTTGCCGGTGCATGATCATGTGATGCTTTCCTCACGTGCACGTTGGTTAGCTTGCATGGGAGAGCCTCACACATGGGCGAATTGACGCAAATGGGTGGGAGTAGTAGTTCGGGTTCATGATGATGTGTCTACCATGGTCGCGGTTAGCTGTCCTAGTAGCTTTCTTTGGAAACTGCTTGGGGATATGCTTTGCGGAAATGTAGGAGGAGTTAGTGGGAGGAGGCAGCGGTTGTGGAAGCGGTATGGGAAATGATACGAGGTTTGGAGAATCGGGTGAGGTCGATGAAGTAGTATGTCGAGGTGAGGGTGGTGGTGGTGGGGTCACACAGGATGGGTTTGTATGGGGTGAATTTTTGTTGCAGGAGGCTAACGAAGCTACAGTTGGTATTAGTTGGCATGACAATGAAATTTTCCCAATGAGGGAGATGGAGTTGTTGGTTACATGATTCGTTGCAGAGCTAGTCAGATCCGATTTAAGTTTTTCATCCAAATGTTAAAAATTCATATTAATTCAATTGGCTAGCCATTGTTTGGTTTGCAAACAAATCACCCAAGCTACAAGCTCGTGATCTTCTTTTATTTCGTTGGATTCACAGATCCTTATCGATTACTCCATTAAAAATTATAATTTTTTGATTTGATTATGTACGTAACCTCCTTTAGAAGCAAATATAATTGAACCATCGCAGTTAACTGTGGAAAACTCATTAGTTTTCATTGGGTAAATTTTTTATTAAACTATTTTTCTAACTTTTTTCTCTTTAAAACATTCTCTCACATCCTTCCCTCTCATATTATTAATATTTTATTTTTCTCCACATTCTCTATCTCCTTATATTATTCATGCCACCTCATACTCATTTATTCTTCTCTTCTTTCTCATTTTTCACTCTTTTATTAATTTATTAATTCTCTCTATTATCTTTGTATCCTCTCTTTTCTTTTCTTCTTCAATAAATCATCTCTTATTTTTTCTATTATTATTTTCTCTACTATTTTGATCTCATAATTTTATAACTTTCTCTCATTTACACAATAATCATCTTCAACTCTATTATCTCTTTTAGCCCATATACTTATAATTTTTAAGATAAATCTATCTTATTCTATACTTTAATATGTTATATATGTGACAAATATATATTTTGTTGTAAATATTTATCAACTATTTTATTTTATGGTAAAGGTAACATATTGAAGAAACTCTCATTCAGAGTTATTTACTTTTTTGAAAATAATAGTTTATGTAACTATTTAATAATGTTATTTAAATAAAAGAATTGTATTATAACATATTATAATATGTAACAACCATAACATTCATTAAAAGTGTACATGCATTATAGTTTAGGACATTTTAGAAATTATTCATTACAATAAAAAATCATAATCACACAACTATGATATTTTTTATTTTATATGCATGTTTGACTACATGAGCATTTTGGCATTGGATCTCATTACAACTGCAAAGATATCCATGCTTGAGTGAGAGAAATATTGTGATGAGCTACTTTTTTAAACATTCTTGCATTGCTTATATTTTCTCAAAACATTCTTTTTGGTAATGAATGACAATTAATTTTTATAGCTTTATAAAGTAAAAAAATTATGATAAATGTTTATTCACGATTACCACTATAATATTTAGTTTTAAAAAAAACTTTATAAAATTATTATAAGTTTTATATAATAGTAAATATAACAAATCGTTTAAAATAATAAAATAAAAACTTTAATTTTGTTATATATTTAACAAACTAATTTATATCTATTATAACAATTCATTGAATTAATTTATATTTATAATAGCATATATTTGTCATGTATTTAATATTTTAAATATAGAAATATTATATTATAAAATATTAGAGATAAAAAGTAATATCAAATTAATAATTAAATTATTTTATTAATTTTTTAAATATTCTAAAGTAATAATAAATCTTCAATATTTTTGATATTTTATTACTTTTATATAATATATAAATTAACCTATTATATTTTATAAAAATTATAAGTTATATTATTGCGATTTAACTTTCATTTAGTTGTTTCTAAATTTTTTCTCTCTATCTTCATATCTCTCGTATTCCCCTACATTTTTCTCGCTTGCATTGATATTCTCTTTTTTGTCACTATATTATTTATATAATGATACTCTTCTTTGCTTTTCACTCTCCTCTATCTTTCTTAATTTCTCATTTTTGTCCCTTCTGTTTTTCCATTTTTTCTCTCCATCTCCTTTTTGTTTTTCTTGTGTTGTCTATTTTATTAAATATTCTCCCATTTATTTATTATTATTTTTTCTCTTTAATTTACTCTTACCAATTCATAACTTTCTCTCTCTTACAAAATAGTTATTTTCTTTCTACATTATATTTTTTATGTCTAATAATTAATAATATATGAAAAATGTCTCATATTATATAATTTAATATATAATATTACCGATAATTATATATTTTATTATTTATATGTTTCATGTAATTTATTTTTTCAATAAAAATGATAACAAATTAAAATAAAAACTTATGTATTAATGTTAACATTTTTGAAATAATAGTTTATGTAATTATTTTTTTATTAATTTTATATATTAAAATATTAAAATTAGCATATATTAACACATATATGATAAACATAATATTTTTAAAATAGTACACGTATTTGGTTGTTTAGATTATTTTAGAAATAAGTCGTTATCATAAATACAATAATCACACAACTATGATAATTTTTTTTGCATGCATGTGCTATAACGCAAACATTATAGCACTAGAAGTAATTAGATCTTTAAAGTTAAGCATTATTAGGCAAGATTATTATCTGGATGTGTCACATCTTGTGAAGTTCTAGGTTGTAAATTGGTTTTTATAGCTCTCCTTTTTCAAATGTGTAATAATAAATTTTAAAAACATGTGAATATTAAAAAATTAAACTATTAAAAAAATATTACTAATAATTACTATTTTGGTAATTAATATTTAATAAAACATTTATAATAATATTATTAATATTATTATTAAATAATTATTATAATCACTTTTTTCTCATTATCTTAATATGTGACATATTCCCTTTCTTCTCTCTTTGATTATCATTCTCTTATGTCAATTTATTTTCTATGTTCTTATTTTTTTCTAAACCTCTTTGTCTTCTATCCTTCTTTACTTTCTTATTTCTTCCACTTTCACATATTTATTTGTTCTCTCTATCTTCTATATGTTTCCTCTTTTCTTTTTCCCTTCATTAAATCATCTCTCATCTTCGTGTTATTATTTTCCTCTTTATCTTACATTTATCTATATATGACTTTTTCTCTAATTTAAGATACTTATTTGTAACTCTATTATCTCTTTTTAAGAATATTAATTAAAAAATTCAAGAAATCCCATGTATATCATAATTTAATACATAGTATTTATGAAAAAAATATACATTATTATTATTTATTGTTTTTATATAATTTACTTTTTTGATAACAAGAATGACAACCTAATAAAAGAAAATCATATATATTAATTTCTATGTTATTAAAAAAAATAAGAGTTTATGTAATTTTTAATTAATTTTAATTAAAGAAAATATTATTTTTATAATAACATATAATTAATTATTGTTTAATATATAATATTTATGATAATTATATATTTCATTATTTATATTTTCTATGTAATTTAATTTTTTTTAAGAATGTTAACATATTGAAATAAAAATTTATGTTTTAATATTAACATTTTTGAAAATAATTATTTTTGTAAATAATTTTTTATATTTATATAACAAAATATTCATATAACAATATCATAACATATATATGATAAAAATATTATTTTACAAATGATTCATTATCTTCAAGATAATAAGCACAGAACTATGATAATATATCTTTTCATGAATGTGCAACAACACCAAATTGTACCACTGAATCTAATTAGAACTAAAAAGTTAAAAATTGATAGGCATGTGTATTATAAGGATGGCTAGCCTCTTCAGAAGTTATATTGCAAATTTCTTTTCATTGCTGTCTTACTTTAATGAGTAAGAGTTTATTTTAATATGTTAATATTAAAAAATAAAGTGATAAAAAAATATTCTTTTTAATTACTATTTTATTAATTAATATTTAATAACAAACTTATAACATTATTATTAATTTTATGTTATAAAAAATGTGATACATTGCATGATGTGATAAAATAATAACTTTAACTTTTTAATATTTAGCAAAACAACTTATATCAATTACAACAAATTAGAATTAGCTTAAGTTTATAATAGTATAAATATGGTGTATATGGACTTTTTAAATAAAGTAATATTATGTTATCAAAAAAGAGAATATTAAAATTATTTCATTAATTTTTAATGTTCTTTATATTTATGATTATATTATGTAAAATAAAGATAATATATTCATGTAATTATATTATTTATATTTAATAAATTTTTTAAGTTTAATTATTTAAATTTAACTTTTATTATATTTTTTTTATCACTTTTTTGCTTCATATTAAGGTCTATCATATTCTCTCACTTACTTCTCTCTCTGATTATCATTCACTTATTTGTCTCTTTATTGTCTATGTTCTTATATTTTTCATAGCCTTTTTGTCTTCTATTCTTCTCTACTTTCTTATTGCTCACTCTTTTATTTTCTTATTTATTCTCTTTATCTCCTTCATGTTTTCTCTTTTCTTTTCATTATTTAATCTTCTCTTATATCTTTGTCATTATTTTCCTCTTTATCATACACTTATCAATTTGTGACTTTTTCTCTCTTTTAAAATAGTTATTTATGTCTCTATTATCACTTTTATGAATATCAATTAAAAAAATTTAAGAAATCCCTCATATATCATAGCTTAATATATTACATTTATGAAAAGATATATTTACTATTTATATTTTTATTTCATTTAATTTTTTAATTATAAGAATGGAAACTAACAAAAAAAACATATATATTAATATCTATGTTATAAAAAATGATAATTTATGTAATGTTTTAAAAATTTTATATAAATAAAATATTATTATTATAATGCATTATATTTCTTTACTTTCAAGATGTTAATCACATAACTATTATTATTTGTTTATACATATCACGGCAAATTAGCATTGTAACACTAGATCTCATTACTACTCAAATGTTAAGCTTACTTGAGCGAGAGTGGTTTTGGGATGGGTGACCACTTGAGAGTATTGTTACACATATTGTTTTTATAGCATTTGTTTTTTCTAAGGAATGATAATTGATTTTAAAAATATGTAAATTTTTAAAAATTAATTACATATATATTATAATTTTATAAATTTTATTTTTGTATCAATTATAAATAATAACTTTACAATATTTTTATTCATTTCTTGTAATAATAAGTCTGACAAATCATAAGATATAATAAAATAATATTTTCAATATAGTTCAATATTTAAAAAAAGTTTGAAAAATATAATTAATAATAATTAATTTACGATTACAAGAACATCTTTATATTGAGTATACAGTTTTTTAAAAATATTAATATTATTTATTTTTAATATATATATTACATCATATGAAGACCATATATTAAAATAATTATAATATTTATTATTTAATTAATTTGTCTAATTTGATGAACCAAAAATTAATATTAAATAAATAATCAAAGTATTGTTTAAAATTTTGTAATATTATAAAATAATAATAGACCTAAAATAACTGTTATGTTTTCTTATAATTAAATATTATATATGATTAGCTTATAATATTTAAAAAATATAATAAGTTTAATTATTTAGGTTTTACTTTTATTTAATTTTTTCTAACACTTTTTCTCTTTATCCTAACATCTTTCAAATTCTCTTAATTTCTTCAAAAGAGTTTATTATTATTTTCTTATTTATTTCTTCATTTTTTATCTCGAAATACTCTTATTTGTCTCTCTCTATTATCCATCTCTTTTTTATGAATTCTCTCTCTCTTTAATGTTTTTAATTTATTCTCTCCATCACCTTTATCTCTCTTTTTTGTTATTCTCTTCGCTAAATCATCTCACATCTCTCTATTATTTTTTTTGGTTTATTTTTCTGTATTATTAATCTGTAACTTTCTCTTTTTTAGAAAATAGTTAACTCCATCCCCATTATCTCCTTCTGACGTCATAAATTAATAAGAGATTTTTTGTATAGCAGTTTAATATATAATAATTTTTATAAATATATATTTTATTATTTGTATTTATTATATATTTTAATTATGTATATATAAGAATGATAACGTAATGGGGGAAATTGTCCTATATTAGTGTCAATGTCATCAAAAATGATAGTTTATGTAATATTTTATTTATTTCATATAAATAAATATTGATATCATAATATATTAAAATATATAAAAATCATAAACTTTATTTAAAAATTTATAAGTCTAATTGTTTAGAGAATTTTAGAAGTAGTGTAATATCTTTAAAAAAATAATCACACAAATTCGATGTTTTTCTTTTGAATGCATGTGTGACCATACTATCACTATAGCACTCGATCTTATTAGAACTCCAAAGTTAAGCATGCTTAGATAGGTAGCGTCGAGAAGGGTGACATCTTGAAAAGTCGTATTGTTGCTCATATTTTATGATAACAATCATTTTTCTAATGAATGATAATTAGCTTTTACATTAATATTATTTTAAATAAAAAAAGTATTGTAAATGATTTTTTATAATTATATGTTAGTAACAAATTTTTCAAAATATGTTTGCAATATTCTTATTGACCTTCCATAAAAATAAATACGACACATCATTTGATATAATAAAATATTAACTTTTTTTATTTTATTAATAAAAAAAGTACATTTATTAATTATTATGAATTATAATTTATTTATCTTAAAAATAGTATATATTTTATATGATTAGTTTTTAAATATACAAATATTATAATATAGAATATTTGATAAAAATAACATTTTATTATTAGTAAAAAAATTTTAAATATTTGTAATATTTTCAAATAATAATAAACCCAAAAAATATTATTTTTTATATTTTTATATTATTAAATATTGTATATGATCAACTTACTATAGTTTATAAATATGGTAAGTTTGATTATTTAGATTGAACTTTTATTTAACTATTTAGCTAGCTTTTTCTCTCACTTATTATCATTATCTTATTTGTTTTTTATTCTATATATTGTTATGTTCTTCTTAGCCTCTCTTTCTCAATTGTTTTTTCATTCTTTCAATCTTTTCTATGTTCTCTCTTTCTTTTTCTCTTTATCCAATCGTCTCTCTCTTAAAGAATAATTATCATCTTTATTATCTCTTCTTCTACTTATAGATTATCAATACTTAAAAAATACATTGTGTTGCATAACATAATAAATAATATTTATGATAAACATAAAATTTGTTATTCATATTTATTATGCATTTTAATTTTTTATTTATAAGAATGATAATGTATTGGGAAAAAATTATATGTATTAATATCAACATTATAAAAAAATAGTTTATTTGACATTTTTAATTTATTTTATATAAATAATATATTAATATCACAATATAGTATTACATATATGACAAGCATATATAAAAAATTTAGAAATGCATTTATTCGTTAATTTTGATACATTTTTTAAAAGGTTTTTTTTCAAAGCAATAATCACATAACAAAAATTTTTTGTCCTTCGCATGAATTTGTGAGCACACCAGTATTAGAGCACTTGATCCCATTAAAACTCAGAAGTTGAGCATGCTTGGGTTAGACTGCTATTGGGATAGGTCACCTCTTGAGAAGTCCTTGGGTTACACATAAATTGTTATAACGCACCTTCTTCTCATGAAAGATAATTAGTTTTCATAAGATTTTTGAAGTGAGGTTCAACAAGTTTGAGGTGAATTGCTATGAATCAAATTTTAGTTTATTATTAAATATTTTCATTAAATATTTATGGTAATTTTTAATGAAGTTTATTAAATATATTAAAGTGATTTTCTATAAATTTTAATTTAATTTTAGAAACGTATTAAATTTTATAAAAGTCATGTAATTGAAAAAACAATAGCAATTAAAAATATACACAATCGATTTTCAGGTGGTTTTGCTTGTAAAACAAGCATAAGTCCAGCCTAAGAAAAAATCAAGAAAATGCAGCAAAAAATATGTATTTCATCAACAAAAGAGTAGGCCAAACACTGACTACAAAGAGGCAAATTAGATAGACTACTATAGTCTTACAATAAAATAAACAAAACAAGTTACTAATTCCTTGCAACAAAATAATTGGAAAAAAATAAAAATATTCTGTGACATAAATTGCAATTCAATACATCCAAGTCATATGGTTGATAAAATCATTAAAGTGGTACAAGTATCATAACTAAATGAATTCAATGTTAATAAAATTAGCAACATAGCTAATTAGAGAAGGAAAAATTTCAAATGTTTGATGGGTGAATGATGAGCAGTGTATGAAAACGGTGAGGAAAACAAGCTATTTGTGGCTTTAACATTTTTTTCTTAGGAACATAAAAAGATTTTTATTCTTATTTCATAAATAAATGCTTTATTTATGTGATATTTGTAATGGCTAAAAGCTCTTACCAAACACCCAATTTGGCCATTAAAAGTTTTGCAACTTTTTTAATATTTTAATTAAAAAAAAATAACTAACTCTGCAAAGGCTAAAAAATAATGTCTAGACAAGCAATTGTTTAGTTGTCGCTTGATCAGAATGCTCTGGCACCATTTTGATTGCGAAATGTAGTAATCAGACATATGCAAATAAATATATGTTTTTGTAGATATGAAATTGATCTGATCTGTTAGATCAAAACCACGATCTAATTGGAGGATTTCGCTTGAGCAAAGGAAGAAATGCGAACCGTATGATTGCCGACAAAACTCGATAGGATGGCTAAAAGAATTAGCTGTTTGAAAGATAAAATGTGGCAGTGATCATTGGATTGCAAAAATGCACGATCGTATGGTGGACCTCAGTTCCAAAATTCAACCAATACTATGCATAAATGTTTTGAGTGCTTTGTCCCATATTGCACAGTGGCTTTGTTCATTTTTTATTATAGATATTGTTGTAATCGCTAGACGTGCTTGTTGGATTGTTGTTGCAGTGTTGTTTGCCGCGATCTAATGCGTGAAAGAATTTGTGGTTTCAATTATGGAAATGCAACGATTATCATGCAATCACAAAAATGTGCAATCAAATGGTGCACCTTAATGCCACAATTCATCTATTCATCATGCAGAAAGTTTGATTTTTTTCCTGTATTTCTCTTGGTGTTAATATTAAAATTAATCCCTTTTTCTCAGCTAAGAAAATAAACATCATATTAATAACTTTCATATAATTAAGAACAATATTACATAGTGCTTAAATTATAATATGGCCTTTGTTTTTCTTTTTTTTATTGGCATCGCCCTATCTTTAGCATAATGTAAAAAGCGTGCTTTGTTATATCTATTGTCTTTTTCATGAGGGAATAAACTCTACATTTAATTGTTCAAAATTGTGTATAAAAATATTAAAGTTAATAGTCTGCTTTGTTATATCTATTGTCTTGTTCGAACTTATAGTATTTTTATTAAATTTTAAATTAATCAATGAATGAATAGTTTTGGAAGGTATTTGATGTATTAAGAGATCAATTACATGCAACACCGATATGACCTGTCAATATAAAGTTATATTAGCATCAACAACTCAAAAGTTTAAACTTATCTATATATATCATGATAATTATATTATTATTATTTTAAAATTTTTTTATATCATCACGATAAATTTATATTGTCTTTTCTTATTTTATTATGTGTTTATTAATAACTCTATTAAATTCATCGTGGCAAATCTCTTTGCTAACAATTTATTTTAAAACATGTTTAACTTGTTCTATTAGATAATTCAAGCAAGCAAATAGTAATAATTTTCGTATTACTATATTTTTAAGACTCGTTTGTACAACATATTTCAAATTGGTTTTTTTGAAAAGCTTTTAAATTTAAATTTTTTTTAAATATTTTTCATGCAAAATTTAATTTTTCTTCTCATAAATCTTCTTTTAAAAAAACTCATAGATATCAATAAACCAAGCTCATCAATAGCCCATTCTACTAAACAACTAATAACACTGTCGTACATAAATAATTATCATAGCGTCATGGGTACCTATTAACATACACGGTAGCCATGGGCCCATATTTTTATATATATGTAGTTCGCACGCATGCGCACATTTTCATAGAAAAAATTGAAAGAAAGCAACAGCATAAATGTGTGGGCAATGATTGCTTTCTTGCATGAGCAGAGCTCTAGGATGTCTCCTCTTCATTAGCTCAAGGTGTCGGTGAAATGCAGAGTCTCTCCAGCAATTGGAAACATGCCTCCATTACATTACATTCTGCTTCTTTGACATTCTCTTCCTCTATTTTCTTTTGGTGCCATGACGCCTCTACTAGGAACTCCACATAACAAAAACCCAACTCCTCAAATATGAGCTCCCCAAACTTAAGCAATGCCTTTCCATCTCCCTCTGCGTCCTCTGATGGAAATGAAAGAGTAGGGAGAAATTTGGAAATGGAACGAAAGACTTAAGAAAGAAGAAGAGAATAGCTAAGAATATTTTATTCATAAAATTGCATTATCACAATGAACCAATTATATCTATTTATAGTCAAGAAAAATATCTAATCTCCCAAATCTTTTCTCATAATTCAAAAGTTTATTTCTAATCCCTAAAAATCCTCAAAATACTTAAAATCCCTAAAAATCCTCAAAATACTTAAAATATGCTAACAAGCACTTAAAAAGTGCTAACCAAATCCATCCTTTAAAAATGCTAATAAGCACTTAAAAAATGCTAACCAAACGTTTCAAACTTAAAGTTTGCTAACATTACTTCCCCTCAAACTTGAAGTATCTTCAACCCTAACTGATCTCGTAATTCTTCAAACTTCTTCACTCCAAGGGATTTAGTGAAAATATCAGCTACTTGTTCTTCAGTACTGCAATATATCAGTCTTATAGTCTCCTTGTTGACATGATCACGAAGAAAATGATATCTTGTCTCGATATGCTTGCTTCTCCCATGCTGTGCATATTTTTGCTTAAAGCCTTTTGCCACAAGTCTTGCCTTGTATCTATCTACTGTTCCATTTGCTTTATGCTTGATCTTATAAACCCATTTACCTCCTATGGGTTTCTTTTGAGGAGGGAGTTAAACTAACTCCCATGTATTTTTCTTTTCTATAGATGCTATTTCTTCATTCATAGCTTTTTGCCAATTTATATCTTACACTACTTCATCAAAATAAATAGGTTCATTATCAGCAAAATAACAGAATAAGTTAGAATACTGAGACGTTTGCTCATATATCTCTTGTAAATTTTTCATCTTTCTGCTTGAGTCAATAGGATGTGCTTTCTCTTACATAGTAGTTGATCTTGAGGGAGAGCTTGTTGGAGAATTCAAATCATGAGTTTGTTGATTTTGAATTTCTTCTTCTTGCCCAAGCGTGATAGTTTTATCATGCTTCTTTTCCATCCACTTCCAAGTATCTTCTTCTACAAACACAACATCACGACTAATAAATACCTTTTTGGTTAAAGGATTGTAGAGTTTGTAGGCTTTTGACTCCTCGCTGTACCCAATGAATATGTATTTTTCACCTTTATCATATAATTTCTTCCTTATTGCATTAGGTACCTGTGCATATGCAATACAACCAAATATTCGAAAATGAGAAACACTTGGTGTATATCTACTCCAAGCTTCTTGTGGAGTCATATAACGCACAGCTTTAGTAGGACATCGATTCAGCAAATAAGTTGAACATGCAACTGCTTCTGCCAAAAATTCTTTTGGCATATTCCTCTCTCTCATCATTGTCCTTGTCATATCAAGGATAGTACGATTTCCTCTTTCAGCCACTCCATTTTGTTGTGGAGTAAAACTTGTGGTAAATTGATGCCGTATGCCTTCTTGCTTACATAATTGAATAAATTCATTTGAAGTGTATTCATCACCTCTATCAGATCTAAGGCATTGAATGAATAGCCCACTCTCTTTTTCAACCTTGCATTTGAACTCTTTAAATATGGAGATAGCAGCAGTTTTCTCCTTAATAAAATATGTTCACATTTTTCTACTGAAATCATTTATGAAAGTGATAAAATATTTGTTACCTCCATTTGATAATAGCACCAATGGCCCACAAATATCTGTATGAATAAGCTGCAATGGCCTTTTAGCTCTCCAAGTGTTATTCTTCGGAAATGGTAGACGATGTTGCTTTCCAAATTCATTTGCAGACAGTGGGGAGGTCATTGTTGGATCAAGTTGGCGGATGGAGATGTTTATTCCAAGCTTTGTTTCGAAGCTGGATTGATCTGATTGAAGTTTTTTGGCTAAATGTTAAAAGTCTGATTAATTTAGGTTGCTAGCAAAAGCTGTGTTTTTGACAAGAGGGCTATTTGTTTTTTTTTGTTGGATTTATAGAGCCGTAATCGATTACTCCGTTAAAAATTGTAATGTTTGGATTTGATAATGTACGCAACCTATTTCAGAAGTAAATGCCAATCAACTATCGTAGTTCACCATGGAAAACCCATTAGTTTCCATTTGATAAATTTTTATTAAATTATTTTTCCCACATATTTCTCTTTAACATATTCTTACACTTTCTTTTCTCTCACAGTATTACTAATTTTATTTTTGTCTAAATTCTCTATCTCTTTATGTTATTCATAGCATCTCTCACACTTTTATTTTTCCCTATTATCTTATTTTTTTATTCAGTTATTATTCTCTCTATTTTATTTATGTTCTTCCTTTTTGTTCTTCTTCAATAAATCATCTTTCATCTCTTTTTATTACTATCTTCTCCTCTATTTTGAACTTATAAATCCATGATTTTTCCTCTGTCTCATAATAATCATCTCTAACTCTATTATCTCTTTTTTAACTAATCAATTCATAATTTTTAAGAAAAATCTATCATGTTGTACAGTTCAATATGTAATATATATGACAAATATATACTTCATTATAAATATTTATTAAGTAATTTAATTTTTAGTTTATAAAAAAGGATACATCGTTGAAGAAACATTCATTTAGAGTTATCAACTTTTTTTAAAAATAACAGTTTATGTAATTACTTATTAAATTCATTTAAATAAAAGAATTAAATTAAATATATTATGATATATAACAATCATAAATTTTATTAAAAGTGCATATACATTATAATTTAGGAAATTTTGGAAATTATTCTTTACCAGTAAAAAAATTATCACAAAACTATCATATTTTCTCTTTTGGATGCATGTTCGACCGTAGGAGCATTTTAGCATTGAATCTTGTTAGAACTACAAAGATAAGCATGCTTGAGTTAAAGTAGTATTATTATTAGTGGTATTTCTAAATATCCTAGTGTTGCACATATTTTTTTCATAGCATTCTTTTTTTAATGAATGACAATTAATTATTATAACATTATAAAGTAAAACAATTATGACAAATGATAGCCCATAATAACCATTACAATAATTAGTTTTTTAAAATTAACTTTATAAAATTATTATCAATTTTATATAATAATAAATATAGCACATCATTTCATATAATAACATAATAAATTTAGTTTTGTTAAATATTTAGAAAAATAATTTTAGTCAATTATAATAAATTAGAGTTAATTTATATTTATAATAACATATATATTTTTTGTATTTAATTTTTTAAATATAGAAATATAAGATTATAAAATATTAGAAATAAAAAATAATACTAACTTAATTGTCAAAATTATTTTTAAATATTTTTAACATTCTAAATTAATAATAAATCATGTATAAATATTATATAAGATTAAAGTACTATATTTTCTAAATATTGTAAATTTTATTTTTGAGATTTAACTTTTATTTAATTATTTCTCTCGTATTTTTCTCTCTATCTCAATATCTCCCATATTCTCTTACATTTTTCTCTCTCTCCTATTATCATTCTATTTTTTTGAGTGAATATTTTTTATAACCTAATATTCTTATTCAACACTCTCTCCTCTCTCATTCCTTAATTTCTCATTTCTCTCTCTTCCACTTTTAATTTTTTCTTTACATCTCCTCTATGTTTTTCTTGTGTTCTCTTCTTTATTAAATATTCTCTCATCTATGCTTATTATTATTTTTGTGTTTATTTTACACTTATGGATACATAAATCTCTCTTTCTTTGAAAATAATTAATTTCTTCCTTCATTACGCTTTTTTGATTTTCATAAATTAATAATATATATCAAATGTCTTACATTAGATTATTAATATATAATATTAATGATAATTATATATTTTATTATTTATATTTTTTATGTAAATTATTTTTTAATAAGAATGTTAACAAATTAAAATTAAAGCTTCTATATTAATGTTAACATTTTCAAAAATACTAGTTAATGTAAATATTTTTAATTAATTTATTATAATAAATATTGATATTAGAATATATAAACACCTATAAGACAAAAATAATTTTTTTAAAATAGTATATATATACTTTATAATTTACCTTATTTTATAAATTATTCATTATCATCAAGACAATAATCATACAACTAAGGTTAATTATACTTAATTTAAGTTTATAAAAGTATATATATGGTGTGTATATTTTTTAAATAAAGCAACATTGTGTTATTAAAAAACGAAAAAACTAGAATTATTTTCTTAATCTTAAATATTCTTATATTAATGATTTATATTACGTGAAATCATGATAATATATTAAAGTAATTATATTATTTATAACTTAACAAATTTTTTTAATTTTAAAGTATGAATAAATTTATATTATATTAATAGTCAAAATGTTTTTTAAATATTTGTATTATTCAAAAATAAAAAATAAATCTCAAATAGTTCTTATATTTTAAAATAAATTATTTTTGTATATGATTAACTTTTTATATTTTATAATATTTTAAGTTTAATTATTTGAATTTAATTTTTTTAAATTTATTTTGATAAATTTTTTACTTTATATTAATATCTCACATATTCTATCACTTCTCTCTGTGATTATCTTTCTCTTATTTGTCTCTTTATTCTTTATGTTCTTAGATTTTTCTTAGACTCTTTGTATTGTATCATTCTCTACTTTCTTATTTCTCTCTCTTTTAGATTTGTTTATTTATTCTCTCTATCTATTTTATGTTTTCTCATCTCTTTTTCTCTTTGTTAAATCATCTCTCATCTCTGTATTATTTTTTTCCTCTTTATCACACACTTACCAATATATGACTTTTTCTTTCTCTTTTGAAATAATTATTTCTATCTCTATTATCTTATTTTAAGAATATCAATTAAAAAAATTAATAGATCTGACATAAATGATAGTTTAATATATGATATTTACAAATAATTGATATTTTATTATTTACATTTTTTGTGTTGTTTAATATTTTAATTATCATAATGCAACTTAGCAACAATAAATCATATATATTAATATTTATGTTATAAAAAATAATAGTTTAAGTAATATTGCATTAATTTTATAAAAATTAAATATTATTATTATAATACATCATGATTTTTTATTTCAAGATAATAATCACATGACGACAATTATTTTTTTTATATAGATGTGACCATATTAGCATTGTAGCATTAAAAGTCACCATTACTCTGATGTTAAGCTTCCTTGAGTGAGTGTAGTTTTAGGATGTGTGACCCCTTTTGAGTATTATTACACATATTTTTTTCATAGTTATTTTTTCCAAAGAATGATTATAGATTTTAAAAATATGTTCATTTTTAAATCCTAAATAATTATAAATTACAATTTATAAAAACATTTTTGTATTAATTATTTATGATAATTTTATGATAATTTTATTAATTTCAAGTAATAATAAGTTTGAAAAATCACATTATATAAAAAAGTAATATCTTTAATATTGAAAAAAATAACATTTGAAAAATATTAAAATTATAATTAATTTATGTTTATAAAGTTCTATATACATTGAGTATGTATTTTTTAAAAATATTAATATTACATAAAAAAATAATAAAATTATAAAATTAAGTTATTAGTGATAAATATTATTTAATTTTGATATCTATATTACATCTTATGATGATCATTTATCATAATAATTATATATTCAATATTTAATTAAATTTTTAATTTGAAGTGTTTTAAAAAATATTAAATAAATAGTCAAAATATTCTTTAAATATCGTAATATTCTTAAATAATAATAGACATAAAATAGCTTTTATATTTTTTATTATTAAATATTGTATATGATTAGTTTATAATATTTAATAAATATTATAATTTTAATTATTAAGTTTTTGTTTTTATTTAAAATTGTTTCCCACATTTTTCTAATTATCTCAATATCTTTTAGATTCTCTCACTTTTTTCTTTTACCTATTATCATTCTCATATTTGTCTATTCATTTTTTATTTTTTTATACTCTTATTTTCCACTCTCTCTACTATCCATCTCTCCTTTGTCAATTCTCTCTTTAACTTTTTGTATTTATTCTCCTTATCTCCTCGATATTCTCTTCTTTTTTATTCTCTTCATTAAATCATCTCTCATCTCTCACTATTATCATTTTTTTTATTTTTCTTTTATGAATCCATAACTTTCTCTCTTTTACAAAATAGTTATTTTCATCCACATTATCACCTTTTGAGCTCATCAATTAATAATATTCAAAAGATTTCTTATGTGATATAATCTAATAAATAATATTTTTTTTACTTATATTTATTTATATTTAATTTTATATTTATCAAAATGATAACATAATAGAAGAAATTATTACATATTAGTGTCAATGTAATAAAAAATAATAGTTTATGTAATGTTTTATTTAATTCATATAAATAACACAATTATAACATAGTATATTATAATATTCAAAAAAAGCATAAACTTTATTTAAAATTTTACAAGTCTAATCATTTAAAAAATCTTAAAAGTGGCATAATATATTCAAAAAAATAATCATGCAAATTCAATGTTTTGTCTTTTTTGATGCATGCACAACCACACCATCATTATAGTAGTCAATATTATTAGAACTCTAAAGTTATGCATGCTTAGGTAAGCATAGTGTTGGGAAGGGTGACCTCTTGAAAATTTATGTTGTTGATCATATTTGTTCCTGTTTTTCATTTTTCTAATGAATGAAAATTAATCTTTATAATATTATTATTTAAACAAAATAAATAAATAGTTATATATTAGTAATTAATTTTTCAAAATAAGTTTGTAATAATTATTAAGGTAACATAAAAAATAATATGTCACGTCATTTGATATAATGAAATATTTACTTATTTCAGTTTATTATTAAGAAAAATAATGTATATTGATTATTATTAATAAAGTTCTTTTTATGTTAGAAATAATATATATATTATATATGATTTGTTTTTAAAAATAAAAAAATTGTATTATAGTATATTTGATATATTAATAATAGTTTATTATTAGAAATTTAAATTTTTTAGATTTAACTTTAGTTTAACTATTTGGTTCACTTTTTCTCTTTATCTTAATATTTTTTAAATTCTCTAATTTTTTTCTCTCCTATTATCATTATAATATTTGCCTTTTTATTCTATATATCTCAATGATATTCATTGCCTCTTTCTCTACTATCTTTCTTAACTTTCTCTTTCATTTTTTATTAGTTCTTTCAATCTTTTCTATGTTCTCTGTTTTCTTTTGCTCTTTATTTAAGTGTCTGTCATCTCTCTCTATTATTATTCTCTTTCTATATTAGTCTTATCAATCCATATCTTTCTCCCTTTCACATCGAATAATTATCGTCATCTTCATTATCTCTTTTTCTTCTCATAATTATCAATATTTAAAAAAAAATATTATGCTGTATAATTTAATAAATAATATTTTTGATAAATATATATTTTATTATTTTTATTTATGATGTACTTTAATATTTTATTTGTAAGAATGAAAATATATTGGAAGAAATTTATAAGTATTAATATCAATATTATAAAAACTAATATTTATTTAACTTTTTTTATTTATTTTAAATAAATAATGTATTAATATTACAATATAGCACGATAAAAAGAATAAGAATATACAAAAAATTTTAGAAGTGTATTTATTTTTTAATTTAGATACTTTTTTAAATAGTTTTTTTAAAACAATAATTATGCAACTATAATTTTTTTACCTTTTACATGCAGTAGGGACCACACCATCACTATAGCATTTGATCCCACTAAAACTCAGAAGTTAAGCATGCTTGGGTTAGAGTACTAATAGCATGGGTCATCACTTGAGAAGTCCTCGTGTTGCACATATTTTTTCGTAGCGCTCCTTTTTCTCATGAAAGATAATTTATTTTTATAAGATTTTTAAAGTGAGGTAAATATAATACATTAAAATAATTATAAAATTTTTTAAATAATTTTAATTTTTTAAAATAAATGCAAACCTAAAATACTTTTTACATTTTATTTTTATTAGTATTATATATAATTTAATTATCATATTTACTAGATATTATAAGTTTAACTAAATAAAATTTAATTTCTATTTACTTTTTTACTGTTTTCTCTTTATCATAATGTCTCTAAAATGCTATCATTTTCTTCTCACAGTTGTTATCATTCTTTTATTTATCTCGTCATTCCTTATGTCTTTATATTTTTTTACCTCTTTTCTCTATCCCACTTTATTATCTCATTTCTTTCTCTCATTTACTTTTTTATTTATTCTTTCTTTCTCATCTATGTTCTCTATCTTTTTTAATTTTTTTTAAATCTTCTTATGTTTCTCATTATTATCATTTTTATCTATTTTTAAAATATTAAATTTGTGACTTTCTCTTTCTTAAAGAATAGTTATCTTTATCTTCATCATCTCTTTTTCAACATATGAATTAATAATATTTAAAAATTTCCCCATTTTTCTCGTTTAATATCTCATATTTTTTACGAATAAATATTTTTTTATATTTATTAATTAATTTAATTTCTTATTTATAAGATGGATGATATAATATAAAAAAAATCTAATATATGAACATCTATGTTATAAAAAATAACTATCTATATTATTTTTTATTAATTCTATATAAATAAAAAATTTATACTATATATAATTATGACATATATAGTAGGCATAATGGTTTTCTAAAAGTGCATATACTACATAATTTAAAAAATTTTAGAAGTTGTTTGTTATCTTAAATGCTAACAATGCAACTATGACTTCTTGTCATAAGCTTGCAAGTGTGACCACACTAGTATTATGACAATCGATATCATTAGAGCTCTAAAGTTAAACATGCTTGGGCAAGAGTAGTATCAGGACGGCTGACCTCTTGAGAAGTCCTAATGTGGCACATATTTTTTTATAAGATTCAATTTTCTAATAATGTAATTAATATTTATTATATGTTAATGTTAAAAATGTAACTTGCTATAGATGACTATTTATAATTGCCATTTTTATAATTTATTTTTAATAATAGTATTTTAACATTATTACTAATTTTATAAAATAATAAATATAGAACATCACATGATATAAAAAACTATTAGGATTAATTCATGTTTCTAGTAATGTATATATGTTGTGGATAAAAATTTTTAAAATTAAAAATAATATGTTAAACAAAACTAAAAATTAAAAAATTAAGATATTATCATTAAATATTATTTATAGTTATTATCTATGTTATATCAAATAAATATAATATATAAAAATGATTTTAATATTTATTATTTAATTAGTTTTTTTAGGTGTGAATAAAATAATTATAAATAAATAATTTAAATATTCTTTAAATATTTCTAATATTTTAAAATAATAATAAACCTCAAATAATTTTTATATTTTATTATTACTAAATATTATATATGATTTACTTGTTATATTTAATAAATGTTATAAGATTAATTATGAAAATTTTTATTTTTATTAAATTATTTTTGTTATTTTTTCTCTTTGTCATAATGTCTCTCTTATTTTTTTTTCCTTCTCACACCTATTATTATTCTTTTATTCGTTTTTTTATTTTTTATGTGACATTCTTCTTGGCCACTCTTTCTATTTTCCATACTTTTTATTTCTCTCTATATTTTTACATTTTTATTTATTCTCTCCATCTCTCTATGTTCTTTATTTTCTTTTTTTGTTAAATCATCTCCCATGCTGCTTTATTATCATTTTTCTCTCCATTTTGTTATTATTAATTTGTGATTTGCATTCTTTTACACAATAGTTATCTCTATCTCTATCATCTATTTTGTAACACATAAATAAATAATATTCAAGACATCTATTATGCCATATAATTTAGTTAATAATATTTTTCATATATATATATATATATATAAATATGTATATATATATTATTTATATTTAATATGTAATTTAATTTTTTTTCTTAGCCTGAATGATAAAATAATGTAAGAAAATCTAATACAATAATATGTATGTTATAAAAAATTATAGTCCATATAATGTAATATTAATTTACTATAAATAAGATTTTAACACAATTTTATATTATGATATATATGATTAGCATAAATTTATTTTAAAATATTTCATATATTAGAAATTTTAAAATTACTCATTATCTTCAAGCCTAACAACACAACCTCAATTTGTTTATTCATGCATATGATACAACACAAGGATTATGGTGTTGGATCTCTTTAAAATGCAAAGGTTATGCATGCTTGGATGAGAGTGTTATTGTGGTGGGTGACCTCTTTAGAAGTTCTAATGTTGCACCTATTTGTTCAATACATTCCATTTTCTATTGAATGACAACTAATCTTTACATGTTAATGTTAAAAAAATAAATTCTTACAAATGTTTTTTTATAATTACCATTTTTTTGAATAACTTTTAATAATAACATTATAACATTATTATCACTTTTATATGTTAATAAATATGACACATCATATGATATATTAAAATAATAACTTTAATTTAGTTTAATATCCAACAAAATAACATATTCAAATTACCATAAATTAGAATTTAATTGTGGTGTTGGATCTCTTTAAAATGCAAAGGTTATGCATGCTTGGATGAGAGTGGTATTACGGTGGGTGACCTCTTTAGAGGTTCTAATGTTGCACCTATTTGTTCAATACATTCCATTTTCTATTGAATGACAACTAATCTTCACATGTTAATGTTAAAAAAATAAATTCTTACAAATGATTTTTTATAATTACCATTTTTTTAAATAACTTTTAATAATAACTTTATAACATTATTATCACTTTTATATGTTAATAAATATGACACATCATATGATATATTAAAATAATAACTTTAATTTAGTTTAATATCCAACAAAATAACATATACAAATTATCGTAAATTAGAATTTAATTATGTTTATAATATTATGTATATGTTATAAAAAAAATTACATATGGAAATACGATATTACATAATATTAAAAATCTAAAATTATATTATTAAAGTTAAATATTGCTTTTATTTATCATATATATTGCATCATATAAATATAATATATTAAAAGAATTATAATTTTTTAATATAATTAATTTTAAAAGATTATTGAATGAATAATATAATATTAAATTTCAAAATATTATCTTAATACTTTTAATATTCTAAAATAATAATGAAAATTAAAAATATATCAAAAATCATCATAAATTAGACAAGGATTATGGTGTTGGATCTCTTTAAAATGCAAAGGTTATGCATGCTTCGATGAGAGTGGTATTGTGGTGGGTGACCTCTTTAGAGGTTCTAATGTTGCACCTATTTGTTCAATACATTCCATTTTCTATTGAATGTCAACTAATCTTTACATGTTATGTTAAAAAAATAAATTCTTACAAATGATTTTTTATAATTACCATTTTCTTAAATAACTTTTAATAATAACTTTATAACATTATTATCACTTTTATATGTTAATAAATATGACACATCATATGATATATTAAAATCATAACTTTAATTTAGTTTAATATCCAACAAAATAACATATACAAATTATCATAAATTTGAATTTAATTATGTTTATAATATTATATATATGTTATAAAAAAAATTTACATATGGAAATACTATATTACATAATATTAAAAATCTAAAATTATATTATTAAAGTTAAATATTTCTTTTATTTATCATATATATTGCATCATATAAATATAATATATTAAAAGAATTAAAATTTTTTAATATAATTAATTTTAAAACATTATTGAATGAATAATATAATATTAAATTTCAAAATATTATCTTAATATTTTTAATATTCTAAAATAATAATGAAAATTAAAAATATATTAAAAATTATTGAATTGCTCTTTTCTCTTTTTCTCAAAATTTTTGATATTCTCTCACTTCCTTCGCTCTCTTGTTATCATCCTTTTCTTTCTCTCTTCACTCCCTATATTATTATATTTTTTATGGCCTCTCTCTATTTTATCCTATTGTAATTTATTTTTTCTAATTGTTTTATTTAGTTATTTTTTCTCTTTATCTCCTTTATGTTTTTTTTCTTTTCTTCTTCATTAAATCAACTCTTATCTTAATTTATAAATTTTTTTTAATTTTACTCTTATTAATCATTGATTTTCACCTTCTTTCATTGACTAGCTATTTTTATCTCTACTATCTCTTTTAGAGTCCATCAATTAATAAAATTGAAGAAATTTTTCATTTTGTGAAGTTTAATATATAATATTAATAATAAATATATATTTTAAATTTTATATTTATTACATCATTTAATTTCTTATTTATAAGAATTTTAACATAAAAGGGAAAAGCCTTAGGTATTAAAGTGCACTTAATCAAAAAATAAATTTTTATGTAACTATTTAGTCATTTTACATAAGTAAAATATTTATATTAGGAATTATTATGACATATATAGTAAGCATAAAATTTTTTCAAATGTATATATGCTAAATAATTTACAAAAATTTTGAAATTCTTTATTATTTTTAAAAAATAAATCACACAATTATGAGATTTTGTCCTTTGTATGCATGTGGGGTCACACCGGTGTTATAGCATTGTATCTCATTAAAACTCCAGTGTCAAGAATACTTGGGCGAAGTAGTATTCGGATGGATGACGACTTGAGAAGTCCTGATAATGCAAATATTTTTAATTTTAATTTTAGTAATAAATTTTTAATAACAACTCTATAATATTATTTTAATTTTAAATAATATTAAAAATGACAAATTAATTCATATAATAAAATAATGGGTATAATTTTATTTAATATTTAGAAAACTTTGTTTTATTAATTATTGTAAATTATAGTCAATTTTTCTTTAATATGGTATATATATTTTGCATAATTTTTTTAATAAAGTAATATTATTTTATTATTTATTAATAATTTAAAATTTTATCATTAAAGTTGAATATAATTAATATTTAATATCAATATTAAATCATATAAAGATAATTTAATAGAATAATTTTAATATTTATTGTTTTTGTAATCAGACTATTTGCAAAATATTTTTCATACTATAAAATATTAAAAAACTATAAATATTATAAGTTTAATTCTATAACTTTAAGTTTTGTTAAATTAGTTTATACTTTTTTTCTCTATATCATAGTGTCTCTCATATTATCACTCTGTTTTCTCACTTCTATTATCATACTTTTATTTGTGTCTATATTATTTATCTCTTTATATTCTTCTTCATCTCTCTCTCATCTAACCTTTTATACTTTCTCATATCTCTCCTTTTTACTTATTTATTTATTCTCTCTATCTTCTCTATATTCTTTTTTTTTGTTCCACTTCATTAAATAATTTCTCATCAGTTTGAATTATTATATTCACTTCTATTTTGTTAGTATCAATTTATGACTTTCTCTCATTTTAGGGAATAGTTACCTCTATATCTGTCATCTCTTTTTAAATACTTAAATTAACAATATTTAAGAAATCTTTCATGCTATATTGTATAATTTGTAATATAATGGTAAATATATAATGCAATCACTTTAATTTCTCATTTTTAGGAGTGATAATAAAATGTTCAAAAACCTTATGTATTAATAAAATAATGATATTTTAAAATATTTTGACTTGTAAAATTAGCTTAAAATAGGTTTAAAATGTCCACATATTTAATAAATTAGAAAAGCTTATATATTTTTCATTATTTTAAAGGCGAACAACAAAACCAAAATTTTATCGTATGTATGCTTGTGCGACGAGGCCGGCATTATGACATTTGATCTTATTAAAAATAAAAATTTAAGCATGGATAAGTAAGAATACCTTTTTGATGGGTGACTTCTTGAGAACCTCTCGTGTTACAAATTTTTTTTTCCAAAGAATTCCTTTTTTTAAAGTAATAGTAAGCCTCAAAAAGATTTTATATTTTATAATTATTAAATTCTATATTTAAATTACTTGTTACATTTAATAAATATTATTAATTCAATTATTGCAAATAATTTTATTAAATTAATTGTCTTATTTTTCTATTTAACATAATCTCTTTCATATTCTCTCCCTTCTATCTCACTCCTATTACGATTCTTTTTTTTCTCTCTTCATTTTTCATCTTCTTATATTCTTCATGCTCTATATCTCCTCTATCTTTCTTACTTTCTCATTTCCCTCTATTTTTTTTTACTTTTTTTATTTATTCTCTATGTTTCTTCTATTTTCTTTTTTTTTATTTCCTCATCTTAAAATCGTCTCTCAACTGTCTTCATTAGAATTTTCTTCTTTATTTTTGTCTATATTTTCCTGTTATCAATTTGTGACTTTCTTTTTTTCTTAAAGAATAATTACCTCTGTCTCCACATCTCCTTTTTAACATGTAAATTAGCAATATTTAAGAAATCACTCATGTAGTGTTTTTTAATATATATTATTTTTTATATATTTATTATTTATATTTATTAAGTAATTTAATTTCTTATTCATAAGAATGATAACATAATGTATGAAAATCTTATATATTAATATCTATATTATAAAAATAATAGTTTATATAATATATTATTAATTTTATAAAAATTAAATATTGATATTATAAAATATTGTGACAAATAAAAAACATAAATATTTTAAAAAAGTTCAAGTATTAGATATATTTTAAAATTTTAAAAATTTTTCATTACTTTAAAGGCTCTTAACACAACTTTCATTTTTATTATTATGCATGCATTTACAACCACACCAACGTTGTGGCACTTGATCTCATTAAACACAAAAATTAAGCATGCTTGGGCTAGAGTAGTATTGGAAAGAGTAAACTCTTGAGAAGTAATATTGCACATAATTTTTCATAACATTCCATTTTCTCAGTCTTTTTTCTCTTTGTTTCAATATCTCCAATATTTTCTCACTTTCTTCTCTCTTATTATCCTTCTCTTATTTCTCTCTTCACTCACTATCTTTCCACATTTTTTATGGTCACTCTCTATTTTATCCTCCATTTTTTGATTCCTCTCTTTTAGTTATTTATCTATTCTTTCTACCATCTCTATATTGTCTCATTTCCTTCCTTAAACATTAAATTATCAATCGTCTCTCTTTATAACTTTTTTCCTAATTTGCCCTTATTAATCTTTTATTTTTTCTTTCTCTTTTGTATAATATTTATCCCAATCTACATTATCTTATTTTGAACACATAAATTAATAATATTTAAGAAATGTCTTATTTTGTAAACTTGAATATGTAGCATGTACGATAAAAATATATTTTATTATTTATATTTAATGTATATTTTAAATTTCTTATTTATAACAATGATAACATAATGGTAAAAAATCTCATGTGTTACTGTCTGCTTAATCAAAATTAAAAGCTCACCTAATTTTTTATTCATTTTATATAAATAAAATATTCATAATAGAAAATACTATAACATATATAATAAGCATAAATTTTATTGAAAATTGCATATACTTAATGATTAAGAAACTTTAAAAAATGGTTCATTATATTTAAAAAAATCAATCACGCAACTTTGACATTTATTCTTTTGTATGCATATGAGACCACACCATCATGATATCATTGGAACTGATTAGAACATCAAAGTTAAGGATACTTGGCTGAGAGTACTATTAGGATGGGTGACCCCTTCAAAAATCCTCATGTTGGACAATTTGTTTCATAGTATTTCTTTTTCTAATGAATGATAATTATTTTTTACATATCACTTTTTTAAAATAAATCGTCAAAAATTTTTATTTGTATTTAGAATTATAACAACAAATTTTTAATAATTATACTATGATATTATTATTATTTTCATATAATGATTAACATGGTAGGTAATTTCATATAATAAAATAATAATTTTTTATATTTAGCAAAAAAACCTACATTTGTTATAATAAATTAAAAATTGTTTATGTTTATAAAATATATGTGTTGTGTAAAGATTTTTTTAAATATAATAATATTTTTTTATTAAAAATAAATAATCTCAAATTATATAATTAATTTCAAAATATTATTTACATTTATTAACTATGTTACATTTTATAAAGATAATATATAATGATAATTGTAATAATTACTACTAAAATAAAAAATTTTTAATTTTAGATATAAATTAAATAATATAAAATTAATAGTTAAAATATTCACTAAAATTTTGAAATATTCTAAAAAAATAATGAAACTCAAATAGTTCTATGTTTTATTATTATTAAATATAATATATGATTTACATATTATATTTAATAAATATTATAATTTTAATTATTACAAAATTAAAACTATTTATGATTTATTATTATTTTTCTAACTTTTCTCTTTTTATCATAATGTCTCTCATATTGTCTCTCTCTTCCTTCTCACTCTTATTATTATTTTTATATCTTCATTTTTTGTCTTCTTTTATTTTTCTTGACCTCTCTTAATCTCCTTTATCCTTTAGTACTTTCTGATTTCTCTCACACTCTTTTACTTTTTTATTTATTCTTTCTATCTCTTTATGTTTCCTTTTTTCTTTTCTTGCATAAATCGTCTCTCATCACTTGGTATTACAAATTTTCTCTTTTTTTGCTATTATCAATTCCTGACTTTCTCTCTCATCAAAAATACTTAAAGCTATCTCTATCATCTCTTTTTCAACACATAAATTAATAATATTTAACAAAATCGCTCATGTTGTGTAATTTAAAATTTAATATTTTTTTATAAATATCTATATTTATTTATTTATATTTATTATGTAATTTAATTTCTTATTTATAAGAACTATAATATAATGTAATAAAATGTTTTATATCAATATCTATATAATAAGAACATAATTTATATAACTTTTTTATTCATTGTGTATAAAACAATATTGGTCACATAAAATATAATGACATTTATCATGAGCATAACAATTTTTTAAATTTTGCATATATTATGTAATTTAGAAAAGTTTAGAAACTTTTCATCATCTTAAAGGCTATCAACACGACTTCAATTTTGTCTTATACATGCATGTGCAGCCACAATGGCATTATGACATTGGATCTCATTAGAACAACATAGTTAAGCATGCCTGGGCCATAGTACTATTCAGATGGGTGACATCTTCAGAAGTACTAATGTTGCACATATTTTGTTAGTAGTATAAATATGTTGAGCATAAAATTTTGTAAATATAAAAATATTATATTATAGAACATTCGAAATATAAAATTGCAATATTAATGTTTAATTTTATTTGCATTTATTATCTATATTACATCAAATAACTATAATTTAAAAAAACTAATTTAATTATTTTAATATAGTTAATTTTTAAAATAGTAATTATGAGTAAAATAATATTAAATTAATAGTCTAAATAGTCTTTAAACATTTAAATATTTTCTTTAATTTTTACCATTTTATATTTTTCATAGCCTCTCACACCTTTATACTTCTCTATTTTCTTGTTTCTATCTCCCATACCTATTTATTTATTTTCTCTATCTACTCTATATTCTCACTTTTCTTTTCTTCTACATTAATTCATCACTCATCTCTATCTATAAGTTTTATTTCTATTTTGCATGTACAAATATTCATCTTTTTTTAATAAATTAGTTATCTCTAACCCTATTATCACTTTTATAACCCATTAATTAAAAATATTTAAGAAATGTGTCATTTGGTAAAGCTAAAAATGTAATATTTTTTATAAATATATATTTTATTCTTTATAACTATTACATAATTTAATTTTTTATTTGTTAGATTTATAATATAATTGTAAAAAATCTCATGCATTAATGTATTCTGAATAAAAATTTAGCTTAAGTAATTTTTTATTAATTTTATATAAAAATGATTGGTATTAAAAAATATTATAACATATATAATAAGCATAAGTTTTATTCAAATGTGTCTAAGCTTGATAATTAAGAAAGTTCTAGAAATTATTCATTATAATAATAAAAATTATTACACTTCTATGATATTTTATTTTTTGTATGCATGTGCGAGCATACTAGCATTTGAGCACTGGATCACATTAGAAGTCAAAAGCTAAGCATGCTTTGGAGATGGTAGTGTTGGGATTATTGACCTCTTAAGAAGTACAATTTTTGCACAATTAATTCTCATAGAATTAACTTTTTCTAATGAATGATAATTAATTATTAAATGTTAAATACAAATAAATAAACTACTAAAAATTATTATGTGTAATTACAATTTTAGTATTTAATTTAAATATATTTTTAATTATATTATTATTATTTTCATATAATAATAAATATGGAAAATCATATTATATAATAAAATAATAACTTTAATTTTTTATAATATTTTGCAAATTAGCAAATATTAATTATGGTAAAGTATAATTATTTTATAATAATCTATATATATTGTGAAAATAATGTTTTAAATTTAATAATATTTTATTATTGCAAATTCAAAATCTAAAATTACATAATTAATGTTAAATACTTTTTATATTTATTATCTATGTTGCATCATTTAAAGAAAATAAATTCGAATATTTATAAAGTTTAAAGTTTAATAATTTTTTAAAATTTTAATTATAAATTAAATAATATTAAATGAATAGTTAAAAATTCTCTAGATATTTTTAATATTTTAAAAAATAAAAAACTCTCAATTTATGTATATTTTATTATAATTTAATGATTTTTGTTATTTTTTCTCTTTATGATAATGTTTCTCATATTCTCCTTTTTCTTCTCAGTTCTATTATCATTGTTTTTTTAATCTCTTTAATTTTTATCTTTTTATATTCTTCTTAATCTCACTCTCCTCTTTTCTTCTTTATTTTTGCATTTCTCTTTCTCAACTTTTTTTATTCTCTATATCTCATTTATGTTCTTTTTTTCCTTTCTTTTTATTTATTAAGTAATTTAATTTCTTATTCATAAGGAGGATAATATAATGTAAGAAAACCTTTTTAATTAATATCTAAGTCATCAAAAATAATGTTCTATATTATTTTTAAGAAGTTCATATATTAGATAATTTAAAATAATTTAGAAATTATTCATTATCTTAGAGGCTAAAAAAATAACATCGATTCTTTGTTCTATGTATGCATGTGTGACCACCTCAGTATTATGACACTAAATCTCATTAAAAATCAAAATTTAAGCATGTTTAGATGAGTGTAGCATTCGAATTGGTGACATCTTGAAAAGTTCTTTTGTTGCACATATTTTCTTATGGTATTTCGTTTTATAAAGAATGATAACTTTTTTTTACATGCTAATATTAAAAAAAATTATTATAAATAAGTATTTATAATTACCATTTTGTAATTATTTTTTATAATAAATATATAACATTATTGTTAACTTCATAAACTAACAAATAAGCCACAACATTTGATATAATAAAATAATAATTTTAATTTATCTAAAAATTTTGCAAAATAAATTATAAGAATTATAATAAATAAGATTTAGAAACATCATATTATAAAATATTAGAATTCTAAAATTGTATCATAAATTTTAAATATTATTTATATTTAATATGTATATTACATGATATAACTATAACAAAATAATTATAACATTTTTTATTTTATTAATTTGTTAAAAATTTAATTTATGAAAAGATAATACTGAACTAAAAGTAATAATATTTCTAAATATTTTTTATATTATAAAGAAATCATATAATTCTTATATTTTGTTATTCTTAAATATTATAAATGATTTACTTGTTAAATTTAATAAATGTTATAATTCAATTATTTTATTTAATTTTTATTATATTATATTTGCAACTTTTTTATTTATCATAGTTTCTCTCATATTCTCTCCCTTCCTTCTCATGTTTATCTTTATTCCTATTTTTCTCTTTTTTTCTTCTCATATTCCTCTTAACATCTATCTCTCTTCTCTATCCTTCTCTACTTTTTCACTTCTTTCTCTAACTTTCAATTTTTATTTACTATTTCTATATATTCTATGTTTACTCTTTTCTTTTGCCTTTCATTAAATCAACTCTCATCACCCTATATTAGAATTTTTTTTGTTTATTTTATTGTCATCTATTTGTGACTTTTCCTGTTTAATATATAATATGTTTGATAAAAATCTTTTTTAATTTATTTTTATTATGTAATTTTATTTATCATTTATAAGAACAAAAATTGAATGTAAGAAAATCTTAAATACTAAAGTCCACATTAAAAAAAAAATTTTATACAATTATTTTTATTCATTATATTTAAATAAAAGAATGATCTTAAAAAATATTATGAAATTTATAATAAGGATGGAATGTTTTTAAAAAGGTACATATATTGAATAATTTAGAAAATTTTAGAAACTATTCATCATCCTAAAGCATCACAACATAATTTTTATTTTATTCTTATGCACACATGTGAAACTAGACCAATGTTAAGCATGCTTGGATTGGAGTAGTATTAGGATGGGTGGCCTCTTGAGAAATATTCGTGTTGCACATATTCTTTTAGCATTCTATTTTGTAATGAATGATAGTTAAGTTTTAGAAAATGTTAATATTAAAAAATTCTTATAAATTATTATTTGTAATTGTAATTTTCATAGTTAATTTTTAATAATAACTTTTTTATTTTATTATCAATTCTATATAATAGTAAATATGACACATTAAGCAAAACATTAAGATAATAACTTTAATTTAGTTCAAAATTAAGCAAAACAACTTATATAAATTATCATAAATTAGCATTAATATATATTTACACTAGAGAATATATACTCTATATGGAATTTTTGAAATATGGAAATATTACATTATGGAATATTAGATTTCTAAAACTTTATTATTTATGCTAAATATGTTTTATTTTTATTGTCTATATTACATAATATAAACATAACATGTTAGAATTTTTTTTATTATGATTAATATAATTATTGTTTTAAATTTTAATATGGATAATATAATATTAAATTTATATTTAAAATACTTTATAAGTTTAATTATTTATTTTTAAATTTTATTTAATTATTTGTAGCTCTTTTTCTTTTTATCTAAGTATGTGTCATATTCTTTCACTTTCTTCTCTCGTATATTATCATTCTCAAATTTCTCTCTTTGCTTTCTATTTTTTTGTAGTTTTTATGGCCTCTCTTTTTTACCTTTCGTTTTTTTCTTATTTCTATCTTTTTTACTAATTTATTTATTCTCTTTACTCCTTTGTGTTTTTTTATTCTTTTCCTTTACATTAAGTCTTCTCTCATCTCTCTCTATAACTCTTTTCTATTTTGCACTTTATAATATGTCTTTCTCTCTTTTTTTTGGTAGGTTAATTATTTTTATCTCTACTCTCTCTTTTCAAGCTCATAAGTTAATAATAATTAAGAAATTTTATATTTTATAAACATAAATATATAATATTTAGTATAAATATATATTTTTTTATCTATATTTATTACATAATTATTTTTTATTTAGAAAAATTACTACATAACTATAAAAAATCTTATCTATTAATGTTTACTTAGTTAACAATATACCTAACGTAATTCTTTGTTTTTTTATATAAATTAAATATCGATGTTAGAAAATATTATAATATATATAATAAATATAATTTTCATTTAAAAGGTTATATTCTTAATCTTTTAGAAAATTTAAATTTTTTTATTATATTTAAAAAAATAATCACACAACTATGACATTTTTTCTTTCGTATGCACGTTTAACCACACTAATATTGTTGTACTGGATCTGATTAGGATTCCAAATTTAATCATTCTTGGGGGAGTGGTATTGGGAAGGGTGACCTCTTGAGAAGTCCTTGTGTTTCATATTTTTCATAGCATTCTCATTTGTAATGAGTGATAATTAATTTTTCATGTTAATTTTAAACAAAATAAATTATTTAAAATGATTTTTTGGAAATAAAATTTTAGTAATAATATTTTAATAATTACTTTGCAATTATATTGTTAATTTTTTTAATAATAAATATTATAAATCATATGATATAATAAAATAATAGCTTTATTTTAGTTTAATGTTAAGAACAAAAAATTATAAATTATAATAAATTAGAATTAACTTATGTTTATATAGCATATTTGTGAAATATAGAGTATTTTAAACGTTAAAAATATTATTATTTTAAAAATTAAGAATCTAAAATTATGTCATAAATGTTAAATATTATTTATATTTAATAAAAATAATATTCTTTCAAAATTTTAATATTATTAAATAATAATAAAATTTATATTGTTTTTATATTTTATTATTATTAAATATTACATATGATGTGAATGTCAAATTTTATTATTATTAAATATTACATATGACTCTCATATTCTGTTTTTCTCCTTGTCACTTCTATTATTGTTCTTTTATTTGTTTATTGATTCTTTACTTATTTATATTCTTATTGGGCTCTCTATCTTCTTTATCCTTCTCTATTATGTCTTCTTTCTCTCTCTTTTACTTTTTTATTTATTATCTTTATCTTATCTATGTTATCTTTTTTCTTTTTCTTTTTGTTAAATAGTATCTCATTTCCCAATAGTACTATTTTTCTCTCTATTTTGTTATTATCAATTATTGACTTTCTCACTCTTAGAAAATAGTTATTTTTATCTCCAACAACTCTTTTTTAATTCATAAGTTAACAATATTTAAGAAATCTCTCATATTTCATAATTTAAATTGTAATTATTTTGATATATATATATATATTATATTAATCAAGTAATTAATTTCTTATTTATAAGACAGATAATACATTTCAAGAAAACCTTATGTTATCAATATTAATGCTATAAAAATAATTTTTATATAATTCTTTTTGTTATACATAAATAAAACATTTATAATATTAAATATTACAACATATATAATAAGCACAAAATATTTTTGAAAAGTGCATATATTGGATTACTAAACTTTAGAAATTGTTCGTTATCTTCGGCAAGAACAACACAACTCCAACTTTTTTTCTTATGCATGCATGTGTGACTATACTAGCATTATAGCACTAAAACTCCTTAAAACTCCAAAGTTAAGAAAGCTTGGTTAATAATAGTATTGAGCTGGGAGACCTCTAACGATGTCGTCATCTTTTTCATATTTTTTCATAACATTCCACTTTATGATAATGACAATTAATTTTTTCTTGTTAACATCAAGAATTTATTTAAACATTATTAATAATAATTATTTATTTATTAATAAATTTTTTAAAAAATAACATTATAATATTAATATTAATTTCATAAAGTAATAATTTTAGCACACCACATGATAAAATTAAAAAACTTTATTTTAGTCTAAGATTGAGCAAAGTACCCTTTTCGGATTATAATAAATTAGAAGTAATTTATATTTATAACAAAATATATATGATGTATGTAGGATTTTTTAAATATTGTAATATTATATTGTAAAATATTGGAAACCTAAAATTATATTGCTATTGTTACATATTATTTATGTTTAGTATTTATATTATATCTTATAAATATATTATAAAATAATAATTGTATATTTATTAATTAATTAACTTTTTTAACTTGTAAAATAAAAAATAAATTATTAAATTAATGATTGTTAAATTCTCTAAATATTTTAAATATTTTATGATAAAAATAAACCTAATTTTTTTAAAAAAATTTTAATTATTAAATATTGTATATTATTTACTTGTTATATGTAATAAATATTAAAAATTTAATTATTATAATTATTTTTATTAATTTTCTTTTCTTTCCTTTTTTATTATCATAATGTCTCTTATATTCTCCCTCTTTCTTCTCACTCTTATTATCATTCTTTTTTCTCTTTTCATTTTTTATCTTATATTCTTTTTCGCCTCTCTTTTAGATCTTTGTCTACATTGTTATTTCTTTCTCTCTTCTAACTTTTAATTTATTCTTTCAATTTTTTATGATCTCTCATTTATTTTCCTTTCATTAAATCAACTCTAATCTATCTTTATTAGAATTTTTCTCTTTAATTTGCTATTATCAATTTTTTACATTCTCTCTCATATAGAATTATTATCTCTTTCCCTACCATCTATTTTTAAAAATGAAAAATTCATAATGTTTTAGAAATATCAATGTTGCATAGTTTAGTATGTAATAGTTTTATTAAATAAACACATATTTTTTTTATTTATTAAGTAATTTTTTTCTAATTTATAGGAATCATAATATAAAGTAATGAAAGCTATGTATTAATATTTATGTTATTAAAAATAACAGTCTCTATAAATTATTATTGATTGCATATAAATAAAATTTTTTTACTATAAATTATTATGACATATATAATAAACGTAAAAGTTTTTCAAAAATAGTATATATTAGATAATTTCAAAAATTTTATAAACTATTCGTTATCTCAAAATCTAACAATACAACTTTAATTTTTTGCATTATGCATGCATGTGCCACCACACTAGGTTTATGACACTAGATCTCATTAGAACACAAAAGTTTAGCATGTTAGATTTAGAGCTGTGTTGGCACTTGTGAAGTACTCGTGTTGCACCTATTTTCACATAGCATTCTATTTTGAAGTGAATGATAATCAATATTTACATGTTAATGTTGAAAAAAACTAAAACTTTTATAAATGATTATTGATAACCACCATCTTTTAATTAATTTTTAATAATTACATTAAAACATTATCCTCAATTTTATATAATAATAAATATGGTACATCATATGATATTTTATAATAAGAACTTTAATTTAGCTTACAATTTAGTAAAATAATTATATGAATAATCAAAAAAAGAATTAACTTATATTTATAATAGTATATATATTGTGCATTAAAGTTTTTAAATATTGAAATATTAAATTATGTAATATTAGAAATTTAAAAGTATATTATTGATGTTTAATATTATTTATATTTATTATTTATATTACATCATATAAATAATATATATTTGATTAATTACGATTTCTAAACTAATTAATATTTTTAAATTTTTTAATATGAATATTATAATTTTGCATTAATAATCAAAATTTTCTTTAATTTTAAAATTTTTAAAATAATAATAAAAATATTTTTTTATTTATATTATATATTATAAGAACACATGATGCTATGAAAATTGTTTCTTTGTATGATGTTGTTATTAGTTGTTTGGTAATAAGGGCTATTGATGCGCTGAGTTTGTGTACAATTATTATTTTTTAAAAGAATATTTATGCAAAGAAAAATTAAATTATCATGTAAAACATTTAAAAAAATAAAATTTGAATGTATTTAAAGAAACCTATTTGAAATATGTTGCATAAATAGTGCATAAAATGTAGTAATAAGAAAACTATTATCATTTGCTTGCTTGAATTATGTAATAGAATAAATTAAACATGTTTTAAAATAAATTGTTAGCGAAGAGATTTGCTAGGTTGAAGTTAATATAGTTATTAATAAATAACTTAACAAAATATGCTAAGACTATATAAATTAATGGTGATGATAAAAAATAATTTTAAAATCTTAAAAATATAATTATCATGATACATATCCATAAGTTTAAAGGTTTGAATTATTCATGCTAATATAACAACATATCGAGAGCTCATATGGGTGTTGCATAGTGTTGATCTCCTTAATACTTAAAATACATGTCAAAAATATCTTTTTAATGATTAATTTAATATTTAATAGAAATACTATAAGCTCAAACAACATAATAGATATAATAAAGACACTATTAACTTTAATATTTTGATGAATAATTTCGAACGACCAAAATTAGAGTTTATTCCCTCATGAAAAAGATAAAATATGTAACAAAGCGCACTATTAACATTATGCTAAAGATAGGGCGATGCAAATGAAGGAAAGAAAAACAAACGACATATTGTAATGTAAGTATTATGTAATATAGTACTTAACTATGTAAAACTTATCAATATGTTGTTTATTTTATTAATTGAGAAAATGAGATTAATTATAACATTAATAAAAACATTGAGTTGAATTCCAAAAAATTCTTTTCTTTTTGTGTATATCAGGAACCAAATTCATTTCAAAAAACATGTTCCACAAATAAAATTGAGCCAAAATAAAAGATATGCCATATTAATTTGACAATTGCAAAATTCACCAGAAGGTTTACTTGGCAATTTTTAAATTTTTTTTAAGAGCAATGTGGGACAAAAAAATGAAACTTTTTTGCACTACAAATTTTTGAATTGCAGGATTAAATTACACCATCCAATTGTGCATCATTATTCAAACCACAAAGTCTTTCAGTCGTGTGTTCACGACAAACAAATCAGCCATTGTGCATCATAAGACAAAAGAACTCAAAACTTTTCTACATGGTGAATGTCTAAATTGAGGGATTCTTAGTGCATCATCTGATTGTGCATTTTTCCATTAAACGATCACTGCAATATTTTATCTTTCAAGTTGCTAATTCTTTTACTTGTCCGATCGTGCCTTGTTGTGATCACATGGTCCATATTTCTTCCATTGCACAAGCTAAATCCCACTATTAGATCATGATTATGATCTAATGGAATAGATATATTTCGTATTTATAAAGGCATAGATTTGATTGCAAACGTTTGATTGCTCTGTTGTGCAATGAAATGGAGTCAGAGTGTTTGGATTGAATGCCAACTATGTGATGGCCTTTTTAGCCATTTGTTTGAGCTGTTGGAGTGTCATTTATTTATTATTTTCCTAACTAAAATATCGCAAAAGCTGTGAAACTTTTAACTGCTAAATTAGGTGCTTAGTAAGTGTTTTTAACTGTTACAAATTGCCTATAAACAAAATATTTTTGTGTGATAATAAGAATAAAAGTTTTTATATGATCATAAGAAAAAATATTAAAGTCGTTAGTAGCTTGTTTTCCTCGTCGTTTTCAAACACAGTTGTACCATTAACCCTTCAAACTTCTAAAATTCTTTTTCTTCTGTAATCAATTAAGCAGCTAATTTTCTTGATATTTAATTCATTTAATTAAGATTCTTGTGCGTCTTTAATGATTTTATCAACCATAACATTTGGTTGTATCCATTTACATTTTATGTCGTGGAATATTTTTCTTCTTCTTCAATTATTACGTTACAAGGAATTGGTATCATGTTCCATTTATTTCATTGTAAGATCGTAGTAGTCTGTCTCATTTGCCTCTTTATTGTGAGTATTTAACCTACGCGTCTATTGACGAAAGGCTTATATTGCGTTCTATTTTCTTGAACTTTTCTTGTGGTGGACTTATGCCCATTTTATAAGCTGAACTACATAAAAATCGATTGTGTATTTTTTTAATTACTATTAATTTTTTAGTTACACAACTTTTATAAAAGTTTACATGTTTTTAAAAAAAATAAAATTATGAAAAATCACTTTTACATATTTGTTAAAATTTATTCAAAATTAATATAAATATTTTATGAAAATAATTTGTAATAAATAAAACTTTGATTCATAGCAATTCACATCTCTACTAAACCCCACTTAAAAATCTTATTAAAATGAATTATCTCTCTTGAGACAAATGAGTGATATCAAAAACCATATGCAACACGAGGACACTTATCAAGAGGTCACCCATCCCAATAGTATTATAAACAAAGAATGCCTAACTTCTGAGTTTTAATGTGAAAATGTGCCATAATTCTATTGTGGTCATAAAGGCATGCAAAAGTAAAAATCATTATTACGTGATTATTGTTTCAAAAATAACAAACTACCTAAAAAGGTACCTAAATTAACAAACAAATACACCTTTAAAATTTTATATATGCGTTAATTTTGTCTATCACACCATATTGTAATATTAATATATTATTTATTTAAAATAAATAAGTAAAGTTGAATAAACAATTATTTTTATAACATTTATATAGTACATATCAATTTCTTTCAATATATTATCATTTTTACAAATTAAGAAATTAAAATGCATTATAAATATGAATAATAATATGTATATTTCTCATAAATATTATTTATGAGATTATGCAACACAATATTTTTAAATATTGATAATTGATGAGCAAAAAAGAGATAATGAAGATGAGGATAGTTATTTTGTAAGAGAGAGAGAGGGAGAGAGAAAAAGACATGGATTGATAAGAGCAAAATAGAAAGGACAATAATAATAGAGAGAGACAAGAGATGATTTAATAAGAAGGAAAAGAAAAAAGAGAATATACCAAAAATTGAAAGAATAAATAAATAATGAAGGAGAAAGTAAGAAGAGTAGTAGAGAGAGGCTAAGAAAATATTAGGATATATAGAACAAAAAGACAAATAAGATAATGATAATAAGAGAGAGAAGAAAGTGAGTGAATTTGAAAGATATTAAGATACATAGAAAAAGTGAACCAAATAGTTAAATAAAACTAAATCTAAATAATTAAACTTATAACAATTATAAAATATAATAATTTAATCATATATAATATTCAATAATTGAAAAATAAAAAATAATATTTTAAGTTTATTAATATTTTAAAATTTTACAAATATTTAAATTTTTTAAACTAATAATAAAATATTATTTTTGTATCAAAGTTTCTATATTATAATATTTCTATATTTACAAACTAATCATATAAAAAATATTTAGTATTTTTAACATAAATTAATTATAATTAATAATAATTAAAATAAGTTATTTTTCTTAATAATAAAATAAAATAAAGTTAATATTTTATTATATCAAATGATGTGCCACATTTATTATTATGTTAAGTTAATAATAATATTACAAACTTATTTTTAAAAATTTATTACTACTATATAAATATAAAGTATCATTTATAATAATTTTGTTTAAAATAATAATATTATAAAAACTAATTATCATTCATTAAAATAACGAATGACATGAAAAACTAAGAGCAACAATATCACTTTTCAAGAGCTCACCTTTCCCAACACTACGCTTGTCTAAGCCAACTTAACTTTCAAGTTCTAATAATATTGAGTCATATATTGCTGGTGTTGTCACACATGCATGCAAATGACAATACATTGTATTTTTGTGATTACTTTTTTTTAAGATATTGCATCATTTCTAAAATTTTCTAAATTATTAGACTTATAAATTTTCAAATGAAGCTTATGCTTTTAAATATATTATATTATATTATGATATCATTATTTTAATTATATGAAATAAATAAAACATTACTTCAACAATCATTTTTAAAAATATTGGTAGAAATACATAATAATTTCTTTTATGATAATATCATTCTTATAAATAAATAATGTAATAAATTTAAATAATAAAAAATATATTTATAAAAACTATTATATAATAAACTATGTCACACAAGAAATCTCTTAAATATCATTGATTGATAAGCTCAAAAGGTGATAAAGTGGATGAAAATAACACTTTTTTAAAGAAAAAAGTTATGGATTAATAAGAGAAATAAACAAAAGAACCATTAGAGAGAGAGAAGAGAGATGATTTAATGAACAAAATAAGAGAAAAGAGAACATAGAGATGATAATGAGAATAAATAAAAGATTAAAGAAAGAGAATTAACAAAGAAGAGATTGATAGGCGGGAGAGGTATAAATGCAAGTGTAAGGAGATAAAAAATAAAAAAACAAATAGAAGAACGATGATAGATAAGAGAAAAAAGTGAGAATTTAAGATATATGAAGATAAAAAAACTAAAAGAGAAAATTAAACAAAAGTAAAAACTTAATAATTAAGCTTATAATATTTATTAAATAATATATTTAATAATGAAAAATAAAAATTAGTTAAGGTCTATTATTATTTTTGAATATTATAAATAATTTAAAAATATTTAGACTATTTATTTAATATTATTTTCTTCATTCTTAAAATTTAAAATTTAAAGAAATAATTGATATTCTTATTATTCTAAACTTATGTCTTTATATGATGTAATATTGTTATTGAAAATAAATAATATTTAACATTAATTATTTAATTTTGTATTTTAATTAATTTATAATCAAAAATTAATATTTTTTAAAAATTCTATACTCAACATATATAACGTTATAAATATAAATTAATTCTAATTTTTTATATTTTTCAAAAGTTCTTTCTTTTGATATTAAAATATATTAAAGTTATTGTTTTATTATGTCATATTATTTGTCATATTTATTATTACATGAAATTGATAAAAATATTATAAAGTTGTTATTAATAATTAACATAAAAATGATATTTGTAAATTATAATTCATAATTATTTAAGATTTAGAAATTAACATATTTTTAAAATCGATTATAGCTCCTTAGATCAACGAATGCTATGAAAAACATGTGTAACAATCCTCTAAAGAGATTAGCCATCCCAAAACTACCCTCACGCAGGCATTCTTAACATTGGAGTAGTAATGAAATCTAGTGTTATAATTCTAATATGGTTGCATATTTATTAAAAGATAATCATACTTGTGTAATTAAGATCTCAAAAATTAATGAGTCATGATGTATTACAATAATAATATTTCATTTATATAAAATTAACAAAAAGTTACATAAAATTATATTTTTTACACTGTAGATATTAATTTATATGATTTTCTTTTATTAGGGCCATTCTTATAATTAAAAAATTAAATTAAATAAAAATATAAATAATGAAATATATATTTTGAGTAAATATTAAATATTAAACTATGTTATACGAGGGATTTTTTAAATTTTTGGAATTATTATTCGTAAAAATAGATAATTGAGAAAGAGAAAACTATTTTAAAAGTGATAAAAGTTATTGATTGATAACTATAAGACAAAGAGGAAAATAATAACACAAAGATGAGAGATGATTTAATGGAGAGAAAAAAATAAGGGAACATAAAGGAGATAAAGAGAATAAATAAATAAGTTAAAAAGAGAGAAACAATAAAGTAAAGAAGAATAGAAGACAAACAGGTAAAGAAAAAAATAAAAACATAGAATAAAATAAGATAATGATAATTAGAGAGAGAAATAAGTGAAAGAATATGTTATACATTAACATATAAGAAAAATTGTGATAAAAATAAGTTAATAAAAGATAAATTTAAATAATTGAACATATTAAATTTATTAAATATAAAAAATTAATCATATATAATATTTATTTATTTTAAAATCGAAAAACTATTTAAGATTTTTTATTTTAAAATATTACAAATATTTAAAATTTTTTTTGATTTTTTAATTTAATATAATCTTATTCATATTTTAAAAAAAAGAATTAAATAATAAAAAATATAATTATGCTAATCTAATATTTTTATTTTACATAATATAGATTATAAATATAAAAAATATATTTTAGAAGTATGAAACAATTTTTGTTTTCTTATTTTTTATAACATAATATTGCATTGATTAACAAATGCATACACACGACATATATATACTATTGTATACTTAAATTAATTCTAATTTGTTATTATCGTTATATGTTATTTTGCTAAATATTAAAGAAATTTAAAGTTATTATTTTATTATATCATATGATGTTTCACATTTTTATTACATAAATTTAATGTAATGGTATAAAGTTGTTATTAAATATTAATTACCACAATGGAAATTACAAAAAAATATTTTTTATTGACTTAATTTTTTAATATTAACATGTTATTAAAATTAATTATTACTCATTAGAAAAAAAGAGCATTTTTGGAAAAAAATTGCAACGTAAGAACTTCTCAAATGGCCACTAATGTCGATAATACACATGTCTAAGAATGCATAACTTTAGAGTTCTAAATAGATCAAGTGCTATAATGATTGGTTGTCACACATGCATGCAAAAGATAAATTATCATAGTTGTGTGATTATTGCCTTGATTATAATGAACCATTTCTAAAATAATCTAAATTATCAAGAATGTGTACTATTTTTAAACAAATTATAATTATCATATATGTCTTAACATATTCTAATAACAATATTTATTATGTAAAATTAAGAAAAAATAATTAGCATAAACTATTATTTTCAACAAATCTAACATTAATAAATAAGGTTTATTTCACTATGTTATCATTCTTATAAAAAATTTTAAAATAAAAAAATAAATAAATAATAAGATATATAATTATCATTAATATTATATTTAGAATTAGGTAATATAAGACATTTCACATATATTATTAATTTATGGCACAAAAAAGGATAAGGAAGAAAGAAAAAAAAATTATAAGAGAGAAAGTTATGAATTAATAAGACTAAAATAAAGAGAAAAATAATAATAGGGATAGATGAGTGATTATTTAATAAAGAGAACATAAGAAAAACATAGAGGAGATGAGTGAAAAAATAAAAACATAAAAAGGAGAGAAATCAAAAATTAAGAAAGAGTGAAGGAGAGAGAGAGAGAGAGAGACAATAGAGAATATTAGGATATAAATACTATAGAGACAAAAAAAGAATGATAATAGGAGAGAGAAAAAATGGTAGAATATGAGAGATATTGAGATAAAGGCAAAAAATGAGAAAAATAGTTAAATGAAAGTTAAATCTCAATAGTAATATTTGTAATGCTTATAAAATATAACACGTTAATCTTATATAACATTTAATATTAATAAAGTATAAAAATATTTGAAAGAGCAAAAGTACACCTTATTCCATCATGAAAAATATAATTGATATAACAAAGCCAACTATTAACATTATGCTAAAGATAGAGCGATGTCAATGAAAAAAAAGAAAAGCAAAGGACATGTTGTAATGTAAGTACTATGTAAAATATTACTTAACTCTGCAAAACTTATTAATTCATTGTTTATTTTTTTATTGAGAAAATGAGGTTAATTATAACATCAATGCCAACATTGAGTTCAATTCCAAAAAATTCTTTTTTTCGTGGTGTATAATGGGAACAAAGGTCCTTTCAAAAAATGTGTTCCATATATAAAATTGAGTAGAATTGAAGATCTACCACATTAATTTGTCAATTGTGAAATTCACGAGAAGGTTTATATGGTTTTTTTAAAATTTTTTATTGGCATCACCCTTTTATAGCATAATGTTATGAAAAAACTTATGAAGAGAATCGAACAATGCTGGAGAGCAATGTGGGACAAGAAAATAAAAATTTTCTGCATCACAAATTGTTGAATTTCAAGATTAAAGTACACCTTCCAATTGTGCATTTTCACGATTGTACGATCTCTACCGCAATTCATCATTCAAATCGAAATATCCTTCAGTGGTGTGATTGCGACCAACAACACAGCAACAGCCATCCAACTATCGCCTCTAGTGGTTACGAAATTTCCTATTATGAAAAATGAACAAAGCCATTTTGTAATACGGGATAACGCACTCAAGAATTTTTTGCATGGTGACTGTCTGAATTGTGGTATTCAGGTGCTGTGCCCGATCATGCAATTTTACCATCGAATGATCACCGCAAAATTTTATCTTTCAAACCACTAATTCTTTTAGCAGTCTGATCGCATCATTTTACAATCACACTATCCATATTTTTGCTACTGCCCAAGCTAAATGCTACTATTAGATTGCAATATTTATGTAATAGACTTGATTAATTTCATATTTATGAAAATGTAGATTTAGTTGCATAGGAATAATTGTTCATTTTTGTAATCAATTGATGTTGGAGCGTTCGGATCGAACGACAACTATGCAAAAACTTTTTTAGCCATTTTTTGAAGCCCTTTGAGAGTTATTTATTTATTTTCCTAATTAAAATATTACAGAAGCTGCAAAAATTCTAACGGCTAAATTGGGTGTTTGGTAAGTGCTATTAGCCATTACAAATTGCATATAAATAGAAGAGTTTTGTACAAAAATGAGAATAAAAATTTTTATATGATCTTAAAAAAATTTTAAAGCTACTGGTAGCTCATTTCCCTTATCATTTTCAAATGCGGCAATGATGTTCACCCACCAAACTTCTAAAATTTCTTTCCCTCTCTAATCATCTAAGTTGCTAGTCTTCTTGATATTGAATTAATTAAATTAATAAACTTCTACCTTTTTATTGATTTTATCAGCCATGAGATTTTGTTGTATTGATTTAGATTTTATTTCATTGAATATTTTTCTTTTTCTCATTTATTTCGTTTCAAGGAATTAGTAGCATGTTCTGTTTATTTCATTATAAGACCATAGTAGTCTATCTCATTTGTCTATAAGTTGTGAGTGTTTAGTCTACTCCTTTATTGACGAAAGGCTTACATTGTCTCAAAAGATCATCCATCCCAAAACTCACTTAAGCAAGCTTAACATTGGAGTAGTAATTAGATCTAGTGCTATAATGATAATATTTTCACATATGTAAAAAATAATAATCGTAGTTGTGTGATTATCGTCTTGAAAATAAATAATCATGTTGTATTATAATAGTATTATTTTATTTATATTAAATTAATAAAATATTTCATAAACTATTAATTTTTATAACATAGATATCAATATATATGATTTGTTTTTGTTTGGTTACATTCTTATAATTAAAAAATTTAATTACATCAAAAATATAAATAACAAAATACATATTTTTCATAAATATTATATAGTAAACTATGATATATGAGGGATTTTGAAAAATTTTTTAATTAATATTCTCAAAAAGGAATAATAAAGATAGAAATAACTATTTTAAAAGAGAGTGAAAAAGTCACAAATTAATAAGTGTAAGATAAAGCGGAAAATAATAATTCAGTTTAAAAATCTTTATTTGCTGAATAATTTAACATTTAATTAAAATACTATAAGCTTAAATAAGATAATAGATTTAACAAAGCACACTATTAACTTGAAAATTTTGAAGATAACTTTTTAACGTCCAAATGTAGAGTTTATTACTTCATGAAAAAATAACAGATATAACAAAGCACACTATTAGCATTATGATAAAGATAGGCTAATGGCAACAGGAAAAGAAAAACAAATGACATAATGTAATGTAAGTAATATGTAATATAGTACTTAACAATGCAAAACTTATTAATACGTTTATTTTTTTAGTTGAGAAACTGAGATTGTTTTTTACAACAACACCAACATTGAGTTGAATTCAAAAAAATTCTTTTTTGTGCTTTGTATCACAAAGAACGTGATCCACATATAAAATTAAACTAAAATTTGAGATCTACTATATTAATTTGTCAATTGCAAAATTGACCAAAAGGTTTATTTGGCAATCTTAAAAGTTTTTATTAGACAATGTAATATGAGACATTTCATATATATTATTTATTTGATAACCCAAAAAAGGATAATGAAGAATGAAAATAATTATTTTTTAAGAGAGAGAAAGTTATGAATTGATAAGAGTAAATTAAAGAGAAAAATAATAATAGAGATAGATAAGAGATCATTTAATAAAGAAGAGAACATGAGAAAAACATAGAGGATATCGAGAGAAAAAATTGAAAATTTGAAGGGGGATAGAAATGAAAAGTTAAGGGAGGATGGAAGAGAGAGAGAGGCAAAGAAAAATATTATGATATAAATAATATAGAGACAACAAAGTGAATGATAATAGGAGAGAGAAAAAAGTGAGTGAATATTAGAGATATAAGATAAAGAGAAAAAAAATAAGAGAAACAACTAAATGAATGTTAAATCTCAATAATAAAACTTATAATATTTATGAAATATAACAATTTAATCTTATATAATATTTAATAATAAAAAATATGACACCTTTTGAGATTTATTATTGCTTTATAATATCAAAAGTATTTTGAAAATATTTTGACTATTAATTTAATATTACCTTTTATCTCTAATATTTTATAATATAATATTTTTTTTTAAATTTAAAAAACTAAATACACAACATATATATGCTATTATAAACTTAAATTAATTCTAATTTGTTATACTCAATATAAGTTCTATAAAACGATGTGATGTATTTATTATTATATAATATTGAAAATAACTTTATAAAGTAGTTTTTTAAAAAATTATTATTATAATGTTAATTATCAACTATCATTTATCATAATTTATTTAAGTTATAATATCATAAAGATTAATAGTCATACACTAAAAAAAGAATGCTATGAAATAGTTTTTTCAACACAAGGACGTTTAAAAAGCCACTATCACAATACCACTATGGCTCAAGCTTGCTTATCTCTTGAATTCTAATGAGATCCAATGCTAAAATGCCCATGTGGTCGAACATGCATACAAATGAAAAAAATATCATTGTTATGTGATTATTTTTTTGGTGGTAGTGAATAACTTCTAAAATTTCTTAAATTATAGTGCATATACACTTTTAAAAAAATTTATGATTATTATGTGTTATAATATATTATAATATAATTTTTTATTTAAATAAAATTTCAAAATAATTGCATAAACTATTATTTTCAACAAATTAGATAACTCTAACTGAAAGTTTTTCAATTATGATACCATTTTTATAAATTAAAAATTAAGCTACTTAATTAATATTTATAACAAAATATATATTTATCATATATATTATTTATTAAACTAGATTTTTTCTTAAAAATTATAAATTGATTTGCTGAAAAAAAAATAATGGAGCCAGAGATGATTATTCTAAAAGAGAGATAAAGTCATGAATTTGTAAAGTCAAAATGGAGGTTAAAATAATAATAGAGAGATAATTTGTTGAAGAAGAAAAGATAAGAGGGAACATAAAAAAAATAGAAAGAATAAATAAATGAGATAGATAATGAAACAAAACAAAAATATTAATAATGTGAGAAAGATGAAAGAGAATGTGTTAAAGACAAATAAGCGAGAAAAATAATTTAATAAAAATTTACCCAATAAAAACTAATAGGTTTTCTATAGTGAACCACGTTGATTTGATGGTATTAACTTCTGAACAAGGTTGTGCATGTAATCAAATCAAAATATTCAAATTTTAAGAGAGTAATTGATTACGGCTCCATAAATCCAACAAAATAAAAGCAAATCACCCGCTTGTTGCTCACGTAGCTCAAGAGATTTGTTTGCAATCACAGTAATGGCTAGCCAACTAAATTAATTAGACTTTTAACTTTTGGATAGAAAACTTCAATTGGATTAGGCCAGCTCAAATACAAAGTAAGCAACCAGCATTTTAATCTCCCTTATTGAGAGGACGATCCCCACCTCGATCCCACCATCCACCTCCCTACTGTTTACCAGCAAAAATGCCCTTTTCTTCTCCATCGACAATGTAATAGCCTCAGTGTTTCGTATGTTATTTTATTTTATTTGCTTAAACGAAAGAGCTCTGTGAGACGAATCCAACGATGTTTAATTTGTAATTTTCGGAGATCTAATGAATAACTTATGAATTTTTGAAGATTTGGGATAAATTTGTAAAGATCTGTAATTTTTAAATGTCGGCTTAGTTCAAATCCGATTGGCGGAGGATATATTTGCAAATATAAAATTTAGAGGGGTTTTCTGAAAAATGCGGTTCACGACCGTTCGTTTTAGTCGGTTTCGGCCGCGGCTATAAAAGCCGACTATGCGCGTTTAAAACGTGTTTCTGCAAAAACGACTGCGAGGCACGACGACGAGAAATTTTCGTGATTTTCGGCACGCGACGACAACGGCCAAAGAAGGTGAGAATTTTTATTTGCTTTGTATTTTTTATAAGTTTTTCGGGGAGCGGCGGTCAGTTGGTCGGCGAGAGACGCAAGAAATTTCGAAGTTCGCCGGCGAAATATTATGGTTTCGCCGGATGCGAGAGAGAGAGAGAGAGCGAGGGGGCGGCGTGAACCGGTCCAGGCTTTCGACCGGGTGACGCTGCTGAACCGGATGCCGAGCGCGCGCGGTCCAGCACGTCGAGCGCGCGGTCTAGCGCGCCGAGCGGGCGGTCCAGCGACGGCGTAAGAATTTGGGAATTTAGAAAAATCGCAGTTGTTGAAAGCTGTTAGGAAAAGCTTTTAGAATGTTTTTCTGTGCGGCGGTTCAGCGACGAGCGCAGGCGGTCCAGCATAGACCGTGGCCGGTCCAGCACCTTTTGGGATTTATTTTGGGGTGTGTTTGGGAAAGCTTTTAGAATGCAATTTTTGACTAATAAGCATATTTAAATTAATTATTTTTGTATTTTACGGGCTTGTAGGACATCAAGAAGAATCAGAAGTGAGTAAGACAGTTGGTACAGCAAATTCAAGTTGATAAATTCCTAACCCTATGATGTAGCACAATATTATGTGTTTGTTTTACATGGTTTCTTTCAGTTACATGATGTTTTTGTTGTTCTATATATTGATGTTTATTTTATTTGCATGACAACTAAAAAGGAAAGAAATAATATGGTACAATATGCTAAAGAAAGAGACGAAACAATATGACATGAAAGGACTTTTAATATGACATGGATTGATGTTTGGAAAATGACAAATAAAACAATGAGATTCCCAGAGAACATTATCCTCACCACTAGGCTCAGCGTGTGGGATCGCAGGGTATCGATCTTCGAATCAGATATCTGCCTAGTGTTATGTGCTATGACTCCATGATGATTTACACCAGGCTTAGCGTGTTGGATCGCAGGGTATGGTACCATACCTGCTTGGTGGCGCTAGGCTCAGCGTGTTGGATTGCAGGGTAACAATCTTCAGATCAGATATCTGCCTAGTGTTATGTGCTTGGTTGGATGTCGACTAGAGGATAGTCATTGATGATTGGATCAAGAGGATAATGCATCAAAGGGAATTGGGCCTGGTAATAACACATTATATAAGGAACTTGCATTGCTTTATGGTTTTCATTTGGCATTACCTTATATATATGACATATGATATGATTTTAGCATGATGCCTATGATTCATCTTTATTTTTTATGGTATTTTGTTATGCCTTTTTATTTAATTGGTTAACTATGTAGAATTATCTACTGAGATGTATAAAATCTCATTTAGTGCTTACATCACAGGTCATGAAACCACTACACCAAGAGATGGGAATGGTACTGCTACAAAAGAACCCTTTTCACGAGATGTGTAAAAGAAAGGGAGGGGTTGGTGTGATTATTATAAAAACATGTTCGTGTTTATATATATTGCAAATTTTGGAGTGTGTGTTTGTCTTACCGTCAGGTCCCCACCTTTGATTTTTTGTTATTTGTCCTCACTTGATGTAACAACTAAGCAAAATTTATGATAATATTATTATATAATGGTACTTGGTGCGGTGGGGGCTTGACAAGGTGGTATCAGAGCTTTGGTTTAGAAATAGGTGGGAAATAAGAGTGAGGACACCAGCACAACATATGCATTTACATCTTTAGTGTTATTTCTCACATAGATATTAGTTGTTAAATAACTTATAAGGTTTTGTAGGATTGTAATATCATTTACATCATGGAAAGATCTGAATCTGGAAATATGGAAAAGGGAAAAGGAAGAGAGCAACAAGGAGATACCCAGCAGGAATTACCGCAAACTTTAATCTCTTTGTTACGATCCATTGGAAGCACTAGTAGTACCAGAGAAGAGGCATCTATTGATTTGGTGGTTGACCAATTTCAGCGGATGCATCCTCCTTCTTTTACTGGGGAAGAGGATCCAATGATTGCTGAAAATTGGTTAGAACAAATGAATATTATCTTTGAAGGGATATCTTGCTCAAATGATACAAAAGTGGCATTGGCAGTTTTGGTACTCAAAGATGCTGCCAGATTGTGGTGGAGTTCTCGACATCGGCTTCGATTTTCTAGCAGACCAATGAAAGACATTTCCTGGGAAGATTTTACAAAAGAATTTGAGCAATGGTATATGCCTCTGTCAATGAAAGCCAAAATGAGGGAAGAATTGAATAATCTCAGGCAAGAAAAACTATCAGTTACTGCATATGAAATCAAATTCTCCCACCTAGCTAAATATGTACCCCTGTTAGTAACACCTGAAGAACAACGATGCTACATGTTTCGACGAGGTTTACGGGACGAAATTCGGGCAGCTTTAGTAGCCGTTCGAACAACAAACTATGTGGAGTTACTGGAGCATGCCTGCACTGTTGAGCTCGAACTCAGTTTGCTAGTAGTGAGCAAAGAAGAAGAGAAGAAAAGATTTGATCCTCGAAGGTCTAAATTCAGATTCACAGGAAAAAGTGGTAGTCCAAGTTTTTCAAGAGAAGAAACGTCCACTCATTCAAGATTTAGTAGGTTCAGACCATATGGATCGAGTACTAGCAGAACTAGTTAGCGTTCAGATGGAACGAGTAGACGCGGGAAATGTGGAAAATGCCATATGGGAGAATGTAGATCAGAGTCTATTCGATCAGTTAGATGTTACATATGCGAAGAACTAAGGCATTTTGCTCGAGATTGCCCAAAGTTATTTGAATTGAAAAATGTCGATGCTTCAACCAGTGGAGTTAGAGAGGATGCAAGTCGAGGTAGAGGCCGCAGATCTACGATGACTTCAGGTGCTGTGGTTAGAGGTGGAGCAACAGGAAGGGGAGGTCAGGCACGTATTTATTCGATCACTCAGCAAGATGCTCCACACTCTACTGATGTTATTATAGGTATGCTCGTGTTACACAAATTTTTTTATATATACCTTTGATTTTGGAGCCTCGTATTCTATTATATTCATTAATTCACTCTATTGATATCATTATATAGGTATGTTAGTGTTTCACAACTTACCTGTTTCTGTACTTTTTGATTGTGGAGCATCACATTCCTTTATATCCATCATTGCATCAAGACGAATAAATGCCATATTACACTCCATGAAAGATCTATTAGTAGTCAAAATGCTGGATGGAAATAGTATCAGTGTAGAAAATTTTATTGAAGATGAGATAGACATCAGAGGAAAACAATTCTTAGTATTGCTACATATCTTACCTCTGACAGAATTTGACATAATCCTTGGCATGGATTGGTTGTGTCAACATAAAGTAAAAATAGATTGTTATGAAAAGAGGATTGAAATCCCAATCCTGGGAGAAGATAAAATAATCTATTTTGGCCAAGGGAGAAAAATTCCTATCATAACTATGCTCAATGCTTAGAAACTATTGAAGAAAGGATATACTGGATGTCTTGTCTCCATTGTGGATTTGGATAGACAATTTGGTCAACCCTCAGAAGTACCAATAGTTAAAGAATATTTTGATGTCTTCCTAGAGGAATTATTAGAATTACCCCCAAATAGAAAAATTGAATTTGAAATTCAATTGATTCCTGGTGCTGAGCCAATTTCAAAATCTCCTTATCATATGGCACCTGCTGAACTATAAGAACTTAAAATACAACTACAAGAATTATTAGACAAAGGATTTATTAGGCCAAGTGTCTCCCCATGGGGAGCACCTATCTTATTTGTGAAAAAGAAGGATGGTAGTCTTCGTATGTGCGTGGACTATCGAGAAATCAATAAAATCACCATCAAGAACAAATATCCTTTGCCTCGGATTGATGAGCTGTTTGATCAGTTACATGGAGCAGTTGTATTTTCAAAAATTGATTTGCGATCTGGATATCATCAGTTAAAAATCAAGCAGGAAGATGTTCCAAAGACAGCTTTCAGAACCAGGTATGGACACTATGAATTCTCAGTACTACCTTTTGGGCTAACTAATGTACCAGCAACTTTTATGGATTTAATGAATCGAGTGTTCAAGAAACATTTGGATCACTTTATCATTGTCTTTATTGATGATATCCTAATTTATTCAAAATCCTCTGAAGAACATGGTACACATTTACATTTAACACCACAGACTTTGAGAGAAAACCAATTATATGCCAAATTCTCGAAATGTGAGTTTTGGTTATCCAAAGTCATTTTCTTAGGATATGTTGTCAGTGTAGAAGGAATTTCTATGGATCTACAAAAGATTTCAGCTATCATCGATTGGCCAAGACCCACAACAGTGACGGAGGTCAGAAGCTTCTTGGGATTAGCTGGATATTACAGGATATTTGTCAAGGGTTTTTCTCAAATTGTCACACCGTTAACCAATTTAACATGGAAAACTACAAAATTTGAATAGGATGCAGCTTGTTAAAATAGCTTTCAAATACTGAAAGAGAAATTAACTACAGCTCCAATTCTAGCAGTGCCAGAAGGAATAGAAGGTTATCAAATATATAGTGATGCCTCATTGCAAGGGATAGGTTGTGTACTGATGCAGCACCACAAACAAATTGCATACGCATCGAGACAGCTTAAGGCACATGAAAAGAATTATCCTGTGCATGATTTGGAGCTAGCAGCTATCATTTTTGCTTTAAAAATTTGGAGACATTACTTATATGGAGTTAAATGTATGATATTTACTGATCATCAGAGCTTAAAATATATCTTCACTCAAAAGGAATTAAATTTTAGGCAAAGACGATGGTTGAAATTTATTAAAGATTATGATGTGAAAATCACATATCATCTAGGTAAAGCAAATGTGGTGGCTGATGCTCTCAGTAAAAAGGCTAATGCTAATAGCTTATTAACTACTTTCCCACAAGAAAGGCAAGTGATCTTTAAGATGGACAAATTGCAATTGGAATATGAAATACAAAGAAATACGATGTTGCTAGCTCACTTATCTGTAAGACCAGATTGGTTGATATCAAGTAAAGAAGACCAGGCTAAAGGCCCATAACTACAAAAGATAATCGAAAAGGTCCACGAAGAACAAGCCTCTAAATTTAAATTAGATCAGGATGGTCTACTTTGATTTCAAGATAGATTATGTATTCCAGCACATCAGCAACTCAAAGAATTACTACTAAAAGAAGCTCACAACTCTCGATATTCCATACATCCAGGAGAGAATAAAATGTATCAAGAGTTGAGACAACAATACTGGTGGCCAAGGTTAAAGAAAGATGTGGCTAATGGGGTTTAAAGGTGTTTAATTTGCCAGTAAGTCAAGAACAACAAAAACCTAGAGGATTACTACAGTCATTACCAATACCAGAATGGAAATAGGAGGAAGTGGCAATGGATTTTGTAGTTGGATTGCCAAGATCACCGGTAGGTCATGATGTAATTTGGGTGATAGTGGATAGGCTGACAAAAACTGCTCATTTTCTTGCTATAAAGACAACTTATTCTGTTGAAAAATTATCTCAAGAATATGTAAAACAAATTATCAAGTTGTATGGGATACCAAAAGTTATTATCTCTGACAGAGATCCTAAATTCACTTCTCACTTTTGGAAGAGTATACATCAAGCCTTTGGTACAAGTTTAAAGTTTAGTACAACCTTTCACCCTCAAACAGATGGTCAATCAGAGAGAACTATAAAAACTTTGGAGGATTTACTACGACTTTGCATTTTAGATTTTGGAGGAGATTGGGAAAGTCACTTACCGCTGGTAGAATTTGCTTATAATAACAGTTATCAGTCTAGTATTGGAATGGCTTCATATGAAGCACTTTATGGTAGAAAATGTCAATCACCTTTATGCTGGAACAAAGGGAAAGAAAGAAGTTTGATGGGTCCTGTATTTGTGGAAAAGTAACTGAAAAGATCAAAACCATTCAAAGAAGAATGAAAGTTGCACAGGACAGACAAAAGAAATACTATGATATCAAACATCGAATAGTAGAATTTCAAGAAGGAGAGCATATATTTGTTAAAGTAAGTCCAACAAAAGGTATCATTAGGTTTGGAAAGGTAGGAAAATTAAAACCTAAATTCATTGGTCCTTTTCAAATACTAGAAAGGGTTGGACAAGTAGCATATCGGCTGGCTTTACCTCCTTAGTTTGTAGTAGTACATAATGTTTTTCATATTTCAGTGTTAAGAAAATACATTTAAGATCCCTCCCATGTGGTGAGTTACATGGATCCAGACATCGAAATTTAGAAAGTTTTAACTTACCTAGAAACACCACTAAGGATCCTTGATCGACAAGAGAAAAAGTTAAGAAATAAGGTTATTCCTATGGTTAAAGTCTTATGGCACGGTCAAATAGAAAGAGAAGCTACATGGGAAGTAGAAGCAGATATGATTACTCGGTATCCAGAACTGTTCTAAATTTCGTGACGAAATTTTTGTAAGGAGGGAAGATTGTAACAGCCTCAGTGTTTCGTATGTTATTTTATTTGCTTAAATGAAAGAGCTCTGTGAGACGAATCCAACGATGTTTAATTTGTAATTTTCGGAGCTCTAATGAATAACTTATGAATTTTTGAAGATTTGGGATAAATTTGTAACGTAGAGGATAGATCTGTAATTTTTAAATGTTGGCTTAGTTCAATTCCAATTGGCAGAGGATATATTTGCAAATATAAAATTTAGTGGGGGTTTTCTGCAAAATGCGGTTCACGACTGTTCGCTATAGTCGGTTTCGGTCGCGGCTATAAAAGCCGACTCTGCGCGTTTGAAACGTCTTTCTGCGAAAACGGAGGCGAGTCACGACGGCGAGACACGATGACTAGAAATTTTCGTGATTTTCGGCACGCGACGACAACGGCCAAAGAAGGTGAGAATTTTTATTTGCTTTGTATTTTTTATAAGTTTTTCGGGGAGCGGCGACCAGTTGGCCAGCGAGAGACGCAAGAAATTTCGAAGTTCGCCGGCGAAATATTACGGTTTCGCCGGACGCGAGAGAGAGAGAGAGAGGGGGGGCGGCGTGAACCGGTCCAGGCTTTGGACCGGGTTACGCTGCTGAACCGGATGCCGAGCACGCGCGGTCTAACACTTCGAGTGCTCGGTCCAGCGCGCCGAGCACGCCCGGTCCAGTGCCGAGAGCACATGGTCCAGCGCGCCAAGCGGGCGATCCAGCGACGGTGTAAGAATTTGGGAATTTAGAAAAAACGCAGTTGTAGAAAGCTGTTTGGAAAAGCTTTTAGAATGTTTTTTTGCACAGGCGGTTCAGCGACGGGCGCAGGCGGTCCAGCATAGACCGTGGCCGGTCCAGCGCCTTTTGGGATTTATTTTGGGGTGTGTTTGGGAAAGCTTTTAGAAAGCAATTTTTCACTAATAAGCATATTTAAATTAATTATTTTTGTATATTACGGGCTTGTAGGACATCGAGAAGAATCAGAAGTGAGTAAGACGGTTGGTGCAGCAAATTCAGGTAGATAAATTCCTAACCCTGTGATGTAGCACAATATTATGTGTTTGTTGTACATGGTTTCTTTCAGTTACATGGTGTTTTGGTTGTTCTATATGTTGATGTTTATTTTATTTGCATGACAACTAAAAAGGAAAGAAATAATATGGTATAATATGCTAAAGAAAGAGACGAAACAATGTGACATGAAAAGACTTTTGATATGACATGGATTAATGTTTGGAAAATGACAAATAAAACAATAAGATTCCCAGAGAACATTATCCTCACCACTAGGCTCAGCATGTGGGATCTCAAGGTAACGATCTTCGAATCAGATATCTGCCTAGTGTTATGTGCTTGGTTGGATGTCGGCTAGAGGACAGTCATTGATGATTGGATCCAGAGGATAATGCATCAAAGGGAATTGGGCCTGGTAATAACACACTATATAAGGAACTTGCATTTTTTTATGGTTTTCATTTGGCATTACCTTATATATAGGACATATGGTATGATTTTTGCTTGATGCCTATGATTCATCTTTATTGTTTATGGTATTTTGTTATGCTTTTTTATTTAATTGGTTAACTATATGGAATTATCTACTGAGATGTATAAAATCTCATTTAGAGCTTACATCACAGGTCATGAAACTACTGCACCAAGAGATGAGAATGGTACTGCTACAAAAGAACCCTTTTCACGAGATGTCTAAAAGAAAAGGAGGGGTTGGTGTGATTATTATAAAAACATGTTCGTGTTTATATATATTGCGAATTTTGAAGTGTGTGTTTGTCTTACCGTCGGGTTCCCACCTTTGATTTTTTGTTATTTGTCCTCACTTGATGTAACAGCTAAGCAAAATTTATGATAATATTGTTATATACTGGTACTTGGTTCGGTGGGGGCTTGACAGACAACAACTCCACCTTTGTCGGCCTCTCCCACGCAAAACCCATCAAGTACAAATACAGCTTCGGTGACCCTACCACTATAAGCACCCTCATCTCGACAAACTGCTTCATCAACCTCACCCATTTCTCAAACACCTCAAACGCCTCTATCTCCAAGCCTCGTATCACTTCTCAAACTACTTCCACCATCGTAACCGCTGCTTGTCCTCCCTCACCCACCAACTCCTCTTTCGCATCTCTAGGAAGTATGCCCAATAGTTGTCGAAGTAAGCAGCTGAGATAGTCAGCTTTAGCTATGATCGGCATCCCATCAGGAACTGGAATTGCTTCTTCTTGCTATTCGCATCAACCCACATGCATGAGGCTACCTATGTGAGCTCACACGCGAGTGCGTAAGGCAAGCATTGCAAGATCTTACACAGCCCAAGACGGTGGATCTCAACCAGCCCAAAAATTATGATCGCCAGCACCACATTGGGTTTGTAGGAAAGGTCCATATCACTAAGCTTCTCTTGATTTTGAGGTCGTCCATGCCTTTGATGAAGAGGCCCCCTATTCTCCTCAAGTTGGATATCAGCACGCGGTCGAAATAGGGTAGGGGGAGAAGGGGAGACTCATGTTGTGACCTAATTTGGAAATGTTGGCCTAAGGCTTCATGAAATTGTTGTAGCTGGAGGAGTCGACAGTTGGGTGCTGGAGATTGGTGTCGACAGCAATGCTGTAGTTGGGAAAAAGAGTGACCTGAACTGTGAGAATTACCGTTTTAGGACATAAGGAAAGGAGATGGTGGAAATGGGTTGCAGTACTGGTGTGGTGGGAGGAGATCTCATAGAAGTTGTCAGAACTAGTGGATGTGGTAGTGGGAATTGTATCGGAGTTTGAGCAGTGGATGGAAGGAGGTTTTGTAGTGGACATTGTGAGTGAGTAGGCAAGTGGGTGGAAAGGGCAGAGGGCGATGGTGTTAACAAACTTTAAGTGTTTCTTATATATTTTAAATGTTTGTTAGCATTTTTTGGAGTTTAAATGTTCAAAAAAATTAGAATTTTAAATCAAGAACAAAAAGAACATGGAACACTACAGCATTGAAGGGAGAAGGAGCAAAAGATTTTTTTGAGAGGGTGTATTTTATTTAAAATGTTCATAATTATGCAACAAATCATTCCCAAATTTATGTATGACAATTATGATAATTGGTTCGTTCTATTTAAAGCCCTACTTTGCTCATATAACCTTTGGTAGATTATTGTTTATGGCTATGAGAATCAGATGCTACTAAAGCGGAGAAGAATCCGTTCGAAGAAACTTTCCAGAAAGACAAAAAGGCATTGTTCATGATATATCAAGGGCTTGATGAAGCCACTTTTGAGAATGTTGCAGAAGGGACGACAAGCGAAGAGGTTTAGAATAAAGTCAAGCAATCATCAATGGTATTGAAAGTGTGAAGCGTGTACATCTTCCAATCCTTAGAGGTAATTTTGAGCATTCAAGGATTAATGGAAATGAGATTATCTCATATTATGTTTGATGCTTGATTACTATCGTGAATTTCATGAAGAGAAATGGAAAACAAATTGATGATATACGTGTGATTGAAAGGTACTTTGTTTTTTAACTCCTATGTTTGAGCATGTGGTAACAACAATTAAAGAATCTAAAGATATAGGTAGATTATCTATTAAAGAGCTAATATGTTCTTTATAGTGCATGAGCAATGACTAAAGAAATGGTCTAAAGTTGCTCCTATTGATCTAGCATTACAATGAAAACTAAATTTAAAAGAAGACAATACCTTAAAGAAAGACAATTCAAATTCAAAGAGAAGAGGACAAGGTTCTTATTGAGAATGTGGGATAAATTGTTCCTAAAATTGACCTCAATAAAAATTTAATCAATGTTACACTCATCACAGGCATGAAAGAAATAATGCCTTTCAAGAAAAAGGATGAGGAAGAAATGTTGAATGTTATAGTGGTCATAAGTTTTGTCATTACGCTTCTGATTGACAGCATAAGAACAACAAATCAAGCTAAGTTGAAATATCACAAGAAGACTTAGTATCATTATTAGCCAAAAAAAGAAGGTAACAAAAGAAGATTTATGCAAAGAAAATTAAAATTTTCATTAAAAACATTTAAGACAATAAAATTTAAAAGCATTAAAAAAGCAATTTGAAATATGTTGCACAATTATGGCTTAAAAATATAGTAATATGGGATTTTCAGTAGAGATTTAAGTAAGTGGACCAAAAACTATTATTGTTTGCTTTCTTGAATATGTAATAAAACAATTTAGACATGCTTTAAGATAAATTGTTAGCAAAGAGATTTGCTAGAATGAATTTAATTTAGTTGTTAATAAATAACTTAATAAAATAAGTTAGAACAATATAAATTGATGGTGACAATATAAAAATAATTTTAAAATCTTAATAATATAATTTTCATGATATATATCCATAAGTTTGAACTTTTGAATTATTGATGCTCATAAAACATCACATTAAGAGCCCATATAGGTGTTGCATGGTGTTGATGTCTTAATACTTAAAATACATTTAAAAAATATTTATTTATTGAACTATTAAATGTAGAGTTTATTCCATTATGAAAAAGATAATAGATATAACAAAGGACGTTATTAACATTATGCAAAAGATAAGGCAATGCTAAAACAATGAAAAACAAATGACATATTGTAATGTAAATACTATGTAATATAGTACTTAACTATGCAAAACTTGTTCACACGTTATTTTTTTTAGTTGAGAAAATGAAATTAATTGTAACATCAATACAAAGATTGAGTTGAATTCCACAAAATTATTTTTTTCGTGGAGTACACCTGGAACAAACGTCATGTTAAAAAATGTGATCCGCATATAAAATTTAACTAGAACATAAGATTTACCACGTTAATTTGAAAAATATGAAATTGAACAACAGGTTTATTTGGCGTTTAAAATTTTTTTATTGAAATCACTCTATCTTTACAACAATCTTACAAAAATACTTATAAAGAGAAACGAACTTGCTAGAGAGCAATGTAGTAGAAAAGATTAAAGTTTTCTGCACGACAAATTACGGAATTGCGGATTTGAGGTGCACCGTTCAATTGTTCATTTTTGCAATTGTACAATAATTGTTACACTTCATCTTACAAACCAAAAAATCTTTCAGCCATGTGATCGTGGCAAACAACACAACAACAATTGTCAAACTAACACCTCCAGCGATTACGAAAATACCTATAATGAAAATTGAACGAAGACATTGTGCAATATGGCACAAAGCAAAAACGTTTATACATGGTGAATTTTTGAATTATGGAATTATGGTGCACCATCTGATCACACATTTTTGCCATCGAACGATCACTGACATATTTTATCTTTCAAACCACTAATTATTTGAGCCTTCCGATGGCACTTTGTCAAGATTGCATGGTCCGTATTTCTTCAATTGCCAAGCTAAATCCTTTTGTTAGATTGCAATTATGATATAATTGATCTGATCAATTACATTTTAATAAAAACACAGATTTGATTGCATACATTTAAATGCTCAGTTTCATGATAAAATGGTGGCGGAGCATTCGGATCGAATGACAACTGTGCAATGGCTTTTCAAGCCGTTTTGTGAGACATTGGGAGTTATTTATTTATTTTTTTCCAAATTAAAGTATTGCAAAAGTAGAAAAAAAATTAATGGATAAATTGGATGTATTGTATATGCTTTTAGCCTTCACAAATTTCATATTAATGAAAGATTTTTGTACAAAAATAAGAATAAAATTCTTTATACGATCCTAAGTAAAAATATTAAAGCCATTAGCAGCTTGTTTCCCTTATTGTTTTCATACACTGCTGCGCTATTCACTCGTCGAACTTGTAAAATTCCTTTCCTCTTCTAATCTGCTAAGTTGCAAATTTTCTTGATATTGAATTCATTTCATTAAGATATCTATACCACTTTACTGATTTTATCAACCACAATGTTTGGTTATATTGATTTAGAATTTATGTCAGTGAACATTTCTGTTTCTTTCCATTTATTTTGTTGCAAGAAATTAGTAGAATGTTTGATTTATTTCATTGTAAGACCGTAGTAGTCATTCTCACTTGGCTCTTTGTTATGAGGGTTTGGCCTACTCCTTTATTGATGAAAGTCTTATATTGTGTTTTGTTTTCTTTATTTTTTTTGGCACAGACTTATGGTTGTTTTATAAGTCAAACCTCCTAAAATTAAAATTTTACAATTTTAACTACTATTAATTTTTCAATTACATGACTTCTATAAAACTTAATATGTGTTTAAAATAAAATTAAAACTTATACAGAATCACTTTTATATATTTGTTAAACTTCATTAAAAATTATTATAAATATTTTATAGAAATATTTTGTAATAAATCAAAATTTGATTTGTAGCATTTCACCTCACATTTGTTCAACCTCACTATAAAAATCTTATTAAAACTAATTATCTTTCACGAGAAAAGGAGTGCTATGGAAAAAATATATGCAACACAAGTACTTCTCAAGAGGTCATCTATCTTAATATTGCTTTCAGACAATCATGCTTAACTTCTGAGTCTTATTAGGATCGAGTGCTATAATGTTGGTGTGGTCACAAATGCATGCAAAAGACAAAAAATGGTAGTTTCATGATTATTATTTTATAAATAACAAACCATTTAAAAAAGGTGTCCAAATTAACAAATAAATGCACTTCTGAAATTTTTTATCCATGCTTATCATGTATTTCAACTATATTGTAATAATAATATATTATTTACATAAATAAATTAAAAAAAGTTAAACAAACTATTATTTTTTATAATGTTTACATTAATACATATAAATTTCTTCTAATATATTGTCATTCTTATAAATAAAAAATTAAAATGGATAATAAATAAGAACAATAAATTTAATATTTTTATAAAAATTATTTTTTATATTATGCAACGTAAGACATTTGCTAAATAACAATAGTTCATGAGTAGAAAAAGAGACAATGACGATGACGATTGTTATTCTGTGGTAGAGAGGACTAAATAAAAAAGAAAAGAAGAGAGAATATAGAAAAGATTGAAAAAATAAATAAAAATTGCATGATAAAGTAAAGAAGGATAATGGATATAGCGGCTAAGAAGAACATTAAGATATATAGAATAAAAAGAAAAATAAGATAATGACAATAAGAGAAAGAAAAAAGTGAGAGAATTTCAAAGATTTTAAGATAAAGAGAAAAGCATAAACTAAATAATTAAATAAAAGTTAAATCTAAATCATTAAACTTATAATATTTATACAATATAATAAGTCAATCATATATAATATTTAATAATGTAAAAAATATAAACATATATTTTAGGTTTATTACAAATATTTATAATTTGTTTACTAATAAATTTTTTTTTTTAATATCAAATACTCTATAATATAATATTTTTATCTTTAAAAATTAATCGTATAGAATATATAAACTAATTTTAACATAAATTAATTCTAATTAATGATAATTAATATAATTTATTTTGCTTAATAATAAACTAAAAATTTTTAATATTTTATTATGTCAAATGGTGTGCCATATTTATTGTTATGATTAGTTAACAATTATATTACAAATTTACTTTTAAAATTAACTGCTAATATATAATTATAAAATATTATTTACAATAATTTATTTTTTTAAAAACAATAATGTTATAAAGAGGTCACCCATCTCAATACTACACTTGTTTAAGTATGCCTAGCTTTATAGTTCTAATAAAATTGAATACTATAGCACTGGTGTGGTGACGCATGCACGCAAAAGAAAAAACATCGAATTTGTGTGATTATTTTTTTTGAAGATATTACATTATTTTTAAAATTTTCTAAATTATTAGACTTATAAATTTTAAATAAAGATTATGCTTTTTAAATTTATTATATTATATTATAATATGATATCATCATTTTATTTATATGAAACAAATAAAACATTGCATAAATTATTATTTTTGATAATATTGGTAGTAATACATAATAATTTCTTTATTAAAAATATAAAATTAAAATATATAATAGATATAAATAATAAAATATATAATGATAAATAATGTTATATATTAGACTATGCCACAAAAAAATCTCTTAAATATTATTAATTGATGAGCTTAAAACGAGATAATGGGGATAGAGAGAACTATTTTCTAATCGAGTGAAAGTAGAATAAAAAATATAATATAGAGAGGTGTGAGATGATTTAAAAAAGAGAATAAAAAAATAAAACATAGAGGAGATAGGGAGAATAAATAAATAATAATAAAGAGAGAGAATTGACTAAAAAATTAGATAGTTGAATGAGAAAAATAACAATATAAGTTGATAAAATTTAAGTGAGAAATAAGAAAATGATAAAAATTATAGAAATAATTGAGAGAATTTCAAATATACTGAGACAAAGAGAAAAAGTGGGAGAGAAAATTAAATAAATGTAAAACCTTAATAATAAAAAATATAATATTTTTAAAATATTATACACCAGTCACATAAAATATTTAATAATAAATAATATAAACGTTATTTTATGTCTTTTATTATTTTGGAATATTACAAAAATTTAAAGAATATTTTGACTATTTATTTAATATTATTTTTTTGGTACTTAAAATGAAAAAAAATTAAAATATTATTATTATTCTAATAAATTGTCTTTATATGATGTAATATATATATTGGAAAAAATAATTTTCAATGCTAAAAATTTATTTTTTATTATTTTATTATTTTATAATATAATATTAATGTTTTTAAAAAATTCTATACACAACATATAAATCCTTTTATAAAACTTAATTTTTATAACATAATATTAATGTTTTTTATATTTTTGTTTATATTTTTATTATTTTTCTCAATATTAAGCTATATTAAAGTTATTATTTTATTATATGATATGATTTGTCTTACTAATTATTACATGAAATTGATAAAAATATTATATAGTCTTTATTAATAATTAATTAAAAAATTATATTTATAAATTATAATTTATCATTATTTAATTCTTTAAATTTTTTTTTTAAAATCAGTTTTTGTTTCTTAGGAAAATCAATGTTATGAAAAATATATTAAAGTTATAGTTTTTTAGACCTAGTGGTCTCGGAGCAATTGGATCAAATGGTGATAGTGCCGCGGCTATTTTAGCCCTTTTTTGGGCCTTTGGAGCGTTATTGATTTATTTGTTTCCTAATTAAAATATTGCAAAAAGCTGCAAAAAATTTAACGGCTAAATTTCTTGTTTGGACATTGCTTTTAGCCTTTACAAATTGCATATAAGTAGAATATGTTTTTACAAAAATAAGAATAAACCTTTTTATTTGATCCATAAATAATTAAAGTTGTTAGTAGCTCGTTACCCTCATCGTTTTCATAAGCTATTGTGCGATTAAGAAGTCAAACTCCTAAAATCGTTTTCCTTCTTTGATTATCTAAGTTAATAATTTTCTTGTTACTTAATTCATTTAATTAAGATACTTGTGGCTCTTTAATGATTTTATCAACCAAAATATTTTTGTTGTATTGATTTAGATTTTATATCACTGAAAGTTTTTCTTTTTTTTCCATTTATTTCGTTGTATGGCTATTGTAGTCCATTTTGTTTATTTAATTATAAGATCGTTGTAGTATGTCTCATTTGTCTCTTTGTTGTGAGTGTTCAGCATACTCATCACTTGAAGAATGGCTTATATTGTGTTGTTTTTGCCTTGTTTTTCTTGCAGTGGACATAAGCTTGTTTTATTATCCAAAATGCCTAAAAAATAAGTTTTATAAATTTTTAGTTATTGTTGATTTTTCAATTACACAACTTCTACAAAACTTAATATGTTTTTTAAATTAAAACAAAATTTAGAAAATCACTTTTATATATTTGTTAAACTTCATTTAAAATTATTATAAATATCATATGAAAATATTTTGTAATAAATAAAACAGTGATTCGTTGCAATTCACCTCACTCTTATTAAACCTTTATTCAAGTATCTTATTAAAATTGATTATCTTTCAGAAGAAAAAGGGATGATATTAAAAAATATGTGCAACATAGGACTTCTGAAGATGTGACGTATCCCAATAGTACTATAACCCAAGCATACTTAACTTTTGTGTTTTAATGGGATTAAAAGCTATAATGCTTGTGTGGTCACAAATTCATAAAAAAGACAAAAAAGCATACTTGCATGATTATGATTTTCAAAATAACAAATCATTTAAATTTTTTTTAAATTAATAAATGATGTACATTTAAATTTTTTATATGCTTATTATCTCTATCGTATCATATTATAATATTAATATATTATTTGTACAAAATAAATAAAAAATTTAAGTAAACTATTATTTTTTTATAACGTTGACATTAATACATTTCAAATTCTTCCAATATATCATAATTCTAAATAAATTAAAAATTAAATTTCTTAATAAATATAAATAATAAAATACATATCACAAATATTATATATTAGATTATGCAAAACAAGCTATTTTTTAAATATTGATAATTGATGAATAAAAAAACAGATAATAAAAATTAAAAATAAATATTTTATAAGAGAGAGAAAGCCATGGATTAATAAGAGCAAGTTATAGGAGAAAATAAAAATAAAGTTAGATGAGACACAATTGAATAGAAAGCAAAAGAAATAATAGAAGATAAAAAGGATTTAAACAATAAATAAAAAATTAAAATAAAAAGTAATGATAAAGTAAATAAGCATAATTGAGAGAGAGTGAGTTTAAGAAAATTGTTAAGATATATAAAATAAAGAGACAGATAAGAGAATTTTAATTGGTGAGAGAAGAAAATAAGAGAATATGAGAGAAATTAAAGATATTGAGATAAAGAGAAAAAAGTTGGACTAAAAATTAAATGAAACTAAAATCATAATAATTTAACTTATAATATTTATTAAATTTTATAAGCTAATCAAATATATTACTTAATAATAACAAGATATAAAAATTATTTAACCTTTATTATTTTTTTTGAATGTTACAAATATTTAAAGAATATTTTGACTATTTATTTAATTATTTTTTCAAAATGAAAAAAATTTAAATTAAATAATAAATATTACAATTATTGCGATATATGGCCTACATATGATATAATATAGATATTGAAAATAAATAATATTTAAAACTAATTTTGTAATCTTATATTTTTATTATTATTTAATGTAATATTAATTATTTTAAGAAATCTATACTAAGTATATACATATTTTTATAAACATAAATTAATTCTAATTTATTATATTTTTTTAAAAAAATTCAATATTAAACTATATTAATAATATTTTTTTATTATATTATATGATTTGTCATTCTTTTTATAACAAAAAGATGATAAAAATATTATTAACTTTTTATTATTAATTAATTTAAAAAATAATTTATAACTTGTAATTTATAATTTTTTAATTTTTTAAAATTAACATCTTTTAAAAATCGGTTATTGTTCATTAGAAAAATGAAATATATGAAAAAATATATGTATAACAATACCCTCATGAAATCAATCATCCCAATACTACTCTCACACAAGCAAGGTTAACATTGGAGTGGTAATGAGATCTATTGCTATAATGCCGATATTGTCACATATATAAATAAATTGTAGTTGTGTGATTATCCTCTTGAAAACAATGAATCATGACATGTTATAATAATAATATTTTAATAAATGCAAAATGTTATTTTTTATAACATAAATATTAATTTAACCGATTTTCTTTTATAAAGTCATTATTCTTATAATTATAAAATAAAATTACATAAAAAATATAAATAATAAAACATATATTTTTCATAAAATAATATATTAAACTATGATATATGTAGGATTTCATACATTATTTTAATTTATATTCTTGAAAAGAGATAATAGAGATAGAGATAACTACTTTAAAATAGAGTAAAAATTCACAGATTTATAGATGTAAGATAAAAAGGAAAATAGAACACATAGATGAGAGATGACTTATGAAGTGGGAAAGAAAAAACAGAACATCAAAAAGATATAAAGAATACATAAATGAGTGAAAGAGAGAGAAATCAGAAAGTAAAGAAGGATAGAGAATAGAGAGACTAAGAAAAATATAAGAATATAAAGAATAGAGAGATAAATAAGAAAATGATAATCAAAGAGAAAAGTGAGTGAGAGAGTACTTATAAGCCATATAGTTATTTATAGCATCACATTTATTTATTTAAAAAATCCATACACACCATATATATATATATATCAATATAAACTTATATTAATTCTAATTTATTATAATTTATATCAGTTGTTCTGCTAAATATTGAACAAAATTAAAGTTATTATTTTATTATATCATATGATGTACACATTTAATTTTACATAAAATTAATAATATTTTTATAAAGGTTTTAGTAAATATTAATAACAAAAATGGTATTTATAAACTATATTTTTTTATAACTTAATTTTTTAAGGTTAACATGACATTAAAATTAATTATTACTCACTTGAAAAGGAGAGTTATGAAAAAAATTTGCAACACGAGAACTTCTTAAGAGGTCAGCCATATCGATAATACAATTGCCTAAGAATGCTTAACTTTAAAGTTCTAAATAGATCCATTGCTATAATGTTTGTTTTATCACACATGCATGCAAAAGACAAAATTATAATAGTTGTGTGATTGTTGTCTTAATGATAATGAATCATTTCAAAAATAATCTAAATTATTAAGAATATATACTATTTTAAAACAATTATATTTATAATATATGAATTAATATATTATAATATCAATATTTTATTATATAACATTATTAGAAAATAATTTAATAAAATATTATTTTGAAAAATGTTAACACTAATACATAAGTTTTTATTTCAATTTGTTATCATTCTTATAAAAAATTAAATTACATAAAAAAATAAAAATAATAGTATATATAATTATCATTATTATTATATATTAAACTATGTAATATGGGACATTTCATACATATTATTAATTTATGGACAACAAAAAGGATAATGAAGAAAGAAAAAGATTATTTTTTAAGAGAGAGAAAGTTACAAATTAATTAAAGTAAAATAAAAAAAACAGTAATAGAGATAGATCAAGATAATATTTAATAAATAAGAAAACATAAAAAAACATAAAGGAGATGGAGAGAAAAAAAAGAAAAGTGGAAGAAAACAATGAGAAATTAAGAAACGATAAAGGAGAGAGAAGCGAAGAAATATATGAAGATATAAATAATATAGACCAAAAAAGAATAATAATAAGAGAAAAAACATTGAGAGAATATGAGGTGAGAAATAATTAAATGAAAGTCAAATCTCAAACATAAAACCTATAATATTGACAAAATAGAATAAGTCAACCTTATATAATATATAATAATAATAAAATATAAAAAATATTTGTGATATATTATTTTTTTAGAATATTAAAAAATATTTAAAAAATATTTTGACTATCAATTTAATATTACTTTTTATTTCTAATATTCTATAATGTAATATTTTTTTATTTAGAAAACAAATGTGCAACATATATGCTATTATAAACATAAATTAACTCTAACTTATTATAATTTGAATAAATTATTTGCTTAAATATTTAACAAAATTAAAGTTACTTTTTTACTATTTCAATCAATGTGCTATATTTATTTTTATATAAAATTGATAATAATTTTAGAAAGTTTTATAAAATACTAAATTTTATAATGGTAATTATGAACTAATATTTATCATAATATTTAACATTATAATGTTACAAAAATTAATTGTCATTCGTTACAAAAAAGAATGCTATAAAAAAATATGTGCAGCACCTAGATGTTTAAAAAGGTCACTCAGCACAATACTGCTCTTATTGAAGCATGCCTACCTTTCCAGTTTTAACGAGATCCAATACCAAAATACTCGTGTAGTCGAACATGCATTCAAAAGAAAAATATTGTAGTTTTGTGATTATGTTTTTGATGCTAATGAATATTTTAAAAAATTTCCTAAATTATAATCCATGTACACTTTTAATAAATATTATGATTGTTATAAGTTATAATAAATTATAATATAATTCTTCTATTTAAATATAATTAATAAATAATTACATAAACTATTATTTTCAAAAAAAGTAGATAACTCTAAATAGAAGTTTCTTAAATTATGTTGTGTTTTTAATAAATAAAAATTTAAATTATTTAACAAATATTTATAATAAAAAATAGATTTTTTATGTACATTACATATCAAACTATAAAAAATGATAGATTTCTCTTGAATATTACAAGTATATTTGCTAAAAAAGTTAATAGAGTTGAAGATGATTATTGTGTAGGTTAAGAAAAGTTATGGATTTATAGTTCAAAATAAAGAAAAAAATAATAATAGAAATAGATGAGAGAAGATTTATTGAAGAAACAAAGAAAAGAGATGACATAAAGAGAATAGAGAGAATCAATAAATGTGTAAAAGAGAGAAAAATGAAAAAGTAGAAAAGAGTAAAAATGTGAGAGATGCCATAAATAATATAAAGAGATGGAGAATAAAGAAAAAAAATAAAATAATAATAATATGAGAAAGAAGGATGTGAGAGAATGTCTTAAAGAGATATAATTGAGAAAAATAATTTAACAAAAATTTACCCAATAGAAACTAATGTGTTTTCCACAGTGAACAGCGACGGTACTATGGCATTTACTTCTAAACAAGGTTGCACACAAAATCAAGCCCAAATATTCTAGTTTTTAATAGTGTAAGCAATTATAGCTATGCAAATCCAACGAAATGAAAGCAAACCCTCTGCTTGTAACTCGGGTGATTTTTTGGCAAACATAGCAATGGCTAGTTAATTAAATTAATTAGATTTTTAACATTTTGACTTAAAACTTCAATCGGATCTAGCTAGCTCAGCAACAAAGCTAACAACAACCAACTCCATCTCCCAGCATCAACGTCTCTGCTGCCCACTAGTGAAAAAGCTCTTATCATCTCAATCGACACGAACTCCACCTTCATCAGCCTCCGCCGCCTAAAATCCACCCCGTGCAAACCCAACTCCGGTGACCCCACCACCGTCAACACCTTCGCTTTTGCGTGATGCTTCGTTGACCTAAACAAATTCTCAACCACCTCAAATGCCCCCATCTCCAAGCCTCATATCAATTTCTATACGGCTTCCATCACTGTCACTGCCCCTCTCCCGCCTACTAGCTACTCCTTTCGCATCCCCATGAAGCATATCCCCAAGCAGCTGTTGAACTAAGCAGTCGAAATAACCGACTGCAGCCTTGAACAGCACCCCATCACGAACCCGAACTGCTCGTTCTCCACTATTTTCCAAAACCCGTGTGCACAAGGCTTGCCCACATGAGCCCACATGTGACCACGTACTGCGAGCATCGTTAGTCCTTGCAGTAACCAAGTCAGAGGATCTCATCCAGAGCAAAAACAAATATCACTCGCATCACGTTGGGCATGTAGGAAAGGTCCCATATTGTTGCACTCCTCTCAAATTTAAGGTCCTCCAAGCCCTTGATGAAGAGGCCCCCTGTTTCCCTAGCGTCGGTTAACAGCACACGGTCAAAACAAGGCTAGAAAAGGAGGGAGAGCATCGTGTTTTAACATTATTAGGAAATGACAGCCCAAGTTTTAATGAAATTTGTTTAGTTTCAGCTGTGGAAGTTGTGCTGTAGAGAGTGGTGCCAATGGCGACGCCACTGCTAGGAAAAAGTGTGTCCTGAACAGAAAGAATTTCGTGTTTGGTAAGCAAGGGAATGAGAGGGTGGAAATGGGTTACGGTGCTGGGGTGATGGGAGGAGAGCTCGTATGAGTAGTCGGAACTAATAGCTACTATAACGGCAATGTTATCAGAGTGGGATCAAGTGGATGGAAGTCGGTTTGGTAGTGGATGCTGTGAGTGAGCCGACGAGCATGTAGAAGAGACGGAGGGTGATGCAAAGGGATTGCTTAAGTTTGGGGAGCTCAAACTCGAGGAGTTGGGTTTTTCATATGGGGAATTCGTAGAAGAAGAGGTGCTGCACCGGGGGAAAATTGAGGAAGAGGATGCCAAAGGAGTGTGCGACGTAATGGAAGCACAGTTTCCTGCAATTTTAAGCTGTCGACCAGACTCTGCATTCCTTCACCATCTTGAGCTCATCGAGATGAGATATGTCAAACATTTCGAAGAAGATTTATGTAAAGAAAAAAAAATTAAATTTTCATGGAAAACAATTAAAAAAATAAAATTTGAAAGCATTTCAATCAATGAAATTTGAAATATGTCAAACAAATAGGGCTTAAAGATATAGTAATAAGAAAACCTTTATTGTTTTCTTGCTTGAATTATGTAATAGAAAAAATTAAACAAGTTTTAAATAAATTGTTAACGAAGAGATTTGCTAGGATGAATTTAATATAGATATTAATAATTAACTTCACAAAATAAGCAAGCATAATATAAATTTATGGGTATCATATAAAAATTATTTTAAAATCTTAATAATATAATTGTAATGATATATATCAATAATTTTAAACTTTTGAATTATTGATGCTCATATAACATCATATTGAGAGCTCATGTGGGTGTTGAAAGGTGTGGATATCCTCAAAACCTAAAATACACTTCAAAAATATTTTTGTTGATTAATTTAATTTTTAATAGAAGTACTACAAGCTCAAACAAGATAATAGATATAACAATGACACTATTAACTTTAAAATTTTGATGCATAATTTTGAACAACCAAATGTAGAGTTTATTCCCTCATGAAAAGACAATATATATAGCAAAGCACACTATTAACATTATGATAAAGATATGGCCATGCCAATAAAAAAAGAAAATCAAGGAATATATTATAATGTAACTACTATGTAATATGGTACTTAACTATGAAGAACTTATTAATACATTGTTTATTCCCTTTAGATGGGAGAATGAGGTTAATTATAACATCAACAACGACAACAAGTTGAATTCAAAAAAATTCGTTTTTTCATAGTGTATATCTCATTTCGGAAAACGTCCTACACATATAAAATTGATCCAAAATCAAAGACCTACCACATTAATTTAACAATTGCAATATTCACTAGAAGGTTTGTTAGGAAATTTTAAATTTGTTTTTACCTGCATCACCCTATCTTCAGCATAACGTTACGAAAATACTTATAAAGAGAATCGAACATTGTTGGAGAGCAATGTGGTACAAAAAAGTCAAACTTTTCTGCACAACAAATTGATGAATTGCATTAATAATGTGCACCATCCAATTGAACATTTCAGCGATCATATGATCATCGCCGCACTTCATCATTCAAATCGCAAAATCTTTCGACCATGGGATCGCGACAAACAACACAGTCGTTGTGCAATTTGGGACAAAGCACTCAAAACTTTTCTGCATGGTGAATGTCTTAATTGAGGGTTTAAGGTGCACCATCTGATTATACATTTTTGCAATACAACGATCATTGTCATATTTTTCCCTTCAAACCATTAATTCTTTTAATCGTCCGATTGCACCTTGGCATGATCGCATGGTTCGTACTTCTTCCACTGCCCAAGCGTAATCTTGTTGTTAGATCGTGATTCTGATCTAATGCACTGAACTTTTTCATATTTTTAAAGGTGCAGATTTTTTTGCGTACGTTCGATTACTTAGTTTTGCTATCAAATGGTATTTGAGAATTTGGATTGAATGACCACTACATTATGGTATTTCTACCAATTTTTTGGAGGCGTTGAAAAGTTGCTTATTTCTATTTTCCTAATTAAAATATCCCGAAAGTTGTGAAAATTCTAATGGCTAAATTTGGTGTTTGATAAGTGTTTTTAAATTTTCAAAATGGCCTATAAATAGAAAATTTTTGTATGAAAAAAAGGAATAAATGTTTTTATATGATCCTACGAAAAAATGTTAAAGTCATTAGTAGCATGTTTCCCTCATCGTTTTGATACGCCGTAGCTCCATTCACCCATCAAACTTCTGAACTTCCTTTCCTTCTCTAATCAAAATATTTTATAATTTTCATGATATTTAATCCATTTAATTAAGATACTTATGCCATTTTAATGATTTTATCAGCCATAAGATTCCGTTGTATTGATTTAGATTTTACGTCGACGAATATTTGTCTTTTTTCTTCCATTTATTTCCTTGCAAAGAATTTGAATCATGTTCCATTTATTTTATTGTAAGACTATTTACTATGTCTCATTTATGCCTTTATTGTGAGTGTTTAGCCCACTCTTTTATTGACAAAAACCTTATATTATGTTATGTTTTTCTGATTTTTTCTTGGAGTGGATTTATGCTTGTTTCATGAGTTGAATCACGTAAAAATCAATTGTGTACATTTGTAATTACTATTTATTTTTCAATTAGATGAATTTTATAAAACTTAACATGTTTTTAAAATAAAATTAAAATGTATAAAAAAATAACTTTTACATATTTGTTAAACTTCATTAAAAATTACTATAAATATTTTATGAAAATATTTTGTAATAAATCAAACTTTGATTCAGAGCAATTCACCTCTCTTACTAAACCTCGGTTTTTAAATTTTATTAAAATTGATTATCTTTAATAAGAAAAAAGAGTGCTATCAAAAACTATGTGCAACATGGGGACTTCTTAAGAGGCGATGCAACCCAATAGTACTCTAACAGAAGCATGCTTAACTTCTGAGTTTTAATATGATCATGTGCTATAGTGCTGGTGTGGTCAGAAAGGCATGCAAAAGAAAAATAATCATAGTTGTGTGATTATTATTTTGAAATTAACAAACAATTTTAAAAAGTTTCTAAATTAACAAATAAATACACTTCTAAAATTTTTAATATATGGTTATTATGTCTATTAATTATATTGTAATATTAATTTATTATTTATATAAAATAAATAAATTCAAATAAACAATTTATTTTTATAATGTTGATACCGATACATATAAATTTCTTTGAATATATTATCATTCTTACAAATAAAAAATTAAAAATGCATAGTATATATAAATAATAAAATATACATCTATCATAAATATTATCTATTAGAGTATGCAACACAAGAAATTTTTAAATATTAATAATTGATGAGTAGAAAAAAGATAATGAAGATGTGCCTAATTATCCCGTAAGAATGAGAGAGAGAGATAGACATAGATTAAAAAGAGCAAAACAGAAAAAAATAATCATAGAGAGAGATGAGAGATGAGATGAATAAAAAGGAAGAAAAAATAGAATATAGAAAAGATTAAAAGAATAAATAAAAAAATGATGGAGAAAGTAAAGAAGGGTATTGGAGAGAGAGGCTAACAAAAATATTAGGATACATAGAATAAAAAGTCAAATAAGATAATGATAATAGAAGAGAAAAAAAAAGTGAGAATTTAAAAGACATTAAGATAAACAGAAAAAAGTGAACTAAATAGTTAAATAAGAGATAAATATAAATAATTAAACTTATAATAAGTATAAAATACAATAAGTTAATCATATATAATTGTAAATAATGTAAAAATATTAAAAAATATTTTAGGTTTATTATTATTATAAAATTATACAAATATTAAAAAAAAAATTCAAATAATAAAATATTATTTTTATAACAACTATTCTATAATATAATATTTCTTTATTTGAAAACAAATATATAGAATATATACTATTTTTATTATAAAGAGATTCTACTTAATAATAATTATTATAAGTTATTTTGCTTAATAATAAACTAAAATAAATTAATGTTTTATTATATGAAATCATGTGCCATATTTAATTTTATGTTAAGTTAATAATAATATTACAACTTATTTTTAAAAATTAATTACTAATATATAATTATAAAATTCCATTTCTAATAATTTATTTTTTTTAAATTATAATATTATAAAAATTAATTATCATTCAATAGAAAAATGAAAGTCATGAAAAAATATAAGCAAGAATACTACTGTCAAGAGGTCACGCATCCCAACACTATGCTTGTTTAAGCATGATTGACTTTAGAGTTCTAATAACATTGAATGCAATAATGCTGGTTTTGTCGCACATGCATGCAAAAGACAAAACATCGAATTTCTGCATAACAATACTCTAAAGAGGTCACCCATCACAAAACCCCCTTACTAGAGTAAGCTTAGCATCAGAGTAGTAATGAGATCTAGCACTATAATGCAAATATAGTCACATATGTATAGCAAAATAATAATAGTTATGTGATTATCATTTTGAAAATAAAGAATTATAGCATATTATAATAATAATATTTTATTTGTAATAAATTATTAAAGACATTACATAAACTATTAATTTTTATAATATTGATATTAATATATATGATTTTTTTTTGTTAGGTTTCGTTCTTATAATTAAAAAACTATATGAAATAAAAAATATAAATAGTAAAATATATATATTTTTATATAAATATTATATATTAAGCTATGATGCATGAAGGATTTCTTAAATTTTTTTAATTGATATCCTTAAAAAGTGATAATAGAGATATAAATAACTATTTTAAAAGAGAGAAAAAGTCACAAATTGACAAGTGAAAGATAAAGAGAAAAATAATGATACAAAGATGAAAGAAGATTTAATAAAGAGGAAAAGAAAAAAGAAAAATATAAAGAAGATAAATAGAGTTAATAAAAAAATAAAAGACAGAGTAACAAAAAACTAGAGAGCAATAGAAGACAAAGCGGCCATGGAAAATATAAGAAAATAGAGAATAAAAAGACAAATAATAGAATGATAATCAGATATAGAAGTGAGTGAGAGAATATGTCAAACATTTATATTAAGGGGAAAAAGTCATAAAAATAATTTAATAAAAGTTAAATATATATATATATATAATTATAATTACAATATTTATTAAATATTAAAATCTAATCATATATAATATTAATTTATTTTAAAATATAAGTATTATTTGAGATTTATTTTTATTCTCTAATATTGCAAATATTTTAAAAACTATTTTGACAATTAATTTAATATAAATTTATTCATAATTTAAAATTTAAAAATTTTTAAATAATAAATAATATAATTACTCTAATATATTATCTTTATTTTACATAATATAATCATAAATATAAATCATATTTAAGATTAATAAAATAATTTAATTTTCATTGTTTTTATAACATGATATTACTTTATTTAAAAAGTCCATATACGTAATATATATATACTATTATCAAGTTAAACTAATTGTAATTTACTATAATAGATATAAGTTATTTTTCTAAATATTAAATAAAATTAAAGTTATTATTTTATTATATCATGTGATGTATCACATTTTTTATTACAAGAAATTAATAATAATACTATAAAATTATTATTAGATATTAATTACTAAAATAGTAATTTTAAAAAATATTTTTAATAACGTCATTTTTTAATATTAACATATTAAAATTAACTGTTATTCTTTAGCTGTGGAGTTCTAATTCGATCCAATGCTATATTGTTTGTGTTGTCGCACATGCATGTACTGGATAAATTATCGTAGTTGTGTAATTATTTTATGGATGATAATGAATCATTTCTAAAAAAAATCTACAATATAAAGTATATGTACTAATTTTAAAATATTATGTTTATCATATATATGTTATAATTTTCTAATATCCATATTTTGTTATATTGAATTAACAGAAAATATTTACATAAATAATTATTTTAAAAAATGTTACTATTAATACGTAAATTTTTATTTCAATCTGTTATCATTGTTAAAATAATTATATTACAAAAATAAATAAATAATAAAATAAATAATTATAATTAATAATATATATTAAACTATGAAACATGACACATTTAATAGATATTATTAATTTATGGACACAAAAAGTATAACAAAAGGAAATAATTAATTTGTATTAGAGAAAATTAGAAATTAATAAGGGTAAAATAAAGTGAAAAATAATAATAGAGATAGATGAGAGATTATTTAATAAAGAAGAAAACACTAGAAAAAAATAAAGGCGATGGAGAGAAAAAAATTAGAAAAGCATAACATTGGAGTGGTAATGAGATCTACTATAATAATGCTATTATGGTAAGATTTGAATAAAAAAATAATCATACTTGTGTGAATATCAACTTGGAAAATAATTAATCATGACATATTATAAAAATAATATTTTATTTAAATAAAATTACTTCAAAATTATATAAGCTCTTATTTTTTATAACATAGATATTAATATATATGATTTTCTTTTGTCAGGTTATCATTCTTATAAACAAGAACTTAAATTATACAAAAACTATAAATAATAAAATATATATTTTCATAAATATTATATATTAAACTATGATATATGACATGTTTCTTAAATTATTTTGATTGATATTCTTAAAAAGAGATAATAAAGTTAGAGATAAGTATTTTAAATAAGAGAAAAGTCACAGATTGACAAGTGTAAGATAAAGAGGAAAACAATAACATAGAGATACGAGATGATTTAATGAAGAGAAAAAGAAAAGAGGGAACATAAAGGAGATAAAAAGAATAAATAAATAAGTGAAAGAGGGAGAAATAAAAAAGTAAAGGGTAGAAGACAAAGAGATTTAGAAAAAAAAAGAACATAAAGAACAAAGTGATAAATAAGAGAATGATAATCAAAGAGATAAGAAAGTTAGAGAATATGTCAAACATTTAGATAATGGGAAAAAGTTGATAAAAATAATTTAATAATAGTTAAATTTTAATAATTAAACTTATAATATTTATTAAATATAAAAAATTAATAAATTATAATAAGTTAATTTATATAATATATAACAATAATAAAATATAAAAAAAATATTTGGGATTTATTATTACATTAGAACATTAAAAATATTAATATAATATCGTGACCATTAATTTAATATTACTATTGATTTCTAATATTTTATAATATAATATTTCTATATTAAAAAATTTAAATATATAACATGTATATGCTATTATAAATATAAATTCATATTTATTGTAATTTATGAAAGTTATTTTGCTAAATATTTAACAAAATTGATGTTATTATTTTATTATTTCAAACGATGTGCTATATTTATTATTGTATAAAATTGTAAATAATTTTATGAAGTTTTTTAAAAAACTAAATATTATAATTGTAATTATGAATTATCATTTATCATACTTTTTTTTCTTTATAATGCTATAAAAATTAATTGTCAATCCTTACAAAAAAGAATGCTATGAGAAAATATGTGCAACACCATGACGTTTAAAAATGTCACTTATCGCAATACTAGTCTAGCTTAAGCATGCTTATCTTTGCAGTTGTGACAAGTTCCAATGCCAAAATGCTTGTGTAGTCAAACATGCATCCAAAATAAAAAATATCGTAGTTGTGTGATTATGTCTTTGATGGTAATGAATAATTTCTACAATTTCCTAAATTGTAATGCATTTACACTTTTAACAAAAATTATGATTGTTATATATTATAATATACTATAATATTATTCTTTTGTTTTAGTAAAATTAATAATAAATTACATAAAGTATTATTTTCAAAAAAAGTAGATAACTCTAAAAGAAAGTTTCTTCAATTATGTTACCTTCCTATATATTGAAAATTAAAATATTAATAAATATTTACAATAAAATATATACTTGTCATATATATTACATATTAAAGTATACTATAAGATAGATTTTTTTAAATATTAAAAATATATTGGCGAAAAAGAAATAATAGATTCGAAGATAATTATTATGTAAGTGAGAGAAAGTTAATGAATAATATGGTCAAAATAAAGGTGAAAATAAAAATAAGAAAGAGAGATGAGATATAACTTCTTGAAAAAGAAAAGAAAATAGAGGACATAAAGAGAATAGAGAGAATCAATAAATGAATAAAAAAGGGAAAAATGAGAAAGTAAAGAAGAATAAATGACTGAGAGATGGCATGAATAATATAAGGAGATAAAGAATGGTGAAAAAAATATTAATTATATGAGAAAGAAGGATGTGAGATAATGTGTTAAAGAGAAATAAGTGAGAAAAATAATTTAATAAAAAATTACCCAATGAAAACTAATGGGGTTTCCACAGTGAATTGTGATTGTTCAACGGTATTTACTTGTAAAGAAGGTTGCATGCATAATCAAATTCAAACATTCTAATTTTCAATAGAGTAATCGATATGGAGCTATGAATCCAACAAAATAAAGGAAGATTGTCTGCTTGTAGCTCAGGGGACTTGTTCGAAAACTCAACAATGGCTAGCAAACTAAATTAACATAGATTTTAACATTTGGAAGAAAAACTTCAATCGGGTTTGACCAGCTCAGCAACAAAGCTAGAAACCAATAGTTCCATCTCCCTCATTGGGAGGGCGATCCCCCCACCGATCCGACTATCCACCCCACTACTCTCCACTAGTGAAAACGCCACAGCCATGTCAATCAACAACTACAGCTTCGTGAGCCTCCAACAAAAATCCACCCCGTACAAACCCACCTTCGGTGACCCCGCCACCACCAACACCCTCACCTCGACATACTCCTTCATCTACCTCACCTAATTCTCAACACCCTCAAAAGCCTTTATCGCCAAACCATGTATCAGTTCCCACACCGCCTCCGTCACCGTCTCCTACTCCCTCTCTCACCGACCAACTCCTCCTACATTTCCACAAAGGATATCCTCAAGTAGTTTTCGAGGTCGTCAATTGGGATAACTGACCACGGCCAAGGTTGGCACCTCGTCATGAATGCAAACTATAGCTTGCACCAATTCGCCTCAATCCACACATGTGTGAGCCTCCCCCACATGAGTTGACCCACGAGCGTGTAAGGCAAACATGACAAGATCGTGCACCTGCCAAGTCGACATATCTCCTCTAGCCGGAAAACAAAGGTTTCTCGCACCACGTTGGGCATATAGGAAAGGTCCCATACTACTGAGCTCCTCTTCATTTAAAGGTTCTCCATGTTTCTGATGAAGAGGCCTCCCATTCTCCTAGCATCAAATATCATCATGTTGTGGAAATAGGGTTTGAGGAGAAGGGAGAGCGATATGTTCTCTTAATTTTGAAATGGTTGCCAAAATGTTCATCAAATCGGTGTACATCGAGCCGTTAGTAACTGCGTGGTGGAGAGTGGTGCTGATGATGATGTCGTAGTTGCTAAAAAGAGTGACCTGAACAAAGAGAATTTCCTTTTTAGGAAGCAAGTGAAAGATGGGTGAAAATGCGCTGTGGCATGTAGCTGGTTGGAGGAGAGCTCATAGAAGTTTTTTGAACTAGTAGCTACGGAAGCAACAATGATATGATAGTCAGAGTAGAGGATGGAAGGTTGTTTCGTAGTGGATGCTGTGAGTGATCTGACCAGCATGTAGGAGAGGTGATGGGCAATGCAAAAGGATTGTTTAAGTTTTGGGAGCTTGGAGTTGAGGAGTTGGGTTTTGTTTATGGGGAGTTCATAGAAGAAGAGGCATTGCACAAGAGGAAAATGGAGGAATAGCTTGTCGAAGAAGGAGATTGCAACGTAATGGAGGTGCATGTTCAAATAATATCTAGCTGCTAATGAGACTCTGCATTTCTCCACCACCTCGAGCTCATGAAGAGGAGACTTTTTGGAGCTTTGCTCGTGCAAGCATGCTACTATTGTTCCCACCTTTTTGCTGTAGCTTTCTTTTAATTTTTTACATAAAAAATGTCTGTGCGTTTGAATTCTAAATATATATATAGATAGATAGGCCCATAGCTCGCATGTATGTTATAGTTACCCATGATGCTATGATAATTATTTCTATGCAAGATGTTATTAGGTACTCATCATTTATAAGAAGTTATTTTGCCAAATATTTATAAGAAGTTATTTTGCAAAATATTTAATGAAATTAAATATATTATTTTGTTATATCAAACGATGTGCAATATTTATTATTTTATAAAATTGATAACAATTTTGTAAATATATTTTTTAAAAAATAATTAATATAATCATAATTATGAATTATCATATATCATAATTATTTTACATCATAATGTTATAAAAATTAATTGTTATTCATTAAAAAAAAACAAATGCTGCGAAAAAAATATGTGCAACATTAGGACATTTAAAAAGGTCACGTATCAAAATATTACTTTTGCTTCAGCATGCTTTTCATCGGAGTTCTAATGACATAAAATGTTAAAATACTCGTGTGGTCGAACATTCATGCAAAAGAAAAAATATCGTGGTTGTGTGATTATTTTTTATGGTGATAAATAATTTCTAACATTTCATAAATTATAATGTATATTGACTTTTAATAAAATTTATGCTTGTTATATATCACAATATATAATAATAAAATTTTTTTATTTAAATTTGATTTATAAATAATTACATAAAGTATTATTTTTCTTAAATATGGCTGAGAAAAGATAATAGAGTTAGAGATGACTGCTGTGCAAGAAAGAGAAAATCATGGATTTATAAGATCAAAATTGTAGAGAAAATAATAATAAAGAGAGATAAGAGATGATTTATTGAAGAAGAATAAAAAGAGAGGACATAAATAAAATAATGATAATCAATAAATAAATAAAAGAGTAAAAAATATGAAAGTGCATAAGAATAAAGGGGTGAGAGATGCCATAAGTAATATAATAAGAAAGAGAATAAGGACAAAAATAAAATGGTAATAATCTAAGAGAGAATGTAGTAAGAGAATATGTTAAAGAGAAATAAGAAGAAAAATATTTTAATAAAAATTTATTCAATGGCAACTAATGGGTTTTCCATAACGAATCGCGAGGGATCAATGGTATTTACTTCTAAACAAGGTTACATACATTATCAAATCCAAACATTCCAATTTTTAATGGAGTAATCGATTACAGCTCCATAAATCCAACAAAATAAAAGCAAATCGCAAGCTTGAAGCCAATTAGCCCGTATGGTTTGCTCAGAAACACATCACTAAAAAGTCAACTAAATTTATCAAACTTATAAATTTTGGATAGAAAACTTTGATCTCATCCAACCAGCCCAGCAACAAAGTTCACAATCAACAACTCCATGTCCCTCATCGGGAGGGTGATCCCCACCTCGATCCAACGATCTCCTTCCCACTATCCTCCAGTGAGAATTCCTGTCTTCTTAATCTACAGCAACTCCACCACTGTCGGCCTCGCCCATCCGAAATCCACCTCATACAAACCTAACTTTGGTGACCCTGCCACCGCTAGCGACCTCGCCTCGGCATACTCCTTCATGGACCACACAAACTCTCAACCTCCTCAAACACTATTGTCTCAAAACTTCGTATCACTTCCAATACCTCTTCCACCGGCACCGTTACGACCCTTCTCTTGTCAACCTGATGGAAATAAAAGAGTAGGGAGAAATTTGGAAATGGCTACGAAAGACTTAAGGAAGAAGAAGAGAATAGCTAAGAATATTTCATTCATAAAATTGCATAATCACAATAAACTAATTACATCAATTTATAGCCAAGAAAAATATCTAATCTCCCAAATCTTTTCTCATAATTCAAAAGTTTGTTTCTAATCCCTAAAAATCTTCAAAAATACTTAAATATGCTAATCATGCTTAAAAAGTGCTAACAACTCCTTAAAAAATGCTAACAAGAACTTCAAAAATGCTAACCATCCTTAAAGTTTGCTAACATTACTCCCCCTCAAACTTCAAGTATCTTCATCTTTTGTAGCAGCTTCTGTTTCATCTCTAATGGCATGCTGCCCATGAGTTATTCTGTCACCATCTGCATGATTCAAAGCTTCCTCTTCAGCACATGTTTCGACCTTTGGTAGATCAACTCCAATCCAATCATAGATTTCAAAATTTCCTTTGTGTGCATCCCTCCTAGATGCTTTCCTTTGTGTGCATCCTTCCTTGAATGCAAGTTCACTTCATTCTCTTCTCTTCTGTTGTTGCTAACAACCAAGATTGCTCCATTTTGAGGCTCAACACCTCTTTTTTACTTCAGAACACTAAGTATCTTTGAACCTTCAAACGAAACGGAAACATCATAACCTGGAAGCTCTGCTTCCTTCAAGCGCTTCTTGCTTTCAGGCTCTAGTGAGGAAATCAAATCAATATTCTTGATTCCATCAGCTCTTGCTCCTCTAAGCTCTACAAGACTTCTCGGACCAGCAAAATTTAGAAGATTCACAGCATCTCCTGTCTTTTCGATTCTACCAATCTTTCTTGCATTGTAATGGTAGTTCTCTGCAGCTCTACCACCAAATCTCCCTCCAAGGTCCTTCAACCTTGCCAGAATTGTTGTTCTTGCTGTCCTCTTCGTCTCTCCAGAAAAAAAACTTTCACACTTTGCCGTTCTCGGTTTCTTTTCACAGCTTTTTGGAATTGCTTTGCCTTCCTTGGTTTTACGGTAAAGCGAGCACAACCGTGGCCAAGTCACTTCCATAACCTATCCCTCTTCGCACAAGAGACGTGGAAAAATAACTTCTTCGTTGCTCTGCTGCTTCCTTCGAGCGCAGTATTCGAAACAGAAACAAAAAACCGAAACCTTGATGCCGCAAAAAACCGAAACCTTCTACCTTCTGCCGTGGCCTACCGTGGCCTTCTACCTTCTGTTGTGGCTTACTGTGGCCTTCTACCTTCTGCTGTGGCCTTCCTCTTCTTCTTCTATCTTCTGTCGTGGACTTCTATCTTCTACTGTGGCCTAAGACTTCTACTTCTTCCTTTTGAAGCAGATGTCTAAACAGCAATAAGAAAAACTTTGCTCTTCTCCCTTCGACGCTGTGGCATTCGATCTATTTCCTTTGGCTCTGATACCACTTTGATGGAAATAAAAGAGTAGGGAGAAATTTGGAAATGGCTACGAAAGACTTAAGGAAGAAGAAGAGAATAGCTAAGAATATTTCATTCATAAAATTGCATAATCACAATGAACCAATTACGTCTATTTATAGTCAAGAAAAATATCTAATCTCCCAAATCTTTTCTCATAATTCAAAAGTTTGTTTCTAATCCCTAAAAATCTTAAAAAATACTTAAATATGCTAATCGTGCTTAAAAAGTGCTAACAACTCCTTAAAAAATCCTAACAAACACTTGAAAATGCTAACCATCCTTAAAGTTTCCTAACACAACCAACTCCTCCTTCTACATTTTTACGAAGTATATCCCTAAGCTGTTGCTAAAGTAAGCAGCCAGGATAGCCGGCTGCAATCACAGTCAACACCCCGTCACGAGACTGAACTACTCTTTCTCCTCAATCGCCTTATCCCACGCACATACAAGACTCACCAACGTGAGACACAAGAAAGCACGTACGGCGAGCATCGCGAAACCGTGCACAAACCAAGCCGACAGATCTCATTCGACTGCAAAACGATGGTCGCTTACAACACATTAAGCATGTAAGAAAGGTCCTACACTACTGAGCTCCTTTCAATTTTGACGTCCTCCACGTCTTTGATGAAGAGGCCTCCCATTCCCCTTGGGTTGGAAATCAGTGCACGGTCAAAAAAGGGCTTGGGGAAATGGGAGAGTGCTATGTTGTCACCTAATCTGGAGCCATCGGCAGCTGTGTGGTGGGGAGTAGTGCAAATGGCTATGCAATAGTTGGGCAAAATAATCACCAGAACGGAGAGAATTACCTTTTTCGGGAAGCAAGGGATGGAGAGGGTGGAAATGCGCTGCGGTGTAAGGTGTTAGGAGGAGAGCTCGTACAAGTTGCCGAAACAAGTGTCTACAATAATGGCAATGTGATCAGAGTCGGTGTTGTGGATGGAAGAAGGTTTGTTAGTGGATGCTATGAGTGAGCCGACGAGCGGGCAGATTAGGCGGAGGGTGATGGAAAGGGATTGCTTATGTTTAGGGAGACCGGAGTTGAGTTGTGTTTTCGTAATGAGGAGTTTGTAGAAGAAGAGTCACTGCACCATAGGAAAATGGTGGAAGACGATATCGATCAAGCAGAGTGCAATGTAATGGAGTGCATTTCCCCAAACATTCTAGCTGCTGGTGAGACTCTGCATTTCTGCACCACCTTGATCTAATGGAGAGGAGACATCCCAGAGTTCTGGTCGTGCAAGAAAGCTACCATTGCCCACACATTTATGTCGTGGCTTTCCTTTTATTTTTTATGTAATGTGAGGATGCATGTGAATTATATATATATATATATGGTACCATTGCTGGCAAGTTTGTTAATAGGTGTACCCATGATGCTATGATAATTGTTTCTATCTACGATGTTGTTATTACTTGTTTAGTAGCATGGGCTGTTGACGTGCTCTATTTATTTACAATTAAAACTTTTTTTAAAAGAAGATTTATGTGAAGAAACATTAAGTTTTCATGGAAAATATTTAAAAAAATAAAATTTAAAAGCATTTCAAAAAAAGCAATTTGAAATATGTTGCACAAACTAGGCTTAAAAATGTAGTAATAAGAAAACAATTGTTTTTTGCTTGCTTGAATTATATAATAGAATAAGTTAAACATGTTTTAAAATAAATTATTTGCAAAGAGATTTGCCACATTTAATTTAATATAGTTATTAATAAAAAACTTAATAAAATAAGAAAGGATATTATAAATTTATTGCGATGATAAAAAAATAACTTTAAAATCTTAATAATATTATTGTCATGATATATATCCATAAATTTAAAGTTTTGAATAATTGATGCACATATAACATCATATTGAGAGCTCATATGGGTTTTGATCTCCTTAAAAAATAAAATACATTTCAAAAATATTTGTTTATTTAATAATTTATTATTTAATAAAATAATATATCTCAAAGAAGATAATATATATAACAAAGCACAATTTTAACTTAAAACTTTTCATGCAAAATTTTTAATGACCAAATGTAGAGTTTGTTCCCTCATGAAAAAGGTAATAGATATAACATAGCGCACTATTAACATCATGCTAAAGATAGAGTGATCTAAATAAAAATAGTCATATTGTTATATAAGTACAATTTGATATAGTACTTAACTATTCAAAACTTACTAATACATTGTTTATTTTTTTAGTTGACAAAATGTGTTTAATTATAACATCAACAACAACATTAATTTGAATTCCAAAAAAGTTCTTTTTTCATGATATCTATGGGTAACAAAGTTAAGGTCAAAAAAGTGATCGACTTATAAAATTGAACCATAATCCGAGATCTGCCATATTAATTTGAGTGTTACAAAATTTACTCGAAGGTTTATTTGGAAATTTTAAAATTTTGTAATTGGCATTGCCCTACTTTATCATAATGTTACGAAAATACATATAAAGAGGCGAACTATAAAAGAGAGCAATCTAGTACCAATAAAATAAAACTTTTGTACGTGACGAATTGTTGAATTACAGGATTAAGGTGCACTATCAGATTGCAAATTTTCACGATAGTACGATCACTACCGCACTTGATCATTCAAACCACAAAATCTTTCAACCAAGTCATTCTGACATACAAGAAAGCAACAGCTATCCAAATAATTCCTCCAGTGGTTACGAAAATCCCTATAATGAAAAACAAAAAAGTCGTCGTGTAATTTAGGACAAAGCACTAAAGACTTTTCTACATCATGAATGTCTGAATTGTTGGATTAAGGTGCACCATCTGAACACACATTTTCTCCATCGAATTATCACCATCATACTTTACCTTTCAAACTGCTAATTCTTTCAACCGTCTAATCACATGGTTTGTATTTCGTCCACTACCCAAGCTAAATCGTACAATTAGATCGTGATTATGATCTAACAGTCATAATCAATTTCATATTTATAAAATGGAAATTTGATTGCATATGTCCAATTGCTCAATTTTGCAATCAAACGATGCAGGAGCATTCGGATCGAACGGAAACTGAACAATAGCTTTTTAGGCATTTTTTAGTCATTTGAGAGTTATTTATTTTTTTTTCTAACTCGTTTCCCTTGTCGTTTTCATACGCTGCTGCGCCATTCACCCATCAAACTTTTGAAATTCTCTAATTAGCTACGTCAATAATTTTCTTTATATTTAATTAATTTAATTAAAATGCTTATACCTCTTTAATGATTTTTTCAATGATAAGATTTTGTTATATTTTTTTAGATTTTATGTCATTGAATATTTTTCTTTTTTTCATTTATTTCGTTCAAAGAATTTGTAATATGTTCTATTTATTTCATTGCATAACCGTAGTAGTCTATCTTAGTTGTCTCATTGTTATGAGTGTTTAGCCTACTCCTCTTTTGACGAAAGGCTTATGTTGTGTTGTATTTTTCTGTTTTTTTCTTGGGTGGACTTATTCCTTTTTTAAAAGCCAAACAACTTAGAAATTGATTTTGTATAGTTTTAATTGCTATTGATTTTTAAATTACAAGACTTTTATAAAATTTAATATGTTTTTATAATAGAATTAAAATTTATAGAAAATCACATTTATATATTTGTTAAACTTTATTAAAAATCACTATAATTATTTTATGTAAATATTCTGTAATAAATCAAACTTTGATTCATAGTAATTCACTTCACTCTTATGCCAAAATACTTTGAAAATAAAATATTTTGAAAAAAATGAATAATTAATTTGTAAAGCTCATTGAGACAGATCAAACTACAATTATTTTGTGTTTATTAGAATTAATTTGTCTCATAGTCCAAGCCAAAATTATAAAAAACAAAAGATTTAGAAATATTAGATTTAATATTAATTTGATATAGCTCATCAAAATGAGTACAACATTATTTTTTTTCATCTAAGTGGAGACTTGTTTAGAATTATTTTAAATTACTAAATTAAATTAGTTAATAATAATAAATTATTATTTTTATATTAAATAAATTTATATATTGAAGTTGAAGAAATTTAAAATAATAGAATCAATTTGATGCAAACATCACAGGTGAGGAGTTTGTTACATTGTGATATAGCCAAATAAATGTAAAACATTCGAATTAATGTAATAAATTGTTTGATAAAGTTGTATTTTAAGATACTTAGGACATCTAGCATAACATTCTAAGTAATCATATTTGGTATGTATTAAAATTTCATTTATTGAGTTCTACACCATAGAAAATATTATATTTAAAAACAATTTATAAAAATTAGTGTTTAATTGATAAACCTCACTAAGGCAAGTGCAATAGCCTTTGTTTCTCTTGTCTATCATACCTTACTCAAAGTTAGTATGATTTCATAAAAAATAAGAATAAATAATAAAAATTGTTATTTTAATATTAAGGAAATATACATTAAAAGTTGAAAAGAGATCAACTAAAGTAGTGTAATATATTTAGATCAAGGAGTTGTATGAGTCACACGAGAGATAAATTATAGTTTCTTTGACATAAATAAATCTAAGCAAACATTTTGAAAGGCTAAGAGAACTTTAAAGGGAATGTTGCATTATAAGACACAAAGAAGGTCAAAACTAACAACCTTCGTTATTAAAACGAGTATAGATTGAAAAGTATCTAAAGCTAGCAAAAAATATGGAAAAAAATTCAAAAAATTTTGAAAATGATTAATTAAATGAAAGAGCTCACTATGAAGAGTACAATGTTGCTTGTTTTTTCTCCATTAGACCTCGTTAGGAATTAATATGAATTACCAAAGTTAACAAGCATAAATAACAATGAATAATTTCGTAATAATAAGAAAATATGTGTTAAATTCACTATGACATATATTAAAGCAAGTTTGTATAACCTAATGAAATCTATGGAACACAAGATTTAAAATTACATAGTAATATAAAAATTAAATCAAAAATTCAAAAAAAGAGATGAATTGTGTCAAAATGTTGCATAACAATATGTTAACGAGATGGTGTCTTAGATCCTCAAAAATCAAATGAGATACCATTAAAATTTGTCATAAAGCTTCCTAAAACATTAGAAAAACAATTATCTAAAAAATATAAACAATTAATTATTATTTTTAAATTAAGTAAAACTATATATTAATACTAAATATGTTAAATTGAAGAAATGTAAGATTAACAAATCAAGGCCTTATATCATGAGAGAAGAGATTTAGAGTAACAACGTGATATAAACTACATCAAAGAAAAAAATGTGTGAAACAAAATATATTATATTAGAGGTTGTTCCAAGATACTAGTGGTAGCATTCCTAATATTCTTGATTGCAAAATCAAGTACGAATGAAAATATCTAATAAATTATGGCAAGGTCATTGAAAAAAATATTTAAAACATATAAAAATATATATATATATAATTAATAAAGCTCACTAATAGAGGTAAAATAAGTTTCATTTTGTCCCAATTAGACCTCATTTGGAATTACTATAAATTAAAAAAAATAAATTATTTTTTAATATTAAGTAAATAATATTAAAGCTAAATAAAGATAAGTTGCTATAATGTAACATAACCAAATTTTGTCATTGTGTAGCACAAATGATACTGACTTTGTGTTAAACAGTAATATAACGAAATGAAAGTGAAAAATTTATAAAAATGATATAAACATTTCAATAAAGTTGTATTGCAAGATAATAAGAGCTATAAAAGTATTTTCAATCATTAAATAAGGAATAAATCAAAATACCTTATAATACAAACCAGTACCATAACATATAAAATGTTTATATTTATAAAAAAATATATATATTTATCTGGAGCTCATGAAGAAAATTTTATTCACCCTTATTCAATCTCAACCTAACCTCATTTGGAATTACAACAAATAATCTAATCAAGTAAAAACAATTAAAATAAATTATTAGTATAAAATTAAGTAAATATATATTATATTAGAAATAAGATAATTTAAAGTATTATAATATATCTAAATCAAGGAAATGTAAATGTTAAATGAGATGAGATTAAGAGTTATATTGTAATATAACCAAATTAAAATGTTAACTTTTTAGAAAGAGGAAATATTTTATTGAAAAGTTGCATTTAATGATAATAAGGAGAATAAGCATAACATCCTCAACTGTTGGATTAGGCACATACCAACTATCCAATAGAGCATGCTAAAACGAAAAAAGGTATAATTTTAAAAACATAAAAGTAAATATTTAATTTGTTAGAGCCCATTCAGATGAGTTCAATATTATTTCTTTCATCTCCATTAGATCTCATTAAGAATTACTAAGAATTTCCAAATTAATGAGAATAAATTATAATAGTTTACTTCTTTAATAATAATGAAGTATATATCAAAATCATATTAATTTAATATAACCAAATAACCATAATGTCGTGGCCACACGAAAATAGAACTACACCTTCATAGTAATATTACTAAATCTAAACAGCCTATTTGAAGAAATAAGATAATTGTATGCGGAAGCTTTATTCCAAGATAGCAAGTGATCGACTACAACATTCTTGATCACCAAATCATACACAAATAGAAACATTTCATAAAGCATGCCAATATTCTCAAAAAATTGTGTAACAAAAATATTTAATTGAATAAACCTTATTGAGGCCTTTTATAACAACAATTAATTTGTATCCACTAGCTCTTATTAAGAATTATAATTAATTACCAAAGTCGATAAGAAAAAAAGTACCAAATTTTTATCATAATCTTAACTTAATATTAATTATAAAAAATTGGGGAAAATTTAAGCAAAGTTATGGAACTAAAGAAAAATTATGCAAAGGTCATATAAGAGGAGGATAAAAATGTTTTTTGTAATATAACCATATAAAAGAAAAAACTTTGAAGAAAGAAGATAAATTATATAAGAAAGTTGTATTCCATGATAATTAGGGGATCAAGTATAACATCCTTGATCATCAGATCATGTATGATTTGAAAAGTCGCTTAAAGATTATAAATATTATAAGGAATAAGATATTTATAAATATACATATCAATATTTTGAGAGATAGAAAATATTCAGATGAGTCTAATAACATTTATTTTATCTTAACAAAGCCTAATTTAAAATTACTACCAATTAAAATAATAAGAAAACACAAATAATAGTAAAGTATTATTTTACTATTAATAACTAAATATTAAAATTAAAATGTGATAAATTGAAGCTATGTAAAACAATCAAATCAAAGAAATGTAAACCTCAGATAGGTGGAGATCTAAGGTTATATAATAATATATCAAATTAAAAAAAAATAAACTTTGATAAATGCGGTCAATTGTATAGGAAATTTGCATTCAATGACATTAAGGAGATCTGTTATAATAACTTTAATCGTCAAATAAGATACGAATAAAAATATCTTATAAATCATACTAAAACCCTAGAAAACAAAACATATAAAGGTATAAGAATGATATTTGAATTGGATATAACTCATTAAGATGGGCACAACAACATCTACTTCATCTCAATAAGCCCTCATTTGAAATTTTTACAAATTACAAAAATTTAAAAAGAATCAATAATAAATAATATTTTTGAAATATTAAGTAAATATATAATTTTTGATTAAAAGATGTATTGGAGCTTTGTAATATGACCAAGTCAATGAATTCTTAAGTTTGTGTGAGAGGAGAATTAGAGCTTCACAATAATATATCCAAATCAAAGCCAAAAAATGGAAAAAGAGATAACTTTTACTAAAACTTTGCGTTGAAAAGTGCTAAGGTATTCAAGTGTAACATTTTGCATAATCAAATTAAGTATAAATAAAAACATTTAAAAAACTTATAAAAACCTTAGAATATTAAATATATAAAATAAAAAATAAATTTTTAATTAGATAAGGCTGGATGATATGGGTGTAATGATTGCTTTTTTTAGACAAGACCTTGTTTATAATTAATTGAAATAACAAAAAGTAAAGAAACATAAAAAGTAATAAATTATTAATTATATTTTAAGAAAGATGCATATTAAATATAAATTTAGAAAAATTGAAGAATTACTATATAGAAAAATCATAGTAATGTAAAAATTAGATGAGGGGAGATTCAAAGTGACATAGTAACATGACCAAATTAAGCTGAACATGCTTAATTACATTCTAAGGTATTAAAGAGATCAATTGTAGCATCTTGGATCACTAAATTTGGTGTGAATCAAAAATTTCTTCACGAATTCATAAATCCTCTAAAGTAAAATATTTTAAATTTAAAAACTAAAAATTAATTTGATAGAGATGACTGAGTTGTGTCATAGACAACATTAGTTCTGTCTCAATTACATCTCATTTAAAATTACATGAAATTAAAAAATAAAATAAGTACAAAAAATGAAATATTATTCTTAAAAATGTAAGTTAGATATATATTAAAGAATAAAAGAGATAAACTAAAGAAGTTAATATATGCAAATCATGGTAATGAAAAGAACCTATAAGAGGAGATTTAGAGTTTCATAGTAATTCAACTAAATGAAAGCAAAAATAATAACATTATACAAATTTTATAAGAAATTTGCATTATGAGACTCTGTGAAGATCAAGTAAAATATCATAAATCATTAAATACATTATGAATAAAAATTTCTCATAAAGTACGTCAAAACTCTAGATAAAAATATTTAGAAATATAAATATTAATATTTAGTTTGTAGGGCTTATTCAGGGGAGTACAATGTTGTTGGTTTAACATCTCCATGAAACATCCTTTGGAATTACTATAAATTTGAAAGTTAAATATCCACAAATAGTCATAAATCACTACTTTAATATTAAGTAAATATGTCTACTAAACATATAATTTGATAAATTAAAACATTTTTATATAAATAAATTAAGGCAATGTAAATGTTACAAGAGAGGAGAAAAATAGTTTTAGAATAACATAACAATATCGAAGTGAAAAACATGAAGAAAATTAGATAAGTGGTGCGGGAAGTTATCAAATCATGTACTTAATGAAATGCGACATATAATAAGAAAAATCAAGGAAAATACAATATTTATAAAAATACAAATTAATAGTTTCATTGATAGAGCATGTCAAAATGATTATAGCAACATTTTTTTTGTATCCACTACACCTCACCCAAAATAGCAATAAATTAAAAAAACTAAATAAGGATAAATAATAATAAATATATTCCTTAATATTAAGGAAATATATACAAATGTAGAAATAAAAAATTTAATCATTATAATGTAACCAAATCAAAGTAATGTAAAAGCCACGTGGGTGGAGAATTAGAGTAACATAAAAATATAATAAAATTAAAGTGAATTATGTTATGAAACGAGAAAACATTTACTAGAGAGTTGGAAAACCTTTACAAAGAATATAAAGTGTAACAATCTCAATAATCAAATTAGTACAAATCACAATAATTCATAAAAAATAAAAAAAATGAATATTTAATCGTATAACATATGTAGGGATTAGTCTAATGACATTTGTTGGCCTTAAATTGACCTCGTTTTGAATTACTATGAATTACCAAATTAACTTAAAAGTAAATTATAATAAATAATTATTTTCTTTTGAGTAAATACATATTATATGTAGAATGGGATAAACTAAAATAACTTAATATATAGAAATAAATGTGATATAAAGGGTCCAATATAAAATATTTAGTTTCTTGATAATTCAATCTAATCATCGAAAAAAATTAAAAAAGGATAAATTGTATGAGGAGGTTATATTTAAGAATACCAAGAAAATCAAGAATGAATGAGAATATCCCAAAAACATGTTCAAATAAAATAAACTAAGAAATTTAATCATATAAAAATAAATATTTAATTGAATAGATCTCATTATGAAAAGTCCAATAGCTTCCATTTCATCCTTATCATACCTTATTTGGAATAACTTTCAATTACAATATTAGAATTTTATAAATAAAAATAGCTAATTTGTTTAATGTTAACTAAAAATATATTAAATTTGATATCAGTTAAATTGAAAGTTTGTAGTATAACCAAGGTAAAGTGATGTAAAGATCACATGTCTAGAGATAAGGTGTCAAAGTAATATAAGCATGTTTAAGTAAAAATTTTATGGAGATAACGATACTAAAAAGATGTAGTAAAAGAAGTTAAAGAGATTTAGTGTAACATCCTTGATAATTAGATTATGTACAAATCAAAATGCTTCGTAAAGCTTGCGACAACTTTCGAATGTAAAAAATTTTAAAATAAATAAATAAATATTTTATTTAGTTTGGCCTAACGAGATGAGTCCTACGATAACTTTTGTCTTGAATGGATCTCATTTGCAATTAATTTGAATTACAAAAGGAATTCATTACAAATGATAATAAATTATGAATGTAACCTTAGACAAGTATATATTAAAGCGAAAACATGATTAATTTAGGCAATGTAATGTAATGAAATCATGATGGTTTATGTATCACGTTAGAAGATTTTGAGTGACTTTGTAATATAATGAAATTGACATAAAAAATGAAAAAATGAGATGAACTTTAAAGGTTCATTGCATTCCAAGAAACAAAGGATATCGATCATAACATCCTTGATTGTCAATACAAGTATGACTCAAATAATTTCTAAACTCATTAAAAATCACTATAAAATAAAATGTTAAAATGTTTAAATATTAATATTTAACAACATAGAACAAGTCTTGGTAAGTCCACCAATGCTTCTTTTGACATGAGTTGATCTCAGTTGCTATAATGCCAATCAAAGTAAAAATATTGATGCAATAAGATAAATTATATGGGAAAGTTGTATTCCAATCTTCTAAAGAGTTCAAGTGGAATACCCATGATCATTAAAAAAGGTATGAATTAAAATTACTAGTAACATATGCTAAAACTCAAGAAAATAAATTAATAATGTATAAATGAATGTTTAATAAATTGAGCTTATTGAGGTGAGTCCATAGATAATTTTCTCCACCATATATCATTTTTAATTAAAACAAGCTATCAAAATAAATAAATATAAAAATGATAAATTTTTACTTTATTATTATGAGAATATATCTATTGAAGTTGTCATACGATAACTGTAGTAATCTAATATTACATAGTGAAAGTAATGTACTGCTCACACGACAATTGAATTAGATTTTCATAGTAACAAGACCTAATCAAAATGAAAAATTTCAAAAGAAGAGGTAAATTGATTCAATGAACAAATGAGATTAAGCGAAACAACTTCATTCACGAAATTATCTACAATTTAAAATATGCCAAATGTGCTCCAAAATCTAAGAAAATAAAATTTTTAGAAATACGAAAAAGAATTTTTAATTGGATAGAGCTCATCATCATGAGTCCAATGACATCTTTTTTGTGTTGATTTTAACACATTTTGAATAATTATGAGTTAAAAAAGATAAGCATAAGTAATAAATAAAATCCATCAAATCAAAGTGATGTAAAAATCACATGCAAGGAGATTTAGAGTGAAACAATAACATAAATAATCTAAAGAAAAAAATTTTAATTAATGACAAATAATTTGGTAAATTTTTATTACAAGATACTAACCAGATCTAGTATAACATTCTCCACCACCAAGTCAAGTGCAATAGAAATGTATCATAAAGTGTACCAAATCTCTAGAAAAACTAAAGATTTTTAATATATGAAATGAATATTTAACAAAAAGAGATTATCACAATAAATCCTACAATTATTATGTCTTTGCCATTCAGAATTTGTACCAAATCTCCTGAAAATGAAATCTTTAAAAATATAAAAATAAAAATTTAACTAATAGAGCTCATCAACTTATGCCCAAATATTATTATTTCTTCTCATTGAACCTTAATTGGATTCATTAGAAATTATATGAGAAAATAAGGTTTAAAATGAGTAAAATTTTATTTTTTATTAAGTAAATATATCTTAAAGCTAAACTGAAATAAATTCAAGCAATGTAATAGTCACATAAGAAAAGATTCAATGTTGGAAAATAAAATAATAAAACCAACGAAAATAATTTGATGAAATAGGAAAAATTATTTAAGAAAGATGCATTCCATGATGGTAACATGAACAAGTGTAGCATCCTCACATATCAAATTAGTTCACAATCATAAGGCTTCAAGAAGGATGATGAAGCCAAAAAACTTTAAGTTCTTAAAAAATTGAAAATTATTAATTAATTCAATAGGTCATGGAGATGAGTCCAATGATGTTTGTTTCATTTGAAATAGACCTAATTTATAGTTATTGTGAGTTATCAAAGTTAAGAAAGAATAAAAAATAACAAATATTTAATATAATATATAGTAAATTATTATTAAGGAAAAAATGAGATAAATTGAATCAATGAAATATATCCAAATGAAAGTGAGGTAAAGCTCACATGACATGATAGTTTGATTTACATATTAATATAACTAATGAAAGTGAAAATTTTGATTAAATGAGTTAGATTTTGTAGGAAATTTTCATACCAAGGAACCAGGAAATCGAGTGTACCCTTGATGGTCAATTAATGTACAAATAAAAATATCTAGTGAAGCATTCCAAAGGAAAAAATAAAAAATATTTTTAAAAATAAAATACTTATCTAATAAGCTAAACCTTGTTGACATAAGTCAAATGACAATTGTTTAATCTTAGTTGGACCTCGTTTGATGACACTATGAATTTTGAAAATAAGGTAGAACTATTAATGATAAATATTTTTTTAATATTAAATAAATATCTATTAAAGTTGAGATGAATTAAATTAAAATAATGTAATATAGAAAAATCAAGGCATTATAAAGATCAAATAAGTGGACCTTTAGAGTGACATAGTGATATAATCAAATATAAGCAAAACAATTTTAAAAATAAGATAAATTATATGAGTATATTATATTCCAAGATACAAAGGAGATTAAGTGTAATAGTCACTATAATAAAATTATGTGTATTGAAATGTCTCATAGTGCTTGTCAAAAAACATGAAAAGAACATAATTAATGATATAAAAATGAAACTTTAGTCAGATCGATCTCATTGATATGAGTCGAACGATATTTATTACATCTTGATTATACCTTGTTTTGAATTATAAATGATTTGAAAGATAAATAAGCATAAATAGTAACAAATTAATATTTTAATATTAAGTTCAAATTTTTTTTAAAACTAAAAGAAACAAATTGAAGCAACATAAAATAACTAAATTGAGGTGACATAAGCATCACAAAAAATTAGATTTGGATTTACATAGCAACATAACAAAGTCAAAGCATAAAAGTTTAATTAATAAGATAAATTATTTTAGAAAAATGCATTCTAAAATACTAATGATATTGAGGGTTACATTCTGGATCATGAAAATAGGTTGACCAAAATGTCTTATGAAGTGAGCTAAAATCATAGAAAATAAATTTTTTGAAAATGCAAAAAATCAATGTTTAGTGAACAGAGCTTGTTGTGGTGCATCTGACAAAGTTTTTTTTTATCTCAATCTAGATGAGTTTTATCAAACTAATTAATTATTATTTTTTTATTTTTAGATATTTTATTTTCAATGCCTTTACTAGTCTTTATAAGATATTTTGGTTCATACTAAATTTGATGTCAAGAATGTTACAGTTGATCACCATTGTATCTTGGAATGCAACTTTGCAGTATGATTAATCTCATTTATTCAAATGTTTTATTTTGATTTCACTTTATTTCGGTGAAGCTGTAGATCTCCTTCTTACTTGGACTTCGCATTACTTTGAATTGGTTATATTACATTCAATTTAGTAATTTCATCTCTATTATATATTTACATATTAATAAAATAATAATTTATTATTATTTATATGTATTTGCTTTTGTAATTAATAATAATTCAAAATGTGGAATGATAAAGACAAAAAAATCATGTTGGACTCATTTCAAAGAGCTCTATTGAATTAAATATTCTTTACAATATTTTTGAATAATATAATTTTTTAAGGTTTTGGCCCCTTACTAGAGATTTTCATTCATGCCTTTTTATGATCGAGGTTGTTACAGCTTATCTCCTTAGTATCTGAGAATGTAACTATCTTATAAAATTTATCTCTCTTATTTAATTCTTTTGCTTTGATATGATAGTTTTACTATGAAAGTCTTATTATCCTCACTACTGGGCACTATAATGATTAGATTTTGTTATGTTGTATTGCATCAATCTATTTTTATTCATGATTTACTTATATGTTAATATTATAAAAATAAAAGGCATTATTGTTTTTTATTATTTACTTTAATAATTTACATTTATGCTAATAAGTTTTGGTCAATATGAAATAAACATTATTAGACTTGTCTCAATGAGCTATCTAATTATCTATTCTTTTTCTTATTTTTAAATATTTTATTAGCATGGTTTGACATGTTTTCTATAACATTTTGATTTATACTTAATTTGATAACTAAGGATGTCACACTAAATCTCTTAAATATCTTAGAATGCATCTTCCTTTTAGGATTTATCTCATTTCAGAAAATGTTTTTATTTGATTTTATTCTTTTGTTATGTCCTTGGTAGTTCATAGTATTTTCAAATGAGATTTAATTGAGATGAAAGAAATGTATATGAACATGCCTCAGTGAGCACTAGGTAGTTAAATAGTAATTAATATATTATAAAATATATTGTTTTTTAATGTTTTGCACTTTTTACGAGGAATTTGAGTTTGTACTTGATTTTATATTCAAGGATGCTACACTTGTATCCTAATACCTTAGAATTCAATTTTGCCACATAATTCATCTCATTTCTTCATTTTTTAGCTTTGATATAGAACTATGAAACCATAGAAATATTCTCCTATGAGTTTTACATAATTTTTATTTCTTTATATACATTAATTAAATTTTTCTTATTTATGAATAATTATATATTTTCAAAGAAATAAATAAATAATTTTATTTAATTTATTGTTTTTTAATTTTGTATTTCAAAGTTATTCTAAATGAGGTCTACTACAGATAAATGATAATCACTAGAGTTGTCTTGGCATAAACTCTTCAATCGAATCTTAATTTTTATTATTTGTAATTTTCTAGTTTCCAAGGGTTTTGAAAGCTTTTCAAAATCTTTAATTCATGCTTGATTTTAGTTTCCTAGAATGCAATTTTGCCAAACACTTTTTATCATCTGTTTAAAATTTTTACTTTTACTCACTTATAGTTCTTTGAAACTTTCATTCTTGTCTCATATGACCATTAATTCACTTGCCTTTGTTATGTTGCTTTGCTTCAGCTTAACTCATTAGTTTTATCTATTTTTTAAATTTATAGTACTTCTAAACAAAGTCCATCCGAGATGAAACAAATATTATTTGACTCATCTTAATGAGCTCTATCCAATTAAATATTTATTTTTAATTTTCTAAAATATTTTATTTTTTATTATTTTAGAATAATTTTTGAAGCATTTTGGTTCATATAATTGATGATTGACAAAGATACACTTGACTTCTTTAGTAACATGGAATACAACTTTCCCATATAATCTCTCTTTGAAGCTTTAATATATACTTGCTAAATACAAAAGTGATAATATATTATTTTTTTTTTATTTGGGAAAATTGCAATAATTCAATACATGGTTTTATAGACACAAAGCAAAAGTCATTGCACTCATCTCAATAAATATTTAAACAATTAAATATTTGTTTCTATATTTTTACATATCTTTTTACAAAAATTTTGGTGCACTTTAAATGATTTTTTAGTTTGCAACTTAATTGCCAAAGGAGGATGTTACGATAGATCTACTTAATTTCTTCAAATGTAACTTGATCATACTATTTATCTCATTTCTATAATTTTATTCTTAGATTTTTTTTATATCACTATGAAACTCTAATTCTTCTATCATGTGTTTTTTATAATACTTTGATTTGGTTTGATTATATTACATAAATTTATCACATTTTAACAATAATATAAATTCATTTAATATTAAAAAATTATTTTTTAAAATTTGTTAATTTGTAGTAATTAAAATGCAATTGGAGTCAACATCGAACAAATTTTTTTAAACACTTGCCAAACATTGTCCAATTAACTCTTCATTTTTATGTTTGTAAATATCTTAATTTGGCTTGTTTTAAGAAAATTGAGTCAAAACTAATTTAATGATTAAGGATGTTATTGTTGATCTCTTTAGTATCTTAGAGTCTTACCTTCCACAATAATTGATCAAAATGAAAACATTTCTTGTTTATTTGTTTAAATTATTATGAAACATTAATTCTCGTACATGTGATCTTTACACCGCTTTCAATATCATAGATTACATTACTTTAGTTTTTCTCATTTTAATTTTTTTATATATTTATTTTATATTAAAATAATAATTTTTATTTATTTATTCTTTTTATGCTAATTAAATATTTAATCTTTAATTTTTAGATTGTTTGTGTTCTAATATTTTTTACTTTTTAAGAGATATTTCGATTAAAGCCCACTCTAAGGATCTACGATGTTGCTCTCGATCTCTTTAGCATCTTTTAATTCAAATTTTGCATAAACTTTATGTTATTTCATCAAATTTTATCTTTTGTTTGGTTATATTACCACATAACACTAAATCTCCTCCTATGTCACCTTTATATTACTTGCATATGGTTATGTTACCCTACCATAATTTATATTATTTTAGGTTTAAGATAAATTTAATTACTACTAAAATAATAATTTATTCTTCTTTATGCTTATTTAATTTTCTAATTCACATCAAATCCAAATGAGATCCAATTGAGAAGAAAGAAACATCGTTGCACTCGACTCTACAAGCATCATACAAATACATATTTATTTCTATATTTCTAAATATTTTAATTTCAAAGATTTTAGCATGCTTTGTGACACATTTTATTAATAATTAATTTGATGATCGAGGAATTACACTCAAACTTTTTATTGTTTAAGAGCACAACATTCTTCTATTTTTTAACAAATTGTTTTAAATATTTGATTTTGATTTAGTTATGTTACTATAAAACTAAAATTCATCTCTCATGAGTTGTTTAAATCACTTAGATCTTGCTATATTACATTGTGTTAACTACTTGATTTTTCTTTAACATATGTTTATTTTATATTAAATTAATAATTTATTTTATTATGTTTTATTTTTATGATATATATTTACTTATTATTAAAATAATAATTTTTTAGTATTTACTTTTATTTTAGTAATTATCGATAAGTCTGATTGGTTTCTAAAAGAAATAGAAACATGTGTCATCAAATTCTTTCTAAATATCTCTTTGAAACGTAAAATTCATTTTTATTGTTTTTAATTTTTTTTTCTTTTTTTTTGTCACAGATTGAAAGCTATTAAATTGATACCTTATTTCACCATGGATGATATTACATTTGATCTCCTCGCATCTATTAATGCAACATTCTTATACAATTTAGCTTACTTGTTAAAAAGAATTTGTTGGTTATGTAACCATATAACTCTAAATATATTATTTATATTTATTTACTATTGTCACTCCAAGTATTTAATAGGATGTTTAATCAAGATGTAAGAAACGTCATTAAACTCGTCTTGCATTGTTCAATTAAATTATTTATATATTTTTTAGTTTTTTCCTTTTATTTTTTGGCATAACTATGAGATATTTTATTCATGACTTATTTTTGATTGAGAATTAATTATGTTGTTTTATTATGAAACTAATATTCTCCTTTTATGTAATCATTACATCACATTAATTATTATATATTATGTTAATTTAATTTATCTTATTTTATATTTAATATTATTTTATAATATTAAAATTATAATTTGTTATTAACTTTGATTATTTACTTTGTTTTTTCACTATAATTTCAAATTAGATCATTAGAGATAGAAAAAATGCCACTGGACATTCCTTGATTTATTGTTTACAATTAAATATTTATTTTAGACTATTTACTATTTTTATGGTTTTAATATATTTTATCAAATATTTTGATTCATACTTGACTTGAGAATTGACAATGTTACACTCAATCTCCTTTGTAACATGGAATATAACATTTTCATATATTTTACCTCATTTCCTCTAATTTGTTTCTTTGATTTGTTTATATTACTATGAAACTATAATTCTTCTTTTGTGTGGCCATCAAATCTATTTGATTGTGCTATTTTACGATTCATAAAGCCCCGTTATTTCATCTTTATTATACATTTACCAAATAATAAATAATAATTTATTATTTCATTTGATTATTTTTTTGATAATTTTGGAAGATGAATCAAATCTTATGGCACAAACCTAGATAAACCCGATCCAATTAAGTATTCATTTCTATATTTTTATATACTATATTTTGTAGTGTTTTTGTAAATTTTATCAGATATTTTGATTCACAAAAAAGTTTACTTTAGAGGATGTTATACTAGATCTTCTTGTTATTTTTTATATTCTTATATAATTTATCTTGTTTTTTAAAATTTTTTTCCTTTATTTGATTATATTATTATAAAGCTCAAACTTCTATCTCATGTGTCCTTTATATCACTTTGTTATTGTTATACTATATTGTTTTAATTTATTTAATTTTAACTTTAACATAAACTTAATTAACATTAAATAAATAATTTAAAATTATTTGTTCTTATTTAAATTTTCAAATTATATCTATTCCAAATAAGATAGAATCAAAACCTAATAAGCATCACAATACTCATCTCGATGAGCTTTATGTTTTTTTTATTTTTAAACATTTTATTTTCTACAGTTTTGACATATGTTTTGTGGCTTTTTGATTAATACCTAATTTAATAATTAGGCATTCTACAATTGATCCTTTAATGACTTCTAATTCAACCTTCCCCCATACTTTATCTTATTTTGTGAGATTTCTTTCTTTTATTTGGCCATATTATTGTGTTACCATAAATCTCTTCTCATGTGATTTTTACTACACTTTAATTGTCATAGTTCATTGCTTTTTTCTCCTCCAATATGACCTTTACATCACTTTTATTTTTTTATATTATAGTGCTTCAATTTATCTTATTTTACCTTTAATATGTATTTATCAAATCTTAAAACAATAATTTAATACAATTTGAGCATCATTACTTAGATAATTTGTAATAATAGTAAATTACATTTAGTCATGATAAAAAAATTTTTGGAGTAAAGTATAGAGCCTCATCCAATGAAATATTCATTTCTATAAATTTTTAAATATTTTTTATAGTTTTGATATATTTCATTTTCTATTTTTTTAATATTTTACTACAAATGTTTAATTAATACTTTATTTGATGATTTAGTATGTTACATATTATATCCTCATCATCATGCAGTTTTGTTTTCTCATACAATTTATCTCAAATGTTAAATTTTCTTAATTTTTTTGTTATATTTGTATATATACTTTTGATCTCCTTTTTGTGAGTTTTACATCGCTTTGATTTGGTTATGTTATATTACTCTAATTTATCTAATTTATTCTTGAAAATATATTTAGTTAGTCTTAATATAATAATTTACTATTATTTTGTTTCATTTAATTTTTTGTTATTCTTAATAATTTCAATCCATGCCTAATGAAGTTTAAAAAAATCGTTGGAAGAATCACGATGAGCTTTATTTGATTAAATGCTTACTTTATGCACTTTCAAAATGTTTTCCAGAGCTTGGGCACCCTTTGTAAGGCATTTTTATTCGAATTTGATTTGAGAATATAATATGTTACGTGTGATCTTCTTAGTATCTTGTAGTGCAAATTTATCACCCAATTTATATCATTTCCCTAATCAATTTTATACTTCTTTCGTTTAATTTATATAAAACTCTCATTTCAACTTTAATTTATTTTTAGTTAATGTAAAAATTACATGATATTATTACTTATTTTTAATTGGTATGTTAATTCATAGGAATTCTAAATGATATTCAAATGAAATAAAACAAATGCAGTTGGACTCATTTTATTTTATTTTTTGTTTCACATATTTTACATGGTATAAATTTTGATCATGATTTGATGATTGTGGACATTAGACTCAATCTCCATTGTTCCTTAGAATGGAACTTTAATATACAATTCATATTATTTATAAAATTTTTTATTTTGATTTTTTAATACTTCTATGAAATTATAAGTCTTCTCCTTCATGCTTTTACTTCACACTAACATATTTTATGTTCTTTGACATATTTTTGCTCATCATAGTAATTCTGAACAAAGCTTCATTGACACAAAACAAATATCATTGGACTTATGGAGATGAGCTTAATTCAATTAAATATTTAGCTTAAATTTTTTACATATTTTTTTTCTTAGTTTTCGACATAGTTTTTTAGGACAGTTTGACTCTTACATGATTTGATGGTAAAAATGCTACTCTTTTTCTCCTTAGTATTTTGAAATACAACTTTCTCATAAACATTATATCTTTTATTTAAATATTTTTCTTTTGTTTTGGCAATATTTCTATGAAATTCTAAATCACCATTTTGTAAATTTCACATCACCTTTATTCAATTATGTTACATTTGTTAAAGTTATCTCATTTAAGAATTAATATATATGTTCACTAAATATTAAAATTATAACTATTTATTATTTATGCCAACTTACAATTTTATTTCCAACTAATTAAAAAAGGTTTGGTCCTTTAGAATGAAGTTTAGTTAAACTTTTGTAGATGGGCTCCATAAAATTAAATGTTGAACTTAACTTTCTTATGGTTTTTATTTTACATGGCTTTTACATGAATTACTAGACATTTTTATTCTTAACTAATTTGATATTCAAGGATTCTATGCAAGATTTCTTGAATGTCATAAATTATAATTTTTATATAAAATTTATCTCATTTATTTAAATATTTTCTTTCAAATTGGTTATATAATAATTAGACTCTAAATCATCTATCATGTGACTTTTAAACTTTTTTTCTTTTATTGTATTATACTATTTTAATTTATCTCATTTCAATTTTAACATATATTTACTTTATATTTGAATAAATGATTATATAGATTTATGCATATGTACATGGACACATCCCCATGAGCACTATCCAACTTAAAATATTTACATATTCAATTTTCTACTACTCTATAAACCTTTATGAAGCACTTTGATTGTAACCTAATATTATTCTTAGATGTTTTATACTTATTATTGTGTTTCATAGAAATTCTAGAGCATGACAATCAAGACTAAAAAAACATGTTTGATTTTGAGTGTAACTTTCTTGATCGCATAATCAGGTAAAAATCTCATATAGTATAACATATGCAAATAGTTAAAAACTTAAAAATATAAGAACAAATTTTTTTGTGGTTGAAGCTGGTCTAGTTAACCCTTATGATATTTGTTTCCCCTGAAGTAAGCCCATTTAGAATTTTTGTGAATTATCAAAGAAAATATGCATATTAATATTATGTGTATATATATGTGTATATATATATATATATATATATATTAACTTTGAAATGAGATAAATTAATGTAAATTAACCATATAAAAATCGATGGAAAGGTCGTGCTAGTGAATATAAGAGTTATATATTTACATAACCAAATAAAAAAATACTTTAAAGTAATGAGATAAGTTGTATTAAAAAGTGGAAATGAGAATTTCATGCAATGTAATGTAACCAAATAAAAGCAATTTGAAGGTCATAAAGGTGAAGAATAAGAGTTACATATTAATATAGACTAATCAAAGCAAAAACATTTATGAAATAAGATAAATTACACTAAAAAGTTCCATTCCAAGACAATGAGGAGATCAAATGTAAAATTTTTTATCCTCAAAAAAGTGAAAAATAAAAATTTCTTATAAAGCATGCCAATGCCACAGAAATTAGTTTTATTATATAAAAAAATAAATATTTTACTTGTAGAGCTCGTTGAAAAGAGTCCAATGGCATTTATTCCATCGACATCACACCTTATTTTTCAATTACTATGAATTACAAAAGAAAATAACTTTAAATAAAAAAAATTGTTATTTTAATATTAATTAAATTTATATTAAAGAAAAAATGAGATAAATAAAAGTAATGCAATATAACCAAATAAAATATTATGAGTATCACCTAATAGGAGATTTTGCATAATATACTAATATAACCAAACTAGAGGAAAAAATTTAAATTCAGAAATTTTATGGGAAAGGGGCATTTCAAGCAACTAAGAACATAAAGTGTAACATTATCGATCGTTATTACAAGAACAAATCAAAATGTCTAGTAAAGGATGTTAAAATCTTAGAAAATAACAAATTCAAATTTGATGGATCTCATCGACATTAGCCAACCAACTTTTCATTAATCTCAGTCAAACCTCCCTTAGAATTATGATAATTTATGTTATAAATAGGCATTAGTAATAATAAAGTACTATTTAAATTAAAATTAAATCTATAAAAAAGTTAAAATGATAGAAATTAAAGCAAAGTAACATAACTAAATAAATGTAAACAAACAAAAAAAAATGAAATGAAATATCTGGGATGGTTTGCATAACAATAACTAAGAAGATCAAGTGTGACATATTTTATCAACAAATTGGCTATGAATTTATTAGCACTTAAAGCATGAAAAATAAAAACTTAGAAATAAATGTTTAATTGGATGGAGCTTATTGGTTCGAAACAACAAATGATTTTTCATCATTGCTGATCTTCATTTAGAATTATGGTGAATTATAATAAGGATTAAGCATAAGTAATAAGAAATAGTTATTTTAATATTATACAAAATATTGTATTGCTAATATGAGGAAATGTTTTTTAATTTAATATAACCAGATCAAATCGATGTAGTTGTCACATATGAAAAGACTAAAAGTGACATTCATATAACTAACTGAAAAAAAAAGATTTTAAGAAATGATATAAATTTCATAGGAAATTTACATTCAGAGAAACTAAGGTGATATAGTGTAACATCCTTGATTACCAAATCTATGCGAATATAATACCTCATAAATCATGCCAAAACCTTGTATAATTAAACAATTAAAAATATCAAAATGAATCTCTAATTTGAATGAGCATATTGCGTTGGGTCAAGCGGCATTTTATTTATCTTAATCTAGCCTCGCTTGAATAACTAAGAATAATTGAGCAAATAAGCAAGCACAACATTAAAATTTTTTATATTATATATTACACAATAAAGAATAAATTATATAAATTGAAGTGCTATAACAAAGGAAAATTGATAAGATGTAAAGGTCATATTAAAAGAAAATTAGAGCTAAAAAGAAATATAACCAATTCATAAAAAAATATTTCGAAAAGTTATAATAAATTGCATGAGAGAATTGTAAATAAAAATAAGAAGAAAAGGATTATAATATCTTCAATCATTAAATTAGGAACAAATAAAAATTCCTGTAATTTCTGCTAGAATAATACAAATTAAAGCAACTAAAAAAATATAATAATGAATATCTTGTTTGATTTGTTGGTTAACCTAAGTCTAATAGTGTATTTTTGGTCTCCTTTAAACCTTGCTTGAAATTACAATAAACTAACAATCTCAAAAAAAATATAAATAATAATTAATTAATATTTTACAAAAAATTATATGTTAATTGAGACAAATTTAAGTAATATAAAATAACCAATTCAAAAAAAAATTTAAGAAATGTGATAAATTGAATAGCAAACTTGCATTCTAAGGTATTAATAAAATGCAATGTAAAATTCTTGATACTTAAATTTTGTTCCAATAAAAATCCCTCATAAAGTATTCCATAAAATTTGGGAAATAAATACTTTAAAAATATAGAAATTAATATTTAATTTGATAAAGCTTTTAGTGTTGAGTTTAACAACATTTTTTATTATGTAAACATATAATAAATCAAGTCCATGATGAGTGAAAGCAATGTGTTACAAACATATAAATGTGATGTTAAGAACACATCAGAGGAGAGTTGTAGTTTCATAGAAACATAACCAAATCAAAGAAAAAACCAAGATTGAGTGGTATAAAATAAATTGAAAAATTGAATTCCAAAGCTTTAAGGAGATCAAATGTCACATTTTTTGTCATATAATCTGGTACGAATAAAATATCTCACAAAATATATTAATATCTTAAAAAATTTAGAAATGTAAAAATGAATATTTGTTGAGATAAAGACTTCACAATTGAGTCCAATGAGAATATTTCATCATTATTTGCTATCGTGTAAGTTTATAATGATTTACTAAAATAAATAAGAAACAATTAATAATTAAATATTTTTTAATATTATAGAAACCTATATAAAATGAAAGTAAATAATTTTTATAATTAGGTTTATCCAAATGAAATTGATGTGAATGTCATATTTTAGAAGATTTAGATTTATACATTAATATATCTAAATCAAAGTGAAGAATTTGAAAACATTAGGAAAATTATTCAAAAAAGTTCCATCACAAGATACTAATAAATTGAGTAGAACATTGTTTATCAACAAATTAAAAACAAATACAAATTTCACACAAAAAAACAAAAAAACTAGAGGCAAAATAATTTCTAATTATTATTTAAATTTTTTATTGTATAGACATTATTAAGTTGGTTGTAATGACAATTTTTTGCTAGCAGTATATCTCATTTCAAACTTTTTTAAAAAACCCCAAAACAGTAAGCAAGCATAAAAAAAATTAAAATAGTGTAATATACTACATTGAAAGTGATATAGGGCTCACACAAAAGTTGATTTATGGTTACTTAGGAAAACAAAAAAATCAGAACAAAACACTTGAAGAAATGTCATAAATTTAATCAAGAAGTTGAATTGTAGTTTACTAACTTAAAAGTATGTAACGTCATTAATCATCAAACAAGTTTGTTTCATCTTAACTAGACCTTGTTTGAAATTATTGACTTACTAATACAAAAAAGTGTTTAGAACAATATATTATGATTTTAACAATATGCAAAAAACTTATTAACTCTTAAATGAGATAAATTTATGCAATGTAACATAATCAAATCAAATCAATATAAATTTCATATGAGAGGAGATTTAAAGTTACATATTAAAAGTACTAATGAATCTTTTAGAGAAATAAGATAAATTGTATGATAAACTTGCATTCCAAAATATTTAGGAGATAGAGTCTAATTTCCTTAATCATCAAATCTTGACAAATCAAAATTCTGCACAAACAAGCCAAGGCATGGAATTTAAGTTATTTGAAAATATAGTAATGAATTTTAAATTTGATAGAGTTCATTGTGCTATTCCAATAATGTTTGTTTTGTCTTCAATGGTCATTGATGAAAATTATTAAGAATTATGAGAGCAAATAGCAAGAATAATGACATAATATTTTATTAATATTTCTAATATATATTAATATTGAATTGAGATAAATTAATATAATATAATATAAGAAATTTATAGTGAAAACTTTTAAAAAATGGTACAAACAACATGAGAAATTTGCATTCCAAGACACTAAAAAGATAGTGTAACATTCTAGAATGCCAAATCATATAAAAATTAAAATAGGTCATCAAAAATGCCAAAACTATAAAAAATAATTTAAAAAATATTAAAATAAATATTTATGTTGTCGAAGCTCATCGAGTTTAGTATAATGATCTTTACTTTCTCTCAGTCATACCATATTTAGAATTTTTCCTAAATGCTAAATTAAAACATTATGGTTAGGAATAAATTATTATTATAATGTCATGTAAATATAAATTTTAAAAACCTTAAGATAAATTAAAACATTGTAAAACAACCAAATCAATTCAATATAAAAGTTACACAAGTAAAGAAGTAGAGTCACAAACTAATCTAACAATATTAAAGCTAAAAATTTGAAGAGAGTAAATAAATTATACATGAATTTTTATTTCAAGATACTATGCAGATCAAGTGTAACATCTATAATCTTCAAATCATGTATGAATTGAAATGTTTTGCAAACCATGCAAAAATTATAAAAAATATTCATAATATAAAAAATAAATATTTAATTGGATAGTGCATGTTATATCCAGCTCTTCAATTCTTGTTTCCCTCTGATTAGATCGAGCATAGAATTATAATGTATTATGAAAATACTTATGAATCAATAATATCAAAATATTATTTTAATATTAAAAAAATAAACATTAAAACTTAAAGATATAATTAAAATAATATGACATAACAAATTCTAATCTATGTGAATTCATAGAATAGAATTAGAGTTTCATAGTGACATGCCAAATCTAAGCAACATATTTGAAGATATGAGATGCTGTTTATAAGAATGTTGTATTCTAAGATAATAAGAATATCAATTATAAACATGTTTAATCACCAAATCTGGTGTTAGTTTAAACATCTAATAAAGCTAAAATGAGATAAATTATAGAAATACTATGCAAAACAATCAATGCGATCGGAAGGTCACACAATTAGAGAATTATAGTATTGTAGCTTTATTAAAAAAATTTTAGATAATAAAAGAATTACAATTTTGTGATGAAATAGCCAAATTAGATCAAAAATAAAAAAATTATGAGAAAAATTATATGAGAAAATTGTATTCAAGATACTAAGAAAATTAAATGTAATATCTTTAGCTATCAATTTAGCTACAAATCAAAATTTCTTTTAAAAAATATAGAAATGCTAGAAAATTAAATATTTAAAATTATTAATATATATATATATATATATATATATATTTAATTAGATACCTCATAGTGACAACTTTATTGACATTTGATTTGTCCCAATTTGATATAATTTAGAATTATTATGAAATAACAAATTAAACATGTGTAAATAATCAATGTTTTTTCCCTTTTTAATAAAATGCGATAAATTAAAAACGTGTAATATTAGTAATATAACTTGATGAACGAGATGAATGTAATTAATTTTGTTTCATCTTTATGAGATAGATTTACTTCAAAAACACTAAAAGGAACAAATTTAAATAAAAAACAAAGAATAAATTAATAATTTTAATTCAGAAAAAAAACTAAAAATGTAGAATGAGATGAATGTAAGCAATGTAATTTTAAAAATACATATTGTTTTAATATTATGCAAATAAGTAATGAATTTGAAATGAGATAATTTTTCCCATAAAATATATCTAAATCAAATCAATCTAAACGTCACACAGGAGGGGAGTTAGAATAATTTTTTAATATAATGAAATTAATGCAAAATATTGTAAGGATAAATTGTTTTGGAAAGTTATATTACAAGATATTATGCAAACAATGCATAACATTCCTATTCCTTAATGCAAGTTTGACTCAAAATCTCCCATTATGCATGTGAAAGTCATGCAAAAAAATAATTTAATATATAAACATCCATAATCTCTTCTCCCATTTAAAAGAGTCCAGTGACAATTGTTTCATCTCAATTAGACCACATTTAGAATTACCATAAGTTACAATAATAAATAACCATAAAAAAATAATTGTATTTTTTAATATTAAGTTAGTATATAATCTACCATGAATAAGGTAAATTAAAGTAATGAAATTGAACCAAAAAAAAGCTAATTTTGAGTAAATGAGATTAATTTTATAAAAAAATTCCTCATAGTACTAGTAGATCACTTGTAAAATTCTCAAATCATCACATAAAATATAAATTAAATATCTTGCAAAAAATTTTGAAGAAAACAAATAATTAAATAAAATTAAAATATGTATGTATATATATATATGTAAAGGTGATTGAGACAATTCCAACGACATTCTTTTAGTCTCTATGATACCTCATTTAGAATTACAATGAATTAGGAATATAAAAAAGAATAAATAATAATAAATAATATTTAAATTTGAGAAAAAAATTTACTAAAATTGGGAGGAGTTAAATTGAAGAAATATAATACAGCCAAATATTTTCACAAACGTTAAAGAAATAAGATAAATAATATGGGAAAACTACATTCTATGATACTAAAATGATATAATATAACTTTCTTTTATTGTTAAATTAAGTAATAATCGAAATGCTTCCTAAAGGATGGCAAAAATCTTTAAACAACATTATTAAAAATATGAAAATGAGTATTTAATTTGATATATCTCATTACGATGAGTCCAATGACATTTATTTCATTTCAATTTTATATTTAATTTGGTAATAACGTGAATTTTCAAATACAATGAGAGTAAAGATTAAGAAAATATTTCTTTATAAAAAATATAAAAAAATATTGAATGATATAATGTAAGCAAGGTGATATAATTAAATCATGGTAATGCAAGGTTACACAAGAGAAGAATTAAAGTTTCATAGTAATTAAACCAAATCAAAATAAAAATTTAAAAAATGTCATACATTTACAACAAAGTTGCACTCTAAGTTACTAAGTTGAATAAGTGTAATAATGTAAATAGTTTAATGACGTGTAAACCAAATGTTTTTTAAATCATGCTAAAATTCTTTAAAAACTTTAAAATATTTAAATTTTAAAATGTTAAAATATTGTCATTATGGTTGGAGCTTCCTTGGAATTATTGGAAATTTCTAAAGAAATTAAGCTTATTAATATTATGTAAAGATATGTTAAAGCTAAAAAGAAATAAATTGATGTAATATAATATAACAAAATCAAATTAGGTATGAATTGAAATATCTCATAAAGCATGTGAAAATTTTATAATTATATAAAAATAATTATAAAAATGATTATTTTATTTAATAAATCATTTTCGGACATGTTTAATGGTATTTGTTATGTCTCAGTGAGAGCATGTTTGAATTTTTTTTTAATTTATAAAGTAAATTAGCATAAATAATAATAAATTACTTTTAAAGTACTAAGTAAATATATATTAAAATTGAGACTAACATTTTCTATCATTTTTTATCATCTTGACCAGTACAATAGCATTTTTTGTCATCTTAACCAGCCCTCATTATAGTTAATATGAATTAGAAAAATAAATAAACATAAATTATTACAAATTATTATTTTAAAATGTCAAAGATATATATTGTAGGTGAAATAAGTTAAATTGAAACAACATAATTAAACTAAATCAAAGACATGCAAAGTTTACATAAGAAGATAACTAGAGTTTTATTGGAATATAGCCAAATCTAAGTAAAAAGTTTGAAGTAACATAAACGTTGTGGGGAACTAACATTCGAATATATTAAGGATTTTGATTGTATTATCATCGACTATAAAATTACGAACAAATCGAAGTAGCTTTTAAGAATGGCCAAAAGTTATGAATATATAATAATTAGAATATGAATATTTAATTAAAAAACCTCACCAAGAAGAATCTAAACATGTTAATTTGGTCGCTCTAAGATCTCATTGGAAACTATTTGAATTTAAAAAACTTTAAAAACAAAAAAATAACTATTTTTTATTTTAATTCATTGTAAATATATGAGAAAGTTGAAATAATATACATTTAGTTAATTTAATATTAAAAATCAAAGTGGTGTAAAAGTTACATGACAAGAGATTTTGTGTTATAAAGTAATATTGACAAATCAAAGCAAAAACATTCCAAAATGTTAGTTAATTGTATAAGAAATTGAATTAAAAGATACGAATAAGTTTGATCCTAACATTCTCAGTCATCAATTCATGTGAAATTTAAAATATCTTACAAAGCATGACAAAACCTTATAAATTAGTTATAAAAAACATTATTTAATTGTACAGAGATCGTTGAGATGTTTCAAATGATGTTTATTTAATCTTAACAAATGGTCATTTAAATTTACTAAAACTTTAAAAGGTAGTTAAGCATGAAGAGCATTAATTGTTTATTTTAAGGCAATGTAAATATATATTAAAATTGAAATAAGATAAATTGAAGTAATATAATATAACAAAATCAAGGTCATACAATGGAGTGTTGCATTGATAACAAGAGACATTGCTAACAGTTACATAGTAATATAACTAATTCAAAACAAAACATTAGTAGAAGTTTGATAAATTGAGCATGAAATTTTTTTTCCAATATATTAAGCTAAATGAGTAAAAAAATACCCAATTGTAAAATCACATACAAGTAGAAATGTCTCATAAAGCATTCAAAAATTGAAACGATAAATTTTTAAAAATACAAAAAAAAATATTTAATTAGATAAAGCCTTTAAGTTGAATTTATTGACATTTGTTCCATCTTGATAGACCATTTGTATTATTACTATGAATTACAAATTCAAATATGAATAAATACTAATACATTACTATTTTATTATTAAGAAAATAAGTATTAAAACTAAGATGAGATAAGTTGAAGTAATATAACAAGACAAAATGAAAGTGAGATGACTATAAATTGATAGAGGAATAGGAATTTCATAGTGATATAACCAAATATAACTAAAAACTTTGATAAAATATAATTGAATATTGTATTCCAATGTCCTAACGAAATGAAGTGCAACATCCTTTATCATCGAATAAGGTATGAACTAAAATATCTCATAAGGCATGCAAACTCAAAAAAATTAAAAAAATTAAAAATATATATAAAATAATTATTTAAATAAAATTAGCTTGTCAAAATGATTCTAATAATATTATTTCCATTTCATCAAGGCCTCATTTGGAATTACTAAGAAACAATAAAATAAATAATCATAAATGCAAACATATTTATATTTTAACAATAAGAAAACAAGTTTAATACTAAAATGAGATAAATTGAAGTAATCTAACATAATCGTACAAAATTGATATAAATGTTACACAAGTGGAGAATTAGATGTTGCAGTAACATAATCAAGTATAAACAAAAATTTAAAAAAATTGAAATAAATTTTGTATGGTAGTCTCATTTCCAGCTAATAAGAAGAGCAAGGGTGACATCCTTATTCACTGAAATATGTACTAATCAAAATGATAGGAATGATTCATAAATTATGTAAAAAATATATATATATATATTTAATATATATATATATATTTTATTTGATAGAGCTTGTGAAGTCAAGTTTAATAAAGCTTACAGTTTGAAGAAAATTAGACAAATTTTATGGAATTCTCAATTATCAAATTATATTTTAATCAAAATTACTCATAAAGTGCACAAAAATGTCTTAAATGAAGCAATAGAAAGTATAAAAATGAGTATTAAATTGTGTCGTATCAAAACATAGCTTGGAATTACACACAATGTACATAGCTTCTTGCAATGAAATATTCACCTACAATTTATCTTATTTATTCAAAATTTTCAATTTAATTTTTTATATTTTTTGTTGCTCAAAATTTTTTCTTGTCTTAGCTTTAAATTACTTTGAAAAGGATACATTACATTGCTTGAATACTAGGTAATGTAGTGCATATTTATTTATATCTAGGACACATTACTAGTTAAATTACTTTTAAAAAACAATTTATTCTTATTTATACTTATTTATTTTAGTTATTCATAGAAATTTAATACTATGGTTGATCTAAATAAACATAGTTAGAATCATCTAGTTATGATATATCTAATTAAATATTCATTTTTATATTTTTTAAATATTTTTCATTTTTTTCATTTTGATATACTTTAAGAGAAATTTATATTTTTACATGATTTAAACATATGAGAATTCAATGTTCACATAAGAATTGCCTCATTTCTTAAAACATATTGCTTCTATTTTGTTATATTACATGTAGTTATAGATTTCCTATTATGTAATCTTTGTATTACTTTGAATTAAAAAAAATATTGAACATTATTTAGGTTTTTTTGTAATTCATAGTAACTTATAATGAGACAATGTTAAGATGAAATAAACATATTTGATCTCTCTCAACAAGATATACCCACTCAAATATTCAATTCTATATTTTAATTTTATATGATTTTGGCATTCTTTACTAGACATTCTGACTCATATCTCATTTGACATTCGAGGCAGTCAAACGCAATCTCCTTTGTATCTTGGCAAGCAAAGTTATCCATTGATTTGTCTTGTTTATTGAAATACTTTGTAATCATTTTGTTGCATTACTACAAAATTCTAAGTCTCCTCTCATGTTACCTTTATGCCACATTTATATGGTTATGCTATACTACTTCAATTTTTACCTTTTCAATCATAACATTATATTAATTAATATTAAATAATAATTTATTATAATTAATTCCTATATATTTTTATATTTCACTATAATTCAAAATATGTCTCGATTCATAAGTAATAGTAGTTGGATTCATCTCGACAAGCTCTATTAAATTTTCAATTTTTTAGATTTTATTTTCTATGGCTTTAGAATACTTTATGAGTCTTTTTGATAATTTCATGATTTTTTGGATCAATATGCTACTTACTCTCTATCTCTTTAGTGTCTTACAATACAACTTTCTTGTAAAATTCAACTCATCTATTTAAATATTTTTGTTTGATTTTGTTATTTTGTCATACAATTTTGGATCTCCTATCTTGCCAGTTTTGCATCATTATGATTTGGTTATATTTCAATGTTTTAATTTTTCTTATTTAAGATTTAGTATATATATATATATATATTTACTTCATGTTGAAACCAAATTTTTTCCAAATGAGACACATCATTAGAATCAACCTAATGAGCTATATCTTGTAGAAACCTCAATTTAAAATTTTTAATATTTAATTTTCTATGGTTTTAATTGTTTTATGGGACATTTTAATTCATAATAGATTTTAGGAATAATATTAAACCATATCCCCCAAATACCTTGCAATGTAAAAATCTAGTAAAATTTACAATGTAACTCTAAATATATTCCAATGTGGCCTTTACATTGCTTCAATTTGGTTTTTGCATACTAAATAAAACATTCTTTGTGTTGCAAAAATTCATGAAGGAAGTTATACTCACTATACGTAGTGTCTTTGAATTCAACTATTTCGTATAATTTATCTCATTCCATAAAATAGTTCTCTTAGATTTTCTTATTTTACTATGAAACATTAATTATCCTCTCATGTGATCATTACAACTCTTTTGTTTTTCTTATATTTCGTTGCTTAAATTTATCTTATTCTAAATAAGGTCAAACTAAAATGAAACAAACATCATTTGATTACTAGATTTCTCTAAATCTAGACTTATGTGACCCTTTTAAGACCTTGAATTGGTTTTCTATATTCCTTCAATTTATGACATTTTGACATTAATGTATACTTAATATTAAAATGATATTTTGTTATTATTTACCCTTATTTAGTTTGACAATTTTCAATAATTCTAAGTGATGTCTTATTGAGATGACATAAACGTTATCTGCTCAACTTGAGCTTGACCTAACAAAATTTTTTATTTTAGTATTTTTAAATTATTTTTTGTAATATTTTTTGCACATTTTTTGAAAAACTTTTATTTGGATTTAACGACCTCATTTCCATTATGCACTGCAAGTTTCTTATACACATTACCTCTATTTCTTGAAAATTTTACTTTCATTTGGTAGTATAACTATATAACACAAAATTTCCTACATCATGACTTTTACACAACTTTTATTTTGCTATCTTACATTGTTTTTCATTCATGGGAGTTTAGTTCTAATTTAAATTTTCGTAATATTTAAATAATATTTTGTTATATTTAAGCATTTTTAGTTAGATAATTCATAGAAATTCCGAACACCATACAATTGAGACTAAATAAATATAGCTAGACTAAACTTCTTGAGTTTTTTTTCTTTACATTTATTTTATCTTTGTAAATTTTATTTTCATTGTTTTTACAAATTTTATGAGAGATTTGATTTGTTCCTAATTGGATGTTTGATTGTATTGCATTCGATCTCCTAAGTATCTTTGAATTCAACTTTCTCATATAATTTATCTTGCTTTTTCAAACTTTTGTCATTGATTTTATTAAACCATTTAATAATTCAAAGTCTTCTTATTATGTGACCTCTATGTATCTTTGTTTTTTTAATTTATGTTTATTTAGTTTATCAAATCTTGAAGCAGGTCTTAACAAAAAAATGCAAACATTAGTACACTCGTCATCATGAGTTCTATCCAATTAAATAATCAATTTTTAAATTTTTTAAATATTTTTATTTTTTATTTCTTTGTCGTTTTGTGAGAGTCATTTTAATTCTTAATGGATTTTATAATTGAAGACGATATAGTATATCACCTTACTATCTAAGAATGAACAATTTCTTTTGCAATTTAGCATGTTTCTCTAAAGTTTTCACTTTTATTTTGTTTTATAACTATGTAACCCATAATCTTCTCACATATTGATATTTAATCTTGTTGATTTTGCTACAATACAATATTTCAATTTATCATATTTTAGTTTTCTTATATATTTATTTAATTTTTAAATAGTAATTTATTAATATTTATAATTATTCACTTTCATATTTTGTAGTAATTCCAACGAGGTCCAATGATAAATAATGTCATTTGGCTCATCTTAATGACAACTATCTAATTAAATATTAAGTTTTATATTTTTAAAATATTGCCTCTTATTTTAGTATGATTTATGATACATCTATTTCACCTTTATGCTACTTTTCAATGGTTGTATTAGATTACATGAGTTTATCTCACTTATGCTTCAATATTATTTAGCTAATATTAAACTAATATATTTTTTTAATTTATGGTTATTTTTCTTTAGTAATTTATGCTTTACATTTCTTTAGTAGTTTGAAAAATTTCCAAATAGGGTTTGATTAATGTGAGGTTCAATTTTAATATCAATTTCTTTATTTTTAAATATTTAATTTTATATTATATTGGCATACTTAAAATATGTTTTTATTTGTACCAAATTTGACCATCATGTATGTTACACTATATCTTATTAGTGTCATGAATTGAAAGTGTCCTATATAACTTATGTCAATTGTTCCAAGTTTTTGCTTTAGAGTAGTCATCTAACTGTGTACCATAAAATATCCTCTCATGCAACATTTATATTACCTTACACTGGTTTTGCCACATTGGTCTAATTTTTCTCATTCTCAAAGAAAATATATATTTCTTTAATATTAAATTATAATTTATTATTATTTATCACTATTTTATTAAATAATTCATTGTAATTGTAAACAAAATATGATAAAAAAAAATACATATAGCTGGACTCTTTTTTAGTAGCTCTATTTTATTATATATTAAATTTGTAGTTTTCCTTATTTTTTTCTCCATGACATCAGCATTCTTTATAAGCCATTTTGATTCTTTCCTGATTTGATTATAACAAATGCTACTATTGATCTCCTTAGTACAATGGCATAAAACTTTTCCATAAAATTTATGTTATTTCTTTGAAGAGTTTACTTTAATTTAGTTATATTACAATGTAACTCTAAATGTCCTCTTGTGTACCAAATACATTGCCTTTATTTTCTTTAGCTGCATTCATATGTGACACTTAATCTTCTCCCTTTTAACAGACCTTTTTCCTAAGAGAACCAATGGCACCACCATTTAGAACATGTATTTAGCCAACATTAAAATATTAAATCACTATTATTTATTCCTATTTACTTGATAATTCAGCATAATTACAAAAGATAATATATCGAGATGAAACAAAGATTGTGGGGCTTAGTTTAATTAGCTCTATTCAAAAAAATATTTATTTCGATATTAGTTCAAAATTTGATGATCAACGATTGTACACTCGTCTACTCATTGTGTTAGAATAATAATATTTGATATAATTTATCTTATTTTCTAAAATATTTTTCTCTTATTTTGATATATTATTAAGTAATTCTAAATATCATATCATGTGACATTTATATTGCTTTTTTTGGTTAATGACATTAGATCAATTTATTTTATTTTAGCTTTAATGTACATTTATTTAATATTAAAATAATAATATATTATTACTTATGCCCTTTGGTTTGCATTTTCGATATGCCATACTATGTAATTTCATTAGTACATAATTTGATGATGAGCGATATTATAATTGATCTTTTTAGTATCTTAGAATGCAACTTTATCGTAAAATAAATTTGTTTTTATCAATTGTTTTTCGTTTTAGTTAAGCATATTACAAAGGAACTTCAAATCTAACCTCACGTCACCTTCACATCGCTTTGATTTGACAATTTCAAATTACTTTATCTATTTTATTTTAGATTTAATAAAAATTACTTATCATAAAAATAATTATTTTTTATTATTTATGCATATTAACTTTTGTAATAAGTTGCTGTTCCAGCACCTTTTAATAAATATCAATTATTTTTTCAATAGTTTGACACATTTTATGACATTAGAATTTGTACAAATTCGATGATTGAGGATGCCACATGTGATATCCATAGTGTCTTAGATAGAGCTTTTCCTATACAATTTATCTCCTTTATTCAAATTTTCCACATTTAGTTTGTTGTGTTACTATCAAACTCTAAATCTCCTCTCAAGTTAGCTTTGCAAATCATTAATTTTGGTGTATTACATTAGTCTTATTTACACCATTCCACGTTTAAAATATTTTTAATTAAAATTCAAATAAAAATGTATTGTTATTTATGCATATTTAATTTGATAAGCCATAGTAATTTCAAATTAAGTTGAACTAAGATGAAACAAATCTTGTTGGACACATCTCATTGTTCTCCATCCAATTAAATATTCATTTTTTATATCTTTAAATATTTTATTTTTCTAACATTGTAGCATATTTTATAAGATATTTTGATTTATACTTTATTTAATGATTGAGGATATAAAAACATCAGATACCTAGTATCTTTGAATATAACTTTTTCGTAAAAGTATTTTTTTGTTTGATTTAGTTATTTTACTATGCAACTCTAAATATATTCTTCATGGGCTAGCCTTGATAAGGTTTATCTAATTAAGTGTTTGCTTAATATTTTTCAATATTTTATTATTTTTTTTAAATGATTTATGAGTCATTTTGATTTGTAATATATTTGACGATTTAGGATACTAGGCAAGACTCATTAGTATAATGTAAAGCAAATTTCCTATGAAATTTTAATCATTTTTTTTCAATTTTCTCTTTTATTTAGCTATATTAGATTGCTTAGATTAATGTTTATTAAGCTTTGCTATAGATCTACTACACATTAAAAAAATAATTTATCACTACTTAACTTATTTTCTCGTGTAGTTTGTAGTGACTCCAATGAGGCTTGATCGAGATTAAACAAATCATGTTGGAGTCCTTTCAATATGCTCTACCCTATTAAATATTCAATTCTTATTTTTTCAATATTTTATTTTCTTATAATTTTCCCTAGTTTTAAGATCAAAGATGTTGCATACTAACTCCTTAGTATCTTCAAATGCCACCTTCCTATACAATTTGTCAAATTTCTTCAAACATTTTTGCTTTCATTTGGATGTAATAGTACATTGCTATAAGTCAACTATTATCTAATATTTACATTGCTTTAAGCTTTTTTGTTATATTACTTAAATTTATTATTGTTTGTGCTAATTTACTATTATAAGTTCCTATAATTCCAAACAAGTTCCAATCCAGATGAAATAGATATCATTCAACTTGTCTCGATAAAATCTATTCAATTAACCTTTCAATTTTAAATACATTTTTCTTAAGGTTTTGACATGCTTTCTTAGATATTTGAAATAATAGTTAATTTAATGTTCAAGGGCAATACACTTGATCACCTTAAAATATTGTAATGCAACTTTATATACAATTTATCTCATTGCATTATTGTAATACTACCTACACAACACTTTGATTTATTTATAATCCATTGTAATGATTTATTTGGTTTTACCTTATATTTACTTAATATTATAAATAAAATTTTTAAAATTTATGCTTATTAACTTCCTAATTCACAATAATTCAAACACTTGGTCAAGATGAAACAAATGTTTAGGAACCATTTTTTTTTGTAGGAGATTTAACATTTGATGATTCTACATGCAATCTCCTTAATTTAATGGAATGTTACATTATAGAATAATGCTTCTCATTTTTTAAATAACTTTATTTAATTTAGACATATTACTAAGTAACTCTAAATCTCCTCACAAGTGACCTTACATCACTTTGATTTTTCTCTAATATATTTTTTTAATTTATCTCATTTCATATTTAATAAAAATTTCCTTATCATTACAAACATAATATAGTATAATTTATTCTTATTTACTTTACTATTTTGTAATAATTTTGAACAAGGTCAGATCGAGATGGGCCAAATGTTGTTGGATTCCTATCAACTAACTCTATCTGACTAACAATTCTTTTACATATTTCTAAACAATTTATTTTTCTAAGGTTTTTGCATTCATTACATGATATTTTGATTCAAAAGTTTATTTCATGATTGAAGATGTTACACTCAATTTGGTTATGTCACTAACACTAAATCTCGACATACATGATAATTACATTGCATCATTTTTTATACAATATTTTTCAATTTGTGCCATTTCAGCTTCAATATATATTTACTTAATGTTAAAAAATAGTTTATTATTATTTATACATGTTTACTTTGGGTCTTCATATTAATTACAAAGTAGGTTCAATTAAAATTAAATAAACATAGTCAGACTCATCACAAAGAGCTCTATCTAATTAAATATTTATTTTTGTATTTCTAAATATTCTATTTTTTTTAAATTTGAATACATTTTATGGAACATTTTCATTCATGCCAAATTTGTTGATTGAGAAACATATACTAAATCTCCTTAATATATTGGAAAACTTTCCCATATAATTCACGTTGTTGCATTAAATTTTTCTCTTACAAATTTTTACATTATGATATAACTGTAAATCTCATCTCATGTGATATTTACATCACTTTCATTTAGTCATAATAAATTACTTTAATTATATTTTTTCAATTTTAACTTACATATTTACTTAATATTTAAATAGTAATTTATTTGTATTTGCAATATTGATTTTGGTAATTTGTGGCAATTCAAAACAAAGTTTGTCATGATGAAATAAACATATTTAGACTCATATTTACAAGGACTGTCGAACTAAATATTTATTTCTGTATTTTTTAAGAAAATTCCAACATAATCTATTTAGCATCATTGAGTGAACGTTTTTCTAGTGTAATATATCTTATTTAAATAAATATTTCGATTTGATATGTTTGTAGTACTATATGGCATGAAATCTCCTCTTATGTGACCTTTAAATTACTTGTATTTTGTTATATTATGTTGGTTTCATTTATTTTGTTACCATTTTATTACATATGGTCTTGGTAACAAAATAATAATTTCATCTTTTATATGAATATTTACTTTGGTAATTCATAGTAATTCAAAACAAGGACCGATCAAGATCAAACAAATGATATTGAACTAATCTCAGCCACCTCTATCAATTTAAATATTTATTTCTATGATTTCTAATATAAATATTTCTTCATTTTAGTAGAGTTTTTGGAAAAATTTTTATTTCTATGATTACCCTCAAACTCCATAAAACTTGGAATCCAAATTTCTTATACAATTTAAAATTAAAGTTTTCACTTTGATGTTTTTATATTAATATTTAACTCAAAATCTTCTATCATATCACCAATGCATAACTTTGACTTAAGTACATTTTGTTACGTGAATTTACCTCGTTTAGACTTTAATAAAAATTTAACTAATATTGATATAAGAATTTATTATTATTTCTGCAGATTTAATTTTATAATTCATAGAAATTTCTAACATGTATTAATCGAATATAAATAAGCATTATTGTCTATGATGTGATGAGAGCCATGAAATTAAATTTTTTTTATTCTGCACTTTTGAATGACTATGCATCGAGAATTTTTTATTCATATAACAAGAAATTTTTATTTGTCCCTGATTAGGTGGTCGAGGATATTACAATCAACCTTATTAGCATCTTGGAAGATTAATTTCTTTAACAATTTATCTTATTTCTTCATATTTTTTTTTGTTATGGCTAAATTATTTTGCAACTTCAAATCTCCTATCTTGCCATCATTTCATCACTTCAATTTCCTTATGTTACACTACTTCAATTAAATACATTTTAGTTTTAATATAAATTTGTTAAATATAAAATTAAAATTTATTTTTTATTTTTCTTACTTATCTTTGTTATACATTATAATTCTAACGAATGTTGGATCAATGTAAAACTAACATCATTTGACTAAACTTAATAAACTCTATCCAATTAAATATTATAATTTATATTTCTAAATATTTAATTTTTTTAAAATTTTCCAAGATTTGTGAGTCAGTAGATTTGTACCTAATTTGATGAATAAATAAGTTGCACTTCTTCTCCATAGTATTTTGGAATGCGACTTTTTTGTAAAAAAATCTCTCTTGCAAATATTTCACTTTAATTTTGTTATATTGCTATGAATCTCTAATTCGCCTCCCCTTAAAACTTTAAAATATCTTTGTTTGGTTTTGTTATATTACTTTATTTTAACTCATTCAAATTTTATTTTTTATATTACTTAATATTTATTTAATAATTTGTTATCACATTTTATTATATATTTTGTAATTTATAGTTTTTCCAAAACTTATTTCTACAAGTTCAAATATGTTATTTTCTATGTTTTATGCACCATTTACAAGTTATTTAAATTCATTCTCAATGTAATGATCGAGAATGTTACCATCACTCTTCTTAGTGTTTTGGAATTCAACTTTAATGTACAATTTATCCTATTTTTATAGAACTTTCAAATTGATTTGGTTACATTACTATGAAAGCCTAATTTTCTTTTCATGTGAATCATTTTATTTTTTTATATTACTATGATTCAATTTATTTTGTTTTTGTTTTCATGCATATCCATTTAATTTTTAAAATTATTAATTATTGTTTATCTTAATTTACAATGGTAATTCGTGGTAGTCTAAAATGAGGTCCAATAGAGACAAACAAATATCTTTATATTCATTTCAATGAGTTTTATCTAATTAATTTATTTTTTATTTCTAAAATTTATTGATTTCTTGATCTTTGGCATAATCGTGAGACCTTTTGATTGATAATTGATTTCATGAATAAGGATGTTACAATCTACCTTTATAACATCTTGGAATGCAACATTACCTTAAATTTATCTCAATTCATCAAATTTCTTTTATTTAGTTTGTTTATTACTATGTTACTTTGAATCTAGTTTGACATGAACATTATAATACTTTGATTTGGCTATATTATATTGGTCCAATTTACATTAGCTCAACTTTGATATATATGATTACTTAAATAATAATTTTTTTGTTATTTGTTCAAATTTTCTTGGTTAATTAGTTATATTAAAAAATTAGGTTTGATTAGATGAAATAAAAGTCATTAGACTCTCCTTGATAAGCTTTATCGAAACAAATATTCAATTTTTTTATATTTTAACAATTTTATTTTTAATGGTTTGGCCAATTTTGTAAAATATTTTGATTCATTCTTTATTTGACACACAAGGTTGTTATACTTGATCTCTATGGATACTTAGAATGCAACTTTCATACATATTTTATCTTATTTTTACAAATTCTTCAGCTTGATTCAGTCCAAAATTTCCCCCCATGTAACTTTTATTAATATGTACGTTTGTTTTCATTTGTAATATTCCTTAATTCTAAATGACGTTAGATAGAGATGAAAGTGGCATCATTAAACTCATTTTAATGAGCTCTATCAAATTTAATATTTCTTTTTATAAGTTTAAATTTTTTTTTTAAAAGTTTAAGTAAGCTTTAAGGGGTGATTTCATTTGCACACATTTTTAGAAGTGACAATGTTATTATTGATCTCCATAATATTATGGAATGCAGCATCCCACCTATTCTGGATCATTCTTTCAAAACTTTTGCTTTTTGTTTATATTATTATTATACTCTAATTCTCCACTCGTATGAAAAATTGATTAATTTTATTTAGTTATATTATATTAATTTAATATAACTCTTTTCTACTATAATATGTAGTTAATTCATATTCTAATGACAAATTTTTATGATTCATTTTTATTTATGTTAGTAATTAATAGTATTCAGAACAAGATTTGTTGAACATAACTGAATATTTTTGGACAAGTCTCGAGGATTTTTGAGCCAATAAACATTTATTTTCATATTCTTAAATATTTTATTATAAATTATTTTGGTATGCTTTACATTATATTTTGATTTGTACTGCATTCAACAATTAAGGATGTTAAACTTGATAACCCTAGAATCTTAGAATAAACTTTCTTACACAATTTATATTATTTTTTAAAATTTTTTGCTTTGATTTAGTTATATTACTATGTAGTCATAAAACTTTCTAAGTGTGGCCTTTACATCATAATTAGCAATACATAAAAATTAAAGAAACACATTAGTAGAAATAAGATAAATTATTAAGGTAAAGTAGCATTCAAAGATATTAAGAAAATTGAGTGCAGTAGTATCAATCATTAAGTCAAGTAAAAATTAAAATCCCTTATAAAGTTAGACAAAAGTTTAGGAAATAAATATATAATAATGTAAAAAAGGAATATTTATTATGTGCAGCTCATTGAGAAAATCTAATCACATTTGTTTAATCACGATTAATCCTTCTATGGAATAAATAATAATAAATTACTATTTAAATATTAATTAAATATTGAAGATTATATGAGAAAAATTGAAGTATTATAATATTTTTAATCAAGGCGAGATAAGGGTCACACGAACAAAGACTAAGAGTCATAGTAATATAACAAAGTTGAACCAAAAACTTCGAAAAAAAAGTAGTTAACTCTTATGAGGAACCTCTATTCCGTGATACTATAGCAATCGAAGCAAAATGCTCGATCATTAAATCAGGTTGAAAATCAAAATATATAATAAAATATGCTAGAATAAATGAAAATAAGAGTCAAAAGAATAAAATAAGCTTTATATTGGTTATAGCTTTTCGAGAAAAGTACAATGATATTTTTTCATCTCAAATTGACTCGTTTTGCATTAAAGTGATTTTCAAAAGAAAAAAATCATAAATAATTTAAGAAATGTTGTTTCAAAATTTTGTAAAAATATTTTAAACTTTAAATAAGAAATCATGAAAAAAATAATATAAAGAAATAAAAAATGTCATAAATGTAACATAAGAGGTGATTTTGAATTGTTTACAATATAAGCTAATTAGGGAAAAACATTTGAAGAAATTTAATAAATTTAATGAGATTAATGAAATATAAAATGCTAATTTATAATGTGTGTAAATATGTAAGAAAAGAAAATATTTTCAAATTAAAAAGTAAATATTAAATTTGTTAGAGATTGTCATGACCAGTCCAATGATGTTTATTTCATCTAGATTGGACCTTCTTCTAAATTATTATGAAATATCTAATATATTATTTTATAATATTAAGTTAATATATACTAAAAGTGAAATAAGATAAATTAAGGTAATATAATATGATAAAATCAAAGTGATGTGAACGTGACATTAGACAAATTTACAATTTCCTAATAGAACATTTTAAAAAAATTGTATATTTCATTTGATAGAGCTTATAAGGATGAGTCTAATAATATCTTCTTTTCTTCATTTTACCTAGTTCAAAATCAATGAGGATTGCAAAAATAAAATAAAAATAATAAAAAATTATTTTGTTAAATCATATAAGTATGTATTAAAGATGAACTGAGATAAATAAGGCAAAAAATAATAACTAAATTATGCCAATCTAAATGTCATCGATATGGAGATCTAGAGTTACAAAGTATTATATCCAAATCAAAGAAAAATATTTGAAGCAATGTGATAAATTTTATGGGAAAGATGCTATCCAAAGTAATAAAGTGATTGGGTGTAACATATTTTATCATCAAATTAAGTACAAATCAGACACTTTCAGGGTGTCCAAAAATAAAAAATATATATATATTTAAAATAATAAAAATGAATATTTTGAGTCTAATGATTCTTCTCGTAGATCAATAATTGTCACGATTTACTACAAATTAAAAAATTACAAAACTATGAGTAATAACAAATTATTATTTTATTATTCATTCAACATATGCTAAAACTAAAATTAAATGAACTAATGTAATTTTATAAAAGTAAATCAAAGTGAAGTAAAGGTCACAAGAAATTAGATATAAAGTTGGATATTAACATAAAAAAACCAATTTAAAAAATTTAAAAAATTGAGAAAAACTATATGTAAAAGTTGTATTTTGAGATACTAAAGAGATCGAGCACAAAATCCTTGACCATCAAATTAAGTTTGAGTCAAAATGACCAATAAAACATTTGTAATATTATAAATAAAAAGTTATTTAATGATATAAAAAAGTTAAAATTTAATTACATAGAGCTCATCAAGTGATGTCCTACGATTTTTTTTTCGACTCGATCGAGACTCATTTTGAATATCTATAAATTATACTAATAAACATGAATAAAAATTAATTAATAATTATTTTAATAAAACTAAATATATATTAAATCTAAAGTCAGATTACTATAAGAATTATAATAGAACCAAATCAATGCAATGTGAAAGTCATAAGATAGAAAAATTTGACTTACATAGTAATGTAACAAAATGAAAATAAAAAATTTGAAGAAATGAAACAAATTTTATAAGAAAATTGCATTCCAAGATTCTAAGGTCTAGTGTAACATTTTAGATCATCAAGTTAGACATGAATCTAAACCTATCAAAAAACATGCCAAAAAAATAAAAAAATTATTTTGAAGTTAAGAATTAATTTTAAATTGGATATGAATCAAGAAAATTCCAAATAAATTTCTTTTTACTCAACAGTACCTCATTTGGTGATAATGTTAATTAACAAGGAAGAGAAGCTTAAAAAATAATATTTTTCAACATTAAGTAGATATATATTAATGCTTCAGTGAGTTAAATTGATGCCATCTAAATTTACAAAATCAAAGTGATAAAAAATTTATGTGAGAGGAGAATTTTTGTTTCATTGTAATATTACTAAATCAAAGTTAAAAGTTTGAAAGAGTTAGAAAATTTACATAAAAATGTTGAAATCTGAAATACTAATGTTATCAAACGTAACATTCTTGAACATAAAATCAAGTGTGAATTAAAAATGTTTCATAAAGTGTGCAAAAACCTTAGAAAACAAAATATTTAAAAATAGTAAAATGAACATAAAATTATCTAGAGCTCATTAAAATGATTCAAACGACATTTATTTCATCTAATTCTCACCTCATTTTGAAATAATACAAATTAATAAATAAAATAAAGCAAAAACATAAAAAGTTATTATTTTAATGATACGAAAATATTTATTATAACTAAATGATATAAATTAAAATAATATAACATTTCAAAATAAAAGCAATTCCATGTAACTAGAGACATTAATTAAAGTTACATAATGATATAACAAAATCAAAGTAAAACATTCAAAAAAATTAGGTAAAGTTTACAAGAAATTTATATTATAAAATATGACACTATTCGAGGATAATGTCATCAACAATCAAATCTAGTATGAATAAAAATTTATCAAAAAAAACGGGAAAATCATAGAGCTCCTCAAAATGAGGTGCTAAATATTTATCTCATCTCGGTTAGCCTAGTGTTTCCTTATTGAGAATTTACAAAGTAAATATGCATACATAAAAAACATTATGTACTTTTCGTTAAGTAAATGAATATTAAATATGAAATAAGATGAATTGAGGCATTGTCATGCAGCAAAACTAAAGTGATGTGACATCACATATAAAAGAATGGATTTTTAATTGAGCAATTTAATTAAATCTAAGAAAAAAATTTGATTGAATAAGATAAATTATATATGAAACTTGCATTGGAAAATAATAAGAGGAATGAGGGTAAAAACCTTGCTCATTAAATTATGTTAGAAACAAAATGTCTTAAAAAATGTGTTGGAAGCCTAGAAAATTAAAACAATTTAAAAAAATATAAATAATAAATATTTAAATTGGCAGAGCTTCAAAAAATTTTAAATGATTTTTTATTTTGTCTTGATTTCACCTAAATTAGAATTTCAACAAATTAGTAAATTAAATAAAAATAATAACAATATATTATCACTTTAATATAAAGTAAATATATATATATATATATATATATATATATATATATTAAGGAAAAAATTATATAATTAAAACAAATGTAACATATCAAAATTTATATGACGTAAAGTTCACATGAGAGGATAATTGCATTTTGAATGTAGTATAATGCTATCAAAGAAAACATTTTAAGAAAAATTACATAATAAGTTTAGAAAATTTTCATTCTATTTTAATACAAAGATCGAGTGTGACATCCTTGATTAATAAATAATATTTGGATCCAAATATCTCATAAAGAATTCCAAAATCATAGAAAATAAAATATTTTAAAGTACAAAAATAAATATTTAATTGAATATAGCTCATTAAGATGTGTTCGTTGATACTTGTTTCAGCTTGATCGAACCTCATCTAGAATTATTGTTAATTAGAAAAAATAAATAAGCATTAATAATGTTAAATTGCTATTTTAATATTGTTAAATTTTTTTTAAAAAAATAAATAATTTGAGGTAATATAATATATCTAAACCAAGGAGATGTGATGCCCATATAAGAGAAGATTTTTTGTTACATAATTATAAAATCAAATTAATTCCGAAAATTTAAAAAATATGATAAATTGCAAAGGAAAATTACACTCTAAGATACTAAAGAGATCAAGCATAATGTCCTCGATCATCAAATATGGTATGAATCTAAATGTGCCGTAAGGTGTGTTAGGAAAATAGAAAATTAGATGTTTGAATATATAAAGTCCAAAATTTTATTTTGTAGAGTAGTTCTAAATAAGCCAAACGAAGTTTGATTCGACATGAGTGAACCTTTTTTAGAATTACTCTTTGTTATCAAATTAAATAGGAATAAAATATTCTAAATTTTTATTTTAATTTTATGTAGTTATATAAAATATAAAGAATAAAAGAAATTCTAGCAATATAATATAACAAAATTAAAGGGATGCTAAGTTCATAGGAGGGATGAATTCTATTTTCATAATATTATAGTTAAATAAAAGTGAAAATTTAAAATAATTTGATATGTTTAATGATAACTTGCTTTCTAAGATACCTAGAATGCCAAGTGTAACTTTCTCGTTCATCAAATCAAGTATAAGTTTAATGTCTCTTAAGCCATCAAAAAGTTTTGAAAGCAATATTTGAAGATATTAACTTTTTTTAATTGTATATAGCTCATTGAGATGTTTCCAACATTGTTTTTGATCTCATCAAACCTTATTAGAATCTTTGCAAACTATTGAAATAATCGAGGATATGTGATAATAAAATATTATTTTAATATTTAGTTTATATAAATTTAAGCTACAACTAGATAAATGGAAGCAATGCAATTTAAAAGTGATGTATGTTTTCTCGAGAAGACACTTAGAGTTTCATAGTGAAGCTACTAAATCAAAAGAAAACATTTAAAAAATAATGAGCCAAGTAGTAAAAGAAATTTTAATTCCAAGATACTAAAGAGATCTAGTGCAAAATCTTTGACTGTAAATTGAATTATGAATTGAAATACTTATTGGAATTAAAAAATATAAAATTTAATTTTTAATTCCATAAAGCTTATCGGAGTTGATTTAACAATAGTTGCTTCATCTGGATCGTATATAGTTTTAAGTTATTATGAATTATTGAATTAAATAAATATAAATAACAATGACTTATTGTACTAGTAATAAGAAAATTTATGACAAATCTAGAATCAGTTTAGTGAAAGTAACGTAAATTACAGAAATTAAGGTAATATTAAGGTTACGTAGGAGATGAAATAGAGTTTCATAATAATATAGGTAAATCTAAGTAAAAGTTTTAGACGAATGAGATAAATTGTAAAGGTAAGATGCATTTCAATAATTCATAAGAAATTGAAATAAAACTTAGAGTGTTGTGGTAATATAATAAAATATAAACGAAAATTTTAAGAAATTGAAATAAAACTTATAAGGTAGTCTCATTTCAAGGTAATAAGAAGAACAAGGGTGGCATCTTTATTCATGGAAATAGGTACTAATAGAAATGATAAAATGATTCATAAATCACGTAAAAATCCAAAAAAATCGAATTATACATATATATATATATTTAATTGGACAGAGCTTGTCAATTCAAGTTTAATAATGTTTGTTTAGACTAAATCAAAGCTTATCCAGCATTATTACAAATTAGCAAAAAAGTATATAAATGCCTAAAAAATATTATGATAGTCCTATAAAATATTATTCAGTTCAAAAAAGATAAAGATATTAAATGTATTATAATAAAATCAAATTGATGCAGGGGTCATAAGAGATATAATTTAAGGATACAGTAATATACACAACTAAAGTACACAATTTGAAGATAATTAGATAAATTGCAAGGCATTCTCAATTATCAAATTATATTTTAATCAAAATTACTCATAAAGTGCACAAAAATCTTTTAAATGAAGCATTAGAAAGTATAAAAATGACTATTGAATTGGGTAGTATGCATTTGTTTTATCATAATGAAATAGAGTTTGGAATTACTACAAAATCCCAAGGTAAATTGCATAAATAATAACAGATAATGATGTCAAGGTCACATGATAAGATACTTGGAGTTTCATAGTGATATAACAAATTTAAGCAAAAACATAAAAGAAATACAATAACTTGTATAACAAAGTTCCTTTCTAAGTTACTAGACGGATCAATTATAACATCTTTGATTATAAAATCTGGTACAAAAAAAAATTTCTTATAAAACATGCAAAACTCATGAAAAATAAAATATTTTCAAAAATATGAAAATTGAATATTTAATTGCATGAAACATATAGAAATAATTCTAACTATGTTTGTTTCATCTCAAATAGAGATCATTTAGTGATATAGTTAATTTCCAAATTAAATAAGCATGATTGATAATAAAATATTCTTTACTATAAAATAAATATGTGTCAAATTTGAAATAAGAAAATTTAAATTATTGTAATATAACTAATATAAGACATGGAAATATCACATTGTAAGAAAAATAGAGTTTCCTAGAAATATAACATAATCAAAGGGTAAAAAATTAATGAAATGGAGTAAATTGTAATGGAATTTTGCATTCATGGATGTTTGTCTTGCCTATTTTAGAGCAAGCTTTGAGTTACTTTGAATTACAAAATAACATAAGCATTAATAAGAAAATTTTGAATTTTAATATTGAGTAAATATAAGTTAATATTAAAATTAGATAAATTGAACAAATGTAATATTACTAAAGCAAAGACAAGCAAAGGTCACATGTTAAAAAATCTAGAGCTACATAACAATAAAAAAATCAAAGTAGATTATATGAAATAAGATAAATCATTTAAGAAGGTTGAATTCCAAGATTAAGAGGAGATCAATGGTAACATTCTTGATTATCAAATTACATATGAATCAAATTTCTCATAAAACTTATCAAAACCTTTGAAAAAAATGTTTATGCAAACAAAAATATATGATTAGCTTTAAAGAACTCATCGAACCATTTTTGATGAAGTTTGATTAGCCTCAATCAAACTGTGTTTGTAATTTCCCTAAATTGTAAGATTAAAAATAAATAAGTAATGATACATTCCTATTTCAATCTTAGAAAATATATTTTAAAACTCTAAAAAAAATAAATTGAAGCAATGTATTATAAGGAAATAACAACTATGTGAAGGTCATTATAGGACGTTTAGAGCTTGTTAATAATATTATAAAATTAACCTGAAAGATTTTAAAAAATAAGATAAATTCTATACATTTATTGAATTCCTTCATACTAAGGAGAGCAACTGTAACTTCCTTGGGCATCAAATTAATTAATAAACAAAATTTCACATAAAGCATGAAAAAATTATAAAAATTAAAAAATTTAAAATTATAAAAGAAATATCTAATTTGATAGACATAGTTGAGATGAGCCCAACCACATTTGTTTCATTTTGATCAAACTATCTTTAGAATTAGTGTTAATTACAAAAGCAAATAAAAAATAAATAATTATTCTTTTAATATCAAGAAAAATTATAACAAACGTAAGATTAGATAAATTATTATAATGTAATATAAAAAAATCAAAGTGACATAAATGTCACAGAAGAAGATATTAAAATTTATGTGCTAATATAATCAAATCACAGGGAAATTTTAAAATAATGTGACAAATTGTTTGGGCAAGTTATGTTCCAATATACTAAAAAGACATAGTATAACATCCATTATTATCAAATTTGATATGAATCAAGACTTGTAAAGTGTCTAAAAACACTTGAAACTAAATTTTTAAAAATATAAAAAAGTGGATATTTAAAAGGATATACCACATTAGGATCAGTTGACTAATGTCTGCTATCCTGATTGGACTTTGAATGAAAATATTACAATTTACATAAGAAAATAAAAGTAATATTATTAAAAATATTTTTATTATTAAGTAAATAATATTAAAACTAAAACTAGTTAAATTGAAAAAATTTTAATATAAAAAAATCAAAATGACATAAAGGAAAACAAGCAGAGAATAACAGTGTAATTGCGACATAGAATTTTGAATATAAAAATTTGAAGAAATTCAATAAATTGTTGAGAAATTTTCATTGCAAGATGCTAAGGAGCTCTCTTCCAAAAACTTTTTTCATCAAAATAAGATTTTTTTATTGATGTTTTTACTTTCTTGATCAGATCTTGTTTGCAATTACACAAAAATTAACAATATAAAAAACCATAAATGACAATAATATGTTACTAAGTTAATATTAACCTAATATAGAACAAATCAAGGATACGATAAATTGAAGCAATGTAATGTAGCAAAATAAAAATGATATAAATTTCAGATAAGACAAGAGTTGGAGTTTCAAATTAATATAACATAGTGAAAGAAAAAATTTTGAAATGATGAGATAAATTAACTAGAAGTGTTGGATGGCAACATACTAAGAAGATTGAGCATAATATTATCAATCACAAAATCAGCATGAATGAAAAACCTATAAAACATACAAAGAAATTTTAAAAATATTTTTTGAAAATTAAAAAAATTAATATTTAATAGAATAAAACTCATCAAGATGAGACCAACGATGTTTTTTCGTGACAACAAAACTTCCATTGGACTTAGTATAATTTAGAAAATTAAAAAAATTAAAAAATAAGAATAAATTATTTTTTAATATTAACTAAATATTAATCAAGGAACAACTAAGAAAAATTGAAGCAAAATATGATATAGCCAATATTAAGTGATGTGAACATCACTTGAAAGGATAATTAGAATTTCATTGTAATATAAAATAACGAAACAAAATTTTAAGAATCAAGATAAATTGTAAGGAAAATTTACATTCCAACATAATAGGAAGCTTGGTGATAGTAATCATAGTTGTTAAGTCAATTATAAATCAAAATATCTCAGAACATATTCAAAATCATACATAATAAATATTTAAAAATATAAAAAATAATAATTTAAATAGATATAGTCCATCAAGAGCAGTCCAACAATATTCATTTTAACTCAATCAACACTAATTTTTAATTACTATGAATTATAAAACAAAACATGTATGAATAATAATAAATTAATATTTTAATATCTTGTAAATTTATATATATATATTTAAAATGAAATGAAATTAATTGAAGAGATTTAATATAAGAAATTCAAAACAATGTAAGCTTTGTAAAAGACGTGATTTAAAATTACATAACATTACATCAAAATTATATCAAAAGACAATTACACAATTTAAGCTTACCATCATTTGTAATTGCTATGAATAGCCAAAGTAAATAAGCAAAAATAACATCAAATTAGTTTTTTCACATTAACTAAACTTATGTTAACATTGAAAAAAGTAAATTTAAGTAATGTAAAAGAATCGAATGAAAGAGAAGTAAAAGTCACATAAGAGAAGAGTTAGTATTACATAGTAATACAATAAAACAATGGCAAATAACATGAAGAAATGTCAAAAATTATAGAAGTAATTTTTGTTTGAAGATTTTAAGGAAATCATGTGAAACAAGATTGTTTGTTAAATTGTCTTAAATCAATTATATCAAGTACTAAAAAAGTTTAGAAAATTAAAAACTTAAATAAAAGTAAAGATATAATTATATAGGGTATTTCCAGATGAGTCCAATAATGTTTGTTTAGACTTCGTCAAACCTTGTTTGTAATTAATTCATATTTTAAGAATAATTAAAAAAGAAATATCTTATTCTTTTAATATCAACATGGATTAATGATCAAATAAGATAAGTATTAGAATTTCTTAATGATATATTAACATCAAAGTAAAAAATCTAAAAACATCAAAGAAATTTTGTTGGAATATTACATTACAAATTACAATGAAGATCGAGTATAATGTTCTCAATAGTAAAATAATGTACTAATAAAAATATCTAATAAATTAAAATTAAATTATATAATATATATATTATTATAATATTCATTAAGTTGAAATGAGACAATTTAAAGTAATGTAACTTAATAAATTAAAGGTAATGAAAGTGTCACAGTGGACAGATTTAGAGTTATATAGTATTTTAACCAGATTAAAGTGGCTAATTTGAATTATTAATATAAATTGAATAATAAAATTGAAATCCTAGATATTTAAAAGATTGAGTGTAATATTCTAATTGATCGCATAAGATACAAATGAAATGTCTCGTAAAGCAAGCAGAATCCTTAGAAAAATAATTAAAAAATATGAAGTTGAATATTTAGTTTAATGATTTCATCGATGATTCCAAAGACATTTCTTTCTTCTACATTAGATATCATTTCGAATTAGTACAAATTACCAAAGTCAATAAGAACAAAGAAAATATTTAAAATTTATATATTAAGTAAATATATACAAAACTTAAAAAAGAAAAATTGAAGCAATGTCATATAACAACTAAAAGTAATGTAAAGTCACATGAGTGGAGATTTATTGATACATTGTAATACAACTTATTCAAAGGAAAAAAATAAAGAAATGTGAAATTTTATAAGAATCATGCATTCTAATTTACTAAGGAGATCTAAGGTAACATCCAAGTTTGATAAATTAGGTATAAACCAAAATATCTTATAAAGTATTTAAAAAACTTAAAAAATTAACTTGTTAAAATATAAAAATGAATATTTAATATGATAGAACTCATAAAGATAAGTGAAATGATGTTAGTTTTGTGTTTATCAAACCTCATTTACAAATACTAATTTTTATCAAACAAAATAAACATACTCTCATACTACCTAAATATATATAGAAACTAAAATGAAATAAATTGAAGCAATGTAATTTGACATAATATAAGAGACATGAAGGTCACAATTGCGGATAACTAAAGTGTGTAATAAGATCAAAGCAAAAAAAATGAAAAAATATGATAAATTTTATAGGAAAGTTTTGTACCAAAATATTTAGAAGATTGAGTGTAATATCTTTCATCATCCAATTATATAAGAAAAAATATCCAATAAATAATATAGAAAATGAAGAAAAGTAAAGTTTTTAAAAAAATAGAAAAATGTTGCCTAATTAGATAGTTCTTGTTAGCACTACTCTAATATTTCTTTCATTTAGATTAGGTATCAATCAGAAATACTACTAATTGCCTAAGTAAATCAGCATAAAAAACAAAATATTCTTGCTTTAGTATTAAATAAATATATATGAAAATTGAAATGAGATAAACTTCAGGAATGTATTACAAAGAATTAAAAGTATTATAAAGCTAACTCGATATTAGAATTAGAGCTTCATGGTAATATAACAAAATGGAAGCAAACAATTTTAAGAAATGAGATAAATTTAATGAGGAAATTGTATTCTAACATATTAATGAGTTTAAGTGCAACAACTTCAATCACATAATAATTTATGATTCTAAAATTCTTATAAAACATGTAGAAGTAAAATAGTAATTTAAAAAAAAACTAAATGTTTATTTCATAGAGGTTTTTAAAATGAGTCTAAGGATTCTTCTTGTCTCTATTGATGTCACTTATAAGTATTGTTAAATTCTACTGTAAATAACCAAAATTAATAATCAACTATTGTTTTAATGTTATGTATATACATAAATTAAAGACAAAATATGATAAGTTGAAATAATATAATATAACCCAATCAATGTGATATAAAGGTCACACAATAGGACAAATAGACATCCATAACAATATAGGAAAATGATTTGAATTAATGTGATAAATTGTATAAGATTGTTGCATTATAAGATGCAAAGGAGATCAAGGGTAAAAAATATTTATCATCAAAGAAAGTATAAATAAAATTACTTATAAACCATGTCAAAAACAAGAAAATAAATATTTAAAAAATATTAAAAATTAAAACATTATAAGTATTAGTAGTCAACATGTGTTAAATGAAATTTGTTTCAATGTGATCACACATTATTTGGAATAATTATATGTAAAAAAAATAAATAAGCCTAAATAAAATAAAATAACTTTTAATATTAAGTAAATAATGTAAAATCATAAATAAGTTAAATTTAAGAATTGTAATACAACTAAATCAAAGTGAATTAAAAAGCACACTATAAATTACAAAGAGTTTAATTAAAAAACTAATCAAATCAAAGCAAAATATTTGAAAAAAATAAAGAAAGTTTTTTGGAAACATTACACTCCATGATACTAAAGAGTTCTACCGTAACATGTCCATTGCCAAAAAAAATTATAATACAAATCTCGAATAAATAATGACAATATCATAGGAAAGAAAAATTTCAAAATTATATAAATTAATATTTACTTAGATAAAGCTTATCCAAATGAGTCAGATGACATTTGTTCCATTTCATTTGCACCTCATTTGGAATTACTATGAGTTATGTAATTAAACAAAACAAATAATTTACTAAATTATTTGTTCAAATTAAAAAAAAAATGGTATAACTGGAATGAACGTAATAAAAAAAGTAAAACATGTAAGTATCTAAAAAGTGAGTTTTTTTGTAACATAAAAAAATAATGAAATTAAAAAATATAAAAATGACATAAATTATGTGACAAATTTATAGTAAATTATTTTGAGGAAAGAAAGTGTAACATCCATTATTGTGAAATAAGATACGGTTAAAAAAAACTCAAAAATATGTCAAAAACCTAAAAACAAATTTTTTTTTAAAAAACGAAACATTTATTATTAATATATGTCCTCAAGAGGAATCCAATAACATTTTTTTTACCTCCAGTGAATCATGTTTGTAATTACTTTGAATTATGAAACTAAAGAATAGGAAATAATAATAGATTATTAATGTAAAGTTAAGGAAACATTTTTAAAGCTAAAGTGAGAAAAATTGAAGTAATGTGATACACCCAAATCAAATGAAGTAAAGCTCACACTAAAAGATAATTAAAGTTTTTTATAGAAGAAATGAGATAAACTTAAAGAAAAGTTGTAAATTTTTAGGAAAAGCTACAATACAAACTTCTAAGGAGATTGAGTGTGACAACATTAAGCTTCAAAATTAGCTAAGAATTGAAATGTTTAATTAATTACCACAAAACATGTCTTAGAAAATTTAAATTAATGAATATAAAAAATTGCTTTCCATGATACCAAGGTGATTAAGATAAAATCTAGCACATATCAAAATTTCTTGTTAACCTTGCCAAAATCCTAGAAAATAAAGTAATTAAAAATTTAACGATAAATAATTAATTGGATAAGGGTGCTTTAGATAAGTCCAACCATGTATGTCTCTTTGAACTTTATTTAAAAATAATATGAATTACAAAATTAAATAATTATAAATAATAAAAAATTAACATTTTAATACTTATTAAATATTTATTTAAATATACAACAAAACTTAGATCAGATAAATTGAGGAAATTAAATATAACAAAATAAAAATGATGTCAATGTCATAGGAATGGATAAATAAAGATTTAACTTGTTATAATGAAATCTATGTTCAAAATTTTAAGAGTTGAGAAAAATTCCACAAGAAAGTTGAATTCCAAGATACAATGAGATCAAATGTAACATCTTACATCTCTATATTGCATACGAATGAAAATGTTTGATAAACAATGCTAGAACCATTGAAAACAAAAATTGTTTATGAATTTGAAAATGAGTATTTATTTGATAGATATATCCAAGATGAGTCCAAAAATATTTGTTTGATATCCCTCAAATCTCATTTGGAATTATTATGACTTACCAATATAATAAAAATTAAACTAAAATATTATATTACTTTCAAATAAATATATCTTATTGAAAATTTGATAAATTAAAGTAATTTAAATGTTCAAATCAATGTGATGTAAAGGTTATGTTGGGCGAGAACTACAGTTTCACTGTATTATAACTAAATGAGAGCAAAACATTTAGAGAAATGAGATAAATGTTACAGGAAGCTACTTTTGAAATATTAGGGAGATAAAGTATAACATCATTGATTCTTGAGGTCAAGTTCTTATCAAAATATCTCATAAAAAAGCAAAATTTCTAAGAAAAATTAAATATTTAATATTTCTAAATGTTTATTTAATTTGATAAAGCTCGTCAAGATGTGTTCAATGATATTTATTTCCTCTTGATGAAACCTCATTTCGAATTATCAAAAAATTTGAAATTAAATAAGCATAAGTAATACTAAATTATAACATTAAGTGAATAAATATTGAAAATGATGTGAAATAAATTGAAGAAATGTAAAATAACTAAATCAAAGACAAGTAAAAGTGACATAAGAGGGCTTTTAGAGTAAAACAAATTGTGTAATAAATAGCATGAAATGATACTAAGAACCATAAGTTAATAATCTCGACATTAAATTTGATTCAATTTGAAATAACACATAAATCATGCAAAAACTATAAAAAATAAAGGATTTAATCAAAAAACTTAGTATTTACTATTCTAAATCTCATCAAAATGAGTACAAGAATGTTTACTTTTGCTCGACCAGGCCACATTTGGAATTAGCATGAGTTAGCAAATTAAATAACAATAAATAACCATAAATTATCATTTCAATATAAAGAAAATATATTTCAAAGGAGAAATGAAAAAATTGGATACATTGTTATATAACCAAATCAGGGAGATGCAAAGATCACACAAGTGATGAATTAGAATTCCATTTTAATGAATATATAATAAAAATTTTGAGGAAATAAGGGGAATTTTATGGAAAATTGATATTCGAAGACACTAAGGAGATCGAGCGTAACTTGCTCGATCATCAAAATAAGATAATAATCTAAAAGTTTCATGAATAATGGAATTTAAACATTTAATGATATAAAAATTAATTTCTACTTTGGATGAGCTCAGTGAGATGAGTCCAACTATGGTTTTTCATGTTGATTGAATATTATTTTAAACTATTGTAATTAACAAAAGTAAATAAGCATAAATACTAACAAATTATCACATTAATCTTCAAAACATTTATTTTAAACCTAAAATCAGATAAATATTAGATTTGTAGATAATAAAATATTAGTGACACAAAGATCACATGATAAGATCTTTAGAGAGGCATTGTAGTATAACCCAATCAAAGCATTAAATTAGAAATAAAAATGAGATGAATTATGTGAGAAGATTACATTCTAAGGTATTTGGGTTATCAAGAATAACATTTTTCATCATCAAATTAAGTGATAATAAAGAAATCCTTAAAGCATTCCAAACCCCTTAAAAATAAAATTTTAGATACATCTAATCAAGATGAGTCAAAAAATATATGTTTTATCTCAGTTAGAACTTGTTTAGAATTACTATGAAATAAGAAATAAAATATGTATAAATAATTAGAAATTATTTTTCTAATATTAAAAATATATATATATAATATTAAATAAGATAAATTGAAGATTTCTAATAATAAAAAATCAAGGTGATGTGAGCATACCATGATAGAAGATTTAGAGTTACACAATAACACAATCAAATCATGCCAACACATTTGATAAACTTAGGTAAATTTTATCTACAAGTTGCATTCCAAGGTATTTGGAAAATTAAGTGTAACATCCTTAATCATCAAATTAGGTACAAATTGAAATAACTTTTAAACTAAGCAAAAATATAAAAAATTAAGTATTCAATATATAAAATTAATATTTAATTAATATAGCTCAATGTGGTGATACAAATGACTAATGTTGTCTCCATTAAAATTAGTTTAGAATTATAGTAATTTGTCAAAGTAAATAATACTAAATAATAAAACATTATGAATTTAAGAATGATTAAATATAATTAATAAAGTTGAAATATGATGAATTAAAATAATTTAACACACACAAATTATGAAAAAGATACAATGCAGATCAAATGTTACATCCTCCGTTGTTAAAACAAGTACGAATCATAAATCCTTTCAGACATGATAAAGCCTTAGAGAAAAAAATTTATAAAATATGAAAATGAATATTTAATTAAACAAATCATTTTGAGAAAATTTTAGTGGCATTTGTTTTTTTAATCAAATATTATTTAGAATAATTGTAAATTACTAAAGTTAATAAGCATAAATAAAATAAAATGTTTATTTAAGATTTTGCAAACATATGTTATAACTTAAAAAGATAAGTTGTAGCCATGTATTACAATAACATAAGTGCAATGTAAAGGCCTCATGTATGAGGAATTAGAGGTACATATTAATATCACCAAACTAAATAAAAAATTAGAAGGAATCAAATAAATTGTTTAAGAAAATTGCATTCCAAGGTACTAATGAGAACAAATATAATATCCTCAATCATCAAAATAGGTATGAATCAAAATTCTCATAAAACAAGTAAAAAATTAAAAAATATATTTTAGATAATAAAAAAAAATACTTTGATAGAACTCATTGAGATGAGTCAAATGAAGAGTGTTTTATCTTTTTTTAGCAACATTAGAAACTACATTGAATAATTAAACTACATAAACATAAATTAAAATAAAATATTAGTTTAAAGTAAACTAAATATATATTAAAATTAATTTAAGATAACTTCAAGCAAAGTAATCCAAGAAAATTAAAGTAACGTAAACGTCACAGGAGAGAATATTTAGGATTGTATAGGAATCTAATCAAATAAAAAACTTAAAAAAGGAGAAACATTGCAGGGGAATACTACATTCTAGGATTATAAGAAGTTTAAGTGAATGTCCTAAAAAATCAAATAATGTAAAACTATATATTTAATTATATAAAGCACATTGGGAGAACCTCAATAATGTATGTATCATCTCTACGGGACATCGTTTGGAATTACTGTTAATTACCAAGGTAAACAAGAAATTGTAAAAATAAATGATTATTATAATATTAAGACAATATATATATATATATGTATGTATGTAAAAATGAATACATATATATAACTAAGTAAAAGTAATGTAAAGTTCAGAGAGGAGGAGTACTTAATTTTATAACAATATAACAAAAAAAACTAAAATATTCATGAAATGAGATTCGTTGTATAGGAAAGTTGCATTCCATGTACTATAGGGATCGAGTCAGGTTAAAATATATACGAATTTATTTCTCTGATAAAGCAAGCAACAAAATCATAAAAAAAAGGATATTTTAACCTATATAATAGAAAACTTAGGTTGATATAGAAAGTCAACGCGAGTACAATGATGTCTATTTTATATAAATCAGAATTCTTTAGAATTATTGTAAATTACCCACGTAAATAAAATTAAATTATAACAAATTATTATTTTAAAATTAAGTAAATGCATATCAACGTAGAAATAACGCAATTTCAAGCAAGGCAATATAACCAAATCAAGGATTTGTAATGGTTCAACTAGATAAGATTTATGGTTACATAGTAATGTCACCAAATCAAAAAAGAAAAATATGAAAAATTTGATAAATTATATGAGATAATTCAATTCCATGATATTGACGAGATTTAGCATGACATCCTTGATATCCAATTTAGGTGTGAATAAAAATATTTCTTATAATGCACAAAAATTTAAGAAAAAAATTTTTAAAATATAAAAATGAGGATTTATTTGGATATATTTTGTCGAGATTAAACAAATGAGATTTGCTATTGTCTCCATCAAACATGGTTTGGATCTACGCAAATCACCAAAATAAGTTATAAAAAATATTAATGACTTATTAATTTCAAAATTAGTAAGTATATATTAAATTTAAAAATAGATGCATTAAAATATTATAATTTATTCAAATAAATTGATATCAAGTCACACATGCAAAATACAAGAGTTCGACAACAATAGAACTAAAGTTAAAGAATTTGAAGAAATATGTTAAATTGTCTAAAAAGGTTATGTTCATGCTTAAAAAAGCTGTGAGTCCAGCAAAACTTGTTTTGTCTGAAATAGACAGTATATAGAATAACTCAGAATGAACAAAGTAAAGATGCATAAATAATAAAAGATAACTTTTTTAATATTTAGGAAATATTTCTTAAATTTGATGTAAGATAAATTGAATCAATGCATTGCAAAAAAATTAGAAGAATGTAAAAGTGACAATAGAAGATAAGAAAACCTTCATTGTACTATAATAAAATTCTATAAAAAAACATTGAGGAAATGTGGTAAATTGTTTAGAAAAGTTGCATTCCAAGAAACTAAGGAGATCAAGCGTAACATTCTCGATAGTATAATTAAGTATGAATTTAAAGTCTTGCACAAAATGCAAAACCCCTTCAAAAAATACTTGGAATTATAAAATGATATTTTTTATTAAACAGATCTCATTAAGAAAAGTTCAATGGCATTTGCAATTATTGGTTTAAAATATACTAGATATACAATAAATTTGAATTGAGTTAAATTGATGCGAAGTATTATAACCAAATAAAAGTGATGTTAAGGACACATGAGAGGAGATGTAAGTGGCATAAAGGTCACACAAGAAGATATTTAGAGTTTCACAGTAGTGCAACAAAATCAAAGCAAACATGATAGTTATATCCTAAATACTAAAGAAATCTAGTACAACATCTTTGGTGGTCAAATAAGATATGAATCAAAATTTCTTATTATGAATAAAAAATACAAAAAAATAATTTAAAATATAAAAGGAAATAATTAATTGGTTAAAGCAAAATGAGATACGTTCAATGACGTTTATTTCATCTCGATAGAAACTTGTTTAAAATTATTGCAAATTAATAAATTAAACATGAATAAACAATCATAAATTATTATTTTCAAACTAAGAGAACATATTTTAAAATGTAATAGAGAAAAAAGAAACAATTTTTATTTCCAAATAAAACAAAATTATAGGTCATGCTGGACAAGATTTAGAATTATAAAATATTATAAAAAATCTTGTATATCTTACCTAAAATTTAATATATATTTCAGAGATATTAAAATAATAGTATATTATTATTAATGTTATTTACTTTAGTTACTCAAAGTAATTCCAAACAAGATAAGACACAACAATGGACTCAATCATCAAGCTTTATTTATCTAAATATTAATTTGTAAATAGTAAAGTATTTAATTTTTATAGTTTTTGCGTGCTATATGATACATTTTTATTCCTACTTGATATCATTTTAAAAGACATTGTGCTTGATCACCATAGCATCTTGGATGCAACTTTAATGTATAGCTTTTCTCATTTTATTACTTTTTTTGCATTGACTAAGATATTTCTCTAAATAACTCTATATCATTTATTATGTGACCTTTACATTACTTTAGAATAGATCTATTACATTATTCAAATTATTATTATGTGTTTATTTACTTTGGTAATCATAATAATTTCAAACGAGATTTGATAAAAAAGAAACAATTATCGTTAAACTCGTCACAGCAAGCTCTAACAATGTAAAAATTAATTTCAACATTTTTACATTATGTTTTTGTGGTTCTAGTGTGCTTTTTTGAGACACATCCATTCACCCTAGATTTATGATCGATGGTGTTAAAATCAAACTCCTATTTATCTTGGAATACAACTTTTGAGTACAACTAATCTCTCTTGTTAAAATTTTTTCTATGATTTAGTTATATCGCTATGAAACTCTAATTCTCATACTATGTTATCTTTACGTCAATTTTAGTTTATTATATCAAAATTTTTTAATTAATCTCATTTTAGTTTTAATATATATTTACTTAATGTTAAATAAGAATTTCTTACCATTTATTTTAAGTTTTTTTTTATAATTCATAATAATTCCAAATGAGTTTTAATTGTGATGAAAAATATATCATTAGACTCATATATATGAACTTTATTTAATGAAATATTAATTTTTATATTTGTAAAAATTTAATATTATAGTATTGAGTATATTTTATAGGATACTCTAATGCATCCTAATGTGACAATATGGCTTGTCAAATTCGATATCCTGAATATCTTGGAATTACATTTTGTCATTAAATGTATCTTACTTCAACTATTTTTACTTTTGATTTTGTTATATTACTTTGTAACTATAAATTTCTTCTAATTTGATAATTATATAGTAGTGATTTGTTTATGTTATATTGCTACATTTTATTTAGTTCAAACTTTAATATATATACTTATATTTAAAAGGAAAAATAATATTATTTAATTTATAATTCAAAGTAAAATATAAATGAGTTCTAATCATGACTAAACTATTAGCCTTTGGACCCTTCTCAATGAGTAATATCTAATTTAATATTCATTTTAATAATTTTCAATATTTTATTTTCTATTATTTTTGTAATGCTTTATGAGGCATTTTTATTTGTAGCTAATTTGAAAGTCTAGCATTTTACACACAAACTACTTGGTTTATTGGAAATAACTTTCTCAAACAATTCATCCCATTGCTCCAAATTTTTCTCTTTTATTTAGTTATAATATTATGTAACTCTGGATATCTCTTAGTTTGACCCTCGATTGTAAAATCAAGTACAAAATTTGAATATCTCATAAACCATACAAAAACCTTAGATAATAAAAAATTTTAAAAAATAAAAATAAATAATTAATTATATAAAGTAATTGGATACAACTCCAATGATATGTAACTTTCTTAATTATCAAATTAAATACTAGTTAAGTTGTCTCATAAAATATTTCAAAAACTTATAGAGCAAAATATTTAAAATTTTTAAAATATATTTAAAAACAAAGAGCTCACCATGATTAGTTCAATTATATTTTTATCATCACAACTGGACTTCAGTTATAATTACTATGAAATACCCATTGAAATAAACATTAATTATAATTTACTATTATCTCAAAATTAAGTAGATATATGTTAAAGTAGAAATGATATAATTTGTAGTAATAATACATTGTAATGAAAAAATGGTACTAGTCAAACAAAAGCTTTAGACTTTCCTATAACTATAACTAAATGAAAATAAAACTATTAAATATTTTCTGAATTTTAAAGGAAAAGTTGAATCGCATGAAACAAAAATGATCGAGAATACTATCCTTAATCATCAATTCTAATAAAAAATTAAATACCTCACAAAATGTCAAAAACCTATGATAATAAATTATTTAGAATTATAAAAATAGAAAATTTAGTGTACATCTCATTGAGATTAATCCAATACCTTTGTTTCATCACCATTAGGAATTATCTTGAGCTATAGAAAATTACTAAACTAGGTAATAATTAACAATAATAAATTATTTATTTGAAATAATGTAAATATATAATGAAGGTAAAATGAAATAAATTGAATTATCAAACTTTATTTAAATGAAAGAAATTTATTGCTCAAATAAGAGAAGAATAAGAGTATCATAGTAATATAGCAAATGAAAAAAAAATTGTAAGAAATAAAAAACTTTTTTTGAAAAGCTGCATTCCAACAAAGAAAGGAAACTAAGCATCACATCATTGATCATTAAAATAAGGCACAAAAAATATTATAAAGTATGCCAAAAGCAAAAAAATATCAAAAAAATAAATGATTTTCCAAGGTAAAATACAAAAAATAATACTAAATTTTTCTCTTAATATTATATGAATAAGTTTTAAAGGTAAAAAGAGATTAATTGAAGCAACGTAATAAATGAAAATAAAAAACTGGTAAATGTGTCTTGAGAGGGGATTTAGTATTGAATAGTTTAAGAATTGATGAGATGAGTAGTATAGGAACGTCACATTATTAGACACTAAAGAGAGCTTATCCAACATTCTTGATCACCAAAAGTTACGTATCAAAATTAATTTTAAAGACTTAAAATTATAAAAACTAATTATTTAAAAAATATAAATGAAATATTTAAGTGGATAGGGTTCATTGAGATGCTAATGATATTTCCTTCATCTTGATTAGGGATTCTTTTTAATTTCTACAAATTACAAAATTTAATAATCGTAAATAAATTTAAATTACTACTTTTATATAAGAGAAATTATATCAGAATTGAAGGAGATTAAATAAAGGCAACCAAATCAAGATGTTATGAAGAACATGGGAGACGAGAGTTAAAGTTGCACAATAATATAAAAAAAGAAAAAAATTACAATTAATGAGATAAATTATCTAATGATAGTTGTACTCTTAGAAACTAAGGATGGCTATATGATTCTTGATTGTAAAATTAAGTACATACAAAATGACTTGTAAAGCATGCCAAAACCCTAAAAAATAAACATTTTAAATGATAAAACTAAATATTTAATTTGATTAAATTCATTAAGGCTAGCTTGCTAACATTTCTTTTGACTTGAAAGAGCCATGTTTGGAATTACTGTTACTAAGTTTTAAATTTAATATTAAGTAAATTAATATTAATGAACAAATGAGAAAACTTGAAAAAAATTAATATAACTAAATGAAGAATATGTAGGCCACAAAAAGAACTTTTGGAGTTATATACTTATATAGCCAAATTAACTTAAAAGTTTGAGAAAATAAGAAACATAGTACGTTGCATTCAAAGTTGCTAAAAAGATCAAGCGCAACATCATTGATCATATAGTGTGAAAAAACCTTAGAAATTTAAAGTACTTAATAATTAAAAAAATAATAATTAATTAGATAGAGCTTGTTGAGATGACTCCAATAACATTTATTTTTCTTGAAATTTGACCCCATTACAAATTACCAAAAAAAATAAGCATAAATTATAAAAAAATTGTTTTTAATATTAAGTAGATTTATATTAAAATTAAAATAAGATAAATTAAAACAATAAAATACAACAAAATCAAAACAACGAAAGGATGCAAAGGAGAGGAGTTAGAGTTTCATCTTAATATAACCAAACAAAAGTGAAATATTTCTAGAAATGTCATTAATTATGCAAACATTTTCCATTCCAAGAAACTATGGACATCAAGTTTCACATCTTCAATTATCAGATGATGTAAGAATCAAAATTGCTAATAAAGTATTCCAAAAATTTCAAAAAAAATTTAAACAGTTAAAGTAAATATGTAACTCATAGAACTACTCAAACAAGTTCAATAAGGTTTATTTTATCTTGATTGGGCCTTATTTGGGATGACTATAACTTATCAAATGAAATAAGAACAAATAATACGAAACTAACATTATTTTGTGAAGAAAATGTTTAATAAATTTGAAATTAGATAAATGGAACAATTACAACAATATCAATTCAATGTAATGTAAGTGCCACCTCAGAGAAGATTTAGAGTTAGATAGCAATAGAGGCAAATAAAAGAAAAAAATTTGAAGTGAGATAGATTTTACTTGAAAGTTGCACTCCATTATAGTAAAAAAATTAAGCATAACAACCTCAGTCATCAAATCTTGTACAAATCTAAATTTTTTGTAAACCCTACCAATATTTAAAAAAAATAAAATACTTAAAAATATAAAAATGAATTTTCAATTAGATAGAGATCATCGACGCAAGTCTAATGACATTTGTTACATCTCGATATGAACTTGTTTGGAATCAATTTTTAATAACAAATGTAAATAAGCAAAAAAGATAATTAAATTTTATTTTAATATATATTAAGAAACATTGATGCTAAAATGAGAAAAATTGACTTGATGTGATAACACCAAATCAAATTGATGTAATGGTCACATGACAAGAGAATTTAAGTTAACAGAACAATATAAGCAACTCAAAGAAAATGTTTTAAGAAATGCAATAATTTGTTTAGGAATGATGTATTTCAAAAAATAAGGAGACCATGTGTGATAGCAGTGGTCTTCAAATAGGCTTTAAATAGAAATTTGTCATAAATTATGCCAAAATAAAAAATAAAAATATCAAAAAATATAAAAAATGATGTATTATTAAATAAGCATAAATAATTATAAATTGTTATTAAAATATGAAATATATATACTTTAAAGTTAAATAAACATAAATTAAGGTAAAGTAACAAAGTAAGATCAAAGCATGGTATTGATCTTGTGATATTAGAATTAGAGTGACACAATTGTATAACAAAACATTTTAAGATACTAACAAGATGGCATGTAACAACATTAATTAACAAATAAAATATATAATAAAATGCTATGTAAAGCATGCAAAAGTCCTACAAAAAATATTTGGTAATATTAAAAACAATATTTAATTCTTGAAGTTCATTAAGATGTGTTTAATAAATTTTTTTTATATTAAATAGATATTAAAAAAGAATATTTAAATAGAGAGCTCTTTTAGATGAATCCAACAATATTTTTTATCTCTATTGGAACTTGTTTGGAATTACAACAAATAACCAAGAATAAATAATAATAACTTTTATTTTACATTTAAATAAAAAATAATTAAAGATAAATGAAGAGAAATTCAAGCAATAACATACAACTATATGAAAGTTATAAAAACATCACACATGAGGGCATTTGAGGTTTCGTAGTCATATAATATTATTGATGCAAAATATTTGAGAAAATGAGATAAATTATACATCAAATTTGTATTATAAGATATTAAAAAATATCAAGTGTAATATTTTGCATCGTCTAATCATCTATGAATTAAAATCACTTGAGAAGAATGACAAAGCTTTTAATAAAATATTTTAAAATATGAAGGTGAATTTTTTTTATGGAGTTCATGAAAATGAGTCTAACAACAATATCTTCATCTCCATCAAACGACATTTGGAATAATTCAATTTAAAAGATTAAATAAGCATAAAAACTTATAAAATATTATTTCAATAGCAAATAAAAATATATTAAGGTTGAAATGATAGAAATTGAAGTAATATAAATGCAATGTAAAAGTCACATGAGAACAACTTTAGAATTACATAGTAGTATAACAAAATAAAAATAAAATTTCTAAAAATATCAGATAAATTAAAAGGAAAAGTTGCATTCTAAGATATGAATGAGGCGAGTGTGATATCCATAATTTTCAAATCAAGTATGAATAAAATTATATCATAAAGTTTAAAATACTTTAAAATATAAAATATTTTAAATTATAAAAATAAATGTTTAATTCAACATGCTTCTTTGAGATGATCCTAACAACATTTGTTTCAACTTAATCATGTTGCATTGTTGACACCTAGCAACAATGCTTTGTTTGGCGACAAAAAACAGTAAGTATTTCTAACGAATCAGTTGGAACATATTTTTACAATTTAGAAATCTCATGCTCATGTTTGTCTGACAACTTAAAAAAGAGGATGAGTAAATGTAAAATATCATAATGAACATCTTGGTTTGAGTAGAAAATCATGAAGACATATATTTTTACTTAAATTTTAGATATTTTAGTTTCACTTTAACTAGAATGTTATGCTTGATATAAATACTTTTTCCACAAAGTTAATCCTTCTACTTAACAATCTTAAGAATCATTTTATTTTTTATCACATCTTTGAATTGCCTTAATAACCTTTACAAAAACTATGTTAAAATTGAAATAGTCAAAGATAAGAAACAATAAAAATTAAAATAATAATAATAAAAGAATTAATTTTTAAGGAATACTAACCAAGTGATTCCTCTGTGCCTCAAACACGTTAGCTACCATTAATAGATCAAGAATGTTAGTCCCCAAATTAGTTGAACATTTTAGTAAATTTAGTAGGATTTCAAATTGAGGTACTACTCTTATATTTACATATCAAGTATTTAAAATTATAACATCATCAAGTATAACATCTTTAACAATCAAATTAGTTACAAATCTAAATGCATCCTAATGTCAACAAAAATGTTAGCAAGTAAAAAATTTAATGATTCAAAAATGAGTATTTAAGATGTTTAAGCTTTTGGAGATGTGAGAAAAAATATTTGTTTCTACTTCATTAGACCTTGTTTGAAATTTTTTTAAATTAATTTAGTAAATAAGCACAAATAATAATAAAGTATTACATGTATATTAAGTTAATGTATATTAAATCTTAAATGACATAACTCGTTTGAGCATAATATTGCTTGATTAAAGTGATGCAAAGGTCACATGAGAGAGAATTAGAGTTATGTAGTAGTTTATGCAAATCAAATAAAAAATTAAAAGTAATGAGATAAATTGAACATGAAAGGTACATTCAATGATATTAAGGTAAAGGAGTTTGACATCCTCAATCATGAAATCATTCTCAAATTGGCATGTCTCATAGAGTAAGCCAAACCCTTAGTAGATAACACATTTAAAAATATAAACATAAATATTTAATTAGATATACCTCTTGAAGGTGAGTCCAACCACATTTGTTTTGTCTCAATCAATGCATTTTAAATTACAGTGAATTAGCAAAGTAAATAATAGTAAATAATGTCATAGTATTCATTTAATATTAAATAATTATATATTAAAGTTGAAATATTTTAAATTAAATCTATGCAAAACAGCAATATAAAAAATCATATAAAAGTCACAGGTTAAGAGAGTTATCATTACATAGTAATCTCAAAAAATCTATGAAAAATGTTTGAGAAGAATAGATAAATTTTACAAGAATGTTGCTTTCTGTGATACTAAAGGGATCAAGCAAAACATTCTCAATCCTGACTCCATGCAAAAAATTAATTGGTCTCATAAAGTGTTTCAATTTATCTATTTTTTTATTATATATTTAATTAATATATAATTTCTTTTATGATTTATGATTTGTTTACTTTGGTAAATAAAAGTAATGCCAAATGAGGTCTAATCCAGAGGAAACAAATGTCACTGGAGTTATCTCAACAAGATCTATCGAACATGATATGCAATTTTACATTTTTAAATATTTTTATTTTCATTATTTTTCGAATGGTTTGATAAGTATTTTCATTCATAACAGATTTAAGGGTCATAGACTTTAAGCATGGTATTTCGAAATGCAATGTTTTGCACAAAACCTTTATCATTTTGTCAAAGTTTTCTCATTAATTTGGTATTGGTATTTTGCTTCAATTTATCTCAATTTAGCTTTAAAATATATTTGCATAACACAAAAAATATTAATTTATTATTATATATGATTATTTATTTTGGTAATTTACAATAATTACAAATGAGGTTTGATTAATTCTAAATAGACATTATTGACCTCATTTTATGAGCTTTATTAAATTTTTTTCATAATTTCATTTGATATTTTAGAAAAAATTTCTCTTTGAAAAATATTGATCATGAAATGAATTATATACTAACAATTGTCTTGACATGTACATTACAAAAAAAAGATAATATCTTTTGGAATATCATTCAGTAGATGGGCATTTTAGTATTTAATAAAGAACATACTTCAAAGCTTAAATTAAAATAATTTAGAGATCAAAATATTTAAGGATGTCACAAGAGATGTTAAAGATTCAAATGGAAAATGTAGGAAACAAAAATGATAATAAATTAAACATATAAGTATATTAATAATATATTGGATAATTTCTTAAGCTAAGCAAACCTTAAATTATTAATCCATTTATTCATTAGATGAACAAGGTAGTGCTTCAAAAATTTTGGAATGTGAAGACTGAGATGCATATAGAGGGGTTGATCCACTTATTCTTTAGATGAAGAAGGTAGTGTTTCAAAAATTTTGGAACGTGAAGACTGAGATGCATATAGTGGGGCATACTTTTGTTAGTGATGGCATGGTTATGGATGCAATTTTTATGGGCTACTAATGGTAAAATAATTGTAAACATTTGAGGATAAAAAATGGATGATAGAATGGAAAAAAAACCTGAAACTTTGTAGCATGGACAAATGCTTAATTCACAACATTTGAGAGATGTTGGCTCAATGTTGGTTGGCTCCTATTGAATATTAAACAATTTATTGAAAAATAAGTTTGAAGAGTGTTGTTAAGTGCTTTTGAAATGCTGTGTTTAATGATTTGTTGTTTAGAAATACTTATTTTTAATTTGCCCAAAACATCTTTGCTTATTAGTTTACAAAATAGAAACTTTGACTTATTTTGTGAGAATAAAAGATCTTTTTGATCTATTAAAATAATAAAATGAAAAAAGATAGTGATATCCCCCCTAATTTATAAATAAATATAAATAGTTAAGTTATTTAACTTGACCTAAAATAAGTATTTTTGTGATTAAAAGTACAAAATTTAAGCAATCAAACCAACCCCCTATCTTATACTATCATGTGGAGTATTGTTGTTTATAAACATATTAGTTATGGATGGATAATACATGAAAACATGATTCCATAGTACCTGGAAAAAAAATTTTATGACTTTATGCATATACCTAAAATAAATGTAACAATATTTTAATATTCATGTAATGATTGATTATCCTCAACTTTATCAAATTATTATATGAATATATTTACATAAATATTTGTTTATATTTGTTTGAAAAATTAAATCATCATGATTTGATTCCAATTATATAAACCGCACAGATAAATTTCTTCCATTTGATAGTTGTAAAAACTATAACAATAATTTTTTCAATATTTTTCGAAACCAAGTTTAATTTTATCATATCTATTATAACTTATGGTAGTTAAGTAAATTTTTCTTGAATTAAAAATTCCTATTCCAAAGAAAAGTAGAAATTATAAGATTAAGGCACAACATGCAAAAGTATTATGCCTAAACTTATAATGGATTTTTTAGAAGAATTAATCAATATTTCTAGACAATCATCACAGGATAGCATAAGATAGTATAGTGTAACCAAATTCTCACATACTAATTTGCTTCAATCAAAGCAAGAATTCCTTTACAACTTCTCTAACATGAACATAAATAAGCAATGCAACTAAATGTTATGACATGAAACTTGACAAGAATACAAATACATTAGAGAAACCAAATAGGTACTAGATATAAAACGTTGGGAGGAAAAAAGTCAAGTTAATAGATACCCTTTCACGGTCTACTCATTGTCTAGGGCAACGAATGTGCAGGGGAGGCCCCGTTATTTATAGTGGAGGGGTGGGCCTCACTTGCCTATTTTATAGTTTAGTAACTCCCTCTATTTTTTGATACTTAATCTCAAAAATAAACTATATATTATGCAGATGGCAAATGAAGGATTTGTATTACTACTTGAGAAAAAAAAACCTGAAAAAAATATATATGAGAAGATTCACAACATGCTTATAGAAGACAGTGAATTCCAAAACAACTTGCGAAGACATTAACATAAAGTCTAATTAGTTGATTGTAACTGTTAAACATTTTTCGAAAGAGAGAAAATCTTCTTATATTTTTTGTTTGATTGGCTGAATTTACAAATCCATGCGCACTTTATGTTCCATAAAACTTTTGTTTCTTGCAAACAAAATTGTGAAAACCAAATCAAAGAATAACTACACCCAACAAAGAAAACATAAATTTAGCTTAAAATGTCATCATTAATAATTCCATGATTTAAATATTCATAAAATTTTAAATTGTATCCAACCAAATGAAACATAAATACAGTAATGATATAAACATTGAGATATGGAAAGCAAAATATGTTTTATATGACCATGGGCAACTCCCCTAAACTCTTAAAAGGCTAGCATTATCAAGGGAAGACATCCTATTCAAACAGTTGGCCACTCTAATAAGAGCATCAAGCATTCTTTCAGCTAAGCTAGCTCCAAAAAACCATTTATTAGAAAAAGGTAAAAAAGGTCAATCCTACATTTTCACCTCGCTTTTCTATTCTAGATTATCATCAATGCTCACATGCATGCTGATAAAACCATTCACATCAGCAAATTCCTTAAAAGTTGTGGCTGGACAAACAAGAATATATACAGTGTCTCATGGACTCGTCTCACACTGACATTATTTCTAGTGTACAAGTTAAATTGTTACATATATAATCAAATAATATGGCCCCAGTAAGATGGCAATGCTTCCATTTTGCAACTCAAAGCTTGAATTGAAGTACAATGTTACTGCTGATTGCCAAAAAGATGGACAAAATGGCAAATGGATAGAGCTTTATCTTTAGTCAAAATGAAACAAAAACATGGTTAATGATATATTCTTTTATATTTCAATTTTCATCAAAGGAGGAGACAGAAAAAATAGGTTGCTGAACATCAGATGAACAAAATCAGTTATTTCTTATCTAATGGCTCCCAAAATATTTACCAACTTTTCAATAGAAATTCAAAAAGAAAAATATTAATAACTACAATGGCTATGAAACCTGACCAACATTCCAACATGCTTATGAGAATGCCAAAAATAAGCATCAAAGTATAAGTAACAATTATTATCATCTTTGAGAGAGCTTCCATATTAACCCATAGGATAGATCTTGTTCAAGGTCATCATCATCATTAAATGAATAAAAAAAATAGGTTTGGGGGTATAAGCATTTAAAATATGTTATATTTGTAAACAAAGTATGTATGAAGGAACATTAAAAAAAGACATTTTTGTACCCAATCCAACATTAAATTAAATCATAATACAAGCTTAAGAAACTTGGATAGGGCTATTAGTTCCATGAACACAGTGATTGTGAAGAATAAGTTTTATGCCCTCAAAATATTCATTTGAAACTTTACAAATTGCAAGGCTATAAATGACTTGATCCAAGCAAGAAGAACAGGGCTCAAGTTCAATTGTGTTAGGTCTACTAGAGCTTAATTCGAGTATAATGGATGGTATTAAAGTTTGGCTCATTTAAATCATAAATGTTTAAGTTTACAAACCCCAAACAAGCAACTTGATGAACAAATATATGAATCAGCTGTATAAAGGACAATATACAATCAACTAAACAAGTTAGCACGTGTTAAATATTTGAGACTTAAAACAAGCATGTGAGCATAAAATGTTTATGAACACTAATTGATACATTAAAAAAACATATATACACTACATTCATGAATATTAATTCATACTTTAAACAAGTATGCCTTTTTTGAACCTCTAGATCATACTTATAAGAATGTATTAAAAGGACACACCAAGTACATAAATAATCTCAGTTATTATGTTTAGGAAAAAGGGGTGCATGAAAAAAATGAAATCAATAATAATAAAAAAAACTTATGCATTTTTTTAAAAATATATATAATATAATGTATTGACGATAAACAACGACAAGCATCAGCCAAACACGTAGAAATAATAACACAACAAAAAAAACATGTACAAGATGCTAGAACTATACAATCTGCATAGCATTTGTGTGCTTCTAGAAAAGTATAGTTAATGACTATGACTCAAGATAACTAAAGATAAATACTAAGGTAAAACACAAAAAACAACAAAGCCTAATAATCACAAAATTTATATTGAATAATTAAGCTTTTATAAATACATTGTGTCCAAGAATGTAGGAATTTAACAAAAGCTAAATAATCCAACTTCAATATTTCATTAAACACCATCTTGATTAATAAGAAAATTATATTAGCTATCTTTTATAATAAGACCATCAAACATATCATTCACAAATCAAATAGAGATCTTGGACCACTATATTTAACTAGCCATAATACTGTGCTACTAATTGATAGTGGTTGCTCTAGTTGAAACCAGGCACATTTTAATTTCAAGATCCGGTTAGATGGCCTGAGACAAATCATCATCGAACTCAAAAATCAGACCTAAATTTATTCACTATTAAAAGTAAAGGACCGATTTCAAACCTCATGGAACTTTTGGTTGTGAAAAGTGCAAGGCATTCCTTTCCTAAATGATATTTTGACAGTTAAAGCAGAAGCGAATGGTTGACGAGTGGGCCAATGCTAGCTGAGCTGTCTACTTTTTTTTATTTGATTTTTAGATTAGAGGATTCTTGTAGCAGGTGGATTATACAGAACTAAATGTTGGAATTTGGAATTAGAGAAGAGGTTTTTTTTGCTTTGTGAGGTCATGAATACATTATTGTTCATGTTATTGTTCACTAAATGCATATTTTCTGAAGTTGTGTGATATTGCTAATGTGTTTTCCATTGGAATGATGGCGTAATTACTAATTACCTTTAGGTTTGTACTCATTTAATGAGTAACTATTTCCTTTCTTTTGGTTAACATATAAGGTACAAACAGGCGATGTTAGAAGCTTATGATCAGCAATGTGATGAAGCAATTAAGATATTTGTAGAGTACCAAAAACAGCTTCATCAATATGTAAGCCAAGCAAGAGACATTAGGAGGTTGATTACAAATACTGTTGTTTATTCTGTTGGAGAGATCCATTCGCACAGTGAGAACGAAGAAGTCTACACAATGATCAACAGTTGCAAATCATCACTTGATGTCATTTTGATTGAGACATTATGGGATAGAATCATTAGATCAGCATGCGAGTCTCTTGCAAGGCATATGATTGAAAGAATCCAAAGTACCTTCCCGGCGTATGATGGGATTGGAATGAACTCTAGTATTCAAGTAGATGATACAAAGTTTCTCAATAACTTGGATGGTGATGTACCTAAAGATGTAATTGTTGTGATAACTGTGTCTCTTGGAAATCCTTCACAGTTACTTCAGCCAATCACCACATACACATTACGCTACAACAAATTGATCCGTAGGGAGACTAAAAATATTGACATCTGAGCTGATGTAGAGCTTTTGAGGTAATTCTTTTTATCTTCAGATTAATGTTTTATTTTTTCTTTCCCCATAGGCTTAATTTATAAAAGATTTTCTTTAGCTTTGATAAATCTTTGTTTGTTTCTCAAGTTTTGGAAGTCCTGTGATGCAGTTAGCATACATTTATAGCTTCAAAAATACGTTTGAGCATAATTGTTGAAGGTAGGAAAATATTACGAAGTTCAACATCAATTGGCACTACCAATTGTTTTCTTTGGAAATCGTGAACGTACAGTTATGGCTATTGTTTGATAATATTTAAGAGCTACTTTTTCTTTGTTTTCATATTGATATTACATTTTAATTTCATTTTTTATTGTATAACTTATGCAAAGGCAATATTGATGTCATTTCAATCATTTAAGGGTGCTCACATTAAAATGTACTAGTGAAACTTTAACAAACATATTTCATTTTTTTGTTTAATCTTTGTATATTTCCATCTATAAACTTATTCAATATACATTTATTGTGAAATAATTTTATTAAATTTATAGTCTATGTTAACTCCTTCTGTAGCTTGTTAGCATTTGGTTATTTGGGTTTGATGATGTCAACTAAATTAAGAATTTGTTCATGAAGCAATGATAAGATAGGAATGCAAAATTAATAGAGCATGAACTAAGGCAAAAAAGAGAGGTTAGAAAATGCTCTAGAAAGGATGGTAGATAGGTTGAATATAATAATCTTTTTTTAATTATTAAAGAAAGTTCAGGATTATGATCAGATTTGTATTCTTGCAAGAATTGTTAAAAACTAATGTCAAGGTCATATTAATGTGTAGAGAAAATGTCTTGTTGGTGCCTAATCGATGTTAAACTGGTATTATGATGAGTTTTGATAATGATGTTTATTTCTCTTTAATTAAATTCTATTTCTTATGGTTTTTTTTAATAATTAGATTTGTGATGAATATATATTTTATTGGTTATTGTAGGAAGTTGGATAATTTATTCATTTCAATTGCATGGTTAATAATTCCTTAAGATGAAATTAAAAATAGCATATGAAAAAATGGTTAACAAATGATTATGATATTTGTTGTTGTGTTTTGTGAAGTAAGTTATATCGATAAATTTTGAGAAGATAATTAAATATTACTATTTTACTAGTATAAATAATATTTTTGGATAATTATTATGTTTCCATTTTTTGGTTAAACGGGTTACTTTTTTGTGAATTATTAGTTTTACCTTTTTACCACAAAATATTTTATTTAACAATAAATTATGAACAACTAATTTAAAATTAAGATTTAGAATCTTTTATAGCATTTGTGAATGACTTTATGCTTTGGAAATACCCAATTTATTGGTCTATCATATTAAATAGATTATCAATTGTTCCATTCAGCTACAAATATGAGAATGATATAGTAATAGATACTGCAACTCGGGATGCAAGTTCACCTTTCCTATATCAGGTTTATGGTCGTCCAAGGAGTGGTACAGATCTATCCTTACAAGGAACTTACTATCAACTAGTTGAAAGACAAGTATGCCTTCTCCTTATATGTAGAATAAAATAGATTATGCTATTATAGTTGTCTATTATTTCTCATGTTAGAGATTACTTATACTTATTATTTTATATCCTGTATTTGGTTATATTTCTTAAAATTTTATTTGTGATTATCTATCAGAGGAGACCTTATAGTCATTCTCACATTCATTTGTTTTTTCCTTATTTGTCACTTTTTTTTAACTTTAGATATTTTGTTACACCATTTTTTGTGATTACTGTTTCATGTGCAACTTTTGATTTTTTTTCATTCATAAGGTCATCCTTTTTCATATGGCATATTCATACGTACAATAAAATTTTAATTTTAGATTATTACTATAGAGTGCTTAACAAAGTGATTTGGGTTTTTCTATTATTTATTCTTATGGGTTCTACCACTAACTGTTTTCAAGGGATCTTACACGTTATATTTAAAATAGGAGTTTTTTTTGTGATTTTTTCACTATTGTCACCACAAGCATCTCTATGTTGCTATTGTAGAGACATTGGTAATCTTAGCCTAATGAACAAGGAATAATAAATATTTAAGCAAGTAACTTAAGAATCCATTAAAAAATTACTTGACCATAAGTCAAAGTAAATCTTTCTTGAAATTACTACAATAACTCAGGAAATACATATTCGATTGCTGAATTATAAATATCAACTATTCTAACAAATATCGTGCTTGCAAAGAAGATGGGACTTTTGCCCTTGAGTGATTTTCATAATGATCCAATGCAAAAACAATTTAGATAGTTTGGTAAGCAAAATATAGTCTAGTGAAAAATGCCTAAATTTGGGGAATGGATGATGAACAAGGGTAAGGGATACATTTACTGTATATTATAACTATAGGAGTTGTACCTTCTAATTAGAAATATTACCAAGTGATAGAATTAATTATCCCTTTTCTTAATAAAGCATGTTTACAAAGCACTAATTCCATTTACAACCTGTCCAAAATTACATTAGAAGACATTAAAATTTCATGGGAAGTCATCAAAGCAACTCCAAAAAACCAGTAACTTACAAAACAAAGAAAATTAAGCATATGTTGGAATTTGCTTTGGCTTGCACATCATTCTCCCTCTTTTTAAAATTACTTCACCTTGAGTTGACTCATGAAGTCTTTTGAGGAGAAAACATTGCATATCTCCATCCTACCATAAGGATATTTTCTTTGCCCTTCTTTTCTACCAATGGGAAAGCTTGCAAAGCAATGAGGGAAGCTTGGCATAATGAGCTAGTAGTAATCGAATCAAGTGCTGCATGGAGAAGAATTTTATTAGGGATTTACTACTTGAGTTGTGATTGTGTTTCTTGTAGCTAATTGTATCGTTTCGTCTGTTTAGTAGATACATGTATAATATTTATTGTGCCAAGAAGAACACAAATGTAAGCTTAGAATTTGTCTTCTACAATTTTTCTTTTTTAATTTCTTTGGTTCTTTTGAACAAGAAACTTGGACAAGTAGAGATTGTTGTATTAGTCATAGTGGTATTTCACTAATTTCACAGGAATTAAAGTTTTTGGCTCTTAACCAAGCTCAAATTTTTTAATCTCTCATATGTTTTTATTAAAATATTATATAGAAAAAAGATTATATGTTAATATTACATGATCACATAATACATAAAATATGTGGGTACCTCAACATAATATTATTGAGTATAACATAATCTTTAAGGGTTGTTAAGCTTTTTTTTTACTTGATCTTTGTTTTTAGTTTGTTAGGTAATCTTGATTAAATGTCTTTTTTATTATAGAAGATTAAATGAGTTAAGGTGGTTTGTAGTGTCTTTGTATGTATTATGTATGTATGTATGTGTGTGTGTATGTGTGTGTGTATATATATAGAGTGAAATTATCAATTTACATATTTTATGTAACTCAACATAATATGCACTAATTGACTATATTAAATCATTCAAACTTATTATTAATATTCGTATTGATATTATTTTATTAATCACTTAGATTAGTGAACTTATTGACATTTTTTGCAAGCTTATTTGTAATAAATGTAAAAGTTTTTTATCCATTTCGATTAGTAGACAATTTTGTCATGAACCCTTTTTAAGTGATAACTAATAATTAATATTTGTTATTAACTGAAGTAACCTAGCTAATGTAAACATATTTCTATGGGAGGATAGTAAATGCTATTTTATTTTTTGACTATATAATTGTTCTTCATTTTTTCGAATCACTTGTAAGGGTTATCTACATGAGCAATGGATTGAAGTTATATAGATCAACATGTAGTTTAAAACAAACGGTTGGGATTGGCTCAACTTGGTTCACATGCTTGCATTAAAATGACAGTTGGTAGCTTGGGATGGCTTAAGTCCTCTACAAAATGGGGATTCTTATTTCCTTAACATGGAAATATATACTTGATTAACAAATTTCTCATATGGCCAATTGATTTTTAAATGTTTATTTTGTGATTTTAACCTAAGATTTAAATCTTCAATGTGGAAAATTGTAACAAATATGATGGTTGGGCATGTTTTTATCCTTTGGCAAAAGTTTCATTGTTGAAATCTTAAACTACAAGCTATGTTTGTGTGAAGCTATGATTCAACAACGTGCTTGAAGTTGACCTTGCCGTTAATAGTCTGCTTTGAAAATTGGCCATGCATTAAAGAAACTGGAAAAATAAGTGTAAATTTTTAGTTGAGGAGCTCGTTGTCCAGAAGATTTTCATGGTCCCATTTTCCATGGACATTTACACTCTGTAGTATGGAGCTTTTCAGGTATTTCCTTTCCCAAGTTTTAAAGAGATTGATATGAACGTTTATGGTACTGCTCATAGACAAGTTTGTTTGGTTTATTTAAAAGTTATATGCATGTCAGCTATTTTAGATAACCTTGTACACTTTTAGTTATGGTTATGAAGATATGCACATAACACTAAGGAAATTGTTTCAAATGGAAACACTTATGGAAATATTACACCTCATAAGAGTCATCTTTTTGCAATTTTATTGTGTTTCATTTTACAACTTGTAATGATGTATATCATGCATCCCTTTTCCTTTCAGAAAGCTCATGTCCAACAGTTTGTGGCTACTGAAGATGCATTAAACAAGGCAGCTGAAGCTAAATGCTTTAGCCAGAAACTTGTAAAGCAGTTACATGGAAATGGTAAAGTCACAACAACAACAATACATTCTGGAGTCCAGTCACAAAACCTTGGTAAAACAAGGCATTTTGAGGTGATGTGACCCATGTGATTTCTTGAAATAGGATTTTTTTATAGAAATTTTTTAAACTATAATGTGGATCATCACTATGTGTCATTGATATGGAATTTTTTGAATTTTCTTTATTCATGTTTTTGTTCTCATGCTAAGTTTTGTCAATCTTTAACATGCCAAACTTCATGAAGTTGTACCTACCATAAGAGTTTCGAAATTATATATTCCTAAAACCATATTTTTGGATATTTGGTGCTTACATTATGAATGTTGCTTTTTTATTAGTCATCATAGAAAACAAACATATATTTTGTCAAAAAAAGAGTGCATTTTAGTTGAGCATTTTCAACCAATTATATTCATTACTATTTGAGTTCAAAAGTTAAGGATTTTGATCATGGTTCTCATTGAAATTTTTTGAAACTACATCAAATTATACCACAGCTTAGCCTATAGTGTTTTTAACTTCAATTTGTAAAATGCATAAGCTAGCAACTTGAGGATTATTGCACTATAGGAGTTTTATATTTGCAATGTTCCATTGCAATGCAATGAACCCTTTCTTTGATTCCATGGAATTGATCACCCTTTATTATGTATTGTTTAGCTGGATGTTTGGGCTAAAGAAAGAGATGTTGCAGGACTAAAAGCTAGCATTAACACATTGACATCTGAGGTTCAACACTTAAACAAGTTGTGGTTCGAGTGGAAAGAAGTAAAAGATTCATTACGAAAGAAATGTAAGAAAATTAAAGAGTTTTACTCTAGCATATCAGAACTTCTATCTACTTACACTGCATTTCTACGTGCTGACATTGTTAAGTCTCTTGCACACCATATCCTCATTCAAATGATATATTGTTGTTATGTGAACTTGATGTGTTATTGAGTTACATCCTTGAGTTGATCTTTTGCTTCCTATGTACACTGCTTGAGTTCATCTTTTACTGCTGATTTGTAATGTATTTCTTTGTTTTAACATTTTTAAGTATCTTGCATACAATATCATCTTTTGATTGCATCTTTTGTTGTTTATGTGTGTTGTGTTTTTGAATGATATACCCTAGTCAATCTTTTGCTATTTTGTGTACTATTTATCAGATCCAAAATTTTTTATGCACTGACATTGTTAAGTATTTAACTATTGAATCACTTTTTTCTAAGACCAGTTAAGTAATGCTTTATAGTGTACTTCAACTTGTACTATTAGGGGCAAACATTTCATAAAAGCTCTAAGATGCTTGGGTTTCAAGGAGTGTAGGACATACATGATCCACCACATGTGATCTCACTTTAGGGATATGTTGATTGTGGCAGTAAGAATATGCTACTGTTTAGCTATAAGCTATAACAACTCAAATATGATATCTAATTCTGGCCTAATGCCACATGAGAAGTGAGCACTCCTAGTGTGGCTAAGTGTTTTTTCATGATATTATAATCTTATAAATTTTTTCTTGTTAAAGTTAAAACCAAATTATTATATTTGTATTGAGGGGATCTTTTATGAATCCTTAAAACTTGATGTTTTTAGTGAGTTTTCTTCGAGAAAAACTTTTGAGTATCATATATTCCATGAATGAACACCAAATATGCATTTTATCTTTAGGTTTGCTTTTTGAATTTGACAATCAGTATATACTGAAAAATGATTTTTTAATCTAAATGAAAGATGGAAATTACAATCTAAATAGAAGTAGAATTATTAGTTTCTATCAAAAGCAGTAAAAAATTAGAATAAAGAAGGGTTGCCTTTTGCATTTTAGTATCAAAAGTCATCTTAGGTGACAAAAATTGTAAGTTCTAGATATTTCTAAACATGGAAAAGTATCAATTATCATGAGTCTTACTTCTATAAGCATTTGTTGAAACATTCTTTTTTAAATTCTCAATAACTCATTATATTATGTAGAATTGGGATATATTAGGAATAAATAGAAAAATTTTTTATTGTTTTATTTGTTAAGGTCTCAAATATATCAAATTTAAGTTTTAGGAATCATTATTCTTTTATGAATTTCTATTGAAACTTTACCCTAACACAAACCTTTTGTTATTTCCATATTGATAAATTGTTAAATATTGATAATGCTACTTAATTTGATTGCAAATAATTTGCATCTACTTTTGTTCTCAAGGGAGCCTTTAAGAGTAATAAAAGACATCTTGAGGGGAAGTTGTAGGTCTTGAGAACACTCAAGGAAGATAAGAGAGGTACCTTAAGATATTATTCTTAAGAGGTGTTCGTTGGCCTTGAGGCCCATGTTAATGGGCTTGACGTGGATGAATATTTTAAGAGAGAGTTGAGTAAGATGTATTCTTTGAGAAAGCTTACTTTAGGTAGTTTTGACAATCAATGGGCATATGCAAGGAAGATTATGGTCTTGAAGGACATAATCGAGGTGTCAGTTGGAGTTCTCTAGAGTTAGGCCTTGAGTATAAGGAATGTGTAACGAAACTTTCTACAATTATTGAGAAGGAAGTATAGATCTCGAGTTGATGGGAACAAAGGCTCAAGCAATGCCCTCAAGAGCAGTCAAGGCAAGTACACATGGGAATCAAATCACATAAAACACTTTTGGTGATTTTTTGATTCATTTCAATTGGATTTTGATCGAGTAATGAACTAAAAAGTTTTAGAGAATCTTGTTGGCTTTCTAACTCTATTATTAATAATCTAATTTCAATATTTGTGGAAGAAGTTACTCCAAATTTATTATAGTTGTCAAGGACATTTGGGTAAGTGCAAATTTAGAATTTGAATGCATCAAATTAGTATTTGATTTTTAAAGGCCATGATTTTGGTTTTATTTATTTCTTAGTTAGTTTTGATAAGGTTTTTTATGTATATCACTTACTTCTTGTTACTAAGAGCTTTTAGACTATAAAAATGGTTTGTGGAGGAGTTATTGGTATTGGTGCAAGTGGCTTGGTACTTTAGAGTGTCATGTGATTTCATGATTGAGGGTATCGTGAATAATTACTCTAGGTGAGAGGTGTTTTCTTTGAAATTGTTGCCAAGTTTTTGAGAATTTACTTCATAAGTAGACTAGTATTGGTTTTCTTTAATTGAAATGTTGGAATTTCTCTATGTAACTAATTTGTATTGCATTTTATTTCTTTCTACATGTTTTTGTAGTGGCAATGTAATCATTCTGTCTATAAGATGGATCATATTTTGCCATTAAAGCATTAGATCTTACCTTAGCTAGTGTAGATCTTGGTAAATGGATGGTCTAATTGAGATGTGGAAAATTTTTTTAGGATAAAGGCAACATGAGAAGAGAAATGACTTAGTAATATAAATATTTATATCATTGTAAGAGCTTGTGGTTTTTCTAATTCAACAAGTACAACTTTTAATGGAGGTGATGAGACATGAGGTGATGAAACGTAATTTTTAAGATCGTTGGTAGTTGGAGATGAGTCCACTTCAAGAAAAAGCATAAATGATGATAAGAGGTGAAGAAGAAAGAACTTGAGGTGATGGAATGATGACCATTATGATCTTATGGCTCCAAGTGACAATGATTTCTTGAATTCTTTCAAAGTGGTGGCTAAGGTAAGCATCCTATCTTGTACGGGTTGATGTAACGAAGTAGAATGCATGGCTAGATAATTGGAAATGTCTTTTTTCATCTTTGAGTGTACAATTTTCAGCAATGTATCCTTTGAAAAACTAATTTATTATGCATTAGCATGATGAAACAATCTTTTGTATTCTACAGTTGTAAGGATTTGTAGTTGGAGTCAATTCAAGTAGTTTCTATGGAAGTTTTATCCCAACTATGGGGAAGCTAGATAGAGGAAGTGGAATAGCTTGATAGCCATGAAGGTAGTTGATGCAAGATTGTAACTCATAATTTTGGAGATGAGTGGTCTCTTGTATTGAATCTTGGAAAGAAGAGCTTCTTGATGAAGCATTTGATAGGTTTACTTAGATTATCACGGTTATCATTCTATCTCTTCAACAATAATGGGCAATCGAACATGTTTATAATTGCCTTTGAGAAGAATTATGGTTGAGTTTGGATGCCAAAGGAATATGGCTTCAAGAGCAAAAACAAAAAGAAGGAATCCTTAGATTAAGGAATTTCACTTTTTTTCTAATGTTTTTTAATTTTGTCTTTCTTGGAGACTTAGTTATATCAAGATATATTGTTGGGAATTATGTTCTAAATTGAGGAGATTGAGGGGCAAGGATGATAATCAGAAAGGGAAAATGGGATTGGTGTTGCTTTTAGTAATAATGTGAGTTTTGTTAGGTTGAATCAACTTCACCGTAGTCTATCATTAATGATAACAAAGTTATAAAGACAATAAGGTTGTAAAGGAGGGGAATACCCTTGAGTTTCTTCTATTCAAATCTATGTCAAGAGGTTATTGGTGAAAGTTATCTGTAATGATGGATGCTAATGCAATCAATCCTTGTGACTATGCTTGATTTGGAGACGATTTGGAGACAATGTTGAATTTGCATCCATGTATGATAATTGGATTCATTGTCGTTCAAAGGTCAAATCGAAGATATTTTAGTTGATACGGTTGTCTCTAATGTGTGCCACTTCAAGCTTGTCAAATGATTTTGATAATGGGTACATGTGGCACCATCATGCAATTTACTTTTAATGACAACAAAGCATGATGCTTCACAAGGAAGAGAAGATTTACTCATTTGACGAGGATTGAGAAGTGTTGCCTACAAGACCTTTGTAAATAATTGTGTCAAATAAGCTAGTTTGTATTGTAGATTGAAGGAAATATTTAATTTGACATTAAGAAGGGCATTGGAGCATGAACGACAATGGCAAGTGGAAGGAGATAGTGCAATACATTGGATAACAATGGATACCATTGGAGGCAACAAATGTATTGTGAGAACTTAGTATTCCTTAGCTCTAAACATCATATTGGAGTGAATCCCTCCTTCAAAAGAGGGGTATATCTTCTAAGAGAATCTTAAAGTTATCTCAAAAAAGGTCTTAAAAAGGAAGAAATCATGAAAGGATATTGTAGGCCCAGTGAAGGCTCAAGGATCATAAAAAGAACATCAAGAGGTTATGTCGTAGGCCTGGTGAAGGCTCAAGGATAAGAAAAGAACCTTGATAGGTTATTCTCAAGAGATATTTGAGATTCAAGGTGAATGAAGATTTCAAGAGGAAACTTGAAGAAGATGTTTGTGGTTGTGAGAGGGTATACTTGAGGTGGTTTGACACTCAATGCTTAAAGTAAATTATCATATTGAGGGTACGTTTGAGTTTTAAACTAAAGTTCTTAAGGCAGAGAAGGAACATCATGCAAACATTGCAACAAAGGATGGTTTTTGAGGTGACTAAGTCAAAGCTCAAGGAGTGTCCGTAAGAGTAGTCAAGGCAAGGCTTTCTAGACACATTTTAGTTGAATTTTGGTCGAGTTATGATCTAGAAAAATTAAGAGAATTTTTCTTGCTTCCCATTTCCTTTTGGATTATCAAATTTCAATATTTGTAGAGGTTATGCTCCATTTACTGTAACTATGCAAGAGTTGTTTAGATAAGCCTGAGTTTGAAACCTTACCACATCAAACAAAGGTTTGGTTGATTTTTGTTTTTAAAATGTTTGTATTTAAAAATATTTAGTTGCTAATATTTTAAGATTGGAATTATAATGTGCATCTCTTATTTCCTAATGTTCCAAGGACTCGGTTAGCAAAATGGGAACATTAGGTAAAGTTTTAGTATTGATATGAGTTGCTCGATACATGAACGTAAGATGTGGCTACATGCCAAGCATATTGAGGCTATCTACTCCATATGAGAGGTGGTTTTGCCTTGAAATTATTATCAAGACCTTGAGAATCTATTGTATAAGTTGATTGCTTTAAGTTTTTCTTTAATTAAAAGATTAGAGTTTTTATATATATCTTATTTACATCATGTTTCCTTGTTCTTCTCATTAGTTCCTTATTGTGCCACTTGAAAAAGATTTTTTTGAGACAAGTCATTCCATGCCTTATGTTGGCTCTGATAATGTCATAAAATATTTATTCATTTTAAAGTACAACATCATAAATATTATTTCTGAAAAGTTTATTACAAATTACTCAAAGACAATTGATCACTAATAATCTATGTTTAAATATCATTGAATTTTTAGAGTAGCTAAATTAGCTAGACCAATTGTTCTTTAGCTGTAGGATTCATGGTGGTTCATGAAGGCTTTAAACAATTGATTGCATTCATTTGATTATATCTAGAACTTTACAATTGATCATCCAAACTAATGTGGTGTTGTTCTTTTGATGCATCTCTTTAATGGGACTTCTTGTTATCATTCACTTTCCTGTATTATACTAATAGGAAGCATCAGCCTTCTAGGACCTTCAAACAATAGTTGCACAAGAACATGCGACGAGGATGATCATTCCAGCTTGCAATTCTATGGCAAATGTTTCATCTAGTTTTAAGGATCTCATTTAGAAAGAGCTATCCACTTTCAATCAGATCCTAGATAATAGATTATATATGATGCCATCAACACGTCAACTTTGTCATTAATCTGTATCTTTTTATGTTTATTTCACTTTAATGTTAATCATTTATGTGCTATGAGTGGCCAAAATATTTTCATGTTCATCAAGGTAAATAGTAAAGTCATTCTATTTTGTTCTTAGAAGAGACATCCCAATAGATCATTATAATTTTTTATTTATTCACCTTTTTAATTATCATCAAGTCCATGGGATACTTGGATTCATGTGTTTGGTAAAATGGGTTTTCTATTAAATAATTTTTATAATTGTTTTAATTAATTCTTGTTCTTATTGCTTCTTGGGTGCTTGCTTTGTGAGCAGGCTCTTCTTGAGTCTATGGACTATGATGTAGCTACTGGTCCAGAAGCACACGTACCTGCTAATAAAAGTGCTTTTTTTAATTAGAGCAAGAGCTGGAGCTAGAGCTAGATATCCATCAGCAATACCTTCTATATGCCATATCTCTTCATCTCTTCAATATCATTCTGGTACTTTCTTAATGTTCTTATTTTGGTAATAATTGTTTTTGCTAGATGTGATCCTAACTTTTCTCCCTATGTTTAATTTCTTCTTTAACTTTTAAAATTTTAATTTCTATATCCATTATTCAAAGGAAAAAGGGAGGCCTCTACTTATAATCTTAAGCACAAACTAATTAATCATATTAACTGGTGTTTAATATCTTGATGGATTGGAAGAAATAAATGATGCCTTATCTGTTTTGGGGGTAATGGACTTCTACATAAAACCTCAATGTTCAATAAGAATATGAAATGAATAATTTTTCTTTGATTTAGTGTCAGGTTTTACTTTTAAAAAAGATCAAGATTGAAAGTATACATAGTTGCCTAAAATTCCTTAAACGCATAATTTACCTCTACCTTATTGTTTGTTTTACTTCATATTTTATAACAATGATCACTTATTTCTCTATGGCTTGAATAACCATTTCTTTGGATTATGATTTGGAAGTGAGGTTATGACCTTCAGATTAATCATTTTTAAATTTTAATTAAATAATAATCTCTCTAGTGGAACAATTAGAAACAAAACTTATATATGATCAAGAAATTGTTACAAGTTAGAAGAGATTTTGAGTTACAAAACATTGGTCAAATTGAAATCAATCTAAGAATGAATCGAATCTTCCCTCCTCTCATCAAGTGTGTGATATGATTAGTTGTAGAAATCCTATGAATCCTATGCCAAAAATACTTCTCTGAAGAAACATTTGATGGCTTCGTGTTAACTAAACGTCTCCAAGGTTATATAAGCAGTCCTCGTTCAAGAGGTATCATACAAAAGTCATATGAACTCTAATATTTATAGTTAAACATAAATTTAATATATCAAAATAAATTATAAAATATAAATTTTATGGATATTTTTTAGCCTCTTGCTACAACAATCGGTCCTCGTGTGGCTGGGGGTGCATATTCTTCTCCCCTCCCTGAGCCTGCTCCTACTGCATTCCCTTCCGTCGCTGTTCATGTACCGGACCACTGCTCAAGATCTGATGTTGAGGGAGTCTATTCTGCCTTGATCCCACATGTCGTAATGGCTAGAGGCAAAGGTAACTCACCGTAAATCATCTTTCGCGTCAAAGAAGCCTTCTCTTCGAAGTGGAAATGGTCTTGGCGACGCTGTGGCATTGCTGGAGGAAGGTGTCGGTAATCAACATCGTGATCCTAACCGTCCTCGTAGTGGTTTGCACCTCTGCGTGCGGCTTCAGGTACAGCAAGTGGATGGACAATGGTGATGCCTATGGGTAAGGCCAAGATGACTAACTGCAGGCCGAGTAGGTTCCAGTTTTAGGTCAAGCTTGAAGAATCCTTTATGTTTGGATATGTGATACGTTGATGTTTTCAATGGTTTCCTGTTATTTTAGTCATAATGTCATGAAGTTTTTTGAGAATTATTTGAAATAGAAACAAGGACATCAACTTTTGTTCTATTAGTCTACTGAAAAATATTTAAATTTCTTATTTATATATTTGAAGTTAAATTTTTAATTACTGCTATTAAAATTTAAATTAAATAATAAAAATTTATTTTAAAATGATATTAAAGAATAGTTTTTCAAAAGAATAATAATTATTATAAAATTATTTTCCTTTTTTAATTTCTTCTAAAATAAATTAAAATTTTCATGTTATATGCGAAATTTAATAAATTTATATTTTAAAAAAAATATTTTTGAATACATGAATGATAGGTACGATCAAGTTTTTAATATGGAAAATTAAAAACAATTTGAGAAGCCATTTTGACACAAATTTTAAAATAAAGTGAAAATTAATTTAAAAGATGCTTTAAAATTCTTCCCTAACAAGCATTTCCCCTAACTATCGTGATGTTGTGTACCACCCAAAAAAAATTTATTTTTTGGGAATTTATTGGATTTTTTGAGATTTTTAAAAATTTTTTTAAGTATTGTTTTATACTTTTTAAATAACCATATATCATAAGAAGGAGGTATGACATCTCAAAAAAACGATATGAAGTGAAAAAAAATGTATGAGTTATTTGGAATCTAATGAATCAAAATTATTAAAATTTAATTATTTTTGAAGTATCTAAAAAATGGGTTTGGATTAATAATGAAATATTTATAAGTTTAGAAAAATCCAAACAACTTAAAAAAATACTAAATGAACTAAAAAGATTATGAAATTTTGCTAAACACCAGAGCTTAAAAGAATAAGATTAATAAAATTAACACAAAAAAGACATTCGACGATTGTAGAATTAAAAGTATAAAAAAAAATTGAAAAAAATAATACAACAAGTTTGTTAAGGATTTTAAGTTTAAAAAATTATTAAAAATATTAAATGTCAACAAAAAGGAGGAAATTTGGTTGAAAAATAGAGCTCATTAATATGAACCACAAAAAATTGATTAGTTAACTTTTGGAGATATAATTGATTGTAAAGTATATGGAGCGTTATAAATTTTTTAATTTTGATTTAAATAAGAATTTAATTAATTCCTAAACTCCTAAAAATTTTTAATTACCCTAAAACCTAATCCAAGACCCACTAGAAGAAACCCAATTTTTAACGACTCGAATCAATGACAAACTTTTAAATTCTAAGTAAAAGAGTGGCATGGTGTTCTTTGGAGAGACATGACTATTTAGAGGGAGTTGGAGAGTTGATAAGTGATAGGGATAGAAATTGCTTTGTCCTAGAGTTTAGAGAAAGGAGTGCAAGATGAGGTGCTGTTGAAGCATTTAGGATAACCAAATAAAGGAATCACAAGAGAGACCTAAAATTTAAGAGAAATATTATAACAACTACTACAACTTGGAAAGTAGAAGATTGATATAAATTTTAAGATCAAATCTTTGGTGTGACCACTACAAATAGAAATAGAGGAAAGCAATATTGTGTATCATAAGTGCATTTGTATGATGTATTTGTGGTCTGCAATAGCATTACCAACTTGTCAAATCATTGTTTTTAAATCCAATCATATGAGTTAGGTTTTAATTCTAATTAAAAACAAATAAAAGATATATGTTTTATTTTAAAATTTGTGTTCATACAACAACTATTGCAATATAAATAAAATATAAGCACTAAAATATGACCCATATCCTTGTTTTCATAATAGTGTTATACATTAATAAAACTTTCCTAATACAACTAAGACAAATTAAATGCAAAAAAATCCATGACCTCTTACTTATCCCCTGAGGTCTCATGACGTGCTCAGGATTTTGCCTAAAATTATTAACACCAAAGACAAACTAAGCACATGACATTAGCTTAACAACAAAAAACTATATAGCATACATCTTTGGCTTATGCCACATGTTAGGTCAAGTAAAATATTATAGTATTTACAAAATATTAAAATTAATAACATAAACAAACATAGGAAAGAAATGCTCTCACTATATGTATTGAAATACTATCCCTTTTTTAATTTTAATATTTCAAAGGATCAATTTATCTTGTTTCTTAATCATCAATGATCTCTTGACCTTAAGTTTAAAATTCCATGGAGCCATAGCAACGCCTTATGATGAAACAACAAACTAAAATTGCACTCTAGTGAGCCTCATTCTATTAGAGTAGCACTCATTAATCAATTTCTCATGAACATTTACATTCCTATTTTAAGGAATCTCATATTAAATTTAGGATACACACTTCAGAAGCCCTATTTGACCTAAGTAACACCCTTGAGTCATTTTCATATATGATTTGTTTTCTTTGTGAGGAATCTCATAACAATTCTTTTATAATTTCATAGTTATTTTAAAGATGTTGTCTCAATTTTTTATAAATATAACTCACATAAAACCAAAACATATGAAACATTCCACAATAGTTTTAAGCATGTCAATACTAACATATGAAATACATAATGATAATCTCTACTATGACTAATAAACATGGTTTAAATATAAGCAAATAGTCACCCATGAAAAAATTTGCTTAAACATGAATATATTTTACGAACATGTCACTAATAGTATTATATCATACATGTAATGCATGTGCAACTATATGAACCAATAATCTTTTTCTTTTATAAATCCAAATTAAAAGTAATAAAACAACATCCACTAATACTTCATAAAAATGCACCTATAATACTCAACATTGGTGACTAATTTTCTGATGTAATAGCCACACCAAACAATTTGATTTGTATTCATGAAGTCTTCACTAGCTTAACTCATTATCTTCCTTGATTGACTATTTGCTATTGGATTTTTTCAAAATCCTCCCTTTATCCAAGTAATTGACTTATCTCCCTTTCTTCCTTTCTCTCTCTTGTATGATAACATCACAAATATTTATTTTTTGCATTCACTTTGCCTTTGGCTTGGCTCCTCAATTTTTTTCTCAAACATTTTCACAAAATTCCCTTTATCTCCACTCACCATCAAAATTTCTCACAATGTCTCTCTTTTTTCCCAAAACTTTGCTATAATACTTCACTCTCTTCTCTCTCTCTCTCTCCTTTATTTTTCCTTTTTCATTTTTTCCTTTTGGTCAACACTCTTCCTTGCTCCCATATGCTCCTAATGCATATATGTTATTATGTTTCCTTTTCTCTCTTTCTCTTATTCTATTTGCTTTAATGTCACTCTTTTTTGTTTTCACTTCATGCTTCCCTTTTCTCTCTCATAGTCTCTTCTCTTCTAATGGAGACCCTCCTAATAGTTCCATTCTCTTTACTCCTCTTTCTCACTTGATGGTCTCTCTCTTCCCTCTTGGCTTCTCCATAAGTAGCAGGGCCTTCCTTTCTGTAATAAGCTTCATTATTATTTCAAAGATATTGTTTACGATAGATTTATAATATTTGAAATTTTGTGTTTGATTAAAATAAATTTTTAGAGAGTAGAATCATAAATAATAAAAAGTAAATAATGCTAAGCTAGATTTATAATTTTAAGAATTTTAGCATAATCATAATTAGTTTGATAGAAGATAGAATTATATATAATAAAATATTGGAATGATAAAATATTAATTTCTATGGTTATAGTTTTCTACTAGCTTCTTATGACATTTGGCATAGTGGTAGAAGTGCATTTCAATGATAATTATTTTGTTGAGATAGATGTGATATAATTAATTAAATAAAAGAATTATTTTTTTATTTTACATGCGCTAAAATCAAATCACCTACATGATATTCCTTAATCAAATCAATTATGAAATTAATAATGATGGCCTTTACCACATTAATAAAATCTGATGGAAGAGAATTTGGGTTGGAGTCTATATGAGTGAAGGTGACTGAGAACTTGAGTGTGTGAAGGTTATCAAAGAGCTTAGTAGCATCATCAAGAACCATTAGGAGGAGGTGACCAATAGAGTTTAAAAATTTGAGAAGGGCATCATTACTGTGTTGTAATTTTCATTTAGCAAAGGAGTAAGCGTGAAGAAGACACTTGGGTATAGAGAGAAAATTATAAGAAAGGAGATGTGAAATGTTTTAAAAAAGCCTTGTTTTAGGTCGAGGAAGAGATAGAAAATAAGTGGAGAAGAAGAAAGACTACAAAAAGAAAATAACAAAGGGAAATAAGTAACTAAGAAGAGTTTAAGTATTTAAATTGATTTTTTATTAAATTTAATTTGATTTATGAAAATAAAAATAATAATAGTTGTTGTGTAAGAAATGGGTTTAAAATTATTATAATGTAGTATGAAATTTTAATCACCGTTGATTTGAAGTGAACTCAAGAGATATTGGTTATTAATTTGTATTGTATGTATATTGATCTACATTATATGATGTGATTAGTTTAAAATCATAAATAATAAGGGATCAAAATGTTATAATAAAATATGGCATGAGACAATCATATTAAACAAAATTTAGAGTTGTCTTAACATGAGAAGAATTTAACTTATAGGTTGGGATATCGAGTTCATCACATAAGGACGATATGAGTGTTGTACTTGTGCAATGTGTTGAGTTGTCAGGTTCACTATACGAAGGAAATATGGGTATTGACTTGGTATGATGTAATTAAGGTAAAATATATGATTGTATTGATATAATTATGATGATTGTTTTAGATGATCCTCCAGCTTAAAGGTCAAGTAGTGAGAATCACATAAGTATGACGCTTGGAATCATATTGGATGAAAAAAATAGTGATTTAATTGAAGCATGAGAAAAGTTTATTAGAAGGATCGTGTAAAGAATTTTAGATGAAATCTCATAAAATATGACTGAGTTGGCCATACTGGATGATTAATCAAAGCTATTGACAAAATAGTTAATTCTTGAGAGAGAAGAGACTATAGTCAAACTTGTATGTTGTAAATCATTATAAGTTATGATGTATTATGATTGATTAATAGTAGAAACATATGGTATGCTCAAGGGATCATATTGTGTGAAAATAGGAACAATGAGTTGTTCATACTTTACAGTGGGAGCATCATAGTAATATGAATAATTAATAAGCTAGTAGGATAAAGAGAGAGAGAGAGAGAGTAAAAATCATATAATACAATGTTATGGGAAGTATTGTGTGTTTAATGGCAAATATGAATTATGTTAAAATAGGGTATCATTGTATAATATGATCCCAGTGATCAAAGTGCATGTTCAAAAAAGACATCAATAATAGAGAACTAATTTTGGGAATTATATGTTACAATTGAGAGATTATAAAAGTTCAATATAATTCAAAATTCTTATTTTTTTATTGATCTTATGATATAATAAAGAACCACATAAGTACACTCTAAGGCAACAACTTAAGTTATTTATAAGAAATTAGTATGATTTTAGTTGTTTGCTAAAGATACTACATATATGATATATGTTGACCAATACATATACATGACATTATAGATAATCAGGAAAAGAATAAGATTAGGAAAGGAAATCAACTCATCGATTTAAGTAGATAAACTTGATAACTACGATACAAATACACTCGTAAATTAATTTATAATTTATTTATAAAATGATATAATTTTTATATATCTTTTAATAGAGATTATATGTATTGAAATTTTTTTATTTCATTTTTTTAATACATTATTTATTGACAGGTAAATCTAAAAACTATGATATAAATACACTAGTAAACCATTTTTATGTCATTTAAAAAATGAAATATTTTCATGTTATCTTTTTGAAAAGAATCAATGACATTGGAGCATCTAATATTGGCTCACAAACATACATCCACTCGCATCACACTAGTTTCATAAGTTTATTGATGTAAAATTTTATTGACATTTGCTTAAAAAATACGTAAAATTAAATTTTTTTTGTTGATTTTGTTGCCTTTTACGGTATGCCACCATCACCCCCACTATCGCTCCATAAGACAACCTGACACCCATGTGACCCAAATTGACTCAAGAACACTAGTTGATCTGCTTGACTTGTGTCAACCTACACCAACCCACCAGTGCTTGCCAACCAGTTTAGTTCTTCATAATCTATGCCTACCCAAAAATTAGACTAACAGCTTTGTCTGTGCTTCTTGCCCCATCATTTTGTTGCTCATTATTATTGTCTCCCAAAATGCATGGATAGTTGGAAAACTATTTAATTTATTTAAATTTGTATTTTTAATCTTTTATTTTTTATTTTTTTAAAAATTATTGATGAACCTTTGATATCCTTATAAATAAGGATATTCTTTATGTTGAAGAGAAAAAATTATGGAATTAAATTTCTTTTATTTTTTTACTTCAACATTTGTGAGCAAAGTGTGTGCATCTAATTCTAGTAGAGAGATTCCAACTTCCCTTGTGACAGACAAGAAACAAATGTGCGAGAAATTTCTTCAAGAGAGCCAACAACCAAACCCTTAAAAGAGACTATCATCAAATATAAGAAAACTTCCTTCAGAATAGTTGATAACCTAACAAATTCTTATTTCCATCAACACCCAAATCATGATAAAAAGGTACATTTTTTGAGTCACATTTATTTTCTAGAAAGTAAATTAAAGTTTCAATTATTATTTTCTATTAAAATACTTCATGTAGAATTTATCTTAAATTCTCGATTTTATATGCATGAAATTGAATGTAATAAAAATCATCTTATAATATTTTAAGCTTAACACTTAAAATATTACCATTTACTCAACTTAATAATCAATGTTACAACTTTGAAAAACAAATCTTTAAATGTTTTAAAATATCGTACACATCATGTAATCCTAATCAATTTATAGTATTTTTTTCATTTTTCTTAATAATTTATTAAGCATCTCTAACATTATAAACTCCAAATTAGACCATGATAAAAATCTAAATCTATTATACATCATCAAACATATTATGATATGTTTTATACAAATCTAGTAATTCTGTAATTATTTTCTTAACTTGTCATATTTTTATAATACGTTGCTATATGACATATTATTCATATGTTATTCATTTATAACATTACATAACAAGGACATTGACATGTAATATAATAAAAAAATCTATAAATTAAGGGATAAAAAATGATTTAGATGTAAATATTTGACATGCTTTATTATCAAATAAAAAAATGAAGTAGAATGAGTGAAATACCACCCAAATATATTATCCTCAAATATTCATGTACTATATTATGACCTCACATGTAATAAATATACATGATATAAGATAATGACAATTCATTTATATCTATACAAATTCTACTTCACATGATAATAAATAAGAATAACCTATGGTGAGGATAACTTATCTATATCTATAAAATTATATTATATATAATATAGGGCAAGAGTAGCCCATTTAAATCTACATGAGTCTATTATACATGACATAAGGTGAGTGTAGTACATCTATATCTACATAATTTTTTTTATATGATATGAAGTGAGGATATCATATTTATATCAACATGATTCTACTATAAATGATATGGGAGGATGAAAGCTTATTATGGAGAGGATATTCTATTATGACATCTAGTATTGGCATTGATTTTAGAGAATAACGATCTAAAGTGAGTGGAATTTGGGATGTCTAAATGTATTAGAAATGAAAGGAATGAAGAAATAATGAACTTATCTTTAAGTGTTACAAAATGTAAAAAATAAGAAATATGAAAATAAAAAAATATACATATACATGTTCATATTTTTTGTTAAATTTATTACCTTTTCTATATAATAACATTTTATTATGGGTGTAACTTTTAATTATTATGAAAAAACAATTACATCTTTATATTATATCATTATTTTTATATATTATTATTTTATTTGTTTACTTATTAAACTCTTTAAATTCTTACAAGTATTTTTATCATAAGTAATGTATCAATTATATTATGAGATGTAAATTTGGATGTTATAGATAACAATTTTACATATTAGCTAGTACAATGATTCTCTTAAGCATTTTTATTTAAAATTTGTATAGTATTCATTTTGGATTAGAGGATTATATATATTTGTAATAGATCACTTATTTATATTGATATTTATTTAGTCCATCTTGTTAAAGGATTAATGTTTTGGGAATTTAATATATATATATATATATTAATATCATTTTCTTGTATTATCTTTCTCACCCAGTGCAATGAATGATATAAAGGATTAAGGAATTTTCAAGAAGCTCATTGGGGAACGAAGAAGAACGTGCAACTAATGTTTTGGAAAGGAAAGTTGGGAAGTAACTTTATGAGTTAAATAGTCGTCAATCTAGTTAAATTAGAGAGGAATTTCAACTAGATTGGCAAATTAGAGTTCTACTATTATTTCTCACTTGAGATTTAGTTTTCTTCTCAATTTTTATATTCAAATTATTATTTAATAATTACTCAAAATGATACTTAATACAATAATATAGGAGGGATTTGATAGTGTTAAGGGTTGGATGCTAATTACAAAGCTATAGACATCATCGATAATAAGGTAAGATCCTTCAATAATAATGATGTTGACGTTTAGGAATCTATTCTAATAAGTAAGATTTTTCAGATATTATAATTGATATTGTTAATTTTTACAATATGTATAGTATATACTACTCATCAAGCAAGCTTTATGCCAATATTGTATGGAAGAAGGTATAAGGGAATGCCGAATGGAAGGAACGGTGTGAAATCAGTCTGTAGGGAAAGCTGAACAGAACAGTGCGAAATCAAGCCGTAGGGAAAACTGAACGGAAACAAAGTGATCATATCTTTGTTGAGGAAGGGGGGAAAAACCCTAGATGTCTTGAGAGTCATACGAACTGAAAAGCTTATAGAGAGCAATGGCAACGTAATTTGGGCGATATGGGACTAAACTCTCATCCAATTGCCAAAGAAAGGGGAAGGGCAAGCGCGATCGGGCGGCTGATGTTAAGGAAGGCAGAAGTGTAGGCACGATCCAATGGCTTATGTTAATCAAGGTAAAATGCTGTAAGTAAATGCAGTAAAATGCCAAACAAGAGGTTCGAACCCGACACAGATATACGAGACGATGCGTAACCACTACAGTAAGTTTCTAATTCAAGTTCTTTTTGGACACACTATTATAATATAGGTAGGAAAACCTATGCTCGATCCAATGGCCTAGATCAAGGCCACCTAAAGCTAATGGCAAGGATTAATCTCGAATGGTAAAATCGAGATTCAATTAGAAACGTCCATTTCAGGATCCAAACCAAATGGTGAATGCTATGTGTCCGTTACCTGTGTATATTTTTGAAAAAAAGTTATTTTTAGATATTTTCTCAAACTTTTTAAAAATAATTTTTGAATTTTTTTCTTAAATGTTTTTATAAAAAAACTAGAACATTATTCTTAACAATTTATTTTCCTCTTACTCAACCACATCTCATATACACTAAAAACAATACATAATAATACCATAAATAAACTTTGATAAAATAAAGTGAATCTTGTTGAATACTTTTAAAAAAAATTAAATGAATATTGTTGTTCTTATTAACTTAATCAATAAATTTAAATTTTTATATACTTTTAAAAAGTAAAGTAACATATACAAAAAAACTGCATATTATTGTAGTGAATATCAATTCTTCTTGAATAAATTTCTAAAAAATTGTTTCCTTAACATAGCTTATATTGAACCCTTATTTTCATGTATATATATATATATATATATATATATATATATATATATATATATATATATATATATAGATATATATATGTTTATAGTTAGATATGTAAAATCTTAGAGATGTAAAAATTAAAATTGTAAGATAATCATTACCAAAATTTAGAGGATAATATGATAATCTTAAACAAGACATAAGTAAATAAATTTATAAAATTTATGATGGAAATCCTTTAGAAAGCAAAAACGTATGCTTAAGATATGTCAAAGAAAAACTTCCTTTACAACATAGTTTTATAATATCTATTGAATGTATCCAAAGTGAAAATCCTTTATTTGTATGCTTATTTTTATATTCATATATCTTTCCCAAAAAAAACTTTCTAATTTTTTAGTAATAAATAATCAACCTTCCTTTTAATGTACACATCTTGCTAATATTTATTGTTCACATCCACATCCTTTCGTTTATGTTTATATATGGCTTTTAAATCTTAATAATATTTTTAAAAAATTTCAACTATTCTTTTGTGTGTTTGTCTCAATATATATATATATATATACAATATTATGATGTGTACGACTATATATGTACACACACATATTTGTTTATAATTAAATGTGTAAAATCTTATTGTTATGAAAAATAAAATTGTGTGGTGATCATTATCAAAATGCAAAGAATAATACGATAATCTTAAACAAGACATAAGCAAATACAATTATAAAATTTATGATGAAAATCTTTTAGAAAATGAAAACTAATACTTAAGATAGATCAAAGAAAAACTTCCACTACAATATAATTTTATTACATGTATTAAATGTGTCAAATACAAAAATCTTTTTTTATGTTTCTTTTTGTATTCTTATATCTTTCACCAATATCTATATCATCTCATTAAATTTATATCATTTATGTAGCAAAGAAATTTCTTTTAGCTGTTGGTATATCTCAAAAAGTGTGCCCATCCGCTCTCCTGCCCGCTTTTTAAAATTCCTTCTCAGAATGCTCAATTTGTACTTGCATGCAAACCCTCAAAACGAGCCCTATTAAAATATGAATGAACCATGTTACACATCTCAACAATTCATTATTTAATTTATTAAATTTATCTGCTTTACAGTTTATTATTTTAATCTTTAAAAAATCAAGAAAAGATGGGGTCGTACGAAAAGCAAAAGCAACGACACTTTTGCAGAAGCCATAACCTTTGTATTTTCCATATGGCAATAACCCCATTTGACCTTTCTCCACATGGAAAGCAGTGCTGAAATACACATGTCAAATTCTTAATACTACTCGATTGGCGTTCTACAAAATTCTCACGTTTAGTCTTTTTGTCAGATGAGCAGATGCTAACTGTAGAAACAAAATTAGTAAATAGTAAATAATTACTAAAATAAAGCTTTACATTTAATTAGGTGTAAATTGAAAATTATGAGATGATTTGGAAACTACTGACGTTGCTTTGATATGGGGACCATTTGATGTGACGTTCCGAGGCCGATTCAGTTGTTTTTGACGTGTAGTGCTTTTTCACACAAAAAGCACAACTTTTGCCCCACATGTCCTGAAATGACTGCATCTGCAGAGCATTTTATGGAAAAAATGCATATTTTTTTCAATTATTGCCTTTTAGAAAAGGCTTTTTCTAGTTTATTTTGAAAACAAAAGTAAAAAGTTGTACCCGAATGATAAACGGAGAAAAAAGTATTTTTAGAATATGAGATTTTGAAATACTTTACATGAAAATGAAATTAGCTAACAAAAAAACTCATGAGATGAGCATTATTTTGTTGGGGTTGGGAAACATGATCTTGGTCTAATACGTGTTATTTCTTTGATTGGTCAAAAGCATTCAAATATTATTATGGAAAAAAATTATATTTAAATTTGTCATATGATTTTTTATTATTTGGATGTCTATGATGAAAAATGAAAGATTATATGACTAGCTTACCATATGACATGTTAAAAAATATGCATATTCACCTTTATATAATGGTGTTGATGAGGTCATGATTCATCTCGCTCATTTTCTAAGTGTAGTCCTCATGTGAGAGCTATTCAAATTTGACATTATCATTGTCTTGTATACTCAAAATCAGTAGGTTCTTAACTAGGGCCTTGGATAAGATACTTGAAAGTCAAAAATACTCAACTTGGTTTTCTCTTAAACCATTCATAATGATCACACCATTAACCTTCCTTTAAAGGATGACCTTGATAGTTATTAAGAGTCATAAGATCCCATAATGTTCTTTAAGCAATGACTCCTACAAAATTTGATGCATAGCAAGTTGTAGTTGAATCCACATCTCAAGTGGTTCGAATGAAAAGATGGCTACTTCTCCAATGGCCATATTTGTATTTTTTGAAGATCAACTAAGTTAGTAGCAAAAAAAAATCATGGCACTGTATCATGATGGGCCTATGAAAAGAGAGGCTTGTTGATATTCCTATTAGAGTTGACCTCGACATCATGAACGAACATGAGGCCTTCTTTTCCAAAAGCCAATACAAGGAGAAAACATGCTGCAAAAAATGTTAGAGTGCTACTATGACTGAAGAGGAAGAGGATCCAAAGAAGCCAAATGTACCTATGTTGGAAGAAATTGTGTTGACTAAATGGGATAGAAATGAAAATAGTGTTATTATGGTCTACATTGCAAGTTACCAATTGTTTAGGTAATTTTTTTATCAGAGATTATTATTAACCATTTGGAGCAAAAGCATAAAAAACTTATCCTTTTGTTAAATCTATTGCTTAGAAGAAGAGAATTAAGTCATTGGGTTCCACTCTTGAGAAATGGAAGAGAACTTGGACTAAGTCAAAGACTAATGTCCAAAGCCAAAATGTCAAACTCTTTACTCAGTGTAAGTAGTTGAGTAATGCCAACTCACATTTTATTTTATTGAAGTATCAACACATATTTTCAATTAATGTCAGTTAAATAAGTTTTTTCACAAAAAAAATATATCTTAAAATAATAGCTTTGTATATATAACCAGAATCATTCTCATTGCTGTTATTGTAAGACTATTCATATATATGCCACTTTACCTTGACGCTTGCTAGAGGATGTTTCTTGTTCAACGATTTTAACCTTAAGATATTGCTTTATGATCACTACCTACTTTCTTTAGTCTTGGATATTTTGAGGCAACATATTTTTACTTAGTTAATCTTAAAACTACATTGCATCATGGTCATAACTTGAATTTATTATGCTAATGAATTAATCATCTTTGGTCATCATTCATAAACTAAAGCAGATTATTTTCTAAAATTCATTTTTACAACCTAAAATTATGATTTTACATAGATAAAACAAATATTTTTCTCCTTTTTCTTACGTGATTATTGATCCTTATAGCCCTCGATCTTAAAGTATAACAATACACAACTTGTGTCAAGCACTACTCGATTTAATATTAATTAAAGGTATTAATATACTCCAAAATACCAAATAATTGAGTAAATAAATAAAGTAAGAAACAAAAACCTTGAGGGCACCATGTAAAATAGAGGTGATGAAAAGAATTACAAATTAAAAGATTAAATACAATTAAATAATTATAAAAATAATTATGCTAATCTCTTAAATCTATTATTCAAAAATAAAAGTTGAAATTGTTTTTTTATACAATATCTGTCATACATACGAAACACCTCATAGAGTTCTCAAAAGAAATCATCTCCTCACATAAAAGATCTGATGTTATAACTTGTAGGAATCCTAAACTCTATAAATATCTCATTCTTAATCTATAATATAAGTATGTATAAATATAATATATATAAAAAATAAACTATTAGATTTAAGTAGTAAAGTAGTGTGAAATAGTGTTATATAGCATACAAATAAATATGAAGCAATAAATAAGAATGTATGATAAAAAATATTAAATATGTTGAATATTTGCATATGAGCTTATATGTTCTACAATCAAGTATGTATATAATTATCATATAATACTAATATTATATAGTAGTAATATTATCTTTTCTTTTCTTATTCTTAATTTAATTTTTTTTCATATTTTTATTTTTATTCTTTTCTTTCTTTATTAAGGCATTTTTTATATGACTACTATCCTTACTTCATAAGATTCTATATTATGTTATATCCATGTGGTATCAATCATATCACATGACATCTATCGATAATTGGCCAAGCCATCAAAGTATATCTCCTACGACCACTAGCCTTCACAGAAATACAAATAGAAACAGGTCTTTTATCTTTGTTACTAGTATTGAAGTGCTCATAACAAAAAAAATGAGGACAAATATCAATTCTAACATGGATTTTATACATAACATTGTTATGTATAAAGTACTAATGATAATGAGATCCCTATCTGTTATGCCTCTTATTTTAAGAACCAATAATAACAAGAGATAAAGTCATATTGATCAATTATGAGATAAAGTCATAGATAAAATTTTATCTTCTAATTTTCACATTTTAATTATGCCCCTCATTTTAAGTACCAATAATAACAAGAGATGAAGTAATACATAAAGTCATATTGATCAATTATGAGATAATGTCATAGATAAAATTTTATCTTCTAATTTTCATATTTCTCATGATGACATATATCATTAAGCTTATCCTGTCAATCATTATCTTTCATTTTTTTATTCTATATCTTTCTTGTTTTGTGTTCTAAAACTCATAACACATATATAGAATTGTAAATAATAAAATGTAGGTGGGGTAGAATATTAATTTTTACGATTATGATTTTTGTTGGCTTCTTATGACCATTTTGTGTGGTGCTAGAAGTGTATTTCAATGATAATTATTTTTTCAAAATAAATATGATAGAAATAATTGAATAGAAGAAATGTTTTTTAATACACATACATTTCATATGATTACACATCCATTGTTCCCTAATCTTATCAATTATAAATTAATAATGATGTTTTAATACACTTATAAAATTTGGTTAGAGTAAATTAAGGTTTGAGTCTATAAAAGAAAAGATGTTTAAAAGATAAATGTGTGAAGCTTGTTACAAAGTTGAGCAGTGTTGTTAAGAACCACCGAGAAGGAGTGAGTTAAGGAGGTTGTCAAGTAAGGGATCATTACTATGCCATGATTTTTGCAAGCAAAGAAGAGAGAGTGAAGGTGAAGCTCTATTATAGATAGAAAACTATAAGAATGAAGAACCATTGGAAAAACTTTGTTGTAGCTTGAGGAGAAGATCAAAAGCAAGAAGATGAGAAGAAGAGAGACTATCACAAGCAAATAGCGAAGGAAATTGAGTAGTAGTTATCAAAGAAAAGATTGACATTTAAATTGATTCTTGTTTTAAATTTAATTTAGTTTTAAAAAATGAAAAATTATGATTATGAGATAAGTTAAATAAGAACTATATTTAAAGTAATTTGGATGTGGTATGGAGTGAATCGATGCTAATCATATTAGAAAAATTTTTGGGTTATAATAGTCAAAGAAGAATTTAAGTTATAGGTTGACGTGTCAAGTTCATTGCATTAGAACAATATGTGTGTCATATTTGTATAATGTGTTGAGTTGTGAGGTTCATCATATGAAGGCAGTTGTAAATACCAATATAAATCACATAATGTCTTGTGGGATCAATAACATTATTAATCAAAGCTAAATTTTTTAAAATAAAAAAATATATTCATTATAAGAAACAAGATTGTAAAAGAATATTGTAGAAAGTCTTAGATGAAATATTATATAGTGTGACTAAGTTGATCGTACTGAATAGTATGTTAAAGCTATGGATAAATGATTAAGTCTTGAGAGAGAAGAGACTACATTAGAGTTGTACATCATGTGTCATTATAAGGTATGATATTTTGGTGGTGGATTAACAATGGAAACGTATGATTTGATTAAGAAGATTGCATTATGTAATGAGACATAGTGAATTGATCATACTTTATGATGGAAGTATCATAAAAGCATGAACGATTGACATGGTAACAAAATTAAGAGAGAATAAAAATCATACAGTACAATGTTAGGGATCATACTATATATTTAGAAATTATATAAATAACAAAATACTGGTTTTGGAAATTATGCAATCTAATATAATTCAAAATGCTTATTTTTTATATAACATATGGTACAATGAGAGAATTGCATAAGTATAATCTAATGCAATAACTTAAAGGCTTATAAGAAATTAAAATGATTTAAATTCCTAAATAAACATGCCACATATAGGACATCTGTTGAGCATTAACATGATAATGTAAAAAACCAAGAAATGATTTAGATTAAAAAAAAGTTAACTTTTATATTTAGATAAATAAATTTGATAATTATGATATAAATATATTAATAAATTGATTTATAATTTTTTACAAAGTGATAAATATTTTGATGTTATTATCTTTTAATAAACTTTATGAGCTTGAGAATATTTTTCATTTTAGTTTTTATGCATTATGGATAATAGATAAACTTACTAATTATGATGTAAATATACTGATAAATTATTTTTGTATTATTTTAAAATCACATTCTTTTTATGTTATCTTTTTATAAAAATCATAGATATTAGAAAACTTTTATACAAATGTAATATTTATGTAATTATTTTATTGGGTTATCATTATTTATTTAGTACTTAATTCACGAGTTATTAATTTATGGTATTATATAATAAGGATATTGACATGCAATATAATATAAAATTTTATAATTAATAGATAAAAAATAATTTGGAAAATAGATATTTGGTATGCTTGATTATCAATTAAGAAAAAAAAATTATTGATATACCTCAAAATATATTATCCTCAAATAATCTTATACCATATTATAACCTCACACACCACAAATATGTATGATACAAGATGAGAATAGCTCATCAATATTTGTACAAATTCTATTAGACATGATATAATCCGAGGACAACCCAAGGAAAGAATATCACTTTCCATATCTACAGTGTTCTACTATATATTATATAGAGCAAGAATTGCTTATATACATCTACATAGTTTATTATACCTAAGCAATAGTGAGAAAAGCCTAGGATAAGGATAGCTTATTTATGTATACACATTTTACTATATATGATATATAACAATGATAACTCATCTATACCTATATACATCTACTATAATGATAAAGGGTGAGTATAACCCATGATGGTGAGAATACTTTATTATAAGAGATGAGTAATGAATGACAAAATTAAAAATATCAAAAAATAAGATGAGTATAATCATATAAGTATGATCAAGTTAATAGTAAAGTTGAAAGTGAATATCATTGATTATGACATAAACAAATGTGCATTAAAGGTAGCATACAAGTATGATTATGAAATTGCATAAGATTAATTTGTAGAATTGATAATAGACAAAGTTGAATATCATAATTTGTTTGATATGAAATGAAAGGATTGTTTAGTATGACACCACATAACTGAAATCATATTAATCCCAAAATAGCAAACGACAAAATAAATCATCAGGAGAGAGGATAATTGATGAGAAACTATTAGAGTTATGAAGGCATGGAGGTGAGAATACACTTAAATGAAAGAACATAGCTGTTGGAGGAAGTGGAACTGATGAGAATGTAAAGGAACATTGGCTATGTATAATAAAAATGTGAGGTCAAGCTTGGACAAAACTTTTTAAGAAAAATCAAAGAGATTAGCTCAACGAAGTGCATTAGACTGAAGAAAAAAGTGAAAGGAAGCATTACCAAGAACCAAAGGATCCAATCATAGGTATTGTAGCACCTAAGAGATGAATGTGAACTTGTGCTAAATTTTGATTCTTGGCTATACTATTACATAGAAATTAAGAGGTAAAAAATCTCACACTATGTGTATATATTTTGATGTATGTCTATTATAGACTATAGGTTTTATTCATTTGAGAAATAACTTGTTGATGATGCTTGTATAAATAACTTGCATATAAGTGAATATGTTTGATGTATGTTAGAAGACAAGAGTTCCCTTGAATGATGATATGAAATGGTAAATTGAGATTGTTGTGCAGATAAGCCTATTGATTGCATTGTTGATCAAAAGTAATAACTTCATAGTGAAAAAAGAATTGATATTTTGTTCATTTATTTGTTATGTTGTCAATGTGCTTATGGATTCCTTATTATTTAAATTGAGATGAAATTGATACCTTAATTGAATAAAAAGAATAATTGAGAAATAGAATGAACAATCTTAAAATTATGTTGATGCTTGTTAGAAGTGTAAAACCCTTAACAGATAGTTTAAAAGAAAATTATTGAGGATGATTGATTCTTTGTAAAAACAAAATTTTTTTACATGTTAATTTTCATATGTTACTTGACTATGAAATATTGTCTTTATTTATTTACATATTATGTGACAAGTTTTTCAAAAATGGAAAAGATATGAAAAATAAGATTGTGATAATGAGTGAAAAATAAGAAAACAAAGGAAAGAAAATATTACTTGTGATAATACACAAAAAAATAAAAATTAAAAATTAAATGTGAAAAAGAAAAATGAAAAAATTTTGGTAAGGAAAGAAAGTGTTAAAAAATTGAAAATGCTAATTGTTATCCAAACATGTCACAACTACTTTAAAATCATAGTTCTAGAAATGAGGCAAAAGAGCCTTCATTCGATTTAAGCCAAACCTTACATTGATGTAAAAGATGGCAACAATTAAAAGTAACAAGCTAATGCATAAAGATAACAAAAGACAAAAAATCTAAAGGTGCTAAATTTTTTTTTGTAGCTTATACATGTGCTCACATGCTCTTTTAATATATTATATTGTTTATAATTGACCTTGCTATTTGCTAACCAAATATTACTTATTTTAAGTATATGTACATATATTGCCACTAAGAGAGTGATAGTTGGCTCAATCTATTTTTGGTTGAATATGTTTAGATAAAAATATGAAACACCATGGGAATATCGAGAAAAAGTGAGAGGTATAATGTAATGATTTGAAAGATATTACATTGTCATAGAAGTGTTGTTATGGGTTTATTAGGATTATTTGATCAAAATGACATGCATTATAATCTCATTAAGTAGTGATGGATTAAATTTGTGATTTTAAAAGAAAGTGTGAAAACTTGTAATTTCTAGAATTGCATGGATTGTTGGTTTTATTCACTTTTGCAAGTCATTTAAAATGATTCCTTTAAATAGTTTGGATTTTTTTGTTACTTGATTTTTTAAGATTTACAAAGAGTGAAAATCTTTCATGGTTTCAAAAAGAGTAAAAGAAATAGGTAAAAAAAATTAATACTACTCAAATCCAAAAAAGGTTGAGTGAAAGAAAAAGGGTCATGACAATGAGTCCTGTTTTTGTACTTCTTATTTTATTTCTACTCCACTTATTATTTTATGAACTTGAATATTAAAATAAAATAAAGTATTTTATTTATTTTCATTAGAATTTGAAACTAAATCATGTATTGGATTTAAGACAAGAAATAGTTTGAACATATTGATGGCACTAAAGTAGGAATCTCAACTTTGGGAAGTACATGGATCATTTTTTTATTTGAATGATGAAAGTGGCATAGAACAAATAAAAAAGAGGTAAAACCTTTTTTATTATGAGAAACACATGGATGAAAGTATATGATGCATCTTGGGATAACAAAAATGTATCATGATACAACATTGTTTTGAATAAATATTAGGTTTGTTGGTGAAATTTGTATTGCAAGAACCCTTTGTCATTCTTCTTTCAAGATTTTATCTTTTAGTCCTACGTAATGAAAAGCATTACATGACTTATATATAAAATCTATATGTTATGAGGCTTAGGTTCTTATGTTTAGCCAATTTTGAATAATATAGTGAGCTTTAGAATTAGTCATTTGATACAAATCTATTGATGAGTTAAATTCAACTTGGTGAACTTTGAATTAGTTCTTTAGAGGGTGAAAATTATGACACAAATGGAGAGTTTTGTTACTATCAAATTTCATTGTAGTTCACCCTTTGATAATCTTTTTTCTATTTTTGCAACTTTTCTCCAATCTATTTATCCTCATGATTTTTATTTAATAGTTTCCAATTTAAATTTGGCCACCCCACACTTCTAAACCCTAAATTACCAACTCTTAATCATATTTCTCACTTCTACCAACTACTTTGTTGGCTAACTTTCTCATATACCCTACCACCTCACTACCCTCAACTCACTTGGTGACATCAACAACCTTTCCCAAAGTTGTCCAAATCAAATAACAACTGCCTTCTAATTTCTGATTGCCTAACCACGATTAGAGCTCATCGATTTTGTCCCTGTAATTCTAATGCCTTGGGTCTTCACTTATTCTACCTTCACCCACACTACTCATCTTGACAACTACAAACATCACCAACCACTTCTTCGTTTTGCAACTCTTGATGCTAGAATCCTCTTTTTGTCGTCAAGGCCTTCCAACCATTAGATTTTCCCATGAATTGCCTTATTTCAGATCTTCAACACAATGTTTGGGGATCGACCTTATATAAGTTTTAATGCTTTGTAATTGTTGAACTTTATGAAGCATTATGTGATGTTAATCTCACTTAACTGCTCATGTTCAGCCAGTAGTTTGTTGTTGCATGATACTTCTCTGTGAGATCACTTGTGTTTATCTCCATGTTCACTGACGTATGATCTTTTTCATTATTTCCATTCCATACATTTTATATAATTTTTAACTGTTTAGTATTTTTCCATATACATACGTTGTGTGAAATCAAATTCTCCAATTTGTGTGAATGAATGAATGCATTGAAAAGGTTTTTAAATAAGTGGTAGTCCTATTCTTTGATTTCCTTTGAATCAACTAACTATACTTTCCCTCATGATGTTTTCTTTAATTATTAGTGTTCTTGTTACACTCTTGTGTTTGATGACTCAAGCATAAATGTTTATATATCATTTGGGCTTGCTTTAAGTGAAATTATTAATATTAAATTAAGTCAAGCCATGAACTTTAAAACATCTAAAATAGTGGTCTTTAAGACTCTTGGAGTGATGACAAGCTTTAAAGAAATTAGAAGGCATGCACCAAAAATTTTTATCCTTGAATATCTCTTCATTTTTCTTGAATTTGATATATCCAAATTTTGAGATGATGTGGCACACAAGTAGTGTTAATATTTAAAGATGTTATAAGTTTAATAATTTTTGAATTTTGATTTTTGGGCCAAGCATTATTAATGAAAATTGTAGACATCAGTATTTGATTTTTTAAAATAATTTAAGAATTATTTTTCATGAATTTTTTTTCATGGTCATTTAGAACAATTTAATACTATCATAATATAAAATTATTTTGGTACATTTATATTCATAATTTTGGCAAAAAAATTCTCACAAAATACTATAATACAACTTTAGTCTCGGGAATTTTTCACTGTAGCGTTGGGCGGGTCGACTCGACCCGATGGCTCGTCCGTCCAGGATTTAAGGATTTAAAAATAAATGAAAGTAAGAATTGTTAGATTGATCCGAAAGGGGCGAGCCAAGCCCAAAGGTCGTAGGAAGAGCACTGCTGAACGAAACAAGTGAGAAATTAGCCCGTAGCTGCTAAACGAAACAAGTGATAAACAAGTACTAACTCAGCTCGTAGAGCAAGCTGGCCAGGACATCCACGAAATCAAGTCAACCAGGACCAAGTGATGAAATCTTGGTCAAGAAGGGGAACCAACCCCAAACGGCTCGAGAGGCCCATGAACCGATAGTATTATGGAGAGCGATTGCAAGGACATTTCGACGATGTGGGACTAAACTCTCATTCGATTGTCAAAGAAGGCAGAAGGGTAGGCACGATCGGATGACTTCGATTAATCAAGGTAAATTGTTGCATAATAACAGTAAAATGGCAAAGCAGGAGATTCGAATCTGAGCCAAATCTTAAGGAGGATCTGGATCCACTGTAGTAAATTTCTATTTTAGTTGATTTCTAAACACATTATTTTAATACATGCAGGACAACCAATGCACAATCTAATGGCCCAAATCATGGCCTCATAGATCGAATTGCCATGATTGATCTCGAACGGTAAATTTGAGATTCAATTAGAAACATTCACTTCAAGCTCCAAATCGAACGATGACTGCTTTGTGTCCGTTACCTGAACGGCTAGTTCATTTTAGAGCCATTGGGAGTGGATTTAGAGCTCAAATTAAGCTCTATAAATAGGAAATCCTAGATGATGCCATTATTATGATTTCAAAGCTTTCAAATCATAATATCGAGTAATTCCAAGTGAATACGGTGCTTCCATCACAAAGTGAAAGCTACAAGAAGGAACCCAAAATTGGCGGTTTTTGCATACTTTTTTTCAATCTCTATTCCTCCATCTTTTCAGTATTGTGCGTGCATCAATTTCTCTTAAAATTGTCTTAATTTTGCCAATTTTTTTTATTTCTTTCATTGGGATAAGTGCATCCCGACAATTATGCAAAAGCCTGGGGTTTGAGTTGAGCCCGAAAAAACTCAAGTAGGTTCGGGATTAGCCTTAGGTAAAATCTCAAGCAGGTTTGAGGTGAACTATATGAAAAACCTTGCTTGTAATTTGGCGATTTTAGTGGTTTTTTCTCGACACCGGTTGGGGGTGGATGTAGGCTCAATTTTGAGTTGAAGCACCTTAAAAATCTTTTGTGTAGTATTTTTCTTATTCGTTCTTTAAAGATTTAAGTTTTAATTGATATCAAAAATTTAAAGAAAATTTTATTTACCACAATTCAGCCCCCCCCAACTTGTGGGATTATCTTAAGCACAAACAAATTCAGTGCTGTTTAATGTTATTTTAGGCTTAATTGAATCTTTATATTCTATTGTATTTTAAAAACTTATATTATGAATCCTCTAGGCAATAACAACTTGTGCCAACATGCTTGCCCAATCCTAAGCAAAATGTAGAGTGCAAACTTGGCATCATATTTTATTTAGCCAAAAATGCAGTGCAAGAGAATGGATATATGACCAAATGGTCAACATGGGCTATGCTTACAAGTTTCCTCTAATCTGATTGAAAAAAGGCTTCTTTTTTAGGTCAAGGAGCTAATAGGGTTCAATAGTTTCCTCATAGCTAGATGAAGCTTATTAATTAATCTAACTAGATGGTAGGTGCCTTGGACTAAACTCTAGCACAAGGCTCTTTTTGAGCTTCCAAAAATTTGACAAGCTACGTAGAATGGCCGAGGTTTTTTCGTTGGTTAAAGATGGTAAACTCAAGCAACCTTATCTAAGCATGAATGCTAGTTACAATGAGCTTTACATTTTCATTTTTTGTGTCTGAAGAGATTGGGAAGGGTGGAGGCGAAGGGAGTGCATTACTCATTTTGCATGGTTGTTTATTTGGGGAAGAAGGCAAAAGGACATTGTAGTGGTGCCCACATAATCATGGGGCTTTAGGTAGACTAGATTGAATTTACGTTGTTATTTTTTGAATAAAAGTTAGGTTGTCTATTATATCAATAAACAATATTTCTTAAATCATACTTTTTTATCAATAGTTAAGAGTGCACAAAATGAACATTTTTACTAATTTGGACTATTACTTTTCCCTTTTTGCACTAAATGGATCATGCATATAAAGCATAACCACCAAAGTGTATCCTTTGGCATTAGCCACCTAAGGCATTGCTCTACGTCAAACTTTTTTGGGCCATCTTGAGGAGTAGGCAGATCTCCTATTCAATCTCTTCATAAGGGGGAGCAACCCTATTCGACTTGAGGTTTGACAGAAAGCTCATAGGATGCACTACAATTATGTGTGCTTTACATAGACACCTTCTAGTCCCAATAACTTAAAAAATATGGGTTGACATTGCCAAACCCAAGTGTAAACTGAGCTGGATGGACAATGATTGAGAATCTATAATCTATTGAGCTTGGTGCATTTTAGCAATTTGATATAAAAAATTTAGAAGGCAAATCCAAAGACAAGTCGAAGACATTAAACTCCAATGGTAAGGTTAAACAGTTAGATCAAGACAAGGGCAACCCTTTGGATTAAGAAGCCATCTGAGCAAGTTAAGGAGGCCTCTAAGTCACTTCCTCTCGTTGGCACCCAACTACTAATGATCTAAAGCCTATCGAAGGTCAATGGCTTCTTTTGAATAGAAGTGGAGCACAAGAAAGTGCTTATTTAAATGCATTTGCGTTTTAAAATAATTTAATTATTCGATTTAAATATTATTCAAATTAAGATTTGAATTCTTATTGATATTGGTCAAGTGCCATAGATGTATTTAAAAAATGATAATGTAACCTCTTCATTACATTTCTCAAAAACATTCTAAATAAATATTATGATATTTCTCAAAACTTTATTAGGTAATGACTAAATAATTAAATTTAAACTAGAATAAATGTGTCACAAAATGAAGAATAGATAAACTTTCAGATTAAAATTATATCTAATGAACAATATAAAGTGAGATTCTCATCATTAAAAAGAGCTCAAGAGTAATGCAAATTTAATCTAAGTTTTCAAACTAAAGTATAATTCAAAAAATCACTCATGCATAGATAACAATTTTTACATTACCTGTGCAGAATAATTTTGAACCCATAAATTGAAAACAAGAAAAGTAAAATTTCTTTTAAAAAAAATACTATTATCTTCCACAAAAATTCAATTATCATTATATAATTTAATCATAAAAGATATTTCATAAGTAATTGTCTATTTACTATAGATTATCATCAATCTCAATTTGACTTAATTCTAATCTAAGATCATCATAAAATATTCAATTCAAACTTTGAACTTAGCTTGAGCTGTAAATGTGTTTTTGAAATTCTTTATGCTTAATGTAAACTCACAAGAAAGGGGGTGAATTGTGGTAAACAAAATTTTGCGATTTTCTTTCAATTTTTGGTGTAAATTAAAACTTAAATCTTTTGAGCAATAACAAGAAAGAGTAGCAAAATAGTATGCAAAAGATTTTTAGGGTCGTTCGACTCAAAATCGAGCATACATCCACCAACTGGTGTTAGGAAAAAACCACTAAAATCACCAAATTCAACTGAGGTTTTTCTTACGGCTCACCTCAAACCTACTTGGTATTTTACCTACGACTAATCCTGAACCTACTTGAGTCTTTTTCGGGCTCAACTCAAACCTTGGGCTTTTGCATAATTGCCACGATGCCCTTATCCCTAGGAAACAAATACAAAAATTGTCAACAAAGTACACCTAAGCCAATTTAAAAGAAGTATGAGGCACACTAAGTACAATAAAAATTCCAAGAAAAACCTAAAAAGTAAGGGAAATAGAAATTGAAAACAGTTGAAGCAAAACCTCCAATTTTTGGTTTCTTCTTGTAACTTTCACTTTCTAAGTTTATAAGCACCGTATACACTTGAAATAGCTCAAAATTATGATTTGAAAGCTTTGAGAACTTAGCAATGGTAACATCTTGTAGTTCTTCATCTTGTTTTTTATTGAATCCCGATTTTGCCCTTCGAGATCAATCTTGGACGTTGGATCTAGGAGGCCTTGATTTGGGCCATTGGATCATGCATCAGTTGTCCTGCATGTATTAGAATAATGCATCCATAACATACTTGAAATAGAAACTTACTGCAGTGGTTTCGTGTACCACATCGTCTTGCAAATCTACCTCAGGTTCGAAGCTCTTGCTTGTCATTTTATTGTTTACTTGCAGTATTTTACTTGGCTTTACCTAAGCCGTCAAATCGCACCTGCCATTCCACCTTCTTTGACAATCAAATGGGAATTTAATCACATATTGCCCAAATTTTGTTGTCATTGCTCTCTATAAGAATTTCAATTCGCATGTCGCTCAAGCCTTTTGGGGTTGGCTCGCCCTTCCTCGACCAAGATTTGATCGCTTTTTCCTGGTTGAATATTAATTGAATATTAACACACTTAAAGTAAGCCCATATGAGATATTTATAAACATTTATGCTTGACCCATCAAACACAAGAGTGTAATATAAGATAAGTTTAAGATGACAATTGGTTTAGATGGTTTAGAAAACCTAAATGTAATCACATCATATTTGAATAGGAAGTGGCTAATTACAGAAACTATATATTTTGATTGAGGAGAAGAGAAAAGTCAAAAATATAAGGTATTGAAAAGGACTTAATGTGTTACAATCTTAATGAAGATGTGTTAAGTACATAGAGTGTTATAGTATCAAAACGTTTTATATGGTAGACATCATTTGGTGGGGTCACAAACTATTCTTAATATTAAAGCTGATTAATTATTAGTTTTTATGTTATAAGGTAGTTTATTATTGAGGTTGAAGAAGTGTATCTATGATTGTATTTTAAATGGTTATTTGATATTTTTTATTTATGAAGTATATGAATATGTATGAAAATTCCTTTTACTTATCTTTCGTGCTAGTGAATACATATACTTGATACAAAAAATGTTCACGAATACTAGGACTTAGCTATGTTTCAAGGGTTTTGTGCCATTTTAGGTAATGCCCTTGGGCATCTTAAAAAATTATAAAAAAATTTTTTTTTTGCCAACATTTTATAATTATTATGCTCATATTTTAATTTTCATTTTAAAATTAAATGATAATTTTATTTTTGTATGGTTGTTTCTTTCTAAGAATGCTTTATCCTTATTATTTATCAAATGTTGTCACATTTAAACAACTTATTTTCACAACGCTTTTTAGCAATGCATTTCTAGTGTAATAGATATACTTAGTAGATGATTGAAATGTGTTTGGCATAAACTATGTATTTTTTGTTAGGATAATAATTATTAGATTTTTGTTATTATTAATAGAAGCCTAAAAAAGTCTTTTCGTACTGAACTAGTGATCTTCATAGATTGGATTAAAATTTGTTGCATATGATTACCTCATTTGCTGCTACTCTAAGCTTTGTGAAGGAAAGTTAAAATTGAATTAATGTTATGTACTAAATCTAAGAGCCATTTGGTACCTATTTTGAAAGTTGAGATTATTTTTCCTCTTCCACTTGTGGGTTAATCGATACACTTGACTTATGCAAACGCAACACAAAAAAAATGGTATTATTTGTATGTGCAATTCATCATTTGCCTTCCTTTATGCAGTGGGGTTATGTTGTCATCATAACTCCTAATGGAATATTGAACCACGAGGAAGCTATGAGGTAAAATGTTGGTGATCAAGTTCTTGCATTTTTCCACAAAAAGTTGGTTTTTCTTGTGTGTGTTAATGGCCATCAGGAAGGTAAAATTTAGTAATGATGTCATGCTTCATTTTGGTCGTTGTGTTCTTCTTATAAATGAAATGCATGAACTAATTCTTCATTCATTCATCAAAACTGTGTAACACCAAAATGTTGCATTTTATGTGGTGATTATCATTGGTGTGAGATAAATTATTATGTATATGTTGTATAAGAAAGGTAATGTATTTAAATAAAGCACTTTTAACTGCAAATATTTTGAATAGAAGTGGACTACAAGAAAGTGCTAATTTAAAAGCATTTACATTTTAAAAAAATTTAATTACTCAATTTGAATACTATTTAAAAACATTTAAATATTATTGAAATTGAGATTTGTATTCTTATTGATATTGATCAGGTGTCATAGATGTATTAAAAAAATGACTGTAATATCTTGATTACATTTCTCAAAAAACATTCTAAATAAATATTATGATATTTTTTGAAACTTTATGAAGTAATGACTAAATAATTTAATTTAAACTAAAAGAAATGTGTTGTTGAATCAAGAATAAATGAACATTCATAGTAAAATATATCTAATGAACAATATAAAATGAGATTATCATCATTAAAAATAATTCAATAGTAATTTTAACCCCACACTAAAATAAATATATCTAGTAAACAATACCTGTGCTGAATAATTTTAACCCCATACTTTGAAAACAACAAAAGCAAAATTTCTTTTAAAAAAATACTATTATTTTTCACAAAAAGTCAATTATCATTATATAATTTAATGATAAAAGATATTACATAAGTACTTGTTTGTTTAGAATAGATATTGTGTGAATTTAGTGAATCTAAAAAATAGAAATTAAAATAACTTAAATCAATCATCACATATTTTATTAGTAAAACATAATAATAAAAATCTAAAGGAGATATTATTAGTCTTAAAAGATAAAAATAGCAAATATCGATCTCATGTAAAAACAATAACTAATAATCAATATCATATCAAAGAATATAAAACTAAAAAAATTTCATTAGAGTTAAGTGGGATTTTTTTCAAAAATGTCTCGATATTTTAATATAATAGTATCTAATATATATATATATATATATATATATATTAAGATATTTTTTTAAAGATTAATATGGGAAAATTCATTTCTAAATTCTTAAAGACTTGTTAACAAAAATAATAATATTGCTTTTTCAATTCAATCATCTCCCTCACCAAGTGTTATATTATAAAAAAGGCTTTGGTGCTCTTTCATTTCTGATGGAACCTCTTCTTCAAAAGATGATCCATTATTATAAATGCTAATCAAATTTAATGATTCATAGTTTTAAATTTTGTAATGAAACCTAACAATTTCTTTCAGATGAAGTGATTAGGAGCTTTACAATCTCAAGGACCAACTTTCATTCTTCTCCGAAGCATAAAAAAGATTAGACAACACACTTAAGTAAGATGGATTTTATTATATATTTTTTAATTATTGGGATTGATAAAATATAATTAATTATTTGCATAAAATATTTATTCACCATCCCTTTAATATGAGGCACAACAACAAAATTTTCCCATTATTTTAGTGGTAGTAGTTATTTAAAATAATTGATTTTACAAATTACACATTTTATGACAACCTAAGTCATATGTTTATTTCTTTGACCTATCATTTCTTTTAGAGACACAATCTTAATAAAAAAATATTAATTATTATGGTGTTATTATAGTATGCATTGATGAATAATCTTTATCATTCCTCATGACAATAATTTTATATGTTCTCTCACATTAATTCTTGCAACTAATATTGATTTTAAATTTTGTAATAACACGGTATTCACATTCTTAGAATTTATTTGAGGTTCATGAAGAAACATATAACTATCATATGAACTCTAATCTTTATAGTTAAACATAAATTTAATATATCAAAATAAACCATAAAATATGAAAAAAATTAATTGAATGATTCAAGAAATTTTATGAGTAAAAGATATATTTTCTTAGACAATGTGTGGTTATCCTACAATCTATATTTTATTCTTAAACCTTTTCAACACCATTTATGAGTCACTAAGGAAGATATTCTTTTTTTAATTTTTTTTATTTTTAAACAACAAAAAATGTCTTTTTTATGCAAATAAAATATGACTATCCCATAAACCACGATACAATTTTGGATTCAAATTTTGGGCAAGAAGTCATACGGCTAAACAATTTGGAAATCAGGAACCCTAACACGTGCCACTCTGCCTTTACTTCTATCACTAACCTTCCTCTCCTCCACTGTTTGGAATGGAAGGCTTCTATTTCCCTACGACTATCCCTTCGGCGAGTTTCGGCCGTCAATAGCTGTAAGGCATGGAATCCAGTTGGTGTATAGGGAAACTTGCGAGGTCCAAGTTCACTTCGTAGACAGCAGTCTGGGTAGTCGCAAACATTAGATCCTTCACTGAATCAGAGAGGCAGTTCTACACGGATCCTTGTCAGATTTCTTTGTTGACATTTAAGGGTGATCATGCATCGATTATTTTACACGACCAGGAAAACGGGTAAATCTCCCCAAAATGACATTTCTAATCCTTTTCGTCATTGAAGCCTTCTCTTGTTGTTTGGCTTCATCCCAGATTAGTGCATCTTTCTTTTGAAGATACAGTGTAGTGATACGGTTTCTCGATTTAGGTTGCATAAAATCTTTCCCTTTGCTGGTTAGTCGTTTTTCTTTAGGGATAATTTTGTTTTAATCGACTTGAAAAAGTTGTTGAATAATTTGTACGTAGTATTTGAGGAGATAGGTTTTAAGTATGCGTTGGCCTCGAGCAATTGTTTTAAGCATTTCATTTATTTTTTTCGCTACATATATCGATGTAAGGAATCACTGGAAGTTATTTTTGAGAGGATTAAATAGCGACATAGTAGGGATCAGAATGGCAAAACTGGTTATGAAGATGATGTTTTCGATGACAGATAACTAATCAAAAGAAAGATGTGCTGGTGTACGATGCTTAATTAGATTAATCTTCATATAGAATTGTTGTTAAAAAGGATATAATTTTTTGTTTACCCCCTTTTACCATTGTACTCCAGGGGAGGAGGGCACCTTGATCTACGTTGTAAGCTACTGTGTTGCAGTGAGAAGATTTTGAAAGGTGTTTAAGGGTTTGAAATTACAACGAAAGAAATATTGCCTATGTATTTAATATGGATTAGGTAAAGTAGTTGTTCTTAAAAGCCTCTACAAAGTGGGCAAGAGATCATAGAGCTAGTTCTGATGGATTTTTTATGAGAGCAATAGTAGTTAATAATCTAAAAGCCAGTAGGAGTCTTTTGATGCAATGTTTTATGTAGATGTAGTACTAATTCTAAATATGTTTTGTAATTTTAGAAAACATTTTTTGTATTATGAGTATTATTTTAAATATAATAGACATTTCATGCAGTTTGATCTTAAAAAAATGAAACTTTGTAAGATTGGTGATAAATATTTTACATAAAAAATTAGAAAGTAGGAACATAACTAATATTTATATTAACATTTTATGGAACATAGATCTAAAATGGTTGTTTGTTAGTCTCATTTTGTTTGGATTATCTATGATGAGATTAACTTCACAAAAAGATCTTATCAATAGAATCATTGAATTCATTTGATGTTTTCTACTAAAGTCATATATAAAATATATAATAATCAAAGTTTTTTCACCACATAATTTTGCATCATGCTTCTTTGATCCGTTGGCTTTTTGCATGAGAACAGTTTTTTCAAGTGTGTTGATAAAGACTCAAGAAGTGAGAACCAACCAAATTGTTATTGCATGTGCTAAAAGAGTATGATTGCAAGGAAGATGTACTTGGTTAACTTTGATAGAAAAAAATGATTGTTGAATTTAAAGATTTTAATTCAATTCCTAAGATCATAAAAAATTATGGAGCATTGTTTGCAATACCAACTACACTACACATGATTAAATTATTGTTAATAGTAAAATACTATACTTTAATAAAAAAAATTAGACCAAGTTAAATCTCAAATTAAATAATTTGTTTTAATCTTAATATAAACTATATTCTTTGAAGTCATCTAGTTCATGGAGATTAAATATAAATATAAATATCATAAGACAACAAAATTCGTATCCTCCAATGGCTTCATGATAGTCTTTTTTCTCTTTATTATTTTCTAAAATTAAGATTTGAACTAAATTTAACTTGAATTTTATAAACCAACATCAAATAAAAATATTTCATAGTTAGGTTATATCTATGATTATTATATGTAAAATTAACTACATTAAATCAACTAAATATTTGTCTTGAAGTTGACCAACATTCACCCACCGAGTAAACTTGAGATCATATAACAAGGAAAAAGAAATAAAAATAATTGGCAAAGAAGAGAACTTACTCAAAGACAGCTTATCGAAGAAGTCATCTTGGCTTAAGGATAAAACTTTACTAACTTAAGTGCTTTGATTTGTGAAAGAGATGGTTTAAAGGGGTTAGAGAAAATAACAAAGATAAGGGAATGGATCAAGTTAACACTCCACGATCTTATTCAAACAATTTCTATAAAATAACTATATTTAGAGATAGTCATCCGTATGATTCGCATCTTCCTCCTATAAAATATGTCTTCAATTTGCATATCCTTTCCCCAATATATGCCCGTAATTTGGGTTTCTTTTTTTTCATTTCATGAACAATGATCCAATTATATTATTGCTCTATGATTGTAAAAATCTAAGAACTTTAGTATATTCTATAATAACATTTAATTTTGATTCATTTCTTCGCAAAATATTATCAAACAAGTCCCTGTTGCTACTTCTTTATTCAAATGAAAACTCTTAAGAGATTAGTTTTGATTTTGAGAATTATTTCTTAAAGTTACTTCATCCTTTTTAGCATCAAAATATCAAAAATTTACGAAATAACTTTTTATAATCCATTTTTATTATCACATAAAATCCATTTAACAAATAAAAACTTTTTTTAAAAAAATATTTTCAAAAGCTCATCTTTATTTGTAAAAATCATTATAGAATAAAAACTATTTTAAGAATTCATTATCAAGAGTGCTCAAACCATAATGCAATTTTAAACTAATCTTTTGACAATAACTAACTAAACCCCCCTTTAATCCCTAATACCATATGCATTTATGTTTTGGGTTGCATCTTACTCATGCCATTTTCCTCACTCTTTCTTTCACTATGCATTGTCTTCCTCACAAAAATAAGGATGTAAACCCATGCAACAATTCTTCACTTAGACTTTTACAAAGTGAGCAATCTTGATGGATAAGAACATGATTGACCATGAGGGAAGAATGCTATAAACCATTTTCACAATTGATTTATATCATAGATTTGCTGGCTTTGCATTTTCAAAATTGTAATCAATGTTGACTTGATTATTGTGCTTTTTTGTCCACTACATTTTGTTATTTGTTTGCCTTTGTTCTTACATTGTATGAATTTGAGATTCCTATTGTTGTCATCAGAATTCTATAATACTAATTTGAGAGTGTTTTGAAAGAGTTTGGTGGACATTTTACTTGTTGATTTGAAGGGTTGATTATTGGGGTTTAATGATCTTTATCTACATATATTTATTATAGAGATTTAGAACTTTTTTGAGTACACTTACATTAATATTTTTTGCCTTCTATAGCATAACCACTATATTTTCAAAAGTTTAGAGACATTCCTTCATGCAATATTATATGTGAAACTTTTGTTAACATCATATTAATTTGTATTGTAATATTTTGATTGTTCATATACTACGTGCTTATTTTGTATCTATTGCCTGATACTTATATAACCCTAGCAATAATGATTCCATGAGGTTTTAATTTACCTTTGAGTAATTTTCTTTCTTAAATACTAATCAGTATAAACAAATGAAGCTTTATGAGACATAAAAATTATATGAGCTTAGCTACTTATACATCATTATCCATACATTGCATTAACGTGTTTGTGATATAAACTATTTAAAATCATATTTTTGCATAAACGGTTTACTATTAGTGATATAATATGATTAACATGATTTTCTAACAAATTGTGTGTGTTTATTATCTAACTTTCCAACAATACATTTGTGTATATTACATTCATTGATGTTTAACACAACTTTCTTATGATCATTAATTTGTTAGAGTTTATTATAATTGTAAACATGTATTATATTTATGTAGTTCATAATTAAAGATAAATATATTATGCAAGGTATCAATATTAGCTTTTTAACTATAATTTTGCACTTCTTATTTTTTACAAAAATATCATGTATATTTTTTTTTTCTGAACCTTCTCAAACCTAACTTTGTTCTCCTTCTATTTGTTTTCTCAAAACTAGCCTTGTCATCACTTTATTTCATCCTTATACCCTAAGGCTATTATCATTGTCACTACTTTCAACAATCCAAGCTAATTCCCACCCAAACTAATCTTATTATCTCTACTAATGTTAAGATCATTATTTTTTTTCTAAGCTCATCCCAAAACTTCTATACCTATTATATATTCTCATATTACGTACACTTATTGATCAAATGCCAGACAATGAACGTTATTTTGAGCCTTATCGTTAACTTTCTTATATGCACAAAGATATTATTGAAGATGTTCTTTCTTTTTTTGCTAATTATATGTTAAAACTTATGAGCTATCTATCCCTAAAAAGAGCTATATCCTTTTGCTTATCTTGAGCTTACACATGTTATCCTTATAGATGAGATCATAATATATTTTATTGAACCAATGTCTCGTTTATTTTATAAATGTATTATTAATATCTTTGACAACCTTTTGTTTGAATTTAAGTCATACAAATGAGGGGTTTTTTTGTAATACAAAAAGAAATTGATATAATCAAAATTTAGTTAGATTAAATAAAATTATATAAAAATCATATTTTACTATAATTTTGCATCAAGATTGGGCTAATATATTATATTAATTTATAAGTTTAGTTATGGGTTAGAACTAGTCCAAGATTTTAATTCTTCATAATTTATGTTATTAAAAAAAGAATACTACTATAAAAAAAATAAAATATTTTTTTCCTACAATCTTCTTCAACAATAATTTTTTTTGGCTCAACTGAAAGCATAAAAAAGTAACATCTAACTTGTGGGTTATATTCCCCATTTATGTTTATAATTCAATACCTTTCCGTTTAAACAATATCAATAAGCAAAACTTAAAAAGTGTACCAAATATTTTATGTAAAATTATCCAAAAATTGTTATTCAAAATAAATATTTTATATATAAGTAAAATTAGATAAAGCAAATGATGATCAAATATTGTTTTCAAGCATATAACAAATTTAAATATAAAAAAAAAGTCATTGGTTGACAAGGACCATGCATGGGGAAAGGCCAAAGTTGGCATCATAACAAGGCTTCTCCTTATTTTCCCAAGAAAAACTTTAATAGTAGAGTTAGCTATAAAGTTTATTTTTGGGATTAGTTTAACATTTAAATTATGTTTTTTGTTAATTTGATCTATTTCTTTTAACGATTGATGGTGAAAATTTTTTTTTTTTCGTTTTACACATCGTTTAACGACAACACTGTCTGACGATCCGTTAAACGGTCATCTTTTTTTATTTTTTTTCTTTTTATCTTATTTTATCAAGATAAAAAACAAAGGGCTGTATAATTCTAGCAGAAAAAAGAAAATTTTAACAAATATTCAACATATTCTTATAGTTAAAAAATAAGTTAATTATATTTTTTTGAACTTAAAGTGATCAAAATTATGTTTTCTTATACCTTTTGACTTCTTTATATTTGACATCTATGTAAATTCAAATTTATGTAACATCTACTATGTTTTACATGTGATTTTATAATTTCTAGTAAATTGAAAAAATAATCTATATTATCAAATAATATTATATGATGTTGTAAGAAAATAGTTTTAAACCAATCGATATTTATTCCCAACTAAATTTTTGGTTTGTTTAGATCAAAGGTTAATGGTCAAAATTGTACAGTCACATAAAATTAAATTTAAAGATTTTTTATGATAAAAAAAATTGTTAGACATAAATACTAATAATTATATATATTATAATTTCTTCTTTTAAAGACTAATTATATTAAATCTCATGTGACACAAATTATCAAAAGAATAGTCAAGTTTTAGATACTAAAGAATTTTATAGTAACACGATAAAGTTTATTTAAAATCTACATGATTCACGTAATTACATTCCCATAATCAAATAATAAACTCATCATTTTTGTAAGGCATCACTAAATATCCCTCTAACAAAAGATACCTTTTTTTCCACACTCTTGAGTTACCTTAAAGCTTTAGCATCCATCACTTCAGCAACTCTTCTTCTTCCATATGTGCAGCAGCCTTTATTCTGTCGATCACTTCAACAACTCTTCTTCTTCCATATATGCAACAGTATTTATCTTATCATCACTATTCTTCCCTCTTCTCTTTCTCTCTACCATTTCTCTAGAGAGCCTACACAAATTGGGGATGCTTTACCTCTGGGCTAATTTATGATAGGGGAAGTCCCCATGACAGAAGGAGAAGAGAGCACATCTCCATCCGTATGGAAAGTAATGCCTGTTGTATCTACGATCCAGCAACAATGGGAGCTAGTTGCGACTATGCATCTTCCATCCTTTTATGCGTCAAGGATAATAGAAGCATTCTTGTTTTTGATGAGGAGGAGCTGGGCATGAATCGGAAAGCTCAGTGGAGTGCGCTTGGAAAAATATGTGAGCAAATGACTTCTTTTTTCCGAGATTCCTTCTTTCTTTGCTCATCACACTCTGAAGAATGCCTGTTTGCATTGCTAAAGAAAGAATCTGAGCATACTCTGATAAAGGAATATGCCTAGTGGTTGATGAGAGGGCCTTTGGACATATCCGTAAAAAAGAATGCATAGATTTGATTATGAAGGTGGATTCTTCTTTTCGTTATCCCCCTTTTTTGATTATTTTTGTCTTCTTTGACAATTACAGTTCCTCTATGTTAGTATTTGTTAGCATATTCTACACATGATTTACCTTTCAGTTCGCATCAATCTGCATCTTGTAAAAGATGTAACTACATTTCTCTTTATCTGGATTCTTTTAGCCTTCACAATAATTTTTTTGGCTTCTTTATAGTTGATTGAATGGATTTGGGATGCACATTTGCAGGTTCATGCCTATTACAGCTTTGGGCCTCTGAGTGCCTACTTATCTGTAAATTATCTGGATTGCTTCCTCTCTGCATATGAGCTCTTAGTAAGAACCATGCCATATGATTTTATTGGGATCTATATGCCGAATACTTCCACAAATGTCTAAATGCAACTGGTATTCTTCGAATCGTTAATAATAAAGCAATTTTTATTGTTTTTGTAGAATGGGAAGGCTTGGATGACCCCATTGCCAGCTGTTGCCTGCTTATCTTTGGCTGGCAAGATGGAGGAAACTGAAGTCCCCTTATCTCTTGATCTACAAGAAATCCTTCTTCTTGAAAGCTAGGTTTTCTCCTAATTGCTACATTTGACTCGGTCCATTATATAGATCGGTAATACCAAGTATGTATTTGAGGCAAAGACTATTCAAAGGATGGAGCTTTTGGTACTGAGCACAGTTGAATGGAGAATGCATTCTGTGACACGTTTCTCCTTTATGGACTACGTTTAGTAATGGCAGCCACCCAAAACAATTTGAAATCAACCATTGCATTGAGCTAATTTTAAATACAGGTAGAGGTTTGTTTGCTTTATTCTATTGTTATGGAATCATTTGTAAATCAAAATTGAGCTCTTGTAATCCTTTTATGTAAACATCAATGCAGAAAATTGTTTTATAGAATTCAAGCATTCAGATGTGGCTACTGTTATTGCACTTGCTGTCTTGCATAATACTAACAAATCGTTAATAGACAACATCTTGAACCATTGTGCCTACATGGAGAAGGTAAGCTACTGCATTCTGTATATTTCAAACATTATATGCTTTGGAATTCTGGTCCCTTTGTTCAATGTAGGACAAAGTAATGAAATGCTATGAAGTAATACAAGACATGTGGCTGGTGGAGATGAGGAGTTCTTTGGTTTCCAAGGCACCATAAACTCCAGTAGGTGATCTAGATGTCACATGCCTAAGCTACACTCGTGCTCAAACCACGACTCGTTTAGGGCCAAATTCTCAGAGTTGTGCAACAGTAAAGAGGAGAAGGTTGAACAATCCTTCAGTATGAGCACATAAGGATGTGTGGTTTGCCATTTTGAAGTTATCCTAGTACTTGAGAGGTCTTTTTAGTTTTATTATAGAAGAGTCTTTTGTATGCAGGGACATTCTTAAAAGAAAACAATGGATGAAGCTTTGCAAAGAAGAACATCATTTAACTATAGCAAGAGCACAAAATATTGAGCAACCTCGTTAGTAGTGACCATGAAAATGAAGCGATGAAACGAGGCACTCATGAAAGTAGTAAGAGTCGAAGTGAACTTGAGTTTCCAGACATAGATCTACTGACAACGCTTGCTCCTTTTTTACATCTAATCATATCGCACTCTATGTAGCCAAATCAAATGTAGGTGATGCTTATTGCACTGCTGGCACTTCCACCCTAGGTTTTGTTTGCACGGCCATACATAAAATAGAAATCGCACTCGGAAAGGAGAACTACGAGAGCGGTCACAATATTTTTCCTTTTTCCATGACCCAGTCAAAGAAATGGGTTTCCATAAAAAAACCAGTTCATCGTCTTTTTGGTTCGAAGAAACTTCGGAGAAGGCCCAAAAAAAAATGAAAACAAGGAAGATAAGAATTCTCGGACTTAGTGGGTCCCAAATTAAAACTAACACAAAAGAAAACCGTTTCATAAAAACAGAAAGTGGAACAGGAAACTCGTGTTGAAGTTTTCGCTCTCACGAAAAGAAAGAAAGACGATTGATTTGATTGAAGCAGGCACGGAAACAGCAAACTCCAGCTGATCAACCGTACTACTCATGCACAATGGCTTGCCTGTCGACTCACATCCTCCATGCTCAGCAGAGCAGAGTTGGGTTCCATTTGGAAATGCATAGCAAGTCCACGCAGCAAGCCCAGGCCCACTGCGCTCACCATATTACCGACGAAGAATAGGTATCCCCACCCACCCCAGGTAGAGTTTTTGAGCCGTGTAATAGGCAACTTCTCCTCAATATCTTTATACATTATCACATGGGTGGTTCTTCTTGAATAAATATCAAAATTTTCTTTTACTTTCTTCACTTTTTTCTTTAACTTCTTCTTTTCTTTTTCTTTAATTTCTTCACTTTTTCTCACTCAATAATTCTGACTCAAATAGGACAAAAATAAAGCATTGGGTCAAAGAGACTCGCTTGACTCTCAGAAAAAAAAAATGACAACTTCGAAGGAAATCTACTTTCCATCCCTTTCTTCACTACGTGCATTGCCATAACAATAACAAGAACAAAAAATAGGAGAGATTTTGTTTGTCTGTAAAGGAAAGAATCACTAAGGAGATCCTCATAACATAAGAAGAATGGCTGGTATAAAGACCGAAAAGTGGCCATTAGTTTAGTTCTCTTTTTTGTTAGCTTTTAGGCCTTTTGTCTTTCAGTTGCTGATGCCTCAATTTATGTAAAGAAAAGAAATAAATTATCAATATTAATTTCAATCAAATTTTTTCAAATCTTTTCTTGTATTCCTTATTCCTATTCATTATTGTCAGCCATCAAGGAGGCTATGCTTAAAGCATTCTAGGCCAGTGATCAATCAGAGGGAATCGAATTTTCCATTTTCAACCAATCACCCATATTTGAGCTGAAACAGGAGGATTGGGACAGGATCATATGACTCAGTCAACGATTTCAATGTCTCCTTATCCATACTCTTCTAGAATTTTATAATCAAAGAAAAGAAAGACATAACTTCAAAAAAAAGTACGCCCCCACTTTTTAACACAAGGAAGGTTTTCCTTTGATTGCTACAAGACTTAGAAGTAGAAGCAAACCTCGTCTCGAGTTGGCTTCTGTTCAAGTCATTTCAAGTTGACTCTGTTGAAGACGTTCCTTAGGCTTGATCGAGACTGAGAACAAAAGCATCAAATTATGACAACATATCCAATCTAGAGCCTTGGTTCTTCCCAGAATTACTGCTACTTTTTTGAATATATGCAATTTGCAGGTTTCGGATGCTGATGTGGAAAGTCGACTTTTCCATTTTCACGTTACTCTCTTACTCTAGGAACTTCCGGAAGGTCGAAGTTGACCACAAGTTCAATATAATGATCAGGTCGACCAGGTCATACACTAAACGGATACCAGCGAACAGACCGATCCCCCATCGATAACTAAGATTGCTCACAGGTTTTTTCATAGATCAATGATCAATCCTTAGAAGGTTCTATCAGAGCTTTCTCGCATTAGATAGTAGTAGAGACCAATCTTGTATTTTAGTTGTCGTGATCATCTCAATGTTTTGAAACTTTTGAATGAAAATAGTAATTCACTTTTGTTAAAAATAAGATCGGGAGATTTCTTGCTCCATCATGCTATTGTCACTGTTAACCATTTTTGGTCCCAAATAAGAGACAGGTAATCACTCAGATTAGAGAATTACCAGGTTCTACATGAAACATTGCGAGGCTCACCTGCAAGACGTATAGGAAAATAAAACAAGATCCCCAGAGGGGCCCCTCGATCGAGTGGGGACCAGCAAGTTTCAATTCGAGCTTCTACATCTACGCTACTAACTAGATATCTCACATCTCTTCGTTTGGGTAATCAAGGATGGGAACAACCCATCGTTGATAGCCTCCAATAATAAATAGAATAATATAAATATATTTTCAAAACAAAAAATAAAAATAGGAGAAATAATTCCCAAAAATATCTCCAACGATCTACTTTTCATTTTAGTCTGCCAAAGGAAAGAGGGATCATATTATCATCATGTTTCCCCTTCCGAGGTTGATTTTGGAAAGATCACTTTAATGCTGTCTTAGAAAATGGTACTTGAGAAATCCATCGTCAATTCTTTCTGAATTCAACAAATTTACGTAAAAATAGCCTACAAGAAATCCAACAAGAAATATAAGAAAAAAAAGAAAAAGTAAACAAAGAAAAAAAAAAGGTTCTAATATTTATTCAAAACTAATATTGGACAACTTGCCCAAAGAGTCCCACTTTGCATTTGAAGAGCCTTCCATATGTCCAGCTTGCATAAAACTTGATGCCGGTGGATGTTCAGAAGTCGAATTCAATATTGAATTTGCTCCTGGGGAAAGATGCCAAAATCAAATCCATTTTTGTGCATCTCATGGTTGAGAAATTAGACTTGGGATTAGCTACTTACCCATGGTTTTTGAAAGACTGCTGAATCCATTTTTTATTAGTTTTATTTTATTTCTGATTCTGCTTTTTTTTTTCCAAAATTTAGATTTCATTTATAATTTAAAATTAGCTAAACATTTTATACGAACAAATGTAGACCTAGAACGAATGATTTTGTGACGGGGAAGGAAAAACGAGTAGTTTATGCTTTAGTAGCTACCGTTTCGTTGGCTCTTTCTCTTTGAATGAGATCTCAATTCCAGCTAAGGTTTTAGAGGGTGCCAACTCGGGCCCCAGGTTTTGAACGATATATAACAGATAGAAAGAACGCTCATAAGTAGTGCTATTGAAACAAAAAAACTGTAGATAAATGAATTCCAAGACTTAACCGTTAGACTATTTGATCAGATCGTAATTTCTATCCGAAAGTTCATAACTTCAAAAGAGGTTGAAATTTTAAGTTCCTCAGAATTACATAAGGTGTCTTGAGAGGTTTTAAAGGACTATTTTAGGGGAAGAACAAACTAGAGAAGTATAGAAGAAAGAAATACATAGTTTTGGGATCGATGGTTCTATTTCAATACAGTTTTAGAAAAGGTTATTTGATGATGCTCCTCTTTTCTTTTGTGCTTGTACTAAGAGAAAAGCTAAAATGCTATCATAATCTGACTACCCTACTTTTAGAATGTTTGAATCCTTCTTTGCTTCATGAAGCAAAGGCTAATATCTGATGTTGCTTTCAGATAACTTGACTCTTACAGAGGCTAGTGCAATGTGTGCCTCTTAGAATGCTTTTTAAATAGCAAAAGGTTCAGGGTAGAAAGGGGGACTAGGGTACAATAGGAATGAGTTTCCCATATTGTTCCCCCTCAAGTGGTACAATGCAAGTAGAAGAAAAGGTGACTTCTAGATCATGGATGATAAATAAAATCGAACTGGGACTTCCAAAAACATCATAAGCTAAACTTGTGCGTTCAATTATGAACATGAAAAACCTAAAAGCTCTACCCTTCCAGTCAAGAATGTTAGCCTCACAATCACTAGAAAAATCCAAAACTGGGACTTTCAAGCAAAGGAAAAACTCTTACATACACAGCAGCAGGGTTCGAACAAAGGAGCTGGAAAGAATACATGCATTGGTCACCTACTACTCCAATAAAGGTTTTTGCAAGAGTCAGAGGATCCATAGTACCTACAGCCTACCGAACTTCATATTCCTCATTTTGGTAAGCAGGGGTAAGGGATCTCTTTTTTGCAATGGAACAAAATCTGCTTCGTAGATTGGAGTGGTCATAGGGGCCATATTTAGGAAGTACATGATCCTTCATGCTCTAATAGCTAGAGGCAAAGGATTGAGTTTGGGGTCTTCACCACTATAGCATCATGCATTCTAGCCGAGTATAAAGGTTGGTCCCAATACCTACTTTGGTGGCCGGTAATTCTCCAGGTATCATCACAGCGTATTCGATCAAAGAGATATGATAAATAGGCTTCTAACTATGCCAAAGTGGAATTTATAATTATAATCCCACAAATTTCATTCTTAAGAAAATATTGTTTTTGCGAATTCTAATTATAATTCAAATTGAACCATGATCTCAATATATGGGCCTCCTAGTTTAGCGATTGATTAGCAATTGAAGAGTTCTTGACTAAAAAGGTTCTTCCAATGTCTCATTTCTTGGTCCATGTATGCAGCTTATAGCCTTTTTTTTCCTTGCTGCACTCATTTCTTTTTCAATCCTCTTAGGGTTTCGAAAGAAGAAAGAGCCAAACACTTGAAACAATGTCGAATTCTACCACGGTATGAATCTCTACTATTTTGTGGTCGGGGTTGGGGAGCTAGAAAAATCTGGCCGAGCTGTAGGTCACGTGACCTGCATCGAAAAGGATTTCCTTGAGGAAATGGGTTCCCTTCTCATCTGGGATTGTCTTCAAAAGTGTCCTCAAAAGAGAAAAAGCATTTTTGAGGCTTATGCTGAATATCTTTCACTCAGCGAAAACAAAAACTGGCTCACGCCGCTGAGTAGTGTCATCACTTCCCGCCTATTAATACACGGGAACACTTTTTCAAAAATCCTATATTTGACATCTCCATACGATACCCACCAATTCATGTGCAGTAGGAATGCAGAAGCATCGAAGTCCTGAGTCTCCATCGAGTCCCTGCTTTCTTTACTCTTGTTTTCTCTGATGCCCGAATACATCGTTTGGGCTCATTGAAAATGAAAAGTTAAGGGGAGACTTTTGGGCTCCCTCCCCCCCCCCCCCCCCCCTCCCGCTAAAAAAAATAAACTGTACATGAGAGTTTCCCTCACATTAGAGGATTCGGGAAGTTGGACTAGAAGGAGGCGTTGATCTAGTTTGGAAAGGCCTTATGATGACAATGTAAATAAATGATAGTTAGATATTATCTATCTTTTTATTTTGATATAGTGATCAATTTTTATAATGTAGAGAGAAGCAAAGATATGTAATCAATCTGAATCTTTCTCTAGTCTAAAGAATCTCCTAAGGGAGCACAATATTGGCTTTGAATTTTGGCAGATTCGGTGGGTCTTCTTACAGTTCTCTTTTAGGGATTCTCTTGCATGAGCTCGACCCCCAACTGGGTCTTCCAACCAGTGTGATATCGTGGCAATAAAAAAATGGAATGGAAAAGCCTCTGCTCCGATTCTTTACCTACAAGGGGCCCCGAAGAAGAGGGCGGCTCGGGCCCCCAAATTTTGGGTCCCCAGCAGCACCTTTAAAATCTAAGGTCTGTACCAAGAAGACAATGCAACAGCTCCAGCTTCCGTCAGCCTGTAGTACCATCAAGTGCACATGAAGAGGATTCATCTTTCACCCCCGTCGGTTGTTTGAATGACGTGAGTCGGGCATCAGAGGCAGACTGACTACTCTAATAACACTCATCCATAAACTCAAAATAGTAATTCACAGAATATTGGGTTTTATGATCAGTGATGTTATCTCATAGAACTGCGAGAGCGACACTGACGTATAGAAAGCTCGGGCTATTACGAAAGAAACATTCTCGTGCCAAAAGACTTCCCTATCATAGCTTTTATGATATTAGACTCTTCTCTCAAGGACGGGCCAACAGGGGTACAATGTAGGGAACTAGATAATCTATTTGATTGGATTCCAATTCCTGTCGAATTCCTTTGATTCTCATTGGATTGGATAATGTCAAGAAGGATTGTTCATTGGGTAAATCGAGTTCTTACAATCATTGATCGCGTAAGCTGATCTGGGAATTCCCATATCAGGTTTCTCTTTCGAAAAGTAGCTCATAAATGGAAATCTAAAAAAAGAACAAAAGGATAGAAAAATCAAGAATGCAAGGCTCTCCCAAGACATGTGTTGTACATGAACCCATTTTTGACATGGATGAAAGAAAAAGTGATTGCTAAAAAAAGAAGCCTTTTTTCAAATGTAGAGGAATTGTGGAACTCAACACATCTTAAAGAATGGGAGAATGTTCTTTTGGCCTCTTTGTCTTCACCTATAACATCACACAAGATGAATATTCCAAGAAAATCCTAAATTGAATTAAGTTCAACCCGAATAAAATATTTTTATATTTTTCGAATCCAATATTTTTATATTTTTTGAGTCTGATAATTTCATATTTTCAAAATTAGATCCCCAAAATTGGTCTTTTTTCATGAAGACCAGACAACCAGGTAAAGGACAAAACATATAGAATTACGGTATACTTTATTAGAGAGCATGTATAAAAAAATAATTTAGTTGTGATTTGTGCCAATGTCTACATAATTTGTTGATATTAGTACTGAGCCATTGACTATCATAGTATTCATTAAACTTAGATTAATTTTAGGTGTCATTGACCACTTTGAATTATTACCAAAAAAGGAGAGAACTAAGCATGAGAATTATGGGCGATGGTAAGCTAGAATTCAAGAGGAGTATATGGGCTATCAAATAAGCTATATATTATAATGTTGAATATTAAATAATTTAATTTTTCCATTAATGTTATGTTTTCATTTAGCTTTAGTTTAATAATCCCCAAGAGGGAGATTATTATACCTTTTAATATGATGATCACAAAATGAAGCCTATGTATTTACTAATACTTTATTGAACTTAGTATTTTTTTAGTTAGATCTCATGGAGTATTCCAACAGTCTCGATTTTTTTGAGTAAGAGCTATAACATAAATATTGAATACAATTTGATGTCTTAATCTACTAACATAGGAACCAAAGACAATGGTCTTTGCACAGTGGCTAATCAAAAAAGGACTACATTACTAAATTTTTATGATTAACCTGTTAAACTTTTAATTGTTTCATAATTTTGGCCAATATGGTTATCATCTTTTATGCATATTTTAACTTTGGCTCAAGTTATGTTTTAATTGAAAGCATTTGAGTTCTTAAAAATCTTATAAATATTAAAAATTTTATTATATATAATTTTTTTTTTATTATAATAATAATACATTTTCCTATGCACTCTCAACCATTAACCCCAAAATGCTAAGGTCAAATAGCATGTAGCACCTTGGCCCAAATGCTTTGGGGACCCGTGTAAGCTAGGAACTTGATCGAATCTGAAATGAGTCAAGCCCAAGTATCGATCAAGTCAGGTTACTATTGTGATTGTTTGGATTATTTGTTGAAGGCATTACTTATGAATAGGCTTAGGTAGAAAGAGTCATTGCAGATGTTTTTAATAAATTAAAGAAAATTGAGTTACATTAGACAAATACATGCCCACAAATGACCCGGGTGATGACTTCTTAAGAACACCTAGGGGTAGCCAACCCATTAGGCTGATCATAATATGTAGTTGATCCATTATAAGCACAAAATACATCAATTATTTTTCAATGTGAGACAAAACAAAAGAAATTACCAAAATTGAGATTTTCACACTCGTATTAATGAATAGTCAACATTCCTCAACTACTTGTCCAGAATAGTTGATCGAATGATTTAGAGCCTTTTTACCTATGTGAATAGTAATCTGATTTTCATTACTATCCATCCAACTTTTCAATCCAACTCTCTAAATCTTATCTTGTCATGATTAAACATAGACCCTTTATCATTTTAGTTCATCCGATGCTTACCACTCCATTCACTTAATTGGATGATAGTTGTACCATCATCTCATTCTTTTAATTGTGGCTTTCTATAAAGTAGATTTTAGCTATTATGTGAGTTATTTTTTTAGTTTTTTACTTTATTTATAAATAGAGATCATTTACCCGATCTTAAAACAATTGAATCCAAAAAGAAAATTTTCATACAGTCAAACTGAAGTTCAAACTATGAGTAATGCATTTCTACCTAATTATAAAAGTTATGAATTTTTGTCGATCTCCATTTCTCCCACTTTCCTTCATTATATTTTTGCTATTTCACAAATAGTTATATCCACATATTTAATCAATTGACCATGATAGAATTGTAAATTTTAAAGGTGCATAGATTTTTGTTAGCAAAAATTTTAAATTTTAAAATTTTCTCATATAGCTTGAATTTCTCAAATTTTAGTATCTCATTGGAGTGCCAATATATATATTTTTTTAACCCTACCAGCTTTGAAAAATGGAGTAGTTAGTAGATGCCTGATAAGGGATTGAGGGTGGATATAGGCACAGGTTTTAGTCGAAACACTTGAAAATTTTTTGTGCATTTTATTTATTATTAAGAAATTTTATTTTATTTATAAGTTTTATATAAAAAAAGCTTTATTTTAAGCCCACATTTTTTCCTAAATTTTTGGAATAAAAAAAATTTGTTAAACACACAATTCAACCCTCTCCCATTATTCATTTTTCAACAAAAAAAAACACTTAGTTTCTTGACCATGCTAGAATCCTTTCCATTCTAATTCCACAAATTGTTATATCCATATATTTAATAAATTGACTTGTTGTTTTGACATTAATGTCTTTCTAATGTTGTTCACCTATCATATCTACAAGCAAAGCTAGATAATCAATAAGTATGCTACTTAATTATGTTATGAAAATCATAATATTAGAGAGAATAGCTCATGGGAACAATAACCTCTTCTGGTCACCATAAAAAAGTCTTCTAATTCTATGGAATAAATCTTTAATAAGAAGCTTTGTCAAGGTGCTAACTTGTTGCATGTTGTTAGCAACAAATTATATGTCAATTATATTTTAATCTACATAGTCCAAGATGAAATGTTGCTTAAAATCAATTTGGCCAATCGAACAGTACTTTATAATGCTTTTAGTTCAGAAAAAGCCATTCAAATTGTCATTATTTTGGGGAATTGTTGGTAAATGTAATGCCATGTCACCTAATTTCTTTTTGAAACCAAAACATTTTTTTACTAGAAATCCTCCTAATGCTATATATTGTGGTTCATTTTTTTCTAGAGCAATAGTTTCGTATTTTTTTGCTAGAACATTTGTTTAAGAGTTACAAAAATTGATTAAATGCCTAAAATGTTTTTCTTATGTACTCAAGAACATACATAATCTTTGTAGCCATATTGCATGAGATCATGACATAAGACATTTTGGGATACCAAAACCTTAACACCTTTGCATCAAGCAATTATCAAAATATTCTTTTTATAACTTATAGACGAAAATCCTTGGGGCTTGATTGAAATTGATCAAAAAAGTGTGACACTAAAAGCTATGTCAGGTGTTCTAATAGTCATGTAAAGAATGTGTCATTTCTAAGTATACCTTAAAATCTAATTGTTTTCCTTTCTCATGTTTTTTAAATAGTAAGGTGGCGACTCTTCAAAGTAGAAATGCATTTGATGTTCTCATGTTCACACAATTTTAACACCTTATTTTTATGCTTGATTTTGGATACAAGGTTATCTTTCTTATCCTCCTTACCTTTCAATCCAAAGAAATATGTAACCTCACCCATTATGTTCAAGTTTAATCAAACACCTTTATGCTCACTAAATCATTCACATAAGTCCAAGTTGGTTGAACCAAATATGATATTGCTTATATAATCCTCGATTAGAAAAAGTTCATTAGCATAGTTCATGATGAACAAAGTCCTATCGACATTCCAATCCTAAAATAATGTTTGATTAGGAAACTTCAAATGTTCATAATAGGATCTTTGTTCTTGTTGCAATTCATATGATTCTTTCATTAGCTTATGCACATAATTTCGATGAAGAAAATGTTGAATGTAGTCCCATTATCCTCGATACACTTTCTCCTAAATAACAACTTTTAAGAAAGTGCTCTTAACATCCATTTGGTATAGTTTAAATGACTTTATTAAGAAAAAGGTCAAAATGACGTTGTTTCCTTCAACCCTTACCATTGGTTCAAGAATTCCTATTAAATTTAGTCCTACTTATTATAACCTTTTACCACTAGCCTTTCCTTATTTTGAATGGTAACCACACTGTTATTTACATTTTATTTTTGAGTGCCCACTTTTTGCCAAAATAATGTGGTCACTTGGAATGTCTATTGATTCCCAAACATTCACCCTCAAAAAAAAGTTGAAACCATCCAACATGGCCAAATAAAAAAACTCTTTCCTCAAGGTTTCACTTATATTTTGAGGAACAAATTTAGAAATAGATGCACCATATATAACTTCTTTTTAAAAAGAGGCATTAGTTTGTACTCCAAAAGAGAGGTCGCTTAAGATTACATCTCTAAAGTGATTTTCATTCTATGCTAACACCTTTTGTGCAACTATTTTCTTTTTTTTATGTTTTAACATCTCATTTATATGATTTATTGAATATCAAGGATACTTTTCTCATCCTAGTTAATTAGCATTCAATAAAATAGGAAACCTCACTTATTATGTTCAACTCAAATCTAACACCTACATGCTTAACAATTAATTAACATAAGTCACAATTTGTTGTTCCAAATATGGCATCATCCAAGTAATTTTGGACTAGAAAAAGTTAATCAACACAATCCTTGTTGAGCAAAATTCTATCTATATTCCCAACCTAAAATATTGTTTGAGTAGAAATCCATAAAGTTTGTCATTCCATGTTATTTGTTTTTCTACCAATTTTACTTTGCCAAAGTCTTTTATGTCATGTAAATCTACCTCTTTGTTTCGATGCATAATTTCATCAAACACTAATTGAGTAGATTCCATTACAACTAAGTTTCCTTATTAAATAGGTTATGGGTTTATCTATTTGAAGAATAATATGAAGAAATAGCCTCCATTGTCTTGGTTTCTAATCTCCAATTCCTATCTACTTATTGATGTAACTCTACTATCAAAATATGCCTAAGTTTTCAAATTTTAGCTTCTTGTTATTGAAAAGTACATATAATATGTTATTCACAATTAGTTTCATAATAAATCTATTTAGACATTTTGATTATCAGAGTGGCTTAATTATTATGGCATTCATATTTTGAGTTTGTATATCACCAAAGAAAAAGTAAAAGTAGCTACAAATGTTTTAGTAAGGAGATAAAAATTGTTAAATATATAAAATAGAGGAAGCTTAGTATAATTTAATGATATTTGCTATATCCATATCAAATAGAATTAACTTTACTACATTTGTCATTATGGCATATTGATAGTAAGAAGTTATTATCTTAAGCTAGCTTGTCGATGTGAGGAAGATTAAAAGCAAAATATTTTTGGGTAGAGACATTAAATTAGAATTAATTGAAAATGAGGTTTTATATAATAAAATTAATATTTTACCTATTAATAGAATAGTTTTTTATAAAAACAAATAGGTCAGATATATGTTAACAAAATAATAGGGCACATGCAGTAGGGACAGAACTATTATATAACATAAGGATTCCAAACATACATCATACTTTTTTAAAAGGTTGTGCGAAGCATATTATAAGAAACTAATGTTTAACACAACATTTTAGGCTAAAAAGAAGTCAATGAAAGAGAATATTTAAAACAATTATGAAAATGTTTGGTCCATCAAAATTAAGTTTCTTATGTAATTAGGATGTATTTGACTTTTAATTAATTTTCTTACAATATTAATTGTTATCTAGCATAGATATGGCACCTTATAATGTTTTATATAATATATTGTGATATTATCATTATGCTGATATTAACAATTTAATAGTACCCTTCTTCATATAGATATGATTTTAGAAACTATTAAGAAGATGCACTCAAAGAAAGCATGAATTAATAAAGAAATGGTTTACTCCATGGAACGTTTGATAAGAAAATAAAGTAGATTGTTAGGAAGAGGATCACGTATTGTTATAGTCACGCCCAATAAAATGCATTATAATGTTTGGAAAATGAGGATAACTAAAGAAAAGGAAGTTTGTTGTTTTATAAATTTTTGAAATAAATTGTTACATTACTTACAATATAGTTTTGTCATTATCATTAGTGAGGGAGCATACTACTTTTTTTCTTTGAGTTTTAGTAAAATTTGTTCCTAATACTACTTATATATTTAAACTTGATCAAGGTAGCATGATGGTGCATCCTTGATTATTTTATATGGAAATTCCAATGGGGTTCATGACATGGGAATTCAAAAAAACAAAGATGGGTGCCATGCCATGTTGAATCTATAATTGATAAGTTATAGTAACTAGTAGGTAGTTGGGAAGTAGAGGTAGAGTTTGTTTGGAGGCATTCCAATATTGTTTGAACTTGAATGATCAAATTCTTGTATGAAGGGAAGTTTACAAAACATTCAATAGACCTCAAAATTCTTTTAATATTTATTGAATAAATGCAAGTGTATTTAAAATTTTTTTGAATGTGATTAAATGAAATTTTCATAAGTATATTTTTTTTATAATATCACAAAGACTACTATTTGAAAGAACTAACAATATAAATGTGAAGTCAAATATGGTAGAACAAATGAAAATGAACACTAAATAATAATTTTTCTTCAAATTGAAATGGATATGCCATTAAAAACACCAAAACCATTTAAAAATATATTATTTTATTTCTAAGTGATTTTTAAGGACAAAATAATAAAAGTGCCAAATGATTTTAGATATATATGAATTATTTACTTAAATAAACAACACTTGGAGTAGTATTTTTATGGAATTTGTTGAAAAACTTTAAGAAGTCATTTTAAATAGAATGTATAGGAAATTGTAATCTTTATAAGGTTTTGGTGATAGTGGATATCTAATAAAATAAAAATTATGTACTAAATGAGTAGAATTTTCAAAGGAAAGCAACTAATAACAACGATATTATAGATTGGACTGAAATGAAAAACTATTATAAAGGCTAGGAAGAGGGAGACAAATTAGATAATTATGAAGGTTCCTTTAAGGAAGGAGAAGGAACAAGTTTTATGATTATATAATGCATTTTTATGAAGGAACCAAAAGTGCTATAGAAAGGAAACTATCACTATCAAATGATAGTTGATAGTTTTATGATAATTCATAAAGTATTTGATGGTTCGATTTATTATGTTATTGACCCCTAGTCATGGTACTTTATTTCATAATAACAAATCCAAAGAATTATTAATTAATTTCTTAAAGGAAATTTTTAAATTTTAGAAAACTAATGCTTGTGTTCATAGGAGAATTTAAAAAAGAAAAGGACTTATGGTTTGAATTTAACAATAGGATTTATTTTAAATTTAGTTTTAGCTATTCCAATTTTTTTTTGAATATTTATTAAGCTTTAAAATCACTCATACAAGGTAAAAATATTTGGCCTTATTTAAATTAATCATCTTAAAAATGTATTAGGATTCTAAAATCTTGATCTTATCTTTATCATCCAAGAATCCTTTATTCTTATGTACCTTTGAAAATTCTCTTTCCAAAACGTTTTGTAAGAAGTGTATTTTAATTATAAAAATAAATTTGTAAAAAAATAATAACATAATTAAAACAACAAAAATACATATTACTAAAAAGAGCAAAAGATCTTAGTTAGAACACAATGCTTGAATACAGCTAATAACATTTATCTTGTCAAAAAAATAACTCTCAAACCTATCAAATAATTTTGATTCATTCATAACTCAAGAATCCAAACATAACTTACATCTATAGCATAGTAAGGGGTAGACAAACAAAAAAATGCAAAATGTTCAATGTAAGAAAGATCTAATAAAGCCATAATAATCAATCATTTATTCAATGTAGGATTAAAAAAACTTGCATCCATTTATGGTTGTACTGAAAATTTTGGTAGTGCTTTTGCTATCCAATCACAATTATGTGATCAAATGATTCTAATATCATCCACTTATAAAAAAACTTATTAAGATCCTCATATACAATCACATAAATTTGAGATCTCACAGTCCATGTTTTGTCTGCAAGGAAGAGCTAAATCTAATAGTCAAATCAAGATTTAAATTTATTAGTTCAAATGAAGCCATAATTTTTAAATAGTTCTTTTAATCTTATCCATCCAATTGAGAAGTTTTCACAATCAAATGGTCTAAGAGCCTTCTGATCGAGTGGTTCTATGTAGTGAGTCTTTTTAGTTGTTTGGATTTTTATAATTTATTAGTTAAAAACTATGGTGGATATTTCAATTTAAATAAGAATGAGTAGTTAGTTAACTTTGCAAGTGCTTTTAGTCTTCAAAATTTTTTATAGATAAGTGAATTTTTTAACAAGATAGACTGGTAAAAGTTTTAAAAAAATCTGAAGATAACTTTTAAAGTCTTGATATTCAAACATTTAGTTTTCATTGCTCATTGACATTTTCTTATGGAACATGCTTCAATCAAAAATTAATAATCTCTACTTAATTCTCAAATAAGCTAAGTTCCTAGTTTTCTTTAATTATAATTTATTTAATTAAAACACTTATTTCACAATAAGCTTTTATCAAGCATAAGATTTTTTTTATTAATTTACATTTTGTGTCATCGAATTATTTTATTATATTACGACGTTTATTATGGTGCGTGATCGTAGTACTGTTTGTATATTTTTTGTTATGAGGATTTAGCTCTTTTGGAAGCATGCTTTATATGAATAAGAATAGTATCTTAATTACATCTAAATGTGTTGGAGCTAAAATGGTTTGTGTTCCTAAATCTAATATTTAAAATAAAATATTATGTGTTGCAACATTGATCAATTAATTCTAACTAAAATAATCCACACACACACACACACATACGCACGCACGCACAAATACACACACACATACACAAATATATATATATATATATATATATATATATATATATATATATATATATATATATATATATATCTGTATATTTATATTACAAATAAGATTTGAAAAATTATGTTTAGAAAATAAAAATAAAAAGAAATAAATAAAAAAGTGAAAAAAATCCTAAAACTTTAAGTTTTTCTAATGATCTTCCAAACCAAAAAGTTGTAGATGAATTATGATTGGTGTTACACCATAATCTTTCATAACCATACTCCATTGTAACAAATATTTAGTCATGCATTACACAAGATAGCATAAATAACAAATTTTGGTAATAGCTAGAATGAAAGAATTAAATAAATTTGAAAGAAATTATGCAAGTCTTAGATCAATAGATATAGGTATAATTTGAACATAATCGACTTAAATAAATTGATTAGTTGGTTGATAATTTCAAAAAATTATAAATTTGTGAAAAATCTACTAAATATAGTTTAACTCTTTTTATGTGATGACAAAGTGAGGAAGAATAGAAAGTGAAAGATTAAAATGGCATAAATTATAGGGGAACATTAATCTAGTCTGGTGTACATGTAAACGAGCTTATCTTTAATAGTTGTTCATTTTTCTTTTAAAAATAATTTATGCTTTAATGAATTTTATTAAAAGTTATGATTTCATCAAGAAAGAGAGATAGTTGTGTTGACCCATTGTCCTGATGTTTTGTTTGATGATCATAAAATCTAAGTATTACTAATGAATTTTCTTAAATAAATTTTAAATTTTAGATAGATGATACCTCTATTCAAGGTAAACATTGAAAAGAAAGAATAGCAAAGGTGAAATTTTGTGATGATCATTTTGGTTGGACTAACAAATAACGAAGAAATATTTTTAATTTAATTTTAGATATTATCATTTTATTTTTATTAGAATGTTAAGCTTAATTAAAATCACTCTTTTTAGGTCCAATAACAAAATTTTATTTAAATTAATCATTTTAGAAACAATATTAGGATTTTAAAATCTTTATCAAAAGTCAACCATCTAAAGAATTATTCTACTCTTAATAATACAATTAGAATTTTTAAATCAATAACTTATTTTAAAAAGTGTATTATAATTATAATAATTGATTAGTTAAAAATAAAAATATAATTAAAATTATAAAAAGAAAATCTATTATTAATATAATCAAAAGTGTTCGTTTAGTTCATAGTTCTAAATTTTTGTAGCTAGGATTATGAGAATGATAAAATAACACCAAAACTCATCAAAAAATTTTGGTTCAATAGATAACTCAAAAATCCAAATTTAATATAGTATGAGTGTATTAGCAATAAGAGAAATCACTTCAAAGTGGAATAGGGGTTTCCTAAGCCAAAAAAATGCACTTATTATGTTGGATAAGAAAATTCTTATAAAGCAACAACAATCCACTCTTCGACTGAAATGTGTAACCATTTTGCATGACTATACTGAAAATTATTTGGGCGATTCTATCATTTAATCATGCAATTATGCAATCAAATGATCATAATCTTATTTTCCTTTTAAAAACATCGAATTACATTCATTGTTTGATAATGCAATTTCATAATCGAACACCACTCATTTTATCCATGCATAAGAGAAAAAATCTTGTCATTATATCACAATTTAGATCAACTAATCCAGATCAAATAGTGCTTTTTTAATCCAAGCCATTTGATCATTTTTTTCATAATCAAATAATCTAAGAGCCTTTATATCGAGCAGTTCTTGTGTTATGGCTCTAAAGACATTATTTGAAGACATTTGGATTTTCATAATTTATCCATAATAATTAATTGATAAGTTTGGTAAGTACTTTTTGTAATTAAAAAATGTTTATAAATAAGTCAATTCTTGAATAAAATTGATTAATGAATTTTTTAAAAGATTTAAAGAAAAATTTTCAAGAGTCGACATTTATGCCCTTAGCACCCAGCGCTCATAATCACATACATATGCTTTGTCCTTCACATATCAAACTAGTAATCTTCACCTTCTTCTCAAATGATTGAAGTTTTTAATTTTTTTTAATTAATTCATTTAAAATACTTTCTCCTCATTCAATATTTTTAACTATAATTTTTTTGTATTCATTTTTGTTTTGCGATGGTAAATTATTTTTTATTTCAAGTTTGTTAGGTTGTCAGGCCTTAGTAGTCAACTTTTTTTATTTTTTTATTGTAAAGTTTTAACCTACCAATTATTCGACGAAAGAGTTATATTAGTTATTTTTGTTTTTTTTTATATTTTGGTAGGGGTAGATAAAGGCTCCATTATAAGCTAAATCACTTGAAAAAAATTTGCCTATCATTTTTTATTTATACAAAATTTTTGATATTTTTTAAAAAATTTATTATGAAAAGAAAATCAACATATTTTAAAATAGAGTAATTTTTTGAAAAAATAAATTTAATATTTACTAAAAAACATTTTTAAAGACATAATTATTTTTATTAAAAAATATATTAAAGAATTCTTTTAAATATTTTAAAAGAAAGGAAACTTTTTATTCTAAACAATTCACCCCTTCTTTTTTAAATAATACTTCATAAAGACATATGATGTAGTTTAGGTCTATAAGAAGCGGTGAATTGTATGAATAAAAATTTACGTTTCTCACAAAAATACTGAAATAATTTTTTTAAAAGAATTTATAAATGTTTTAAGTTTATATTAAAAATATTAATTTTTTTAATAAGAGTAATTTGTATGAAAAAACATGAAATAGGAAAATTAATAAGAACTAAAATGTACAACAATGATATTTCGGTGATTTTACTTAGACAAATACATCTAATCCTATCAAAATCTGTGAAAACAATTTTATAAAAAACCATTTAGCAAAAGCCTTATTGGCTAGACCCTCATAAAAGAAACAATTTTTTACAGCTTTATAGCAAAATCAAATGATAATAGGGGAAAAGATTTGGTGACATAAAATGAAAATCAATACAACCAAAATCCTATGGTTAATGAAATGATTAAAGAGGCACAACTAACTTAAAGAAATCAATTAGAAATAGAGAAAATTAACAACTTAACTGACTTATGAAGAATGCTATAATTAAGAATGCCGCGACTAAAGGAAGTAGCTACAGTAGTGACAATTATCATGGGCTACTAATGGCTTAAAAATATTTTTCGTATTGCATAAACATTCGTCAAACAATTTTGTTCAAAACTTCTCTTATTTATAGACTTTTTCTGACCACTAAAAGCATTTATTAAACAAGAAAAAGAAGATTATTGTATTTTCTATTTTTTGAGTTGAAAAATTATTGTTTAAATGAAATATTCTAAAGGCTTAAAAAAACTAGAAGGGATGTTGCACATGAGTCACTCAATTAGAACGAACTAAGACTATTTGTTCAAGAAAATTGCATGTTGAACGAATGCGATTTGATGAGAATGTTTAGAAAAAGAATTTCATAAGAACTGTTGAATTTATCTTGATTTGTTGCCTGCATTTCTTTAGGCTTTATAAAAAAGATGGAAAAGATCAAGATCATTTGATTTTGCAATTGCATGATTAGAAAGTTCTACTTAGTCCTGTAATTTAGAAGCATGTTGTGCAAAAACAAGGTATAACTTTAGCTCCATATTATGAAAGTGAATAAAGATGTTTTGTATATAAAGCTTACATGTTTCTCAATGTCAGCTTATTTTGGATTGACTACCCCCTGGTTTGCTCGAAAGGTCATTACTCATACTGTTAGTGATGATTTACAAATTGTATATGTGGATAAGAGAGTATTGACCCATTTTAAGACCATATAAAATATTGTAGTTGTACTTACTATCACAATTACTGATGAGTTTTGGAACTTGCATTCTAGAATGCTTAACGATAGCCAGCATGTTTTAGGTACTGTAAAGTCCTTTGGTTCTTTTATTAATAATTAGTATTATTTTCATTAGCATTTATTTTTTAATTTATTATTATAATTAAATTGTACATTTTACAAAAGTTATTTAATAAATAGTAAGTTATAATAAAAAGAAAAAATGAATTCAAGATAACAAAAAAAGACTTAAATTTTTTAATACTAAAGATTTTTGAAACATTAATTTTAATAAAATTTAACTTTTGTGACTTGTGATAAATATTTCAATCAAGCTTAAAATTTTAATCAAAGTAAAATTAAAGTCCCTAAAATTTAATTCAAAGTGTATCTCTTGATAGTTCGTTACTCAAACTAAAATGGTTTTCATAAGATTTTGCTTATGCTACACTTCTTCAAGTTTTCCTATTAATACAAACATTATCCATTTAAAATTTTAAACATAACTTCAACAATTTATTAAAGTACTTAGTGTTTATTATCAATAAACAAAATACCGTGACAAGAGGTCCATAACACAATAACATTTCTATTTTGATGATAATAAAATATTTAATAAAATGAATGAAAACATAAATTATTTATAAAAGGAATATACAAATATTTAATGATGAACTTCTCTTACATGTATGTCATTACTTGATTAATGCTCTCCTTTAATTTATGATTACTTCTTTGGAATTATTTCAATTTCTATTATTTTTTATTTTTTACTATCACTTAAAGTTACTTAATATAAATTTTGTAAATTATTAATAACCCTTAAATTTTAAGAAATTTCTAGGAAATTGCTGAAGTACTTTATTTTTTAAAGAAAACCAATTTGCTCCAATTACACTTTATTGAATAGTCTAGCTCACACAATCCTTTTCAAATTGATTTATTTTAATTTTTTAGCATTCATAGAAAAAAATTATTTTTGTTATATTGTATTCTGATTGATTCAAAAATTGTAAAAAAGATTAATTATTATAATTGTTGGCATACTTTTGTGTTTGATGAATCGAACAATAAATGTTTAACATTTTATTCTAACATGCATATTCATATTGAAACAAGTTTACATGTAAAGAATAAGTGATTCATTTTTGAGTGTTCTACAAGCTTCAACAATTGAGAACATGTGCATTAGTTTTGTTAAGATTTTTTTACTATAAATATAATTTTAGCTTATTTATTTTAAGACAATTTTTTAATATTAATTTCAAATTATTTTTAGGCATCCAAATTATTCAAACATCTTGATTTATCAAATAAATAAGAATCAATTTTTTAATCTCTAAAAGTTTTTATTAGTTTAAATTTTAAACTATTCATTGATTTAAGAAACATGATATTTTCAATAATTTTTTCCTAGGTTAACATCAAACTTTTATATTTTTATAAAATTCTTTTATGTTTATTATTAAAAATAAAAGAATGAACTCAAAGATATAACTCAATAACACATCAACTTCACATAACAACAATATATCATTTGAATGAGGACATAGTGTGCAAGAGACTTAACAATTTCTACACGTAGAAATGCAGGTAAATAGACTCAAGTTCTGATCTGCGAGAGTCAAACTCTTCAATTTTCTTCCATTTTTTGTAAATAATCTTCTACTTCTTTCCACTCCAAACATAACTTGTTCAAGTGTTGAAACTCAGATGTCAACGTATTAAGGCTGGCTTTTAATCCAGCAACATATTTGGTGTGATTATTGAAAATGAAAAATGAAATTTGCAGTTGATTTTTTATTTCTTCTGGTAACACAGCCAGGTTTTTCGTCATCTTCCACCTTAGGGTTTTCTCTTCCAAACCCTAACAATTGGTATCAGAGCGTGGTTTCGTTTTTTTAATTGTTGTTTCGACATTTGCTCTAGAAGGAAGAAGCAGAGGAGCTAGGCCGCGGCAGAAGGAACAAGCAGAGGAGCCAGGCCACGGTAGAAGGAAGAAGCAGAGGAGCCAGGCCACAGTATATGGAAGAAGTAGAGAAAAGAAGTGGATCTTTAAGTCTCTCGTGCAAAGAGAAACAGGCAACGGAAACGTCGACGTAAACATACACGTGGGCAAGGAGGAGTTACAGTCAACTCTAGTAAGGGAAACAGCATCAACGTCGGCCACGACAGTGTTAACGTGAATGTAAAACCCAAGAAAGACGAAGCAGTTCGAGAAGGCTGTGCGGAGAAACCTGAGGAGAATGACGAGGTTCGAGAGCAAAAGGGAGTCGAATCCTGAAGAGAAAGTGCCGATGGGAATGAAACTGAGAGCGAACGCCAAAGAGTGAAGGACTCTTTGAGGCACGGGGAGAGTGATTTTAGCAGGAGAAAGAACGAAACAGTTTGCAAGAAGGGAAAGATTTCGAAGACACGAAGGTGGGCAGTGCAAAACAATTTGCAAGAAGAGAGAGATTTCGAAGACACAGAGGCAGGTAGCATGAACAGCAATTCTAGCAAGGCTCAAGGAAGGCTTGGAGGGAGATTGGATGGAAGAGCTGTAGGGAGCTCCCATTACAATGCAAGAAAGATGGGTAGAAAAGCGAAAGCTGGAGATGCTGCAAATCCTCTAGATTTTGCTGGTCCGAGAAGTCTTGTAGAGCTGAGAGGAGCAAGAGCTGACGCAACCAATAATATTGATTCTATCTCCTCGCTGGAGCTTGGGAGCATGAAGTCCTTGAAGGAAGCAGAGCTTCCAAGTTATGATGTTTTTGTTTTATTTTAAGGTCCAAAAACACTTAGTGTTCTGAAGCGAAAAAAGGTTGCTAGGCCTTAAAATGGAGCAATCTTGGTTGCCAGCAAAACCAGAAAAAAAGAGAATGATGTGAAATTGCATTGAAAGAGGGATGCACACAAAGGAAAGCATTCAAGGAGGCATGCACACAAAGGAAATTTCGAAAAATATGATCAGATTGGAGTTGATCAACCAATGGTCGAAACATGTGCTAAAAGAGGAAGCTTTAAATCAAGGAGATGGTGATAGAATAACTCCTGGGCAGCATGCCTTTGGAGATCAAACAGAAGCTACTGCAAAAGATGAAGAAACTCGATATTCTAATTTGATAGATGGTGGATGCGAGGCCGAGGCGTGTGTGGATTACAAGAGGAAGTATGGCATAACAGGATGCATGGATGTCAACCTCGATTAACATGGTGAAGAAGGTGACTTCACCAAAACGATCAACCCCATTTACTCTTAGGATTCAAATTGTGCTAAGATTCCAGGAGTTCAGTTAGGATTAGCTTATTGGGACTGAAGATCATACAACAGATGTTTTGACTAAAGTTAGATGTAGTGAAGTTTGAATCAAAGGGGAGTGATAGAGTTTGATTCAAAAAAAATTTGTATTATTTTAGCTAGGTTAGTGCGTTACTAGGTTGGCGTATTTAATGGGTTACTAGGTTAGTTAGTTGGCGTATTTAGTGGTATAGTGGACATGTTTGTTAGGCAGTGTTTAGGCTTTTTAAGTGTGTAATTTGGTGTGATTAACGAAAATGAAAAATTTGTAGTTTTTCTTTTCTCTGGTTAAGCAAACCAGTATTTCCATCGTCTTCATCCTTGTGCTGTTTTTGCTAAGGAAAGCATAAGTGCCCGCAGTCCCAGACCAGGAGATAAATTGAGTGAGGTGTGGAGCGATCCTAGCCCAAGTGATAGAGTAACCCATCTCTCGTTCTCTGTGCTCACTCTACTTGCTAAGGAAAGCATGCAAACTAAGCCCCTCTTGAGTTTGCTAATTGGGGCTCCTCTGGGGATCATTAGCATACACTTTGGTTGCCTATTATGTGTTTAGCATAAGGAAACTAACTTCAATGGATTGAAAAATAAAAAACAAACAAACCAAAAAGAGTGTGAGGTCACAAAGGTACTCGCGCACCTCGTTCTATTTGACTATATCTTAGAATAAAATCTTTTATTTATATTTTTGATGTTATATTATTGTATCGTAAAGAAGTTCCCAAAAATAAATACCTCAGAGGGGGGACCCCATACTGACTCACTTGGTTTGTTTTGTTGAACACATTGTGCTGTGGAGATAGAGAAATCTTCATCGAATCAGTGCAAAATTATTTTTCGCACCATTTCAGCCCATGGTTGATGGAGCCTTCTAGAAGCATGACATAGTAGTTGAATGCGCTTTCTTTTAGCATACTGATGAACAAGCTGATTCTGAAGGCAACTTCGTGGGCTATATCCTCCCTATGAAAATATACCCGAAGAATACCTAGAATATATGATATCTGCTGATGTACTTCATCGCATGACTTATAAGTATTCTTTGAATTCATATCAATCTTATTAGCACTGTCGCGTCATATCGCTGCATTCTTTATAGTGGGAACTTCCTGAATCAACAGGTTGGTAGTTCATGTAATACATGATATCCTACCACTCACCATCCTTCTCTTCTTTGAGAAGAGAAGGGGAACTTCACTTGATAATTGAGTGGAGCCGGGTTTGACAATTAAACATGGAGGTCCTCATTGGTTAACTAGGCAAGATTCTGGGAAACTTTTTTGGAGAACTTTTGATCAAGTTGGGCTCTAAAAGGGTTCAATTAGATCAACAAGTGAGAGGTTTATAGAATAAGAAGTTCAGCAAGGGCTAGAAGATTGATAGAAGATCCTGATCAACGTCAATGTTCTGCTCAAATCTATAGGTTGACTTGTTGGATTGCATTGCTTTCTGTCGTCTGTCTTTCCTGGCCCGAGGTCTGGTCACATGTGGGTCTTCGTGTAATTGCACCTCAGGACAATTTTGAAGGGCATTCACATTAAGCGTCATGGTATTATGAAAGTCGAGTTGTTAGGGTTTGATCACAACTAATATGATGACCAGAAGTTCTTAGTGGTGGATGAGAAGTACCTTACCATTTTGCACCCTTGTTTCAAGTGGTTGTGAAATTCAATGATTAGACATGCTTAAAGAGAATCTAACCTTCTAATATATGATACTAGACCTTCTAGCGATGTCAAAAGGTGGGCTTAGTGAATCCAAAAAAGTGAGGCTTTACTTGACGAGTGGACCTTAGTGACCTGATTATTCGACCCTACAATAAGCTGAGTTTCCTTGCTTTCTTATCTCACAGTAGTTGAAAAAAATTTAAAAGTCATAGTAACAGAATAATAGTTCCATTATCCACCTTTAGAGACATTTTGGAAAGAGGGTTCCCTTTCACACATCTTGGTCGAGCAAGAAATAAGTGCTTTGTTGATTGAAGGTGGTCTCTTCTCTACTCCTAGACATAGGATAGAGCATCACCTCGCATCCATAGTCTTCTTTGCATTTTATGAATCTTCTGTCTCGTCAACTTTTCTCCCATCCTTGTTCCTATACTCTTCTAGCCCTGGTTGATTTCTCTGTCACTTAACAAAGCTGTAGAAACTTGTTCTTCGTTGGTGGAATACCAGGCAGTTTGAAATCCTTTTGAATGATATTGAAGAGGAAAATGTTCTAGAAAAATGGATGGAATTCGAAGAACTCTTCTTGTTGGACGAGACGATAATGGACAACTTGGAGACATATATACAAAGGCTTCATATAAAAATGCACAATGAAATGATACAATTGGTCGAAAGACACAATGAATCTCATTTCCATATCATTTTGCATTTCTCTACCTATCTAATCTGTTTTAACATTTTCAAAGGAATTTTCATATAACTTCAATGACACAATCAAAGCTTTTTTGATTCTTTTCATTGTTGATTTATGTTTTCGATTTCACTCGACCCACGGTTCAGATTTAATGATTTGTTCAATCTGCAATTTTTTTTTATTTACTCAAATACATATCCCATTTTTGCACAACAGGGTTACAAAAATCCCCGAGAAGCAACTGGTTCAATTGTATGTGCCAATTACCATTTAGCTCTATGAGCTAGTGGATATTGAAGTTCCACAAGCTGTACTTCTTGATACTATATTTGAATCAATTTTTTGTATTCCTTATGATGTGCAACTGAAAAAAAAAACTTGCTAATGGTAAAAAAGCATCTTTGATGTAGGAGCTATCCTTATTATACCCGAGCGATAAGCGATTCAAATTAGCCCCTACCCCCACCCCCCGAGAAGCAACTGGTTCAATTTTTTGTGCCAATTGCCATTTAGCTGATAATGTAGTGGTCATTGAAGTTCCACAAGCTGTGCTTCTTGATACTGTATTTGAAGAGAATTTTTGTGTTCCTTATGATATGTAATTGAAAAAAAACTTGCTAACGGTAAAAGAGGATTTTTGAATGTAGGAGCTGTCTTTATTATACCCAAGTGATTCGAATTTGCCCCTTACACCCCCGCCCCCCACCCCCACATTGTATTTCTCTAAAATGAAAGAAAAGATGGTCAATCTTTCTTTTCAGCGTTATCATCCTAATCACCAAAATCTTCCAGCGATAGGTCTTGTTCCTGGTAAGAAATATAGTGAAATTGTCTTCACCATTCTTTTGCCTGACCCTACTACGAAACAAGATGCTCACATAAGAAAATATCCCATATATGTAGGTGGGAATAGAGGAAGGGGTCAGATTTATCTTGATGGTACAAGAGTAACAACATAGTTTCTAATGCTACATCGGCCGGTATAGTTAGTCGAATAGTATGTCAAGAAAAAAGAGGATATGTAATAACCATAGTGGATGCAGAAAATGGGCGTCAGGTGGTATATGTTGGTAGAAGTGAAAAGTGTTGAATTCTTGTCGATCGATAGAATTATGTATGATTCCAAACAACCAAAAACTTTGAACAATACAGTAATCCTTATGCCGAATTCTTGTCGATCAGTAGATGTAGTGTTACATGTAGAAAAACAGCCGATCAGGATAATTGTAGGAATCAAGTTCATGAGTGAGAGTAGGCAGATCAGCCACGAGGCTATGAGGAAGTTCATATTACTAAGTCATGTTTACAAAAGAGCGGGGATTCACGCCCTGGTAGAATTCCACTTTGTTTCTTGTGTTTGGCCAGCAAGGGAGGAGCACTCTGGAAAGCTGATTAATTATAAGACATTCACTTGGAAGAAGTTCCCTAAAGGTCTTTCCCTATAAGGGCCCCTCCCTGTACCAAAAGTCACTTATGAATTGGACACCTCTCTCAAACACTATGGTCTTCGGTAAGCAATGATGCTTCACTATTCTCTTATCTCATTCAAGAAATTAGTGGCCATAAGAGAAGCATCACTTACTTTTTGACATGAAGTCAGATGGACCATCTTTGAAAATCTATCAACAACAAACATTATACTACTGATTCCCTTGGCTATGCAGGGTAAGCCTAACACAAGGTCAATACTGACATCTTACAACGTCTTCATGGGAATTGGTAGAGGTGTGTATAAGTCGGTGTTTTGCTTTCTTTTCCTCCCTTCATCTTTTGACAAACCCGACATGTCCCTACATCTTTGCTTTGGTTACTTCTCTCTTTATATAAGGCCAGCAAAAATGGTTTTCCACCATGGTAATCAGTTTAAAGAAAGAAGTAGTCCATAGGATTTCCCAAATCCTTCGTTCAAAGAATGTGAAATCAAAGTCGCCCCAAATAGAGCGGGATGTTGGTTCCAATCCAAATCATATTCATCACGAGCACATTACTTAGAGTACGAAACATCGATGTAAAAGATTGAGGGATAAGTGAATCCTAGGTATGTCTTCCATACTTTTCAGTATGATTGCTTCCTATTCTAGTGTGTTAGATTCTCTTCAAGCGTTTGGGCTGTCGTACATAAAAAAGTAACCCAGAGTGGGCCCCCCAGGAGGGGAGGCCCCAGCCCCCTTTGTTCTTTTCATGTATCAAAGCTCAGTCGGAACAACGGGAATTGACTCAACAACTGATCATCAAATCACCCGTCAGGCCTTTGCTACTCTCCTATAGGATTGAACAAGAGACTAACAAAGACCTCCTTGAGTAGCAGCTACATGACAGTAAGCTGATTCGAAGTTTGTAACTTGAGTATGCATTGATGAAGAAATGTTGACATTGTCAGGATCCATCTCACCGGGTAAATGATTCGAGGAAGGAAGAAAGAAGAGAAGAGCAAAGTTCAAAAGTGGACTGTCCACTCGAGGAATTCATGCTTTAATGGCCAAAGCATAGATATAAATCTAATCTATCCCACTTCATGTAGAGTATGGGGTTCTATAACTTGTGACTCTAAAAGCTCCACTGAGGTTGTGTACAACAAACTGAACCACACAAGTATGTGTGCACTGCCTACAGTAATAAACTATGAAGAGAGTCCTGCTGCTTTTCCCATTACTAATAGAAGTTGTAGTTCTTTGGGCCTCTTTCTTGCCTTTCCCTACTTTTTGATTAGGCTTTGCTTTGGCTTGATTTCATCTAGAATTTCCAAAGCTCATTAAAAGGTCTTCTGTCAAATAAGATTCATCGTTGTGATGGATTTTTCACATCTCACAAAGAGGGAAAAGTAACCACTAAAAAATGGGGGGCCCTTCCTATTTGTATCATAAAGATAGCTCAATTTCACATTGCATATCTTGTTGCAGCCTTTCAAGAGCTTTCCACCTAGGATCAATGAATAGTTAGGTTGTGTTACATGCTCATATCCACATTGCAAAGTGATCATGCTAATCCAATCCAATTATAATCTAATCAAAATGAAATATGGACATACAAAAATTATAAAGCATTGATAGTAGCCTTTTGACTTCATTAAGCCCATCCATCACATCAAGAGAAAGAAATGAAATAAGTGAACTCCTAAGAGGCTTGTCTCATTGATATCATTTTGTATTGTAATTTTTCCAATTCAAAGATGGAAGTCAGAAAATAGATAGAGGATGAAAGAAAACTTGTAAAATAGTTCAATTCTATTTCTTTGTAGCTCTTAGATGGCATATGAGCCAAGACTCAGGCAAGATTCCCAAGAAACCTTTTAGAGATTCAAAGATTCTCATGTTCTAACTGCATATATATTTCCAATTGACTAGAACCCCTCATTTTGGATTTGGGGTAACCACTTCCCGATCATCATCGTCGTCATGGAGATCAGAGTCCTCCTGTGTAGATTTTGATATGTGCTATTGACGACTACCAACCCCCACTCTATTTCTTCTAAGTCATCAAGGATGATCCAATCTTTGGAGTCCAGAGGATTAATCTCTTTGGTGAGTATGGAGGAGGCTGGTTGTCGTGCTCCAAACCTTATATACACTATGTTGGTAGTTATTTGTCTTATGAGCGATTCGCAATCTATATTGTTGGCCTATTTGATTTAAGCTGATGGCCTGGTACAAAAAAAGATTGATCAAAGCAAGAAAATAGCTATCTAGCTTCTACAATCCAAAAATCATTGTTAGCTTGCTTGCTAATGCTCTCCGAGCACTATGGTGGGACATGAATCGATCATGAATGAGAATGGACTTCTTCATAATGTCGTACATAATATATAGGAGTCACAGTCCCTCTTTTCGACTAAACGAAGGGAATGTGAACTCCATTCTGGGGCTTGGCTTGACCTGAGGCCCACTATAGGAAAAAGACCTCTGGGGTGACTCAGAATTAATAAGGATGGGTAAGATAGAGAGGTGAGGTTACTAGCTTAGTCATTTCTTTAATCGAAAAGGTTGGCTAAGTGCTCTATCTTTCTCATAAGGGGTAGGGCCAATTAAGAGTGAGTTATTCTTTCATTTCTTTGATAAAGAGCTTTTCATAGTGAGATCATGATCGCCTACTAGTGGAGAAAGCTGACCACAAGATAGAGCCAACCCCTCTCTCATTTGTCCACTTGTGTACCCAACCATTGTCATGTGAATGGTGTTATTCTGTACATCAAAGAATAGAATCTATAAGATAATAAAAATAGTAGTAGAGAGAACTAAAGGATAGAGAGAGTATGTTTTCGTGGCACTAAAACTTAAAGAAGCACGGGAAGAACATAGCTTTAGGCATACGAATGAAAATGATCGGAATGATTGGAGTGTGTTTTGCTTATTCAATCTTTTGAGTGACTAGGATGTTAGGGAGATCGTATTGAGTCATGTAATAGAGAGGAAATCAAGCCAAGAGGAAGTTGGCCTATGTAGAGAGGGACCTTGAGGTGTTAAGACCACCTTCTATGCTAAATAGGATCCACTCATTTATCTAATAAGGAGCAGGTAGGGTTGGAAGGGAATCCCATTTTGATTAACTCAAGTCACAGGGGTGGGGATCCTCAGTCAAGGGGCAAAGCAGGTTTCAAGCTTGAACCAGTTCATGTCAACATGCTTTCGAGCCAGTAGCTTTCTTTTTTGCTAACAAACAGACCAGCGGATGAGTGTCGATTCATTGATTGAGAATTGAGAACTAAAAGGTGGAACATGGATCTATAAGGGGAGAAGAAAATCTAGAATTTCTTAATTAGACAACTCACATTTTGTGGAAGGGAATGGCCAGCTTTCAAAGGCATAAATCACTCTATTTGGCCTGTTCATATGTTCCTTCCTTTTGTATTTGAGAGTTTCCCCCAAAGGCCATTAGGAGAAGTGGGATCAGGGTAGAAGGGCTCGATCAAATACTAGTCTTAGTGAAGGAGTGTATCTACAAGCAATAACAATGCACCAACCTTTCCATAAGGCCAAACTAAGAAAATCAACAACCATAAGTGGCCCCTGTACCAAACCAGGGGATAAATTGACAAAGGTGCAGAGTGATCCTAGCCCAAGTGATAGAGCAACCCATCTCTCATTCTCTATGCTCACTCTGCTTGCTAAGGAAAGCATGCGAACTAAGCCGCCCTTGAGTTTGCCAATTGGAGCCACCTCTAAGGATCATTAGCATACACTTTCCTTACTATTTTGTGTTTAGCATAAGGACACTATCTTCAATGGATTGAAAAAATAAAAAACAAACAAACCAAAAAGAGTACGAGGTCACAAAGGTACTCATGCACCTCATCGTATTTGATTATTTCTTAGAATAGAATCTTCTATTTATATTATTGATATTATATTATAGTATCGTAAAGAAGTTCCCAAAAATAAATACCCCAGAGGGGGACCCCATGCTGCCTCGCTTGGTTTGTTTTGTTGAACACATTGGGCTGCAGAGATAGACTAATCTTCATCGAATCAGTGCAAAACTCTTTTTTGCTCCATTTCAACCCATGGTTCATGGAGCCTTCTAGAAGCATGACATAGCAGTTGAATGCACTTTCTTTTAGTGTACTGATGGACAAGCTGATTCTAAAGGCATCTTCATGGGGTATATCCTCCCTATGAAAATATATATACATAGAATATATGACATCCACTGATGTACTTCATCGCCACGACGTATACCTATTCTTTGAATTCATATGAATCCTATGTGGCACTCTCACGTCATATGGCTCCATTCTTTGTAGTGGGAACATCCTGAATCAACAGGTTGGTAATTCATGTAATACATGATATCTTACCACTCGCAATCCTTCTCTTCTTTGAGAAGACAAGGGGAACTTCACTTGACAATTGAGGGGAGCCGGGTTTGAGGATTACACTTGGGGCCCCCACTGGTTAATTAGACAGGATTCTATGAATCTTTTTTGGAGAACTTTTGAATCAGGTTGGGCTCTCACAAAGTTCAATCAAATCAACTAGTGAGATGATTATAGAATAAGCAGTTCAGCAAGGGCCAAAAGATTGATAGAAGGACCTAGTCAAAGTCACTGTTGTGTTCAACTCTGCAGGTTGACTTGTCGGAAGGGATTGCCATCTGTCGTCTGTCTTTCCTAGCCTGAGATCTTGTCACACGTGGGTCTTCGTGTAATTGCACCTCAGGGCAATTTCAAAGGGCATTCACATTAAGCAAAATTGTATTATGCAGGTCGAGTTGTTACGGTGAAGTTCATCACAGCTAATCTGATGACAGAAGTTTTTAGTGGTGGACTTGAAGTACCTTAGCTTTTTGTACCCTAGTCTCAAGTGGCTGTGAAATTGGTTGATTGGACATGCTTATAGAGAATCTAACCTTCTAATTTATGATACTAGACCTTCTAGTGATGTCAAAAGGTAGGTTTAGTGAATTCGAAAAAGTGAGGCTTCACTTAACGAGTAGACCTTAGTGACCCAATTATTCAGACCTACAAAAAGCTGAGTTTCCTTGCTTTCATTCATCACAATAGTTGAAAAAATTTAAAGTCAAAGTAGCAGAATAGTAGTACAATTATCCACCTTTAGAGACATTTTGGAAGATGGTTCCCTTTCACACATCTTGGTCGAGCAAGAAATAAGTGCTTATTGGATTGAAGGTGGTCTCTTCTTTACTCCTAGACATAGAATAGAGGATACTTTGCATCCATAGTCTTTGCATTTTATGCATCTTCTGTCTCTTCTTCCCAATTCAAGGAGCCAAGGAGCTAGAGTTCTCCCTCGAAAGTGGCTTTCTAGGAGGAAAGTGAGCTTCATTCAATGGAATGCATTGTTGGTTAGACTCAAGGGGTCCAGTTTCTCGATGAAGAAACAGGAGCTAGTCCCTTATTCAGTACGATCAAAGAATTCATATTAGGATTCAAAGTTTGATGGATAGAACACAACTCTTGAAGCTATAACAATAAAGCTGATGCACTGGTTAGTCTAACAGCTACTATAGCCCTCAACCCATTTGAGACCATGTACATTTGCATTGATGGATAAAGGCTTCTACCATCTTTACCAAAAGGAAATCCTATTTACACAAAAACACAACAATAAGGACAAAGAGATGAAGATCATTGTTTTTAGCTAAACTCAAGTGGCACTGAAGCCTTAGAAGTGACTGTAGAAAAAGGATTGTTGACAACAATTGCTTTGATATCTAAACTAGTGTAGGGGATTCTATATAAGAAGGTGCCCACTACAAACCAATTTAGACGTCGAGCTGTACAAGACTCTTATGAGAACAGCGTCCTTTATAGGACTGCCTTCTACGGATTCCTCTTCAGACGCTTGTCCAATCAAGAATCTAAAGAAGCTTTAGAGGATGCTTATGTTGGTGTTTGTGGTGCATACCAGTCAGAGAAAAAGTTCTACCATCATTGAGGTGACTAAGGTAATACTGGTCCACCATGTCAAAAGACTCGATATATTTCTCCAAGAGATGCAACATTTGTAAGATAAATGCAATCTTCATTCGACAACCATCAGAAACCTTGACACCTGTCGATAATGTCTTGCCTAAGGTTTGGGGCAAATATGTGATTGGCCACATCCAGCCTCCTGCATCTAAGAGGTATATGTATATTCTGGCTACCACAGATTCTTTTTCAAGTGGGTAGAGGCCACACCATTGAAATGATTAAAGGGAAATGATGTGGATAAAAAATCATCTGATCTATCGGTTTGAAGTCTGGCTCACCTGATCTCCGATAATGGATTGGAACACCATTGAAAAATCAACAAATAGATTGACTTTGTAGAAAGTTTCAGATGCAAGATTATTTCTCCACACCTTCAAAGCTACGGCTAATTGGCATGAAGAGGCTGTCAGTAAATAAGACGCTGTGTAAGCTTCTCATTCTAATCACTCTTATTCTTAGAAACGATCTTCATGAGAAATTTCTCGAAGGACCACGGGCATACCATATGCCTTATTCCTTGACATTGGTTGAAAAGTAGTCCTCCTACTGGAAATCCAAATCCCCACCCTTAGAGTGGCAATTCAAGAAGGTTTTATCGAGTACCAGAGAGTGCAACTTATACTCTAAGAACTGGATGCTCTTGAGAAGAAATGATTGAGATCTTCACAAAGGCTTGAAATCTACTAGGCAAGTTTTATCAAGAGCCTTCTATCAAAGGATTCAGAGATGATCTTTCAAGTCGAGAGACCTAGTGCTAGTTGTAATCAGGCTTATGAATGTGACCCAGATGCAACACATTCAAACACTAGTAGGAAGGACCATTTCTGATTTAGGAGATGTCTTCTACTCAAGAAAAAGAAGTGTCCCCTGAATGCAACTATGTTCTCACACCAATCATGCTCAATATTGGAAGAGGTATTACTCAGTTCAGGGACAATCCCATCCTGTTACTCATATTTCATTATGTGGGAAGGAAGTTTGTTTCATTACTTTCTTTACATAGGGGGCAAACCTTGGCCTCAAAGCCAAAAGTGAATCCCATGACATATTCAAGTTTGGCGAAGTAAACTATCATCAGCATTTTCAGATTGGGGGAAGGAAACACGCCAATCTCATCAACAACACCACGTTCAATTTCCTTGCCCACCAATCATTTTTGAGAGGCTATTGTAGGCTACTTCAAGCACTTTAAGTCAGGGGGCCCCCTCTGGGAACTATATTAATAGCAACAATTGCTACAAGGGTTCACAGGTACTCTTCATAGAAATTGAACGGGTAGAAACATGTAATGTGTTGTATCAATTGACAGATGACAATCAAAAATATGCAAATATGTTTCTAATTATCAAAGCCTACATAATTCCTACTAAAAAAGAAATAGAGGTTACCAACATTATGGACCTTAGAAATAATAGGATGATGACACAGCTTGGCCAAGATATCCTGACTCCCAATGTCATCACTGCCATTAACTACGACTCTACAATTATGCAAGGTAATGTGAAGATTTGATGCAGAGGTAGCAGTCCTAGCAAGGACTTCTCTAGAAGCTGTCCTCTTTGGCCTCCAATGATTCAAGACAAAGGCATGCCTCTGCATGCTCGTGCTCTACCAACACAAGCTCTCACTCAATTCTGTTCATCGTCTCCACACAATATGAGACTCTGAACAACGTGCTGTTTGGAGCTCCTCCTTAGCATGTGTCACGAACCTATAGTGGGCTGCCATACCAATGTCGCATCAACCTCTCCATGTAGTTAGTCACGTCACCAAGCTCATCAGGTAGGTCACCCAGTAATGTTGACACTTAGGTGATGGTCCTCCTAGCCTTGGGCGTGAAAGCAAGAACATGGAGGGGGACAACAAGTCCCTATTGCTTATCAGCTTGTCTACTATAGATTGTAGGACCTGGGAGACATATAGACAAGCACTGGGTACAAACTCAGAGATGCGAGTCTCCATTATGATTCTTGCTCAATGTACTAACTTAATAGGTTAATCTAGAACTACAGCTTTCAAGGAGGAAGTAATGTAACAATAAGGATGGCTACCTACCAAGAACTTGTTTGGTGCTCAAAAGTCAAAAACCCCATCTCTTCCACCCCTATCATTAAAAATTTAAAAATCTAATTGGTTGGAAAGAATTGGATGGTTGAATGATGGGATATGAAGCTATGCGTGGTTGATTCACAATCCACTTTTTTATCCACTTGGCTACATCTGCTCTTACTCCCACGCACTAGTTTCAGTCTCTATCTATGATCAGACTTTTTCTAAACCCTCCCTATGTCTACTACTAAAGATCAACTTTTCCAATAATTATTGCTAATTTTTTGGAAGTACAAAAGGTAAAGCTTCTCCTTGCTTTTTGTAGCTTTTAGAAGACCTTCAAAAAAAGAGGATGGGCTGTTCCATTCATGAATTGAAGACCACTATTCTAAAGTTCAGAATCATGGTCCTTAGAAGGGAGCCCTATGGGGTATTATGTAACAATGACACAACTATACTATGAAATGAAACATATGAAATGAAGGGAACTAGAATTAGTTGCCATTACAATTTAATGAAAGTGACCCGGAGTTAGGGCACCGATCATGTCAAAGCATTCTACCGAGCAAATTACATCAGTTGGTCCTAAGTTGGCTAGTGATCCAGAAAAGGTCGTTGAACAGAGTGTTGAAGGAACACAACCTACCAAACGCGTTTTGGGGTCCCGTGGGTCAAGAAGTCTCAGAGACGGCTCAGTCATAGTCTAATCGATTGAAATCGCAAAAAGTGAGCCGGCCTTCAAGCGATGGTGAATTCATAATCGAATGTCCCCCTTTTGATGTTTTTGATTCCTGACTTTTGCTACCAAAGCAAAGGGGATGAGTAGGGAATAGAAATGCATGAATGGTATAAAAAGAAGCTTTTCTTCAATTTCTTAGAATGAATATTTGCACTAGTCCAAAGGGAGTTCAGTTTGAGAGGGAGTTAGCTCAGTGATGAAGGAAGAAGAAGAAGAAGAAGAAGTGGAAGATGATGAAGAAGAAGAAAATGATGACAAAGAAGAAGAAGAAGAAGAGAGAGACGAAGAAGAATAAGAAGAAGAGGAAGAATAGGAGAAATAAAAGGAGAAGAATAGAAGAAAAACTTAGAAGAAGAATAACAAGAAGAAGAAAAACAAAAAGAAGAAGAATAAGAAGAAGAAGAAGAAGAAATTGAAGAAGAAGAAGAAGAAGAGAAGAAGAAGGAGGAAGACAAGAAGAAGAAGAATAAGAAGAAGAAGAAGAAGAAGAAGAAGAAGAAATAGAATAAGAAAAAGAAGAAGAAGAACAAGAAGAAGAAGAGGAAGAAGAAGAACAAGAAGAAGAGGAGGAAGAAGAAGGAGAAGGGAAGAAGAAGTAAAAGAAGAAGAAGAAAAAGAACTAGAAGAAGAAGATGAAGAAGAAGAAGAAGAAGAGGAGGAAGAGGAAGAAGAAGTAGAAGAAGAAGAAGAAAAAGAAGTAGGAGAAGAAGATGAAGAAGAAGAAGAAGAAGAGGAGAAAGAGGAAGAAGAAGAAGAAGAAGGAGAAGAGGAAGATGAGCAAGAAAAGGAGGAAGAAAAAAGACAATGACGAAGAAGAAGAAGAAGATGAAGAAAAAGAAGAATAGGAAGAAGAGAGAAGAGGAGCAAGAAAACAAGAATAGCAAGAAGATATGAATTAGGGATTAGGGATTAGGGGTTAGGGATTAAATTAGAGTTTAGGGATTAAGTGGGGAGAGATTTAGAATTAGTGATTAGACAGTATGGATTATAGATTAGGGAAGTGGGATTAGGGAATAGGCATTAAGTATTAGGGATTAAGGGTTAGGGATTAGGGTGGGAATGATTAGGTATTAGTAATGAGGAATTATGGATTAGGGCTTAATGAATTGGGATTAAGGATTAAGGATTAGGTATTATTTAGTAGTAATAAGGGATTAGGGTGTTGAGATTAAGGAATAAGGAATAGGGATTAGGTGTTAGGAATTTTAGATTAGGGATTACTGATTAGGCATAAGAGATTAGTGAATAAAGATTAAGGATTTTATATGGGGTAGGGATTTAGGTTTAGGGAAAAGAAAGAGGAAGAAGAAGAAGAAGAAGAAGAAGAAGAAGAAGAAAAAGGTGAAGAAGAAGAAGAAGAAGAAGAAGAAGAAGGAGAAGAACAAGAAGAAGAAAGTGAAGAACAAGAAGAAGAAGAAGAAGAAGAAAAATTATGTTAGATGAAGAAGGAGAAGAAGAAGAAAATGAAGAAACAAGATGATGAAGAAGAAGAAGAACAAGAAGAAGAAGACAAGGAAGAAGAAGAGGAAGAAGAGGATGAAGGAGAAGAAGAAGAAGAGTTGGAAGAAGAAGAAGAAGAAGAAGAAGAATGTTGCGAAGAAGAAGAAGAAGAAGAGAAGAAGAAGAAGAAGAAGAAGAAGAAGAAGAAGAAGAAGAAAAAGAAGAAGTGAAGAAGAAGAAGAAGAAGAAGAAGAAGTAGAAGAAGAAGAAAAAGAAGAAAAGGAAGAAGGGGAAGAAGAAGAAGAGGAAGAAGTAGAAGTAGTGGAAGAAGAAGAAGTAAAAGAAGAAGAAGAAGAAGAAGAAGGAGAAGAAGAACAAGAAGAGGAAGAAGAAGAACAAGAAGAGGAAGAAGAAGAAGAAAAGGAAGAAGAAGAAGAAGAAGAGGAAGAAGAAGATGAGAAAGAAGAAGAACAATAAAAAGAAGAGGAAGAAGAAGACAAAGAAGAAAAAGAGGAAGATGAAGAAGAGGAAGAAGAAGTAGAAAAAGAGGAAGAAGAAGAGGAAGAAGAAGAATAAGAAGCAGCATAAGAAGAAGAGGAAGAAGAGAAAGAATAGAAAGATGAAGAAGAAGAAGAAGAAGAAGATGTGGAAGTAGAAGAGGAGAAAGAAGACAAAGAACAGGAACAAGAAATAGAAGAAGAAGAAGATGATTAAGTAGTAGAATAAGAATAAGAAGAAGTAGAAGAAGAAGAAGAAGAAAAAGAAGAAGGAGAAGAACGCGAAGAAGAAGAACAATAAGAAGAAGAAGGAGAAGAAGAAGAAGAAGAAGAAGAAGAAGAAGAAGAAGAAGAGAAAGAAGATGAAGAAGAAGAAGAAGAGAAAAAGAAGAGGTGGAGAAAGAAGAAGAAGAAGGGGAAGAAGAAGAAAAAGAAGAAGAAAAAAAGAAGACTAAGGGGAAGAAGAAGAAGTGGAAGAAAAGGAAAAATAAGAAGTCAAAGAAGAAGAAGGGGAGGAAGAAGAATAAGAAAAAGTTGAAGAGGAAAAAGAAGATGAAGAACTAGAAGAAGAAGAAGAAGAAGAGGAAGAAGATCAAGAAGGAGAAGAAGAAGAAGAAGAAGAAGAAGAAGAAGGAGAATAAGAAGATCAAGTAGTAGAATAAGAAGAAGAAGAAGAAAAAAAGAAGAAGAAGAGGAAGAAAAAGAAGAAGACGGAGAAGATGGAGAAGAAGAAGAACAAGAAGAAGAAAAAGAAGAAGAAGAAGAAGAAGAAGAAGAAGAAGAAGAAGAATAAGAAGAAGAATAAGAAGAAGCTAAAGAGGAAGAAAAGGAAAAAGAAGAAGTCAAAGAAGAAGAAGAGGAGGAACGAAAATAAGAAAAAGATGAAGAGGAAAAAGAAGAGGAAGTAGAGGAAGATGAAGAAGAAGATGTAGTAGAAGAAGAAGAGGAAGAAGAAGTAGGGGAAGAAGATGAAGAGGAAGAAGAAGAAGAAGAAGCGATAGAAGAAGAAGAGGAAGAAGAAAAAAAAAAGATGAGGAAGAAGAAGAAGAGGATGAAGGGAAGAATTATAGGAAGAAGAAGAAGAGGAAGAACAAGAAGTAGAAGAAGAAGTAAAAGAAGAAGAAGATGAACTAGAAAAAGAAGAAGAAGAAGAAGAAGAAGAAGAAGAAGAACAAGTAGAAGAAGAAAACAAAGGAAGATAAGAAGAAGAAGAAGAAGAAGAAAAAGAAAAGGAAGAAGAAAGAAGAAGAAGATGAAGAGAGATGAAGAAAGAAAAAGAAAGAAGAAAGAAGAAAGAAGGAAAATGGAAGAAGAAAGAAAGAAGAAAGTAGAATGAAAAAGGAAGAAGGATGAAGGAAGATGGAAGAAGGAAGGAGCATTGAGGAAGGAGGAAGGAGGAAGGTGGACGAAAGTGCGAAAAAGAAAGAACAAAAAAGAAAAAAAGAAAGAAGAAGAATAAAGAAAAAATGAAGAAGAAGAATAAGAAAAAGAAGAAAGAAAAGAAGAAGAAGAAGAAGAATGAATGAATAACAAAAAGAAGAGAAAAATAAGAGGAATTTGAGACAAAGCAAGAAAGAATAAGGAATAAGAAGAAAGAAGTAGGAAGAAGTAGAAAGAAGAAGAAAGAATAAAGAAGAAAGAAGAAAGAAGAAAGAAGAAGGAAGAAGGAAGAAAGAATTAGGAAGAAGAAAAATTTAGGAAGAAGAAAGAAGGAACAAGGAAGAAGAAAGAATGAGGAAAGAAGAAAAAGGAAGAAGAAAGAAGGGAGAAGGAGGAAGGGGGAAGGAAGAAAGAAAAAGAAAGATTGAAGAAGTAGGAAGAAAGAAGAAAGGAGAGGGAGAGGGAGAGGGAAAGGACAAGGACAAGGATAAGGGGTTGGAGGAGAAGGAGAAGAAGTGGGAGACAGAGAAAGAGAAGGAGAAGTAGTAGGAGGAGGAGGAGTAGGAAGAGGAAGAGGAGGAGGAAGAAGAGGATGAGGAGGAGAAGGCAAAGGAGATGCAAAAGAGAAGCAGAAGAAGAAGAAGAAGAAAGAGAGAGTGGAAAAGGACATGGAGAAGGAGAAGGAGGAGAAGGAGAAGGAGAAGGAGAAGAAAGAGAAGGAGATGGAGAAGAAAAAGAAGTAAAAGAAGAAGAAGAAGAAGAAGAGGAAGAAAAAGAATTAAAAGAAGAAAAGGAGGAAGAAGAGGAAGAAAACATGAAAAAAAATGAAGAAGTGTGTTAGAAGAAGGAAGAAGGATGAAGGAAGAAGCAAGACAGAAGAAATAAGAAGGATGAATGAAGAAGAAGAAGAAGAAAAAGAAGAGGAAGAAGATGAAGAAAAAGAGAAAGTAGAAAAAGTGGAAGAAGGGGAAGAGGAAGAGGACGAGGAAAAAGAAAAAGGAAGATGGACGAAAGTAGAAGGAAGAAGGAAGAAGGAAGCAAGAAGAAAGAAGAAAGAAGGAAGAACGAAGAAGGAAGAAGAAATGAGAAAGGAGAAAGGAGAAACAAGAAAGAAGAAATAAAATAATAATAATAATAACAATAATAAGAAGAAGAAGAACAAGAAAGAGTAGGAGAAGGAGAAGGAGAAGGACAAGCAGTAAATGGAGTAGAGGTGAAGGAGACAGAGAAGGAGGAGGAGAAGGAGAAGAAGAATGAGAAGAAGAAGAAGAATAAGAAGAAGAAGATGATGAAGAGGAAGAGGAAGAAGTGGAAGAAGATGTCGAAGAGGAAGAACAAGAATGAGAACAAGTACAAGAAGAAGGAGAAGAAGTCGTATAAGAAGAAGAAGAAGAAGAAGTTGATGATGATGATGAAAAAGAAGAAGAATTAGTAGTAGAAGAAGATGAAATAGATGAAAAAGAAGAATTAGAAGAATAAGAAGAAGTAGAAGAACAAAAAGAAGCAAAAGTAGATGAAGAAGAAGAAGAAGAAGATGTAGAAGTAGTAGAAGAAGCAGAAGAAAAAGTTGAAGAAAAAGAAGAACAAGAAGAAGAAGAAGACGAGGAAAAAGATGAAGAGGAAGAAGAAGAAGAAAAAGAAGAAGAAGAAGAAGATGAAGAAGAAGAAGAAGAAGAGGAAGAACAAGAAGAAGAAGGAGATGAAGAAGAAGAAGAAGAAAAAGAAGAAGGAGAAGAATAAGGAAAAAAAGAAGTAGAAGAAGAAGAAAAAGAAGAAGAAAATGAAGAGGAGGAGGAGGAAGAAGAAGAAGAATAAAAAGAAGAAGAAGAAGAAAAAGAATATAAAGATGTAGAAAAAGTTGAAGAAGAAGAAGAAGATGATGATGAAGAAGCAAAAGTTGAAGAAGAAGAAGAAGTAGAACAAGAAGAAGAAGAAGAAGAAGAATAAGAACAAGAAGAAGAAGAAGAAGAGGTGGAGGAAGAAGAAGTAGAAGAAGAATAAGAAAAAGAGAAGATGAAGGAGCAGGAGAAGAAGGTGATGATGATGAAGAAAATGAAGTAGAAGAAGAAAAAGAATAGGAAGAAGAACAGGAAGAAGACGAGGAAGAGAAATGTGAAGAAGAATAATGAAAAAAAGGAAGAAGAAGTAAGAAGGAAGAAGGGAGACGAAAGGAAGAAGTAAAAAGGAAGAAGTAAGAAGAAAGAAGGAAGAAGAAGAAAAGGGAAAAGGAAGAAGAAGAAGAAGAAGAAGAAAAAGAAGATGTTGAATAAAAAGAGAATGAAGAAGAAGATGAAGAAGAGGAAGAAGAAGAAGAGGAGGAGGAGGTGAAGAAGAAGAAGAAGAAGATCATGAAGAAGGAGAAAGAGATGAAGGAAAAGGAGAAGGAGAAGGAGAAGGAGAAGGAGAAAAGGGGGAAGGAGAAGGTGAAGGAGAAGGAGAAGGAGAAAGAGAAGGAGAAAGTGATGGAGAAGGAGAAGGAGAAGGAGAAGGAGAAGGAGAAGTAGAAGTGGAAGAAGAAGAAGAAGAAAGAGAAGAAGATGAAGAAGAAAAATTAGGGTGAGAGATTGGAAGAAGAAAAAGAAGAAGAAGAAGAAGAAGAAGAAGAAGAAGAAGAAGAAAAAGAATAAAAAGAGGAGGAAGAGGAAGAGGAAAAAGTTGAATAATAAGAAGAAGAAGTGGAAGAACAAAAAGTAGGAGGAGAAGAAGAATTAGAAGAAGAAGATGAAGAAGTAGAAGAGGAAGGAGAAGAAAAAGAACAAGAAGAAGAAGTAGATTGAAAAAGGTAGAAAAAGAAGAAGAAAAAAAAGAATTGGAAGAAGAAGAGGAAGAAGAGGAAGAAGAGGAAGAAGAAGAGGAAGAAAAATATCAGAAAAAGATGGAAGAAGGAAGAAGTAAGAAGGGTGAAGGAAGAAGGAAAAGAAGAAGTGGAAGAAGTTGAAGAAAAAGAGAAAGAAGAAGAAGAAGAAGTGGGAAAAGGGAAGGAGGAAGAGGAAGAGGACGAGGAAAAAGGGAGATGGAAGAAGGTAGAAGGAAGAAGGAAGCAAGAAGGAAGAAGTAAGAAGGAAGAACGAAGAAGGAAGAAGAAATAAGAAAGGACAAAAAAGAAACAAGAAAAAAAAATAAAAAATAAGAAGAAGAAGAAGAAGAATAATAATAAGAAAGAGTAGGAGAAGAAGAAGGACAAGGAGAAAATGGAGAAGTAGATGGAGAAGTAGAGGTGAAGGAGAAGGAGAAGAAGAAGGAGAACGAGAAGAAGAAGAAGAAGAAGGACAGGAAGAGGAAGAAGTGGAAGAAGATGTAGAAGAGGAAGAACAAGAATAAGAATAAGTACAAGAAGAAGGAGAAGAAGTTCTATAAGAAAAAGAAATAGAAGAAGAAGAAGATGATGATGGTGATGAAAACAGAAGAATTAGTAGAAGAACAAGAAGAAGTAGAAGAAAAAAAAAGTAAAAGCAGAAGAAGAAGAAGAAGAAGAAGAAGAAGAGGAAGAAGAAGAAGAAGAAAAAGTGGTAGAAGTAGAAGAAGAAGAAAAAAAAAGAAGAAAAAGAAGAAGAAGAAAAAGAAGAAGAAGAAGAAGATTAGAAAAAGATGAAGAGGAAGAAGAAGAAGAAGAAGAATGAGAAGGAGAAGAATAAGAAGAAGAAGAAGATGATGATGATGAAGAGAAGAAGAAAATGAAGAAGTACAAGAAGGAGAAGAAGAAGAAGAAGAAGAAGAAGTGGAAGAAGAAGAAAAGAAGAAGAAAATGAAGAAGAGGAAGAAGAAGAAGAAGAAGAAGAAGTAGGTAAAGATGTAGAAGAAGTAGAAGTAGAAGAAGAAGAAGAAGAAGAAGAAGATGATGATGAAGAATCTAAAGTCGAAGAAGAAGAAGAGGAAGCAGAAGAAGAAGAAGAAGAAGAAGAAGAAGAAGAAAAAGAAGAAGAAGAAGAGGAAGAAGAAGAAGAAGAAGAAGAAGAGGTGGAGGAAGAAGAAGAAGAAGAATATAAAAAAGAAGAAGGCAAAGGACCATGAGAAGAAGATGATGATGATGAAGAAGATGAAGAAATAGAAGAAGAAAAAGAATAGGAAGACGAAGAGGAAGAAAAAGGGGAAGAAGGATAAAGAAAATAGAAGAAGAAGTAAGAAGGGAGAAGGAAGAAGGAAGAAGGAAGAAGTAAAAGGGAAGAAGTGAGAAAGTAGAAGGAAGAAGAAAAAAAGGGAAAAGGAAGAAGAAGATGGAGAAAAAGTGAATGAAGAAGAAGACGAAGAAGAAGAAGAAGGAGAAGATGAGGAGGAGGTGGAAGAAGAAGAAGAAGATCACGAAGAAGGAGAAGGAGAAGGAGAAGGAGATGAAGGAAAAGGAGAAGAAGAAGGAGAAGGTGTAGGGAAAGGAGAAGGAGAAGGAGAAAAGGGAGAAGGAGAAGGGCATGGAGAAGAAGTATGAGAAGGAGAAAGAGATGGAGAAGGAGAAGGAGAAGGAGAAGAAGGAGAAAGAGATGGGGAGGAAGAAGAAGAAGAAAAAGAAGAAGATGAAGAAGAAATAGAAGAAGAAAAATTAGAGTGAGAGAGTGGAAGAAGAAAAAGGAGAAGTAGAAGAAGAAGAAGAAGAAGAAGAAGACAAAGAATAGGAAAAGGAGGAAGAAGAAGAGTAAAAAGTTGAAGAAGAAGAAGAAGAAGTAGATGAACAAAAAGTAGAAAGAGAAGAAGAAGAATTAGAAGATGAAGAAGAAGTAGAAGGGGAAGAAGAAGAAGAAGAAGATGAAAAAGAAGTAGAAGTAGAAGAAGAAGAAGAAGTTGAAGAAGAAGAAGATGACGAAGAAGAAGAAGAAGAAGAAGAAGAACTAGAAGAAGAGGAAGAAGAAGAAGAAGAAGAAGAAGAAAAAGAAGAATAAGAAGAAGAAGAATAAGAAGAAGAAGAAGACGAAAAGTAGAAGAGGAAAAAGAAGAAGAAAGTGAAGGGAAAGAAGAAGAGGAAGAAAAAGAAGAAGAGGAATTAGAAGAAAAAGTAGAAGAAGAAGTGGAGGAAGAAGAAGAAGGACAAGAATAAGAAAAGAAAGAAGAAGAAAAAGAAGAAGAAAAAAAGAGATAGATGAGAAAGAAGAGGAGGAAGAAGAAGAGGGGGAAGAAGAAATGGAAAAAGAAGAAGAAAAAGAAGTGGAAGAAGAAGAATAAGTTGAAGAAGAAGAAGAAGGATACGAAGGAGGTGGAGGAGAGATAAAGGGAGAAGGAGAAGGAGAAGGAGATAAAGAAGGGAGAAGAAGAAGATAGAGAAGGGGCAAGATCTTTAAGGTGGTTCGACTCAAAATCGAGCCTACATCCACTCCCAACCGGTGTTGGGAAAAGAACAATAAAATCACCAAATTACAAGCGATGTTTTTTTTACGGTTAACCTCAATCCTTATTGGGATTTTATCTACGGCTAATCTTGAACCTACTTGAGTTTTTCTTGGCTAAACTCAAACCCCAGGCTTTTGCATAATTATTGGGATGTCCTTACCCCAAAGAAAGAAATACGAAAAATTGGCAAAACTTAAGACAATTTTAAGAGAAATATGAGGCACACACAATACTGAAAGAGGGAGGAATAGAGATTGAAAAATAGTTGAAGCAAAAACCTCTAATTTCATGTTCTTTCTTGCTGTTTTCCCTTTGTGACTTTGGAAGCATCGTATGAACTTAGAATTCCTTGATATTATGATTTGAAAGCTTTGAAATCTTAGTAATGGTAACCTCTTGGAGTTCCTTGTCATTCCCTATTTATAAAGCTTAATTTAAGCACTAAATCCACTCCCAATGATTCTAAAACGAACAAGCCATTTGGGTTACGGACACAAAGCAGTCACCTTTGGATTTGAAGCCTGAAATGGATGTTTCTGATTGAATCTCGAATTTACCGTTTGAGATCAATCCTGGTCGTTGGATCTAGGTGGCCTTGATCTAGGCCATTAGATCGAGTGTTGGTTGCCCTACATGTATTAAAATAATTTGTCTAGAAATCAAGTAAAATAGAAACTTACTGTAGTGGTTACGCATCTTCTTGCAGATCTAGCTCGATTTCGAATCTCCTGCTCGGCGTTTTACTGTTATCTTGACAATTTACCTTGATTAATCTAAGCCATCTTATCACTCCTACCCTTCAACCTTCTTTTATAATCGAATGGAAGTTTAGTCTCACATTGTCCAAATGTCTTCGCCATTGCTCTTTATAACACTTTTGATTCTTTAGTCTCTCGAGCCGTTTGAGGTAGGTTCCGATCGCGCTTGCCCTTCTACCTTCTTTGACATTCAAATGGAAGTTTAGTCCCACATCATCCAAATGTCTTCACAATTGCTCTTTATAACACTTTCGTTTCATTAGTCTCTTAAGCGGTTTGGGGTTGGTTTTGATCGCGCCTGCCCTTCCGCCTTCTTTGAAAATTGAATGGAAGTTTAGTCCCACATCTTCCAAATGTCTGTGCCATTGCTCTCTATAACACTTTTGATTCATTTATCTCTCGAGCAATTTGGGGTTGGCTCCCCTTCCTCAACCAAGACTTCATCACTTGGTCTTCGTTGGCTTGATTTCGCGCTTGCTCTGGTCTGCTTTCTCTGTGGGCTGAGTTCGCACTTGCACTGTTCAACAGTTGCAGGATGATTTCTCACTTATTCCGTTCAGTAGCTCTTCCTGATGCCATTGGGCTTCGCTCGTCCCATTTGGGTCTATCAAAAAATTTTTACTTTATTTTATTTTTTAAATCCTTAAAGCCTCGAAGAACCAACCGTCTGGTCGGGTCTACCGGCCCAACGCTATAGTGAAAATTGTCGAGACTAGAGTGATTTCATACAGTTTTGTGAGAATTTTTGTGCCAAAATTTTGAATATAGGTGTATCAAAATAATTTTATATTATAATAGTATTACAAGTGTCCTAAATGTTTATGAAAAGAAATTTATGAAAAACTATTCCTAAATAATTTAAAAAAAATCTAATACCAATGTGAATACTTTTCATCAATAATACTTGGCCCAAAAATAAAAATTCAAACATCATTAAATTTATCACATTTTCAAATATTAATATTACTAGTGTGTCACATCATCTCAAATTTTGGATATATCAAATTTAAGAAAAATAAAGAGATATTCAAGCATAAAGATTTTGGTGCATGCTTTCAATTTCCTTGAAGCTTGCCATCTCACTAAATCATTGTTATTAATTCTTCACTTATTGTATTATATGGCCTCTCCATCAAATAGTATGCTTCCTTCAACTCCCTATATATGGTTATCAGAAGCCCATCTTACTCTTTGAACTTTATATCATCATATTGTATAAGAATCCCTTGGTACAATATGATCACTCCATTTATGATATGTCGACATTGTTGGACCACACAATATGCTTTATTATTGAACCAACATAACTCTAATTGTAAAATATATTATCTTAATTGTATGATATGTTTATTAACTCCCTAAACGAATTATTGATAATCATATTATATAATGAGTTTAATCATATAGTAGACTCACCTCTAAACAAAACCATAAGGCTTAAATTCAACTATATTTTACTATAAGACAACTCTAAACCCCCATAATTAATTATCATAGCATTCTTGTATAATAAAATTAAACCTATAATTCCTTTATAAAAGAAAGAATAAATTAATTAAAAAGTATAATTTCAACTTTTTTTGCCCCATTTTCACTCATTGTAATAGCTTTCTAGTATGTTCTTCCCCTTCTTTATTCTTATAGTAATAGTAAGTCTCCTTTCTATCTTCCTTGTTGCTTTCCTTATGACCAACACAATTCTTTTCTTCTCTTTCTTATTGTCCTCTTGAATTGGAACTTTTTTCTTCCCTCTTCTCTTTATTTTCTCCTTTTCTCCTTCTCTCCCTCCATTTTTCTTTCATTAGCTACATCTCTAAACTACCTAAAAATTTTAGTAATAACTTATTTAACACTAATGTTGTTAAAGATAATTGGCTTAAATTAAAAAGTATTATTTGCCATTTAAATATTCATCATATATATATATATATATATATATATATATGTATATATATATGTATGTATGTATTATTCCAAAAAATTGTAATTAATTATGTAAGTCATAAAACATTATTAGCACACTACAATTATATTCTTCAAAGAGAGTTCTTTTTAATTATATGCTTTAATAAAATTTTATTTTCATTTAAAAATGTAACACACTCCTCAAAATAAAATATTATTATTTTCTTTTTAGTAAAAAAATAACAAATAATATGCAAAAATATCTTAATTATGAAACATTTCATATATTAATTTATTATTGTGCATTTATCATAATTACAAGTTTTACTTAGTGAATTTAAGACGAAAACATCTTTTTCAAATTATGTTTTTTATTTTTAACAAATATAAACATGCATATTTATCACCAAATAATTTTTTAAATATATATATATAGACACACACACATCATATTTCTTATGATTATTTCACTCAAATTATCATCTTTATTTTTCCTCCTATTATTGTATTAGCATGTTATATTTTATACTTTATGTAATATATATTTTGTAAAATTTTTTAATAACGTACCATACATTAAATTCAATGCATTATATGTTTTATGTAAAACCACTCTACGACTAATACTATGTTATTGCTGATTCCTTAACTTTTATAACCTGACGTACAATATATAGAGCATCTTGTATGCCATGCACAAATCGCATATATTGTACTCTAATACAAATGAATAATATTTTCCTCTGCAATCTTTATGGCAATATGTTATGTAATTTGTAGATATCATTATAGAAGAATATTAAATAAGATGATATATTTGTAAATAATTTAATATTTAGGTATTTTATAAAAATGTCATGTTGAAACTCATGGGGAATAAGATTTTGAAATCCTCAATAGTCATGGTATGGGTAGGATAAAAAATGATTTTAATTGCCCTCACTTCCCAAGCTTAATTAAATAGGGAGCTCTAAAGGGTTCAGGTCATCACGACCTTGTTGTCTCGGCTTATAAATAAGTCTAGTAGGCCCAATCCAATGAGCTTTTTTATATAAGAAAACTGAGATGCAAAGTTGTGCCATAGAGGAGAGTTGCAAAGGTTTGAGTCATCGATGATGTTAGTTTTTTTAGAATGACTACAAGAAAGATTGAAAGGCATCAAGGAAAGGATGTTAACTATCTAGCAGTCTCCCACACAAGAAAGGAATTTATTTAACCTTTGTGTGTCAATTATAAATCGGAGGTTCCCCCAAACAAATATATATTTCGTGTTATTTTGACACGAGAAAGTTTATCATGTTTTGGCTGTTGCTCCAAACTTGCTTGGGTTCCCCGTCAAATATATATTCATAATCACCTGCTGGAAAATGAAGCAGGGAGATCGAAATGAATGGAGAAAGTGAAATTATTTTTACTTTATGCAATAAGTTGATCTCACAAAAGACCCAAAATTAATGGATATTCCAGGAAAATATAAGAAACTCTGGAGCAAGTGGGATGTACCTATTTTGATAATGGTAAGCATCACGATACAAATTGTGCTCATCTTCCTTGGACGTTTGAGAAATGCCTCAGCATCGAGAGCATAGATAAGAATGGCTGTTTTGAGCAACTATCTTTTGGCCAACTGGGTTGCTGACTTCATTCTTAACCAGCTAAGCAGCAGCATGGACGACAATAGCACCTTTCCTTCTGCTTCACCTTGGTGGCCCAGGCACGATCGCCGCCTATTCCATGGAGGACAATGAGCTGTGGGCTCGACACCTTCTTGCCCTCGCCTACGAGCTCATCATTATCATCTATGTTCTGTTCTTGTCTCTTCTAAGTATCCTCCTTCTCACTCCCACCCTGCTCATATTCTTCATCGCCATAGCAAAGTACGCAAAGCAGTATTACTCGCTCTATAGCGCAAGCACTGATGGTTTTCGTAGCTCCGTGGTCATTTCAAGCAAGCAAAGTCAATTAAAAAATTTTCTTCCAATCGTAAGACAATGGTTGCACGTGTGCAGGACAAAAATGAAAAAGACGAATTGAATGATTTCAAAGGAGCTTTCGATATGTACACGGTTTGCAAGACTTTCTTCCTGGACGTTATTCCACTTGTGCACGTATACAAGGTAATCAGAGACATGTTGAAGGAGATGACAGTCAAGGAAGTTTTGGGCCTGACAAGCATGGAACTCAACGATGCGCATCGTTAATTGCTCACATGTCGACGTCATCCTCAGGGTGATCTGCTCCTCCGATATCCTTCTTGCTTTTTTTTGTTCGTTTTCTCTCCAAAGCATGGCTTTGACACTAGTGACGTCACGATCACCTATGTCCCACTTAGAGCTTCCATATGTCTTGATAATGTGGCTTCTCTCATGTTCCTGCTTTTCGACTGGCCGGTGATCTTCCTTCTTGAATTTAAGAAACTGGACAAGTGAGGTTTGCTCCTTGCCTAGCTCATTCTCAAAATAAGGAGAAGATTGTCGCGTGAAAGATGGAGGCCTTCAGAGATGTTGCAACTCAACTTGATCACCAACTGCTTTAGGAATGCAACAGTACAGCCAAAGTAACATGTATCACCAGACAATCCAAAGAACAGAAGGATAAACAAATGGTCACGCAGAATAGAATCCAAGCTTACACGACCATTAGAGCATTTCAGGAGGCAACGGTATTGTTCCCGATCTGGACCAGTGGATTTTCATCCTAAACTTCGTATTCACAGAAGTCAGTAAAGGCAATCAACTTCTTCTTGAGCTCGTCACTACACATGCTCAAAATCGCTTTCAAATATCACGTTGGCAGATCAACAATAAGGTAGGGCTCGCTGCACTCCGACAAGTCGATGCCCTAGTATGGGTTGTCCTTGCATTCCTTCATTTGTTCGCAATTCCATGATTCCAAGAACCACAAGAGCATTAATATTTTTTGGATCTAACTACACAATGGAAACAAATAAGAGGGAAATATAAGAACATACAGGGCTTGTCATGAAATTTGTACTATAAATTAAAACTAACTTACATCAAGCACTCGATGAAAGGCTTGTCGAGCCTTGTCAAATTGACCATGTCAGTATCTACAGAAACCTATACCAAGCCTCATAGCTCCAGGACAACTAGGATAAGGTCTTAGCACTTTCTGGTTAATATCATAATCAATTTGTTAAAAGAGTTGCCTGACTAAAAAAATTCAGATCATGGTAATGCATATCACAATAAACATGGAAGTACTAATACAGATACATTAAGGTTCCAAATGCATGTCACTGTATACCAATTATAAACATAAATTGGCACTTTCAAGTTTCACTAAAATTAACACCACATTACTGATTAAATGCTTGAAATGCAACAATGCAACCAACCCAGTATATGCTCAAGAGAACATAGGATGACTCATCTTACGACATTTCAACAGGAAAATGCCAAATAGAAGAGCATAATATAGGCTCCCAAAAAATTGAATATAGGAAGAAGCTGTTTCAGGCATGCATTACCCTACATAACTTAGGGGTTTCATGAATTGAACTCAACTTCCAAGACACAAAAAACTTTACCTGAACAATGAGTAAAGCATGCCCTAAAAAGTATTTAATTTTTGCTATATAATATTGAATTTGAAATCTTCAAGAAAAAACTCAATGCACAAAAACATTTTTATCATATGTTTGGGCATAAGAAGTGCTTAAACAGACCTTATAATAGTCTAAAGATCTCTTTTATGACTGTTGCTTTCTGATACTATTCTTCATTCTCCCCAGCATCAAACTCAACACAAGCTTGCAATCAAGAACTTCCAATCAAGGTGGCTATAACAAAATTTAGTGTTTGTAAATAAAGATTTTATGTAATTGAAATAAACAATCTAAAAGTTAAAAAAACCATAAAGGTTTAAGTCCATGCATTTTTATCTATATGCAAGAGAGATTTCCAACATTGAATCTTCCTTCTTTCTATGCATCTTTTTTTCTCTAAAAATTATCTAGTTTTATTCCTTATTCTATTATCCCTACTTTGATAATATGATCAAGCTTTATGAAGAAACTACAAAATCATAAAAAATGAGTTAAAGTTGTTAAAAAAAGCATAGTATCATCTAGAAAGTAGTACTCAAGATAAAGGTCAAGTGAATTATACAATTCTGTAGAATATTTGTAGAAATTTATACAATAATTAAATAGAAGTATTTCAAATAAAACAAAATTCTTAACAACTCCAAGTATATATGCAAAGGGCCAAAACAAATTTGCCAGAAACAAGCACAATGCTTGATCCATCTAAAGAAAGCCAACCAAAAGTAATTGTTTAACTATGGACGTATGTTAATGCTTGGTTAAAGAGAGAAGTTCATGCCTGAAGGTCAAGTAAAAGCAAAAAATTTCATAACAGGGCAAAATAATGAGCAGACTAGAAATTCAAATATCATTATGGCAAAAACTGTAATCTAATTTCCATAAATAATTGAAGCACGTGAATAAGCAAGCATTAAATTCCAATGCTAAGTCTAAGTGTCATTTGGTAGTGCCTCACAGTCTGAAGGTAGACTTAATCCAGCTTAAGTGAATTAATTTATTCAATAATGGACATTAGATTAAAAAAGAGATAAATTATGTAGTATGTTTGCGTAAAAACTTATTAATGACAAAAACCACAACAAATAACAAAACATCTCATTAGCAATAATGAACACTTAAGCAACTAAAAAATGAAGATTTACTATAAAATAACTAGTTACTTCAAAAATGCTAACTAACATTAATATATCACGTTATACATAAATATGAGAGTAAATTGCATATAAATCTTAGTAATGATCTAATTCTTAGTAGGTTCCTTCAAGATTTATATAAAGCATGCAAGTCAACAAGCATTCCAATAATAAATAGGTCCAAACTTTGCATATTCAATAAAAACACAAGGTTTGGGTATGATAGACTTGTGGAGTATCTTAGTATATTTATAATATTCATAAAGTACTCTTTTTTCTAATCAGCATCTACCTGTCTCCTCCTCTCCAATAATGATGTCATTTTCTACAATCCCAATCATGGTTTCATCTCTCATCAAAGCTTCCTTGGAGTCGTCCACAAGGCAATCATTTAAAACACTTACTTTTAAGCATTTCATAATGTGCTTACTAAAAATAAGACATAACAAAGGTGCCCAATGAATGTTCTCCCTTTATAAATTGCTTATAAGTGTGCATTTTGCTCTAATTCTCAACAAGTTCCTTCAAGATTTATGATAATACATGCAGGTTCATAAGTATGCCAATAATAAGCAAGTCTAATTTTAACAGATTTAATTAAAATAAAAAGTTGATCAAGTTTGGACAAGTTAGGCTAGTGGGTTATTATAACATATTTATAAGATCCTTAAAATACCCTTTGTCATAGTAGGACTCCACCTCTCCGACAATGATGCCATTTTTTATGATCTCAACCATGTTTTCATCTCCTCATCCAAGCTTCTTAAATTCCTCCACAAGGCATTCATTTGAATCACTTCCATTCAAAAATAAGATGTAACCAAGGTTTTTGATGAATGTTCTCCCTTGATTACATCTCTAAATTGAAGCTTATGATCCTTATTGAAAAATATTTTAAGCTCGCCTTTATTTTTAATTAATTTTAGAAGTTATTGAATAATAAAAATACTTTCTATTATTTATTTGGTTATAGTAACAACAACCTTTTTCTTTCTCCCTTATTTGCCTTTTTTGGGTCAACCTCAAGAACCTTTATGACCCTCACTTGAGAAGGTTTGCAAAGGAATCTGCTACTTGGGAGAAGACCCTAAAAAAGAAAAGGAATCAGGGATAGGAAAATGCAGAAAGAAGAAGAAAGGAGAGTAGCATAACAGAAAAAGAGAAACAAAATAAAAATCAACAAGACAAGTTAATTGCAATGTTGAATGAAGCAAGGCAGTCAAAGCAGGTGAGCTGACAATAAACTTATTTGGGAGAAGTTTTTGGTTATACTTGTGCTGCCAAGAGAGCTCAGCTTTGTATTTCTATTTTCCTTCCTAAAGGAAGAGGCTGTCGTGAACTTTTACAAGCCAGCAAGGGCTAGTGTTGTAGCAAGCTGAAGCTTAGTGCAAAAAAGGCATTCTGCTAAACTGGGAATGGGAAACTCTAGTTAAAGTGAGCTTCAGCTTCAGTTAAAAATTAAGAAAAGTATTATTGTTTAGAATTATTATAATGTAGAAAGACTACTACTATACTTTCAACAAACAAGGGAAAGTGAGAGAAGCCACAACTAAGGAATATTTTGTTTAAATTGTTGTTGCAGCTTAAATCCAAAAAATAAAAGCAAGAATAGTGTGAGAATCTATGATAAAAGAACTTAGAAGTTATTTTAACTACTGCAAGCACAAAAAAAAAGAATTAGTAAGATCAATATTTAAATGTAATTCCTTTATTATTGACACATACATTCTTAAGAATTTTAGGAAATTGAAATAAAATAGTTTGGGATATTAAAACCATAGATCCTTATGAGTTATGAATGAATTTCCTTGTAAGAAATGAAAACCAAAAAGAAAGGACAGAAAAAAGTTAGATTTTTGGAATCCATGTAAATTCAAATAGATGATAATATAGTAGATATAATTATTTGAGAATTCAAGTATGACATACAAGTCTCATGTTTGCATTCATGTTCTGATACATCAATGCTTTTATGACATTGAGTAATTAAAACACAACATAATAGAAATACAATAGAAGATAAAAAGATAAATAAATGAAATATTATCTTATAATATGATGTAAATTATAACTTGGTTAAATATCCTGAATAAAAAAAGAATAAAATATAAAATTTTTTTATATTTTATTTTATGATTACACTATATATGATGAGCTCAACAAATAATATGCTAAACATGATTAGCATTAGTTTTATCAAGTTATGAAATGGCACTAGAGAGCTCCCTGCTACTACTGGCACCTTTTGCAAAGTTGATGTTCTATAATGATATGATGTGATTGATAGGACTAACCAGTTATGACATGCTTATTAGTAAAGGTGTAGAGATTATGTGATTAGATGTCATATAGATATGACATAACATATGATAGAAATACATGATAATGGTAATATAAGAAATATGAGTTCAATTATAATAAATTAACAAAAAAGAAAAAAAATATAAAAAGAGAAATTAATAAGAAATGATATACAATATGTATATGAAAAATATATAATATATAAATGTTGACTCTTATATTACTAAGCATATTATTTATTACAATTTGCGACTCATTTCTTCTCGTAGTATTATAGAGATGTCATGTTTATACTCGTATTTATATCATTATATCATATCATGTTAATTGTTACATATAGTATTTACTTATTAAACATTGTATAACTTATTTTTCTATTTATATTAAAAGACATATCACAAATTCACAAAGAGATAATTTCTAAAGACATGTAAGATGATTGTGAATATGATATTATGTATATTATAGTTTTGTGCTTGACATAGTATCATTGACTTTCAGTTAGAACATGTAATATATGTTTACAGTTTCAAATCAATTTTTTGCCTCCCTAATCTTTTTTGACATTAATATCTTCAATAATGCTTCTATAATAGACTATTAATATATGCATATAATAGGTGCAAGCAGAAGTGACAACATCTCTATACTATTCTCCATTATCCTTGCCACCCCTTACCGTAATACATCATCATCGTTTCTCTTTCCACCTCCATGAACTTCAACAACCTTAAAATTACTAAAGGGTTTAAGGTTTCACCAATATAGAAAGAAGAAGAGGATTTCGATATTAACTTTGCTTTTTAACATTATTGAGGTGTATGAACTTACATTCTTATTATGGGGTACTTAAAAAGACCTAAATGGCCAATTATAAAGCTCAAGAAACTTTAGTTGAGAATAACTTCGAACAACAAAAACCTATATGCATTTTTCCCAAATTTAATTAATTCTAATAATTGTCTAAAAATTAGTAATTATGTACATACCTCAAAGAAAATACATAAAAACAATATTATTCTATTCAGAATACTTTATTAAAAGGTCACAAGCTAGTTGTAATCCCTCAATATGCTGCCCTTAAATTTTATAACATTCCCCTCAATACATGTAACAAGCTCTACATAGATATAGAGGACTCATTTAACCAAAGTACAAACTTGACAAAGCAAAAGTATCTCAGCCAAAAGTGTAGCAACATAATTTTTGTCTTCACCTAAAACAATATTGAATTGGCTTGATGCTTGATGCTTGTGCTAGGTAACATTTGGCCACACAAAGTTGTTCTGCAAAAATTGCAACCAGTGAAACATAAAGGATTAATTAAATGGAATGTTCATCATGTAATATACCTAATAAAAAACTTTAAAAATTTGTACAAGTCATAGGAAATATGTTGATATTTGTTTTGAAGTATAAAATATTTAATTCTAATTTATGTGATCAAGAGAATCATAATAATATTGAAAAGATATTATGTTTTTGAAAGTTGCAAAAAGTTTAAGACAAGACACATCAAGATGAAATAATTTAACAGCAAATGAGTTGCTAACAAAGTAACATTAACCATGTCCTCAAAAGGGATGGTTCAACCTTATGGCATACCATCAATCTTCTTAAAGAAATAATTCAAATCATTTTAAATTGTAAAAAAGATTCAATTATGTTTTTCACTAGAGAACAAAATTATATCACTTTGCACTGTTTGGTTCAAGATCATAATCAACATATCAATTAAGAAAATAGTTCACCTATCCAAAATCAAATGATTATTTAAAGCACATGGCAAAGGCAAAGCTTTACCAAAAAAATCAAAAGTTTTATTGCCCTGACCCTAATGTCTTTTTAGCTCTCTTTCTTGGATAAAACAATCCCATTCTAATATTCAGTTTTGTCACCCTTTATCAACCATAGCTTCTTTATTACTAGGCATGAGCATCATGTAGCATAACTAGTCAAACACTGGCAATATGAATTTGCCTACCAGTCCTAACAAAGCCTTACCAGATGGAACATCAAGCAAACTTTTGCAACTTAAATGCATGGCATTAACTCTAAAAGATGGTGCCTTAAGTTATGCCCCAAAAATTTGTATAATAAATCCAATATACTTGAAGCGTATCCAAGTAGCAATAAATTTTTCCAACATTGCCACCATAATCTTTAAACATCATTACCACTAAAATTGAATTTTTATACTCAAATATTTAATTTAAAAGCCTTTTTAAAGCTTTCCTACACATTTCAACAATCCAATTACTTTAGAAGAGGATTCAAATCAATCTTGACAGACAGAAAATTCCATGAAGTACAAATAATCTTAACGAAGGTATTGTATCCTTGTCAAACTCTCAAACATGGGCTTCAAGACCATGCATTTGAAGTGCAATGTTGCATCACTAATCTAAATTTTCAAAAAGCACAATCTCATATCCTCCACAAAATTCTAGGATGTATTGCACATTCATTTAACAAGAGTCTAACACTATTCGTGACCCTAAAAAAGGGTGCATGATTGACAAGCATCAAAATAATTTGGGTTTCATGAAAAATAGAAATGATGCATGATGGTTGATGTCATTCAAACATTCTTAAAGAAAAAATAACCGTTCACTTTGCTCTAATCTTTATAGGTTAGAATCTTTATGCATAATATTCACACTTATGCATAAATTTTTTATAGCATTTTTTTGTAATTAAAAGTAAACTATTATTCATATTTGTATGCTAAGGTTAATGATTTTATACTTGCAAATAATTGAATGTTTTACATGCAATACAAGTGATATTTTATAAGTGTGTAACTTAATTGTGTGTATTCTTAGTTCTCGCTCCACATAATGCATAGTTCTAGTCACATATAAATTGCAACCATTTAAAATTTTTTTTTATTAGTAGGTTACATTAAAATTGTTTATTTTGTGTTTCATATAATTAGAATAGACAACCAAATAGGTGTATTCATCTGTTCATATAAACTTTTGTGGTTATTCTAATAAAGATTTTTTAAATTGCATGGTCCTTGTATTTAGTACATGTTAAATAGGAAAAAGAATGCTTGAGGTTCCCTATCTCATACATTTTTTTATTACTCATAAAGTCAACATGGTCATGCTCATTAACATTTATTAGGTTGATCATTATTCTAATCCAACCAGTTTTTTGATGTAATAGTTTTGACACATTTTATTCTTTTTTTTCTTTTATCATTACTATTACCATCACCCACCTCTAATATAATAAAACCTGAAATGCACTACGCAATGTTACAAATATTAACAAAGCTTGTTGTTTTGAGCGCATGCATCTTACTCATTACCTCATCCAAACAATGAAAATTGAGCTAAATCCAAAACATACTAGATGAACCATCTTAAGCAGGCCCAACTTGATTATGCTTAAACCAACTAAAAAATTGAAGTATATTGTAAAACTCAATTATCAGGAAAACTCTAAATTCATGTTTTCTCATCTACTATTTTTGCTTCTTCTGCATATATATAAATATAAAAAAATGTTGACAAAAAAATAGCTAATTTGTGTAATTTAACAAATTTTCTTCAATTTTGTACACGAAAATGCATATTCTGCAAAAGCATTATCGTTACATAGATGAGAAATCATAAATGAAAGTTAGAATATGTTACATGCTTTTTATAACAACAACAAAATTCAATTCAATGCAACACAATCCCACTACTTTTTAATACTCATTTATATTTATTAAAAAATGTGGTGTTGTATTTTTTCCACATATTTGATAATAATTTGTATTTTTAATGCATTTGAAAAGAAAAATGTGTTTTATTCTGTTATGTAGGCCTTAGTCACTAGGTATTATGAAGAGATGCCCATTGTTGTAACCAATACATGATCAGGTTGTATGGTTGCGAAGGTTCAAACCATATGAGTAGTTACATCACCAATTGTTAGCATGTTCAATTCCAACAAATTCAAAAACAACTTAGGAAAACTAGATTTATCTATTGATGCATGTTGCACATATAGATGCATGCCTCCCAACTACATATGCACAAATAAAGCAATGCATGTAAAATTCTATGTGCACAAAGGGAGAAATGCCCATAAAAATATTCACTCCACAATAGCAATTTCTATACAAGTGTAAACAATGTCTAATATTTGTTTTGGATTATGAGTATAGTCATATGTACAAAACGAAGTTATTGCGTTCACAAATTACATTTTGAACATACAAACATGGTTATATGAGAAAAAAATCATTATGTACAATCATGCATAAATGAAAACAATGCATCTATTGACCATAAAAAAAGTCTAACAAAAATTAATGCATGTATAAGATGTATTAAATGTCTGTAGATACACACACACACAAAAAAATAATGGGCTAGACGAAATGACACAATATAACACTTTATAAGAGACAAATCCCATTATGAATGGTTTCTTTTTTAATGTTGTATTTTTATGACATTTTTAGGGAAGAAATCATTGTTGTTGAGCCCAAGATGACCAAAGATTAAAGAACCAAAGGTTCTGGTTGCTTCATGTGTACGTATATAGGGAGCTCTCAAGTCTTTCCCTTGGTGTATCTTGTCAGTCATGTTTATTGTAAAAGCTTTAACACTTCTTTCTTGCTATTTCTTTGTCTATCTATACAACTGTTAAAGTAAGAACAACATGATTTTACATCTTTCTCATGTTAGTTTTGTTGGTCCTGCAAAAGTTGCTAAAAAAATATAGTTTCAATCAATATGAGTTCCTTGTGTTGTCACTTTCGTCTTCATCGCACCACAAAAATTTAAATTCAGATTTCCTCTTATATTTAAATTTGCTTGCATGAGTTTAATGGCATGCTTAATGTTAATTTCACTAACTACTTTTACTTGGAATCTAACCAACAAATTGTTAGACAAAGGATAGTTGCCTCTCAAGAACTTGGTTAATTTGTCTGATTTGCAATAGGGAAGGTTTCAATTATTTGAGTTATTATTTTAAACTGGTCATCATGCCTCATCAAAATCATAACTTACATATGTCATAGTTGCAATTAGGTACAAAACACATGTCTTTCAGAATTTATTGCATGCTTTTTTGTTCTCATTTTTATTACCACATTAGCATTAGCATTTCTTTACTCTTAATTTCAAACACATTTCATAAGTCCTCATTGTTTGGTCTTGGACATAAAATCCCAAAGGCAACTAGACACCACCCCAAACCTTTGAGTGTGCATTGCATTACAATCCTGTTTATCCAAGACCATTATGAATTCTATGACACCATTACACCATACTGACTAGATATTAAGATTCAAAAATGACAAGTCCCTTATATTAATTTGTTCTCGCCTCTTTTTGGTCTTCCTCTTCCACCATTAAATGAGAGAATTATGATAACTCTTCTCTCTTAATGAATTAATTGATCCAAAATTAACATGTTCAAATCATACAACCAACACTCATGGCAATAACATTTTTATCGCTTTGATTATTTCTAATCATATCATTTCGAGTATAACTACAACATTTTCTATTTGTATACTTTAATTCACAAGACAATATTTAAAATCAAATAATATTGTTTATTCCACTTGGTTTTAAAAAACTTATATGTAAACATGTGTAAGAATTTTGATCACACAATATAACAAAGGCATTTTCAATTCCTTTAACATGTTTGGATTAGATTATAACCATCCTATAAATTTTTCTTATTTTTTTAAATTTATATTAGAAATAATGAAATCTCTTATTTTGTTTTATTTTAGTATCATATAGTAGTAATCCTTAGCAATTGTAGTATTTTGGGCTTTATTAAAAATGAATTCCATGTTCAGTTAAACATAATAAAATAACCTCTTTCTTAGTGCTATCAACAAAAGCATCATCAAAAGTAAAAATAAGAATGCAACATCGTGAATATAGAACCAATGCAAAAAATTACAATTGAGAAACCTTTAATCAACAATACTTGAATGCACATATGCATCATTACTTTTATATGCATGCTTTCATAACTTCAATATATCTAATGCTAAGCATTTCCCTATCACAAGGCCTTTCAAAACACTATTATTAGACTTCTATCATTTCCCTTCTTGATTTCTTCATCAAACCCCTTAGCAAGTGAATAGTCAAAATAATTGATCTTCTAGACACACAACCAATTGAATCAACAATATATTAGTTTTGTGTCATAATTTAAGCTCTAGGAATGATAAACATCCCTTTTGAAAACTAACATCATTAAACTTACAGAATCATACCTTACCTTTTGCAACCTTTGTTCTTAATTTCTTTTCCTTTTTTCTCTTTTCTAAATATATTAAGAATAATCATTTCCTTTTTTTTATCTTTTTTAATGGTCATTATCATCATACATATTATTGTAACATGTTTTACACATCTATAATAATATCATGATCATATGATGCTTAGTAAAATATAAGCAAACACAAGAAATACAAGCATGAATGTCAATCATCATTGAATTTGATAGATTTCAATTCATTACTTATTATAGTTGCCAAGCATTATATAATACTAAGTATATATAGATGTATAAGCTTGCTATCTCAATTCCTCTTATAAATGTCTCCCCTTAAAATAGATATCAAATTATGTGCCTTTATATGATCCATATTTCCTTCATTTTATGTATTTTACACTTACTACAATATATCTTTCCTAATTTCCAAGACTATTTCTCAATTCCCTTACTTGACTAGTTAAACTCTTTCCAATAATTTGACAACACTACTTCTCTCCCTCCTCTTCTCTTTAAGCTGTCAACCATGATCAAAATGTTTTAATTTTATTCAAAACACCCTCATCATCCATGGTCATCCTCTCATATACTAAATATCGATGCTTCATTTCCCTTCAACAATTAGACCTCTTCAGTTTAGTGACTTCTTGCCTTCATATCTCTTTGAATTTAATAGTTTTGCAAAAAATTAGGTTACTGTCATGTCAATTTTGTCAGTGCAATAAGGTTAGGAAACTTTAAAATAAGATTTAATCAAAATTAGGAAATTCTAAGTTTTCTTGCTCTTTTTAATAATTTGAACTTCAAATGTTTAATTGTTAATTTTGAATGATTCTTCTTGACCAACTCCACTTGTTTGCCATATTTCATATATTTTAATGATATTTAATATTTTTAATAATTTAACTAAACTTAAAATATTTTTAAAACCTTATTAACTTTTGGTTCAATGACTATCACGCATACTTTTTTAGACACAAAATTTTTGCTATGCTTATACTTGTAAATTCTATGCCTTAGTAAAATTTCATAATTTTGTGAGTTTATGTAATATATTTAATTATTTTAAAAACTTTTCAAGCTCATAAGTTAATCCTTATAAATCTTTGACCTTCTATTTTAATACTCAAAAAAAATTTTTGTCAACATATTATCATTATATTCAAATAATTTATTTGTTTTATTTCTTAGTTTGTCTCTTTCTTTTTAGGGGTTGCTCCTTTAGTGGTATATAACTTTTGAATAATATGAAATGATACTTTAAAGTTTCAAAAAATTCTTTAAAATACTAAATAATTTAAAATAAAAATAATTCCATTTTCTTTATATTTTGGATATTATAAATATTCTCTTCTTAAGATCATAAATCAAACCTATGATTATGATTTTTTTAATTTATTTAAGCACATGATAATTTAAAATATCAAAATATTATTCAAATAATTGCACTCATATTATGGATGTTACAATCAAAGGGAACGATAGATCATGCTATCTTATTCAGTAGTTTATTATGTTTCTATTAAGTTGTTAGTTTTTGTATTTTTGTAGTGATTTAAGAACATATCTTTTGAAAGAATGTTAAATTTTTTATATTGATTTGTTATAATTTTCAAAATATAAAAATGTATATTAGTTTTACTAAGATTTTTAAAAATGATCATGCTAATGGTTTTTTATTTAAAAAAAATTTGTTTTGAAAATCAAAAGATAGAGAAAAAAATGACATGAGCCATAATTACTTTGTGACATTTTGAGGAATGTAATTTGATTTATATAATGATAGAGCAATTTGTTAAAAGATGATTTCATGTGTGAGTCTTGTAGCTTTAGTTCAATCCTTCTTAGCTCTTAGTAAGTAAATCTTAAAGGTGTTATCATAATTGTTTTCATTACCACCAACAAATAGGTTAAGCATGAATGCTTGATTGCAATTCACTATTTTGCTTGAGGGCTACAAATGAAGTACTTTAAAATCTTTAGTAGTTTCCAACTAACTAATAAGTAGTGTCTTTTTAAAAAGTAAAGATTTACACTAAAATCCTATGAATACTAGCTTGACCTCTTCTCCAAAAGTATGATACTATAGATCTTATTTTTATTCATTGAGAACAAAATCAAGAAGTGGATCTACTAGCCAATAATAAATATTATAGTGAAAACTTTTCTCATCTTAAGATGTTGAGTATTGAGTTACTAAATCGCCTAGTTGTTCGGCCAAAAAGGCCTTCTTATTGATAAATCCCGATGACACTTATCTAAAGTTTGGGATTTTAACCCTTATAAAGTTAGAAGTAAAAAAGGTCAAGTGATACGTTGAATAATATACTTTTTTTGATTAACAATATTATCAAAAATCTTAACACAAGGCATACACAAATGTGTTCATTTATGAAATTTAAAATTTTATATCAAGCTAATAGTTATGTTTTAAAAACTCTTAGTAACTAAGACAACTTTAGATAAGTTTCACATATTATAAAAATAATTATATTATTTTGAAACAATAATTCTTAGATGAAATCATTTTAGAGCATAAAATATTGAGCATTTCACTAACTGAAGAAAAAATGCAATCTTTTAAAACTTTTCCAAACATCCTTAATCATAAATTTAACATTTCACATTCCCTCTTGGTTGACTTTATGAGAGCCCATCCATTACACATGATCTGATCTAAAATGATGAGCTAATTACCCATGACTACGATGCCTTGCAGCTTTTTGTAATGTAACCAACAAGGAGAAATAATAGTAACAATAACAATGATAATAATAAAAATAATAAGAACAAGCTTGGCTAACCCATTTCTCGCATAAACTCTCTTATAAATAGATAGAGGATGATCTTGAGGAGAGAGAACAAAGTTGTGATTATTTTCAATAAAAAAGAACAGAGAGAGATAAAGAGAAAGAAATTTGAGAAAGGGAGAGTGCCCACAAGAGGACAGTTAGGAGCTAAAGGAAGTCCTCCAAAGCTAACACTAATGAGAAGAGTATATCATTAAAAAATTTAAGTAAATCCAAAACTTATTTTTTCATGACAAATGAAGTTGAGGGAGATGATGATAAAAGAGGAAAGAAAGTGTTTGGAAGAAAAATATCATGAAAAAATTATTAATAATTTTGGTGAATTCAACTAAGTTGGTTCCTATAATATTGATATGAATAAATTATCCCAAAATCAAGTCTTAGCTAACTACTAAATATTCTAGAATGTAGGTGTCACTTGTGACCCAAAGCCTACATTAGCATTTAAAATTAACCAACTACTCAAGTTAACCCAAATGACCATCCAACCCAAATTGGCCCACGCTTAATTTGACACCAAGTTGATCAATAAAAATTGTGTCTCCTGAAATAAGTGATTAATAAAGTTTACTATTAAGTTTAATAAAATTCTTTTTACTCATATTTAATCTTATTTGTGATGCTTAGTTCCATAATTTGGTTTCATGCACAAATTTTATGGAACAAGCTTACGTTGAAGAATCATAATGCCATTAGATGATATTATTGGAGTAAATTAAATGCCAATTATGATAAACTCTAAATAAGTATAAAGAGTTGTGCTGGAACTAAGTACATGATGAACAAAAGATATGAATATAACATACAATAATATACATAAGATGTCATGAGCACATGATAATGATATGTGATGATGCAATATGATGTTAGACATATGTCAATGAATATGAGATATTAGATATTTTGTAATCGATAATGTTGTCAGAACAAGCTAGACAAAATTAATGAAATTATATTAAAAATATTTGTAACACTTTAATAAGAATTGTTATATTATTATACTTCTTAGTTTCATGTATTGAAAATTGAAAGATAAAATCAAAGTTTTGATGATAATCAAGTGCAATAGACATCAAAATCAAACAATGATACCAATTGATTGATATTATTTTAATAAGATGAATGAGATATTTGTGACAATCAAATAAAGAAAAACTCTTTAATTAGTGCATTAATATTTGTGACAATCAGGTCAGCCAAAATCTTTTGATTGGGCCCTATTAATAATTTGTGACAACAAGGTAATGCAAAACCATTTAGTTAAGCACCATGTATTAATATTATTTGAAACAATTGAGTTGGGAAAACCCCTCATACTAGTTATCATTCTAGGTGTATCTAAGTTGCATATATTGATTTTCACATGTAAGCTTAAAAGACATGATAAAATAAGAGTTTTCATTATAATCAAATTTACAATTAAATGGATAGTTAGGAAGTAATAAGCCCATTAAAAAGATAACAAAAATCTAGAATAAATTGTATGGGACATTTTAATAACAAGACATTTTTTATTGTGATACTTGATATAATAATATGATACTTGATAACCATTCTTATAGTTTAAATGAAGCATGATGTCCCTATAATTGGATGGTTTTCTCTCATTCTTAATTGTTATTATAAAGTCTCATGCACTTGCTTTGGTTACATTCTCCTAACATGATATTTTTTATTGTACTAATTGTTATGATTATATGAATATTTTTTATTGATTTATATGAAGTTTCTTTTAATGATATCTTACACATTCTTGGCTTCTTTGAATGTTACATTAACATGACTCGTTAAAGTTATATCAATTAAAAGATTAATTATAAAATGTTTAGATAACATGGATTTTTGGCTTCAAGTTATTATTTTTGATATAATAAGTCTATGGTAGACTTGCCTCTTATTATTCAATATTTTCTAAAATGGATAATTTAATATTTTCATATGTATATATAAAGGACACCACTATTCCCAAAGAGTATGGATGAAAGGTGGTAAGAAAAAGAGTTTTAAAGAAATTTGAGTGCTTATGTATCTTTTTAAGTGTAAACTCATCATTTGATCAACAAAATAATTTTTGATCATATATATATATATATATATGTAATTATCTTTGGTAGAAATAAATAATTAATAATAGGAATTAAGCCCTAATGAACAAAGAAGAGGAAAAAATGTTTAAGAAACTAAGGCCATGACACCATCCTTTGGAAGTTAAAGATATGATCAAGTTGACCCATTCAAGTGAGTGTGATGGGCGTGCCCATAACTATAAACTTGCCATGAAGATTATGTATCAAGGATTATTTTGACTAATAATGAAAAACATATTACTTTATTTACCAAAAGGTGTAAAGGGTGTCAAGTTCATGCTCCCCTTTCATACTAATTATTCACAAACATGGAAGAAATAATTATTTATTGGTTCTTGTTAAACTATGGTATGAATTTCCATTTTTTATTTCCAATTGCTGGAAATGGAAGGAGGTTCCTTCTCATGGTGGTTAACAACCTTTAAAAATGGATCAAAGTGAAGACTCTTATTGGCAAGACTATTAAAAAGATTTAAAGTTTTCTTTAGACAAACATTTATAATTGGTTTAATATTTCCATAGCAATCGTTACAAATGACACAATAATGTTCCAATCTAAAGAATTTCTAGATTTATGCAAAATGTATGGTTGTTTTTTAAGTATGCCTCAACTTTTCATCCTCACATAGATGGAAAAGCCAAAGCAATGAACAAAGACATCTTAAAAATTCTAAAGCCTCATCTTGATGATAAAAGAGGTGGGTGGGTAGGTGAACTCCTCGACATATTGTGAGCGTAATGAACTACACATTCTGCAACACGTCAAGTTTTTTAAGGATTCAAAGCTATAATCACTATCGAGGTCAATCACTTAACAAGTTTAAAAGCTTGAACTTGAAACAGCACAGCAAAAGTTGGACCTAATAAAGGAAAAGTGTCTTAGAGACCATGTAAAGAAACTACATATAAAGTAAAGTATGAAAAAATATTACATATTAAGAATTATCCTCTCAAGGTCAAAGATTTGGTCTTAGTTAATATAAGAGCTCTCAACAATATTAAAACCTCCATAAGCTTGCTCCAAACTAGAAATAATTGTACTTAATCAAGGATATTTTAGGACCAAATGTCTATCAACTTCATAAAGAGGAAGATGTTGAGCTTCGACAATCGAAGAGTAAGGATCACTTAAAAAGGCTTTATATATGCTAAATGTTACACACTTTTCTTCTTGTGCTAACCATCAAAGGTATTATTTGACTTTCCCTTAAGTTATAAATAAAATTTCATTCTTAGCATCATGATTTTACATTCTCAAGATTTTGTTAACTTAAATGAAGTCAACTCTCTTTGTTTAATTATAATATTTAGATATCTTAAGAACTAATAAAATTGTACTTTAAAAGTACAAACTTATTTGAGGGTTAACTAAAAAAATTTTATCTTAAAAGAAGTCATCTCTTGTGCAAATTCATCAATCAAAAGTTATTTGATATCCTTTATTAAATTCCAAATTACTTGGGTTTTTATTTCTTTTGGTAGAAAATTAACATAACTATTTTCACTTAACATTGACAAATCAACTATTTAAGTTAATTACATCTAGTTTGTAGTTGAACATATTTCATCCTTACAAGTCAATGTTAGTTATGATCATTCAATAATTCATATTCTCATAAGACATGAAAACCTCCTAGCAAATCGATTTATTGTTAAGTTTCTTAATCTAACCTTATTGAGTATGGATCATCATTCAAGATATGACATTCTATCAAGAAATTATAAGTCAAATTTATGTGAGTGTACCTAAAACTTAGGCCTTCAACTTTTTTAGTCAGACTATATATCTTCCAAAAGCCTAGTCTTGCACTGATATTAAGCCCAAACCTACTTCCACAAATCCTCCAGTGGGTCACAATAACTCGAAACATGAAATGCTTAAGGGAAGATCCATATTTAGTTATTATAGAGCTAGTTCATAAGTTCTTTTGAAGCTTATTTAGATAGCTATATTTCATATGTTAATAACCCATGAGAATAGGCCTAATAAAAGTTATTAACATAATCAGTCCTAATCATTTCTTTATATTAAATGGTTTTTGAGTATTCCTCAAGCAATAAAAAAGCAAGTGCCTTTTCATTACTTGAAATAACCATTTCAACTTGCTTTGGTTCGCGTCATTTGAATCAAATTTTGATTGAGTTAGACATTTATGTGAAACATTTTACTGCACGGCTCTTCATCACCTTTCCATTGTAAGCATGCTTTGAGGAGAATAAGTCTTACTTTCTCTTTTTATTTCCTTCATTATTGTTCCATTATGTGAAGGATACAAATGGTAAAAAAAATTCTTCCTTTCCTTCCTAATTTCATCACTAACCCTTTGTATGGAGGTTAAGAGTTTTTTCCTTTTTCATCTTATCTTATTGCAAAGTGAAAATCTTATTTATAACTTCTAAGTACTTAAGTATTTCCTCTTTGATCATACCATTCACTTGGGAAAAAAAGTTTGTTTCATCTTGTTAAGTTTTGACTTGTCATTTACTCTCTCCCCTGTAAACATGAAACTCACTCTTGGAGATTGGATTCTTCTATTTAATTCTTTTACCTTATGCTTAAGCTTTTAACCAAAACACCAAAACTTAGAATCTTTTCAAGTAAGATAGCTCATTACAATGAATAAGATATCTCATTACCATGACCATGTGTTCGACAAAAAGAAGCAATAAAAAAGGCATAATAAGATAACTAATGGGACTTAACCAATTACACAGATAAGGAAAATATCAACCTTCAAGGACTGTGAAAGCAAGCATTGCAAATAGCATTAGTAGTTCGATCATCAAACCATACATTTCGTCGATGAAGATCACATAGTACAACAAGTGACCTCCTTGCCCTTAGTTCTTCCTCTCCCTTCATACAAGAATTCATACATTCGTTATTATAATCAACAAAACTATGAAAAATCAGCAAAAATAGAGTATATATGACGTCACACACCTGTAGTAATGAGAAAAAAATGTTTTGAAGCTTCCTATTATTTGCTTCATTTCTATTTTTTTTCATGTGCCGAATACAGTGCGCAACATAAAAAAATGCTAACTTTTTGAGGTTTCGATCACAAATGATCTGAAGGTCCATAAATAATTCAAGAAGCACATCCAACTCAACAATATGCTTATACAAATAAGCAAAACATAATTAAAAGCATAGACTTTCAAAACAATGAAGAAAAATCAATAACATGCTAGAGAACTTTAATTTCTGAATAATCATAGGAACAACATAAGTCCTGCAATACTAAATAGTATTATGAAAAAAATTCCATTTTTGTTGTCATAGGATCATTTGGTTTAAGTCCATTATGTTTCATAGCTTTCATCTAGGCATTTGAAGTTGGTAGAATATTTCACATAGGCCATTTCTCTTAGCTTATAGTACATACTTAAAAACCCTTCTTATCCATCTCTCCTTCACAATTCTTTCAGTTAACCTCTAGGCAACTTTATGGTGTATCTTTCCATTTATCCCGGTCGCCTCCCAACCATCTATTTCTATGACTTGTCCCTCTCCATTGTCCTCGAGGTAGCCAACCCATGGCAATGTATGCCCAAAATTGTGCTAAATCTAATGCTTAGGACTTCCAAGAAGCAAAGTGTTATATTGTCTAAATATAATAACTAATTAACAAAGATGGTTATATCAACAACAAGTTAATTGAAAAAAAGTAAGGATTCCTACAACATCTTGCATGGATAAGTATAAAGAAATAATTTCAAAATGCTGGAATTAAATCATAAATTTGACTAAGTTAATTAACATCTTGATTCATAAGAAGATAAACAATACTATTGTTCAACAAACTAGGCACATTATCAAAAAACCTAGGTATTACATATTTTAGGATTCAAACTTCAATACTCAATTAAGAATTGAAATAGAAATGGGTTATTACAAATTTGGATAAGTCTATGAAAGATAATATAATGAATGTTTACTATGAGATTAAAGAGCTTAATGAAGAACATAAAATGATTGTAGTAATTTCTTATTATTATCTCAAGGAACAAAAGACATTTTCTTAATTCTACAAGAGAATCATCATGAACTCAAATTAATTATTTATTACAATATTTCCCTAACATGCTCGAAAAGGCATTAGAAAATGAAAAAAAAAGAAGCTAGCATTGGACATATTGAAATTTTGAAAAACATATATAACAAAGCAATAATGAGTGTATAAGTAGGCTTTATATTGATAAGGTATTAGAAAAGAATAAAAAGAAATTAAAATTGCACATATTAAAAATAATTTCGCACGCATAAGGAGAACATATTAAAGATTTCTTAATTACAATTTAATTTCATTATGGCTATGCTTTAAGTCCTTGGATGTGTTTGTCAACTTAATTTCAAATATTTTTTCTACTGTGCACCAAAAGAATCAAAAACAATTTGAAAATTTCTCAAAACTCCCATCTTTGCACATAAAAAGATAATGCTTCATAAGTAGTTTTGCACTTCTTCTTTCATCAAACTTCCTAACAACAGAAGCAATGAAAGACAGCTTTAATTTTACTCAAATTATTGATGTAATTACAAAATTCAAGATAAACCATTAATATGCATTTTTCTAATAATTTATACCAATTGATAAAACTAAGAAAAGAGATAAAGCAAAACTAAGACTAAGCAAATAGATAAAACAAAATTGAGTCTATGAACAATGATTGTGAAGTTTAAATAGTATCACATTTTTAGTTCTTATAATAAATATATGGAATTAATATTTAGACAAGTAATTTCAAAAAAATATTGATTGTAATAATTATCATAAACAAAAGAAACAATATAAAATTTAGTTATTTTGAACCAATACTTCAAAACGATAGAGAAATTAACAAAAAATGTCACTAATATGATCCAGCAATGAACAAATAAGTTGAAAATAAAACAGACTTTTGAATGTTGTGTAATCAAAATATCACACTCAAGAATAAGGCAAATTTTAAGGTTACATGGTATCAAATGCCAATGTGTGAGTACATACACACAAATTGAATAATTGCTATAGAGATAAAGCTTTTAAGTTTAAAGAGTAACTTACTAAAAAGGAGAAAGTTGGCATTCCACCAATTGAAGACAATTCTAAAGAAAATCAATCTAGATGGTTTGGTTATATTAAGAAGTTCACTTTTTGATTCTATAAGAGAAGTAGATTACTGAAATCTTTCCCATAAAAAAGTAAAAATATAAAACAAAAAAATGACTATAGACTATTAGAAATGGCTTTAACAACTTTGGATCCAGAAGAAAAGCAATTACCAAATAGAAACAATAGCATCTTAGAATCAATGTATCAACCTCACTGGATGTGTTAAAGGACTATTCTTGTAATTAAAATAACAGAATATGAATTTAGTGTTGACAGCCTAAACCTTTTTAATATAAGAATCTAGCAAAAGAAATATACAGCCTCACAAGAAATAGTTAAGATTCTATACTTAAGAAATCATGGGAAAAAATGTCTGTTTTGCTCTTTGTAGAGGCAAATCAAACTTTTACCTTGATCAACAATTAGAAAGGCCTAATTAAGTCTAACAACTTATCAACAATTATAATCTTCTCTTAAAGCTCAATGAAGTGGAAGTTTCCCATTTTCTCCAATGCACAGTTCAAAATATAACTTTAACCAATACAAACAAAAGATATTTCCACCCATTGAAATGTTGAATAGAAATATGTGGAATAATGTTGGCCCTCCAAATTGGAGTGTATCGAACACTATAACAGATTCGTCAAAAAAAAAAAAATAAAACAAAATAACGAACCTTCTTATTGGCAAGGAGGATGATGGCTTGTGCTACATTGGAACGAAGGGAAGCCGAGAGGGTCCAAACTTCAGATTGAAGGAGATGAGAGAATAATGAGGAAATTTAGTGAGGCATCGTGATAGTATGGGGTCATGTGCACCAGGAACATTGTAAGGTCACTGAGATCCTTCAAGACCCCCAGGTCCAACGACGAACTGAGCACGGACTGCTGAAGGAAGAGATGTAGGGAAGATTTGAAGTGGTCATAAATGAGGAGAAGCTCCGCCTCATATGATTCTAGGTCAAGCTTCATCCTGGATTGAAGGAGAGAAAGGATCAGCCAATCGGCTACCTTCACCGTCGCTAGTTTTACAGATCAATTAACAAAACCCTATTCGAAGGGAAGCTCAGAAGAACCAACCTAAGGAGCTTAAGCGGTTTCGAGAAGGCAAATGTTTAAATGCAAAAGATAATTGCCATATATTAATAATTTATTAAACAAAAGAAGGGAGTATTGTTTTGAGTTTGATTGGCGACACTAGGATTGCTCCACGCATTAGTACGGGATTAAACTTTTTAAAATATTTCAATAAAATAAAATTTCATAATATATTTAATTAAAATATTTGGGTATTATTACTAAATTTTGATATTAATAATACTTTTATTATATTATTATTAAATAATAATCTATCAATAAACACATCTTTATGGATAAAATTTATTATAATTTTAAAATGCGTAAATGTGCATCACAATTTTTTGTCATCAGTCTACAATATAGTTATATGATAAATAATAGAGAAGTAAAATTTGAGAATCTTATGATAAAAAGTAAAACCCTTGACATTCTTTCACTTAATGTTAGACTCTTAAGATCCAACAGCTTGAGGTTGGACAATAAAGAGTTAGTTGTCATCGCTAGCAAAGCGATCGCCTAAGGATATAATGCACATGATTCATCCATCTCGTATGCATGTCTTTTGCATTAATCATAAACCACCATTGCCCTCAAGACAATGCCTCCAGCAATGTTGGCACCTAAGGAGGTAAGTGTAAAGTTTAACTATCCTTTTGACAATGTCTTGTGTTGCCACATGCCACACAACCTCTAAGGAAATAAAAGAAGAAAGATAATATTTGGTCATTCTTTATAGATGCACAAACTCAAATAAAAAGTGACACTTAGGGTTTAATTGAAGGCAATAAATTATCCTACTTAAAGAACAAACACTTTTCTAAAGAGAAATAGAATTTTAGTTTATTCTCCTAGTTTTTCTTATCCTCCTTTGTGATCCTCGACCTAGGAGACCCCAAGTTATTACTTAATGTTTTTTATATGCACCCAATAAGAATTTTTACTAAGTTTTTGTTGATTCCCTTGTTGATATCAAACTTGTTGATCGAGAATATTATACCCAATCTCCATTGTATCATGGAATATAACTTTCACATATAGTTTATATCATATCATCAAATGTTTCTTTTTTATTTTTTTATATTATAATGTAACTCTAAATCTCATGTCATATGGCATTTGTATCACATTGATTTGGTTACATTACATTTCTTCAAAATATCACATTTCTCCATTAATATATATTTCCTTTACATTAAAATTATAATCTATTATGATTTATCTTTATTTACTTTCTTAATGTAAAGTTTTTCTAAACTAGGTTTGATAAAGAAACAACACACATCTTCGGATTCATCTTCGTGAGCTCTATCAAGTGAATTATTCATTTAGATATTTTTAAATATCTTTTAAAGAGTTTTGGTAAACTTTACCAAATGTTTTCATTCATATATGACTCTACTATTGAGTATGTTACACTTTACATCCTAACTATCTTGGAGACAAACTTTGTCATCCAATTTATATCATTATTTCAAGTTTTCACTTAGATTTTAATGTATTATAACGATACTCTAAATAACCCTCGTAGGACCTTCACATCGATTTGGTTTTATTATATATATATATATTAAAAAAATTATTTATTTTTGTAATGTAAAGCAGTTTTTACTTGATATTTTGGTATTCCTAATAAAAATATTATAATTCTTTCCTAATTAGCACTCTTTATTAGGTATTTTATTTTCTACATAATTTGACGATTGACAATGTTACACCAACCACCAATTCAACTTCAAATTAAATGTTCTGATACAATTTATCTCAATTCTTTAAATTGTTTGCTTTGATTTTCTTATATTTCTATGAAGCTCTAAATCTTCTCTCTTGTAACCTTACATCACTATAGTCTTGTTGCATAACACTATTTTAATTTATCAGAGTTTAGCTTTAACATATATTTACATAATATTAAAATAACGATTAATGATTACTTTTATTAAAATACTTTGGTAATTTCAAAAAATTATAAACAAGTTTCAATGGAGATGAAACAAATACTATTATTGTCATCTTATATAGTTCCATTCAATTAAAATTTCATTTCATATAATTTAAAAAAAATATTTTCAAATGTGTTTATATGCTTTGTAAGTCATTTCAATCCAAATCTTATGTGATAGTCAATGACACTACATTAGATCTTCTTAGAATCTTGGATCACAATTTTTCTATAATATTTATCATGTTTCCACAATTTTTTTATTTGATTTGTTTATATTACTTATTAACATTACATCTCCTCCCATTTGACCTTTTAATCACTTTTATTAGTTGTAATACATTATTTTAATTTAACTCATTTCAATTATAATATATATTTACTTATTATTAAGATGATGCTTTATTATTATTTATGCTTATTTGTTTTTGTAATTCATATTTTCTGTAAAATGTGTTTTGAACGAGAGGAAAAAAGTTTTTTTTTATTTGTCTCAATATGCTCTATCTAATTAAATATATTTTTTTAGTATTTTTATCTATTATTATTTTATTTTTTTCTTACTTTATAAGATATTTTTACTCATACTTGATTCCATCATTGAGGATGTTATAATTTATCTCCTTAGTACCTTGGAGGATATCTTTACCATAAAAGTTTTTTAAATAATTTAGCTCATTTCATCAAAGATTTTTCTTTAGTTTGGATATATTATTATGAAACTCTAACTCTTCTATGGTGTGACATTTACATAGATTTTATTTAGATATTATAAATTCTTTTTTTTTTATCTTATTTTAGCTTTATTATATATTTATAAAATATTAAAATACTAATTTATTATTATTTACACTTATTTAAATTGATATTTCATAATAAATCCAAACAAGTTCTAATTGAGACATCAAACGTCATCACCTTTCTAGTTTAATAAGTTTTGTAAATATAAATGTTTTATTATCCATGGTTTGTGCACTCTTATAAGATATTTTGATTCTTAAAAGGTTGTTGCACCCATCCTCCATAATATTTTTTAATACAACTTTTTCAAAAAAAATTATCTCATTTCATAAAGAAATATTTTATATATTATGGTGAAACTCAAATTCTCTACACATATAAATTTAATATCACTTAGATTTCATTATATTCTATTTTTTTAATTTATTCCTTTAGTATTTTGGAATACAACTTTTCTCATATAATTTATCTCATTTCTTGAAATGTTTTACTTTTATTTAGTTATATTTTAGGAAACTCAAATTATCCACTCATGTAAACTTAATGTCACTTTGATTTGGTCATATTTTATTGTTGATATTTATAAACGTTTTAATGTTAATACATAAATTTATTTGTCATTACAATTTACAGTAATTCCAAGCTAAGTCTGACCAAGAGAAAATACATATTTTTGAACTCATCTACAAGATATCTATTTTATTAAATATACATTTTTGAATTTTAAAATATTTTATTTTCTAAGATTTTTGTTCTCTTTTTATGATATTTGGATTTGTATCATATTTGGATTTCTTGAAAATGTTTCACTTTTATTTGGTTATATTTCTATGAAACTCACATTATCCACTCATGTAAACTTAAGATCACTTTGATTTGGTCATATTTTATTATTTCTATTTATAAACCTTTTAGCATTAATACATATTTACTCTTATTTGCCTTTATAATTTATAGTAATTCCAAGCCAAGACTGATCAAGATAAAATAAATATTATTGAACTCATCTACACGAGATCTATTTTGTTAAATATACATTTTTGAATTTTTAAATATTTATTTCCTGATTTTTGTTCACTTTTTAGGATATTTGGCTTTGTATAATTGAACACAAATTTCTCATAAAATTTATCTCATTTCTACAAAAGTTTCACAATGATTTGGCTATATTGTTATGCAACTTGAAATTTCATATCATGTGGCATATATATCATTTAGATTTTGTTTTGTTACATAACTTTTATTTATGTCATCTTTGCTTTAATATTTCTTCATTGAATATTTAAATAATAAAAGATTATATTTGTGATTATTTATATTGATAATTTGTGGTAATACTAAATAAGGCTAGATTAAGATTTAAAAAAACTTGTTAGTTTCATCTCACTGAGCTCTCTTTAATTAAATATTTTATTTTTATTTTTTTAAAAAAAAAATTCTCAGATTTTGTATGTTTTAAAATATTTTTTGATTTATACATGACTTGATAATCGAGGACACCATACCTTATCAACTTGGTATCTTAGAATGTAATTTTCTTATATAGTTATCTTATTTCTTCAAATTGCTTGTTTTGATTTAGTTATATTACTATATAACCTTAAGTTACCTCTCCTATGAGGATTACATCACTTTGATTTGGTTAGACTATGTTTATTTGATTTTTCTCTTTCCAACTTTAATATATGTTTTCTTAATATTGAAAAGTTTTATTGCTATTATTATTTATATTTTCTTCTTTTATAACAAAAGTCATTGGAGCCATTTAAACAAGCTTTATCAAATTAAAATTTTATTTATGTGTTTTTGAATCATTTATTTTTAATAATTTTGCATGCTTTATGGAACATTTCTATTCATGTCTTATTTAATGATCACAGATGTTACACTATCTCCTTAGGAATGCAACTTTCTTATACATTTTAATTTTTTTCATTAAATTTTTTTCTTTATTTTGTTATTTTAGTATCAAACTATAATCTTCTTTTGTGTGAGTAGGGAAAGGCAAGAAGAGGCCCAAAGAACAACAACTTCTACTAGTAATGGGAAAAACAGCAAGACTCTCTTCTGAGTTTATTATTGTAGGCAGTGCACACCAACTTGTGTGGTTCAGTTTGTTGTACACGACCTTAGTGGAGCTTTCAGAGTGACAAGTTATGGACCACCTACTCTACATGAAGTGGAATATATTAGATCTATATCTATGCTTTGGCCATTGAAGCATGAATTCCTCGAGTGGGCAGTCCACTTTTCAACTTTGCTCTTCGCTTCTTTCCTCCTTCCTCGGATCATTTACCCAGTGAGATGGATCCTGACAATGTCAACTTTTCATCATCAATGCATACTCAAGTTACAAACTTGGAATCAGCTTACTGTCATGTAGCTGCTATTCAAGCAAGTCTTTGTTAGTCTCTTGTTCAATCCTATAGGAAAGTAGCTAAGGTTTGACGGGTGATCTGACAATCAGTTATTGAATCAATTCCCATTTGTCCGACTGAGCTTTGATACATGAAAAGAACAAAGGTGGCTGGGGCCTCCCTCTTTGGGGCCCCTCGCTCTGGGGTGACTTTTTCATGTACAATAGCCGAAGCACTTGAAAAGAATATGGCACACCAGAATAGTAAGCAATCACACTGAAAAGTATGGAAGACATACCTATGACTCACTTATCCCTCAATCTCTTACATCGATGTTTCATACTCTAAGTAATGCACTCACAACAAATATGATTTGGATTGGAACCAACAACCCGCTCTATCTGGGACAACTTTGATTTCACATTCTTTGAACGATGGATTTGGGAATTCCTATGGATTGTTTCTTTCTTTAGACCGATTACTATGGTGGAAAACCATTTATGCTAGCCCTATATCAAGACAGATGTAGACAAAGCAAAGATGTAGGGAGATGTCGGGTTTGTCAAACAACGAAGGGAGAAAAGGAAAGCAAAACACCGGCATATACACACCTCTGTCAATTCCCCTGAAGATGCTGAAAGATGTCAGTATTGACTTTGTACTAGGCTTACCCTGCATAGCCAAAGGAATCTATAGTATAATGGTTGTTGTTGATAGATTTTCAAAGATGGTCCATCTGACTGCATGTCAAAAAGTAGGTGATGCTTCTCTTATCGTCGCTAATTTCTTGAATGAGATAAGAGAATAGTGAAGCATCATGGCTTACCGAAGACCATAGTGTTTTAGAGAGATGTCCAATTCGTGAGTGACTTTTGGAAAAGGGAGGGGCCCATATAGGGAAAGAACTTTAGGGAACCTCTTCCAAGTGAAGGTCTTATAACTAATCAGCTTTCTAGAGTGCTCCTCCCTTGCTAGCCAAACACCTGAAACAAAGTGGAATTTTACTAGGGTGTGAATACCCACTCTTTTTTAAACATGACTTAGTAATATGAACTTCCTCGTAGCCTCATGGTTAATCTGCATGCTCTCACTCATGAACTTGATCCCTGCATTTATCTTGATCGGCTGTTTTCCTACATGTAACACTACATCTACCGATCGACAAGAATTCAGCACAAGGATTACTGTATTGTTCAGAGTTTTTGGTTATTTGGAATCATACATAATTCAATCGATCGACAAGAATTCTGCAGGACTCGACGCCCTCTTGCTCTCGGACCTCGTCGTTCTCCTCAGGTTTCTCCTCACAGCCTTCTCGAACTGCTTCACCTTCCGTGGGTTTTACATTCACGTTGACACTGTCATGGCCGACGTTGATGCTGGTTCCCTTACCGAAGTTGACTGTAACTCCTCC